>OU015743.1:82858462-82887545 GCA_907169655.1 Acomys percivali | reverse complement strand
GCTTTTTGCCCACAGCGATTTTTCCATTACTTTCTTTGCATGCAAGAAACACGACAAGAGGTGCCAAACACTGACCCATGTTTGGAAATCGAAATATTGAAACAGAAATACCGGTTTGTATTTTTTCCAGCTATCTTCATGTGAGAAATCGGGTATAGTTTCTTTCTGGTACTAGTCTGTTTTATATGTGAAGTTAGGCTTTAATGACAGATGTTGCTCAGGCCCTCAAAATCAAGAGCCATGTTTTAGGACTCAGTTTACTTGCAGCCATTTCACCAACCACTTTGCCATCCAAGGAGCAAGTAAATGAGAATTAAATGCTGATTTCCCTACTCCTGGATTCCTTATCATAAACTGTACTCTTCAGGAAACATCTGTGTTCATATATCATAACTATCATAAGACTTGAAGTATCATTGGAATAGCTACCTAGTAAGCAGGAGATATGCAAGATGGCTCTACAGTTTCCCTGAGTTTAGATTGCCAACCAACTACTTAGCAACTATGCCCATGAGAAGACTGCTTAGCCTTTCTATGCCCACTTCATATCAGTAACTGGAAACAACCACTAGTCACAGATGAGACTGTAACCTAGGGAGCCTGACTCGAATGCCAGGAATGTGATGACTACTGTGAGGCTACAAGCTGAGCTCAGTTACCCGGCGCAGAACATCTCCTGTCCCTTCTCCTGGCTGCAGTCAGGGCTTCAAAAGGGTTGGAAGTAAGTTTGTGACACGTGTGTGCTCTTCTGCAGGCTGAAGGACCTCACGTCTCTCTTGGAAAAGCAGCATGAACTCATCAAACTCATCATCCAGAAGATGGAAATCATCTCAGAGACAGAGGATGAAGACAACCACTGCTCTTTCCAAGACAGGTTCAAAAAGGAGCGGCTAGAACAAATGCATAGCAAATGGAATTTTGTCTTAAATGCAGTTAAGACAAAAACACATTGTCCTAAGTATTAGTCGCCCAGATCATTAGTGGGGTGTTTTATGGGGGTGGGAGACTTGCTTGACTTAATTCACTGAATGTCGGTTTTGTATGGGAATATCCCTTTCGACGTGTTCAAGTTGGACCTTAATCTCATTTGAATTAATAGAAAACAATGTTGTTAGAATATACATTATGAAAGATAAGAACAAATGTAACTATTAAGTTAGGGCATAAATGTTGATATTAAATATAAGATAGAAATTCAATAGCTATATAACATGAGATGCCAATAGTCCCAAGTATTAGATTCAGACTTCTACCGTGTAAACTTTGCTCTGTTAGAGCCTGGGGTGGGACACTGTAATCTCTGTTCCTACTATGACTAAATCAGTCCCACCCTCCTTCTTATTCTCAATGTATTTAGCATCACTTTGAGTCATATAACTGAAGTCCTAATTAGTAGAGTCTAATAAATATGCATGTTACAACAGATACATGTTCCCTTTGTATTTATGCTCATAGGTTGTGCTGACTTACATGAGAAATGTTGCCTATGGGCTCATGCATTTAAATACTTGGTCCCCCATTGATGATGCTAGTTAGGAAGGTCACACAGCCTTGCTTGCTCTCTACTTTCTGGGCATGGATAGATATGTGATCAGTCAGAGTCCTGGTCCTGCTGCCATGCCCTCTTCTCCATTATGGACTCTCCCTCTCAAACTGAAGGCACAAATAAACTGCTTCTTCCTCAAATTTCTTTTTGTCTTGGTAATATGTCATAGTGGCAGAAGGTAACAAATGCCAGTGGTCTTCATAAAGGGTAAAACTTATACAGTCCTTTGTCGGGGATAACAGTATGAATTTTTATTGTATTTAGCTTTTGAAAATTGCAAATGTGCCTTCATCAGCCACCACATTTATCTTTTTTATACTGAGTGTGAATTTGTCACATACCCCAGCACTGACCTTCATAAAGTGATTCTCATGTTTATTCATTCATAAACTCTAGAAGATATCTACTCATGAACATGACTCTGCTGTACATATTTCTATGTGAACAGAGTTGTTTTGTGTGTTTTATTTACATAGATGGTATTGTTCTGTGTCTCTTTGTTTTTGTTATTTTTTCCACTGCATGTTATGTTTACAAGATGAACTGCACCATATGGCCATCTACTGTAGTGTCTAGTGGCCGTTCATTTTACTTTGTGAAATCGTAGATTTAACTAAGTCTAAGGGATGAACATCTTAGTGGTTTCCACCTTCTTGCTGCCACATAACATCAGTACCAGTTCAACACTCAATGTTGCATAGCAACTTGACCTATTATAAATGCAGACAGTTTTACATTCATGGTCCAACAGAACACATGCAAAGGAGGCTGTGTTCTATGTGCCCTCACCTTTGATGTGATGTTTTCTGCTTTTCTGTAAAGTCCAAAAGCTGTAAGTTCCCAATGCAGGAACAGTACCCAAGAACCTATTGATTATGATACTAAGTCCTTCACTGGCCTCACACTCCACACAGTACAGATATTCAGGGTCACTGAGCACATGTGAAACACCATGGCTCATGTTGTAGGCAACACTGGAGGATGAAGATTGATGTCTAACAACCGCTGCTGTCTGAAAGCTCCTAATGCTTACAACTAAGTAAAGTACCATTTGTCTCCTGGAGCTCTCTCCTGCTGTTTCCTCCAAAATTTTCTTCCGCTCACTCCTCTCCATGCCTGCCTCTTCTTTCCTGACTTCTGCTGTGGCACTGGATTCTACACCTGAGGTCTATTCTTGACTCTGATCTCTTACACAACTTTTCTCTTTACCATGTCAATATCATAATTACTCTGCAGAACACAGCTGAGAAACTGAGCCTTTTTTTCCTTCAGTCAAAGCCCATCCTTGTATCTCCATAGTTTTTCAAATAAAAGACGTACAATGTTGGATTCAAAGCAGAACTTGGTTTCCTATTTTTCAATAAAAATGCCAACATCTGAAATTGACATGACTCAAGATATATTGAGGTGCCCTTCCTAAATATGAGCTCGAAGGCTTTATATCTACACTGGAGTAGTATCTACATAGCAGAATGCTTTCATGGTATCTATATAACCCAGAGTCCTTCCCCGATGTTACTAACTAAAGAACAAGGATCATAAAGACTTCCTTCCTCCATAGAAGTAACATATCTTTGTTAGCCTATTTCAGCCTCTTCTGGTAGCTAATCGCTCTTGGTCCAAAAAGTATATGACTCCTTATCTCTCTCCTCCTAGAAGCTTCTGTACAGTCTTCTGAATTATGCTCCTGGTCTCTTGCAGACTGATATAGATGACCCTCCTACTTCTGCCTATAATGGTGACCACACCTGCCTCCAATGCATAACCAGGCATCTCTCAGACTTGTTCATGGTTCTTTCTTATCTTGAATCGTAGGTGATACAAAGCATGACACCTTTCTTCACTTTTCCCCCATAGCCTATGTGGTTTCTATAACAACATCTTGTACATAGCAGACGCTCAACAAACACAAATGTGAATCAAATAAAATCAGTGAAAATAAGTTCAGGCCAGAAAAAGAAGGTAAGGAAACTGGCTCAAAAGTGGTTTGTGTCCTTGTTTTATTGGCCCTGACCTATTCAGCAAAAGGCTTCTTTCTGAGGAGTGGAAGTGTCATGAGAGTCACAAGGCTATATACCCTTCCTTCTCATAACTTCAGTCCTGGTCATTTTTATTATTTATAACTATAGTCAGAATAAACAATAGAAAGAGTCTTATTTCAGAGTAGGCTAGCATGTGCCTATTAGTTCGAAACTCTATGAGTTCCTCATCTCTATAATCACGACAATAAGGCTTGTTCCTTGTAGCATTGGCAAGGTTAGACAATGTGTCCACTGGTAACCTAGCTTAATAAATGCTTATTTAAGAAAACTGGTCCAGCAGGTAGAAGTAGACACAAATCTTTGAAATTTTTATACCCTACCAATTACTCTTTACATTTCCTTGGAAGTTAGTCAGTGTCTTTCTATAAATGGAAGTTCCCATACACTTCTAGAGCTCATTATCCAGGCTATGATATAAATCACACATCCCATGAAAAATGTCATTAAAATAAAACATTTTAGCCTTACTTTTGTCTCAAACTCAAATGAACGAACATTTCTGAATACCCACTCTGCTGCTCACCTTAGGTCACCATCACTGAGTGTTTTAAACTGAGATGATTTGATATAATATTAAATAATGGTAATGATGGTTCTTATGTATAAGACATTGCTAGAAAACACTTGTCTTAACTATTCACATTCTCAAAACCATATGTAGACATTATGATGACCACTCTTGTTTTATGAAAAAAAAATTATGATATCCACAGGCTGAACACCATGTTTGAAGTCACATAACTAAAAGAAGATCACAGCTACTACATCTTACGGGATATTTTGTGTTCTCATCATGTACCTGTAGTCTCTCCTAAAAACAAATAAAAGGACATTATTTCAGCAGTGCATTCACACTTAGGTTATTGAGTGGACTCCTGCAGAGAACCATTATAAATGTGGATATTGGAAGGCTAGGAGATATAGGTATGACATGCAGACAATGAAAGCGAACATGCAGGCTTGTCTGTTCAAAGACTTCTTAGCTCCTTCTATTCTGTAACTCGCTATTAGATCAAAGAGCAGCACACGTCTCACCGAGTTGCCTGAAAGATTAAATGAGTTAACACGAGCACAGCATTTGAAGTGTGACTTGGCGCATACCACTCAATAAACACTAGCTGTTGCAGGATATTTGATCCCATTATGAACCAGGAGATTGTGATCTATGAAAACCTGTTTCTAGTTGTGGCATGGCTCAGTCTTTGATTCTAGAGCTTCCTATTTACTATAAGTAAGTACATATTGTGTTGCTCAATGCTATCACACATCTTTAATCTGAGAGATTTTTGTAAATGGGATTAAATAAAGTTAACCCTAGGTTAAGATTAAGATGTAGAGCAAGCAACCAGACTGACTGAAAATGATCATGGGAAAAAGCCAAAGAGGGTGAGAGAAAGTCCAGAGGACGGATAGAGAGACAGAGAGGAAGCAGAAATGAGGGGTATTTAAGACAGTGTGGAGAAAGAGAAGAGATTTTTCCTTCATTTCCTTTCCTTCCAATATGAGCTGAGTAAAAAGATTTTTTTCTATGAGGATCAACTGAGTAGGAAGGTCAGCTGGGTGCTTTCTCTGTCTTTCAGAGCTAGCAAGTTTTCACCCCAGCATCTGGCTCCTGGATCTTCATTAGTAAAATCAAAGAATTGGTTTTGTTTAACAACAACTAGCCAGTAAGAAAAATATATGATTTGTAAATATCTGAAAGGTTCCTCATTTATTTAAAGAATGTTTCGTTTTTGTTCTGCAATAAAAAATATAAGATCTATACAAATCTGTCTTAAAAATTCACTGATAAAATCATATATCACCATGGTTTTCAGTTTGGTTTCAAATTTCACAAGCATAATTTGATTTATGTACTGAATACTCCATCACTATATCATCTGGCCAAAAATGACATTTTGTAAGTTGCAAACTCTCAAACAGGCAAGTTGCTTCTTTTAATATGATTAAAGTAGACTTCATCTTTTTAAACATCTAATTTCGGGGGATGATGATTCATTAGAATGTAAGAGGTTGTGTGTGAAAAAAAAGCAGAGAATATGAAGAGAAAACATGTCTTTGGAGAACTAGATATAAGTAATACTGCTTATGAAGAATCTTCCAGGTTCTCTGTCTGTTAAATGTGTTAGGCTACAGGCTTATTTTAAATAATACTTTTAGGCACAATACTAATTTTAAAGGCAGTTTAGACACTGTTACAGTCATCCAAAGCAATTAAAAATTGGCTGTGGTAAGAAAATATTTTTTCTAAAGTACCAAAGTGCTAAAAAAAAAACATTTATAAAACTACTTAGTCAGTATATGCAGTGGGAATTGGGGAACAGCTCCAGACCCAGGTCAAGATGCCTGCCCTTCTACCACAGTCAGCTTCAAGATCTGCAGGGTGGTTAAGGGTAAACTGAGAGAATCAGGAACTGAAGAACTTTCTGATCACATACAGAAATGATGCCCCCTGTGCCGATGCCAGGGACGTCAGAATCAGAGGGCAGGGGATTACTTCTGACTCCACAATTCCTGCCATTCCATTTGCTGTCAAGTTTCATGATGGCTTAAGTTTCATTCTGTTATATCAGAATGATATAGCCCAAACCATCTTAATTGTATATGTAAGTGTGTGTTCTGGTGTGTGGGGAGTACAAATGTGTGTGGTTGCCTGTCAGATCAAAAATGCAGTTATAGTTAAGTGTGGTATCACCTAAGATCCAAGGGGAAGTCCTCATAGAAAATGACTCACACTTTCACAAGCTATCACCAGTGAAGCTCAAGTGCCATAGAGCAAGGCACACTACCTATCTGCAGATTATAGGTTCTGTATTGATCACTGACAGCTATTCAAACAATCAAGCTGTTTACACATCACTGTTACAAGTGCTGAACTGGCAAGCATATGAATATGGTAAGCATACTAAGCCACCTTCTTTTCATAAAAAAAAATTAATTCTACTACAAGCTAGGTTAAGGACATAAATAAATACAGAGAATTGCTTTGAAAGTATTAGATAATCAAGAGTATAACTTACACAAAAACACCTATGGATACACATATAAACACCACAAAAACCTGAAATTGCTAAATAAACTAAGACTGATAAGAAATCAAAAGCATAATCAAGACTTTGTAATTTAAAAGATCAATTATGACAACAAATGGAAAGAATGCAAAATGGAAGAAGAGAAAATGTCTTCCATTTGGGTTAAAGAGTATAGCTCTCAGAGTCTGGTCTAAACTATTAAAGAAAGGTCTGTAAACAAGGAAAATGTGCATACCAAAAGTAGGAAAAGGGATTTAATCCGAAGAACCTGAGGAAAATACAAATTTAGGTGAAATTATTACTTACACTAATGAAGGCTTTGTTGACAAATAATTTGTGTTATCAGCCTTTTGGTTTAAGCAAATCATCAAAATATGGCAACTTAGTGCTGGTAGAGATGAATCATATGTAAAAATATGGAAAGTCGTATCACAGCTGCATTAGTGTGAACCCAGGTCTTGCTTACACACCATGCAACCTTCAGAGGTTATTAAAACACAGTTGCCAAGGAACCAGGAGAGTCTGCTAGAATGAGGCCGTCAGCAGAGGGTGACAGCTGCTAGACTGATACAGGTGTTCAAACTAGAGCAGGACCTCGCCAGGAAGATGCTCTTTCTGAGAGAGCAGGGCTTATTGCCCCTATCAACAGATGGCTGTGTTTCCTAGGTAAATGTCATCTGATCTGGCTTTTTAAAAAACTCTGTCCAACTTTGCTCTTGCCATTTTTATTGCTTATACCCCAATTAAAAATGAGAGTTCTATTTTTTAGCCACAACTCATAGAATTTGTACTTGTAAATGAAGGAGAAAATATAAGCGTGAACCCATATTTCACCTGGAGTACTTCTCCAGTTTGTTGCTTGGACCCAGGCCCAGGAACTACGGGGGCAGAGATGAGCTTGTGCAGAGTCAATGACACAGACTCCAGGAGTCAGGAAAGTGGCAAAAGCAGACCTATTTATTCCAGGAGGAGGATGCCCCTTTATACCCCCTGCCCAACTTCTCATTGGCTCTCAGGCTGCACACTGCTGTTGTGGCTCCTCCTCATTGGTTTATGTCTCGTTAGCAGTTATGATGTCATCAGTCCCTGGGCATGCCCGGGGCAGGTCTCAGACTGGTTCTGTGCAGAAGCCCATCTTCGCGTGTGCATTATTAGCAACAGGCTTTGTCACCATTCAATGACAGGCCTTGTTCCTCCTACACCTGTTATCTGAGTTTCTCCATCTGCAATGTGAAGCCACTTTGGGTCCAATGGAAATGAAGGGCTGTGACACCATCCCTGAGTCTTCTGTGACTTAGACAGACTTCAGATGCATGGGATATGTCTTGCTTAGCTACTTAAATGTAACCTTGCCGCTATTTCATTGTAACCCACTCTTCAAATGGTTTCCTCCCTCATTCCCTCACCTCATGCCCGGGGCACACTTGTCTCAACGGTTGACACAAATGAGGAAGAGGAACTGTTCATGGTATAATGGTGTTTCCCCTGTATCAGATATTTCTTCCTGACCCATTATGTTCTTCTACCTTGCAATGCCAGTTGTGTGGAGGATGAGCAATGGCACCATGTCGTGTGAGCAGAGCTTCAGACCTTACTTTGAGCTGCACTTTAACAAGATCCACATGCAGAAACGTGAGCTGCTGTTACAGTGAGGCTCCACCCGCGAGGCTGCTGGACCCTGAGTCAAAAGAAAGGAAACAAAACCAAAGCACGGCTACTCTCAGACATAGGAGATGGGACACGCTTCACTCCCCCTTTCGGTTTCTCTCCCTTGCAATCTCAGGGTTCACAGTGCACACCCATATAACAAGGGTCGAATAAACCGGAAAGGGAATGACAGAGGTTGTAGCTCAGAGGTAGAGCATTTGCTTGGCATGTGTAGGGTTCTGAATTCCAGTCCCATCCACAGATGTGTTTTCAGAGCAGTTTGACGTTTCAGTCAGCAGAGTGGTAAAGCTCATCCTTTTACGGTGACTGGGCATCCATTAGCTAATCAGGGCCTGGGTAGAACAGAAGCATAGGGTGGCTCTCTGCTGGAGCTAGAGCATACTACTTGAACTCTAGCATCCATTCTTCCTGCTCTCAAACATGGCTGCCCCATGCCTGGGGCTTCAAGCTCAAATCACAGTGTTCACATATCATCAGTGTCCTTGTTCTCAGGCCTCTGGGTCTGGAATGGAACCACTTTCCTAGTTCTTTAAGGCCTTCATGAACAGCAGATCTGAGGAGTTTTTAGCCTCCATAATCATATGAGCTGTGTGTGTGTGTGTGTGTGTGTGTGTGTGTGTGTGTGTGTGTGTTGCAGCACCATGGTGCATGTGGAGGTCAGAGGACAATCTCAGGTACCTGTCCTGTTTGAGACAGGCTCAATTCTTATTTTGGTATACTCTATAGAGCAGGCTCACTTACTAGTAGGTTCTAGGGGCATTTCCATCTCTGCCTCCCATCTTACTATAGGCATGCCAGGATTATACATGCACACCACTGTAGGTTTATGTAGGTTCTGGAGAGCTAAATTCAGGTTCTTGTGCTTTCCCAACAAGTGCTGTATCCACTGAGCTATAACTCTAGCTCCAAGAAGCTCAAATACTTTTAATATAACGTTACAGATTTTATTTAACTTAGATTAAACTAAATAATTGGAATCTTATTTCAGCAAGTATTTAATCTCACAAAAAATAAAGAAATACTTTTCTTATTTATTTATTTAATTTATTTGAGAATTACATACTTCTGTTTGGCAGCTCATGCACTCAGTCCTAGGAGATTCTAGTGTCTGAAATCAAAGGTTATGAACCAGGTTGGTACTAGTGACAATATCACAGGAGACACAAAAGGAAAATAACTGGGGATCCTTAGCTAAAAATTGTGCCTGGTTTAGCATAAAACATGTATTTTCAGGGTACAGATATCACAATATAACACTCAACATTCCAGAGAGAGGGTTCATATGTTCCACCTTAATCCAGATGTGCAGGCCTGGGAAATGAATTGACAAAAATGAAATAATATAGAAAAAAATCCATTCATCTGGCTAACACTAGATGGCAGTGATTGATAATAAGTATTTGGAAATGAATGTTGGATTTCATTGGTAATGTCATCACAGATGCATATGATATCTCCTTACTCTGGATACAGAAAGAAAAAAGGTTACCTAATTAAATTTTGCTATCTTTGCATTATTTTACCTGTTGTCTTAGTCTGTGCCTTGAAGGCTGTCCCAGAGCAGACCTACTGTATCCTAGAACCCCAAATATTCCTATAATAATTACGTTTGTATTATTTATTTTACCTAAATTAAGATCTCTTTTTTCTAGCACTTCTCTAGCTGATGTCTATTATAACAGTTTAATTCTGAGTGTCAATGAAAGGCCAAGTTTGAGTCTATCCTGTGGTTCCATCAAAGATAGCAAATCTAGTCCTAGAGAACCCAAAGCCCCAGGCTCAGTTCTGTCTCTTCCCCTTGTGTTCTGACCACCATGGGGCCAGGTCCTCTGCTGCCAAGCACTCCTCAGGTGTTTTTTCTGGTACAACCCTGAAGCAACAGGGCCAGCTAGTCATGGGCTGAAGTCTCTGAAGCTACGGACCAAAGAGCCGATTTCTCAAGCAATAGAAAACCAGTTAACAAAGATCTGTGGTCAATTTCACATCAAAATTCTTAGGAAGATAGCACCAGGTTGGACTTCTTAGTTTAGTGCTAATGCTTTCACCTTTTTATAAATATATATGTATATATATTATTACTTTATTGAGAATTCTGTATAATGTATTTTGATTATCTTTGTCCCTGTCCCCCCAACTCCTCTGAGACATACCTCCTTTTTCCTATTCCCTTCCACTTCCTGTCCTCTTTCCTAAAGTGTGTGTGTGTGTGTGTGTGTGTGTGTGTGTGTGTGTGTGTGTGTGTGTGTGTTGCAGCACCATGGTGCATGTGGAGGTCAGAGGACAACCTCAGGTACCTGTCCTGTTTGAGACAGGCTCAATTCTTATTTTGGTATACTCTATATAGAGGCTTACTTGCCAGTAGGTTCTAGGGGCATTTCTATCTCTGCCTCCCACCTTGCTATAGTCAAGTCTTTTAGAATGACTTCATTCTCCCTTCTCTCTATATACATTTGTATTTCCTCCCATTTTTAAATGGCACATTCTATACAGAACTCTTCAAACTTAGGTTATCTTCCTGTCCTGTAGCTCCTGCTATGAGTAAGGTCTTTAAAGGACTTGAAAGGAGTAATATTAAAAAAAACCTGTGTGGCTTAAAGACATCCAAAGAGAAGAGTGGCCAGTAATTATTCTCATCATGATGGAATATAGAACATAGAAAAAGACAATATGCAAGTGCTTAGTTGATACAGTGCTTGAGGTCCTTGGTTTAAGCATCATCACTGTATCCTCCTTTTAAAGAGGTGGAGGCAGGAGTACCAGAAGTTCAGTTAGATCATTATACAGCTGTCTTGAGCTAGAAATGTTATCTAAAAAGAAAGAGCAAGAGCAATTTCCTTAGTATGGACCATCTCTGCTGCTGATCAATTTTTACATCCAATATCCTATGTCCAGGCTTACATTTGTGTTGGTTGTTTCACTACTGTATGGATGTCTTCTTGGGAGGAAATCTTCAGAACAGAAGTGTCTGCTTCCCTTCTGTAACATCCATTCAAGGCCCATAGACATTTATGCCCTTGGTCCCATGTGTGGTTACACTGCTTGCTTCATACTCTGCCCTTTATAACTTCAGAAGTCTATTTGAAAGCTGTGGTACTCAGTGGAAAATAAAAGGTGCAGGGCACTTGACTGTAACAGAAGGGATGAGGAAATGCTACCTGAATCTAAGAAGCCTGATGCTAAGTATCCAATAATATAATGAGGTAGCCTTCTGTAATAGAAAATATTCAGCAAGGATGCCAGTAGCTCCAAGGTTGACACAACTGGAGCAGAAAGAAGGACAATATTCAGTACTCCATGGAAGTGTGTAATGTCATACAAGGGTTATAACCAGATCAGAGGAACTGTGAAGGGTCATCAGTTAACTGTTCTCTAGACTTTCCACCCAATATGACCTATTTATCTCCAGCCACTGTGCACCGGCCTGGCTTACTCATACATCGATCTAGTCAGAAGATTGCAAGACACTCTCAGACTGTGTGGTAGCCGCCCACATCAGCATATCCTCCAGGCAGGTCAAGTTCTCTGCTAATTCTTAAACTATCTCCTTATTTTGCATTTCTGGAGGTCTGACCACTCTGACACTTGAAAATAGAAAGATTGCTCAACATCAGGTCAAAAATGGGAAGATGAATCAGAAATGAAAACTGAGTGTTTCTTGAGTAGTTGCTTTGAAGACCAAGGGCTTTGTGACCCATGGGTACTTTCTGAAAGACAGTATAATACAAAGTAAAACACAGGACACTCACACAGCAGGGTTGGGGGAGGGCTGTGCCAATGAAGTGGCTGCAAGATTCAGTGGCCCCTCTAGTTAAATTGCTAAAAATGCTAGGACAGTTGACATTTCTTTCAGTTTGACTAGCCTTAGATTCAGGGACATGAGTCATAGGTGATGAACTTGAGGATGCAGAGAATCGTCTTATTTATTTTATAAATTCAGACCTTGTCAACTTAATGCTTACTTCAGCTTAATAGCTATTACTAGGTAAATGGAAGACAGTGCATGGCAGAAAGTGGCAGCAGATGCACACTGTGCCAGGCAAGGAGAAGACACAGCAGTGTGATGAAGAAAGACAATGCAGGCAGCTGCAGTCATTGGATCTGTGTTGGAAGTAATGTGGAAATAGAGCAAAAAAGCACAAACAGAATGAAGGGAGCCGGCAAGGTCAACCCTCAGGAAGTTAGGATAAACACAGCTTGTTTAAAACAGAGAGGGTCTCTGGAGCATTAGCTCTTGTGGATGCAAACAGATTAACTCCGATTCCAGTCCTGGATAGCAAGACTCTTACCTTGAATAAACAGGAAATTACAAACATGAAATCCATTGGAATACATTCCGTGCTCCCTTGAGATGGCATGCTATGGATGTGGGTGAGTATCTCACCACATTAAGGAGTCCACCGGTAGGTCAGTTGATCTCAGTATTATGTAGCTGGGAATTAAATTGAAAGGAGGAAATAACTTAGCATTATATTCAAGACCTCGAGCATAAATTTGGAATATCAATTCTTTTTTTTTTTAGAACTGTATAGATCTATGTTATGTGAACATCTAGTAAAACACCGAGTTCCTGGTTACACAAACTAAAAACATGAGAGTATCCTGTACTTCATCATACCTGTGGTTCTATATGACAATATCATGTCAAAGAAGCCAATTTGAATAGAAGGCTTCTTCTATAGGGCTATTGATGCCTGGATTCTTTCAGAGATTCACTCTCTCATCTTAGATGAAGAATTTGTCTTTCTTCAGGAGCCAAACATTGGCCCAGAACTTCTTTTATGAGTCCTGTCTTGGAGAAACTGTCACTGGGGGATGCTCGGAGGAATAAAGGTGATTCTCAAAGGGTGCTTCGGACTATTTCAGGCCTGTGTGACTGAATCCAGATTCAGGCTGTATCTGGTTTTTTTTCTACCTAAATGGTTGACGGCCCCTGACCGTCATTCATAGGTCCCCATGGCACCAACGTGCCCATTTCCATCAGTCTAATACATAAAACCACAAGCATGAGAAAACAATGACTAAAGACATTCAATCTAACGAAATAGCCATGTGCATGTGGCTTTCTGAAAGCCTGAAAAAATGGACCGGTTTCTCCAAATGAACTCTTCAATGCAGCTTGCAGTCACTTGTGACTACCACACACAAAACAAGCAACACTCAACAAAAACTGGAGAGCCATGGTATCAAAGAAACGCTAGTAGCATAAGACAATCTAACTGAAACAGCTTTAAAAAGGATTATACATGCCCTGCTATAAGTGCAGCCCAAGGCTTAGGGCACCTCTCCCAGAAGGAAGGAAGCAGTGGCTTGCTTGCTGGCCACCAAGACTCCCGGTGCTGCATCTGATTTTTTTTTTTTTTTTTTTTTTTTTTGCACCTTTTAGGCATTGGCCCTCTTCTTCCTTGTTCTCATCTGGGACAGAATGACACTGTTTACCAGATATAAAATGATGAGGTCACTGTGAGCAACGCCATTATGTCCTGGGCTACAAATGCAGGTGCACTCTATTATTTTAACCTTTCTTTCTCACCAAGATCCTCTTTAGTAGTGGACATTCTGAAACCATTGATTATATATATCACAGATGTTTGCCTATTGCCCCGTCTTCCAACATGGAAAAAAAAAAAAAAACCCGGGAATCGGCGTGCTACCTTAGACAGCCCCTCTGCCGTTGATGAATCATTATGGAAGCCTTATCTTGGATTTCTAACAGCGAAGCTCCGGTCTGTTTTACTGAAGCTGTTTATATATCTAATCAGAGTGGATCAGGAAATGAGGCTGATAGCACCGGGCTGCCCGAGACACGTAATATTTGTGGGCCAGCATTAAGGGGACCTTTCAGTGTGGCGGCATGATCGATGAAGTGTGTGTGAGGCTGTGTTTAGACTGAGAGAAAGAACACACCGGTGGCCACATTCATCCCGAGCATACCAGTTTCCCTCATGTGGGCTGCCGTGGAAAGCTTTCTGACGAAACCGATGAGAGGATATGACAACCCTTGTCTCTACAAGCCCCTCGCATGTCGGCTGGCCACAGGCTGGGAGGGCTCCAGGTGGACAAGGAGAAGGTGTCCATGGGGCAAGGCAGACCATACTCTGCCTACATCTGTGAGCTAAACATCACGGCATACGATTTCACATCGGGAAGCCTTTGTAGAACGGATGTTCACCAGAAAAACAGCAGCAATAAGAGATGGAGATACAGACGATGTACAGAAATATAGAGTGAAAGTTATGTCATGGAATCCGAGCTTTGCAGGGGAGGGGTCTGACAAACCTAAAAAATCACAGAGCCAGCCTGCAGGCTGGAGAGTCAGGGAGGAGCTGGAAGGAGACTGCAAGTCCACCTTTTATTCTGGTGTCTCGGTCTTGCCCGGAGACCTTCCAACTGACTGGAAGAGGCTCCCTCCCATATAAAGGATCACCGCTGTGAATTCAGCCTCCTCTGACTTCAACACTTCTCTTAAAAGTTTTGTTTGTCAGGTTTTGTTTCTTGTGGAATGGAACCTAGAGGCTTACATTTGATAAATACATGGCCAGCCCCAGTTACACTCCCAGCCTTTACTGACTGAAGTTTACTATATACAGCATTTCTAAGTAGCAGAATCTGGACAGACACTTGACAGACACTGGATAAAGTGGGCATCATGGCTAGGAACGTTGAGTAGCATCAACTAACAAGGGATTATAATAGTTCACTTAGAAAAGTTTTTGGAAAAAT
The DNA here is from genome assembly GCA_907169655.1 of Acomys percivali. NCBI lineage: Eukaryota > Metazoa > Chordata > Mammalia > Rodentia > Muridae > Acomys > Acomys percivali. The sequence continues at coordinate 82,872,537 of OU015743.1, read as the reverse complement.
AAATAGTAATATCTATAAAATATAAACACAACACATGGTACCAAGTCACTTAACGGCTAAGATTTTGGGTGGGTCTGACTTAGAATTTAAGATTGCATTTTAAAATGCTGGAATCCATGAGTTATCTTTGGACATAATTCAGTTGTTGGCATCTGAGTCAGAATCTTTCTCAACCACACTGTGAGAACCTTCTCCAATGATCCTCAGGTGTCCCTGGAAACTGAAGCAATGCATGCTGGTAGTGGATCCATGTTTATAAGTGGCCTAGATTTCATTTGAAGCTCACCTTCTGCTCTCGAAAAACAATAAAGGTCTTTGTGGGTGCAGTCACTCAAGGTTTTCGTGTATGTTTTCATGACCTGTGGCCCCAGCAGCTCAGAATGTGCAGTAAGCTGAGGGTTTTTTTAACGTTGTCTTGCAAAGTGCTTACACCAGGGTTAGAAGAGGCAATTTAAGAATGTGGCTTCCATGCATGTCTTTCTCTCCCTGGCATAAAAATCCAGCCTCAAAGAGGACTTCATTGTTTCCATTTCAAGGTCCTTTTGTGAGAGGAGAAAACTGGCAGGCCAGGGTGAGTGCTACCTTTCTAAGATTTATTAGGAGTCCTGGAGGGCTCAGTAAACTAGGAAGGTAGCTGTGCTATCCTACAGCACTCAAGACTGATTTAGTTTCACGTCAGTTCTGGAACTGCAACCACAATATGAGCTGTAATGTTATGAATTGCTCCTTGGAGCAGCTGACCTCGTCAGCAGGGAAGTCAGAGGGGGGAGAGTAGAGGAAGCTGAAGACCCACAACTGCTACACCCAACATATACATTTCACCAAAGCACTTGAGCTCTCATTTGTCCCTAATTTTGCCCCAAATGTCCCATTCCTTTCCCTATGTTTCTTTTCTACCAAAACTATCCTTTCTTCTTTGAGATAGAAACTGGATTATGCTATGACAGTGCATGGGGCATGTGGTTGAGATGATTGCATAAAGTTTGCCCATGTGAAACTCAAAATAAATTCAGGGAAGCCTCCTCACACCTCCTCTCACAGTAGAGTCCCTCATAGAAATGTGTAAACAAATTGATTTCTTTAAGAAAACAAAGCTAAGCTGGGCGTGGTGGTGCACGCCTTTAATCCCAGCATTCCAGAAGCAGAAGGACTGTGAGTTCAAGGCCAGCCTGATCTACAAAGCGAGTCCAGGACAGTCAAGGCTAACATGGAGAAATTCTGTCTCAAAAAACAAAAAAGAAAAAGAAAACAAAGCTAATACGGAGGCACTGAGTTCTTTTATTTATTTATTTTTCTTTTCTAAAGTTAGTTTTTTTTTTTTTATAAAATTTCATTATTCTGATTACATCCACTATTAGTATGTGAGGTCCCTTTCCCACTGCCTCATCAACATGAATGTCATCGGAACTCCTGACTCATTGGTGAGTGTGACACTCCATTACACCCTTGTCTTAATTATATATGTTCCTTACTACCAGTAAGGGAAACTTATTTTAAGATATTCACTGGACTCTACCCTCATCATTTGTTCCATTATCACAGGAAAGAACACTATTTAACAAAAACTCCCTTCCATCAGTATATGACATCTGACTGTAAAGCCTTGTCAACTCGGTTTAAAAGTGCATCTGGATGTGGAGGGGAAAAGTGACCTGCTATTCCTTGAGATGCTGCGATGTGCAGGTACTCTAGGCATTTGGCGGGTACCCTTTTCCTGTGCCCTGATGTAACCTCCAATTTCAGGAGGAAGTGGGAACATTCCACAGGTGAAAAGCAGTCATTCCCAGTGTCATGAATCATTAGAGCAGAGCCGAGGACGCTGTGAGAAGAAAGCCCATGTGCCTATCCACAGCTAATAGTCAGCTGCTTCTCAGGGCTCTAGAAATGGGTAGCCACCATCAGGGAGCTGCGACATGTTCTCTGGAGAGCAGCAGGTGGCTCCAGAAATGGGACATCTGTGATAGTGCATTGGCTATTGGCCTGGCTGCACCTGGTTCACCACACAACAAAATTTCAGATCCTGGATGACCAGAGTCTGTTCTCAGTGGAAGAATAATTTCCTGGAGCTCTTGATAAAGCAAAATTCATATTATATAGTCCTAAAAATGTAATGGGATTTCTAGAGCAGCCTGCTATTTTTTCTAAAGAAGACTCAAATATGTTATTATTTTAATTTTGGGAAAATTGCATTATTTTCCCCTTCCCTTTCCTTCCTCCAAGCCCTCTCGTGTACCAGGCCTCCCTTTTCCTTTTCTTTTTAAAAATTCATGGTCTCTTGTTTAGTGTCATTACACACACACACACACACACACACTCACACACACACACACACACACACACACACACACACACTCACTCGTATTCCTACATATGCCCTTCTCAGTGCTCAGTTCATGTGACGTTACTTGTTTGTGTGCTTTCAGAGCTGACTATCAGGTATTGAATAACCAATCTGCAGGCTCTTCCCTAGTGAAGATGCTTTCTTCTGCTCTCAGAGTTCATTAGTTGCATCTAGTTCTTTGTCTAGGGTTAAAAATTTCCCATTTCATATTAGTTAGTGTGTCTCTTGGTGTCAGTCTTTTTCAGGTTGTGTTTAGGCAGCCATATTGTTGATACTTTATGGCTGTAGCTTTTGGTATTCCTAGGAGATGCAATCTCATCGCTAACTCCCTATTCTCTGGCTATTGCACTCTCTTCTTCCCTCTTCGTCAATGATATCTGAACCTTGGGTGCAGGAGTTATGTTGTAGATATATCAGTTGGTACTGGATCCTACAAGTCTGCATTTTGATCAGTTGTGGAGGTTTGTAATAATCCCAGTCTGTTCCAAAGAGAAGGTACCATGATGACGGTGAGTACTACACTTATCTGTTGGTATAAAGACAGATACAATCAGTGATGGATAATGCTACTTCAGTGGAGCAGTGGTTGCAGGCTCTCCTCTAAGATTTGTAACTTTACTATCTCTGAGTAGTTGGCATTATTTCCAGTAGCAGGTGTAATTTCCTCCTTGTGTTGGTCTTAAGTGCAATTAAAAGCCTAGCTGCTAGTTACCACCATGGTATATGGGCCATCAATGTACTGTTGGGACTATCATGCCATGCTGGTTGTTATTGTGGTTTGTAGGTGTCATCGCTGGATAGGGATGTTGGTTATCTCCCTCCTTTGGAAGCCTGAAGGGCACTTCCTGGTGTGAAAATGAGTTATCAGAGAGTTACAGGTCAGAACCAGCTCGTGTCTTCTGGCTTCTATAACCAAAGTTCATAGTGTCTCTGAAATAGAGATTATAGTCTACCTGTGTGGTAGCAAACAATAGAATGAAATCAAAGAACCAGAAATAAACCCATACACCTACGGACACCTGATTTTGACAAAGTCATACAATGGAAAAAATAAATCATTTCCAACAATTGGTGCTGGTCTAACTGGAAGTCTGCTTGTAGAAGAATATAAATACATCCATATTTATCACCCTGCACAAAACTTAGTCCAAGTGGATCAAAGATCTCGACATAAAACCAGATACACTAAATTTATTAGAGAAAAAGTGGGGAAGAGCCTTGAATTCATTGGCATAAGGGACAACTTCCTGAACAGAGTACCAACAGCTCAGGCTCCAAGATCAATAATTAGTAAATGGGACCTCATGAAGCTGAAAGCTTATGAGAAGTTAAGGATACTGCTAATATGACAAAATGGCAGCCAACAGAACGGGAAGAGATCTTCACCAACCCTATATCAACAGAGAATTAATATCCAAAATATATAAATAACAAAAAATTAGACACCAACAAACCAAATAAATATGGGGAACAGAGCTGAACTGAGAATTCTCAGTAGAGAACTCTCTAATAGCCAAGAAGCACTTAAAGAAAGGTTCAACATCCCCAGTGATGAGGGAAGTACAAATCAAAATGACTCTGCGATTCCATTTTACACCTCTCTGAATGAATAAGATCAAAAATTCAAGTGACTGCACATGCTGCTCTGGATGTAGAGAAAAGAGAACACCCCTCTGTTGCTTGTGGGAGTGCAAACTTGTACAATCACTTTGGAAATCAATCTGGAAGTTTCTCAGAAAATTGGGAGTAGCTCTACCTCACAACCCAGCTATACCAAATCTTTTCACAAGAAAGGTATACATTTGAATTCCTTCACCTTTAATTTTCAAGGAAAACACTGGATTGTTTAATTGGAAGAAAATATAAAACATCTATATACCCCATGGCATGTCCATTTCATAGGAATCATTGTGACTTTGTCTTTAAATTAGTTTCTCTTCTACTGGTTGCTTTCTGTTGTGAACTATATAAAAGTTGAGTGATCTACATATAAGTATCTAAAATGTTCCCAAATCTGAAACTATGAATACTAATTGGACATCACAAGTGGAAAATTGCACACCCAGCTTAGTATTATTCATCAGTATCATCAAAATCCTATTGTATGAAACGACCTTAGGTTATGCTAGCACAAGTGAACTACTTTAGACTTGGTCCCATTACCAAGGTAGTTTATTATATTTATGCCAATATTATAAAACCTTAAAAAATTATGAAAGCAGAAACATTTGTAATCTTGGGTATTTAAGATAAGGAATTCCCAACAACAGCAATTTGGAAAAATGAGAGTTAGAAGATTCAGATAAAATTACTCAATTAATGAGCCTAACTCCCTATAATCTATAAATAAGAGAAACAAGTCCTCATAAGAAGAAAATTCAATAACTATAAAAGAGCCATTCCCTGGAACAAATCCATAACATAAGCTTGCTGTCTTAGCTCTCAAGTTGCTATAATATAATACTACAGATCAGATGGCGTAGCTCTATTTGTTTCTCACAGTTCTCAAAGTGGAGAAGTCCAAGATCAAGATGCTAGTGGATTAAGTGCTGGGTGAGTGTCCTTCGTAGATTCCAGAGGGCTGTCTTCTTGTGACGTCCATACAAGCCTGGAGGGGAGAGGAAGACGGGGAAGTAAGTGGAAAGGAAAGAACAGAATGGAGTGTAGGGGAGCAAGAGGAAGAGAGGGGAACAGAGATAGAAAAGATAAAGAAAAAAGATGGCGAGAGAGGGGGAGGGAGACAGAAAGAGAGAAGAAAAGACGGGAGCAGGAGGAAAGAACAGGAAGAAGGAGAAGGGGGAAGAGAAAGAGGAGAAGAACATGAAGAAGCAACAGCAGCATCCTAATCATTTCCTCACTTTCACCAACTCTGTGAATATCTATTTTGCTAAGTAAAGATTTGAACTTCTTATATTACTAAAGTTCCTGCTCCTTGGTCAGATTCATTAGTTACTTCTTCTTAATTTAAATTGCCCAGTTTTGTTTAATGATGGCATCCTCATTCACAAGACCTGTAATTTATCCATCCTGCTGCTCAGCAAAAATAAGAAACATCTCTATCTACAATAGAGAATCATGTCTATCTATGGACCAATTCATGGACAATCCTCATACTTTTTGTACACAAAAATAACACAAAACATCTTTTAAAACAAATTAGAATCTGGCTAACAGGACGGCCAAGACTAAGAGAGAGCACACTCGTTTTCTTGACGTTGCTAATGCTCGCCATGATGAAGAAAGCCTGCTGAGGAAGCCTTTGTTTGTATACTGTCTTTGTTTGTTTGTTTGTTTTCATTGTTGTTTTGTTTTGAGACAGGGTTTCTTTGTGTAGACTGGCCGACTTGGAATTCGATTTGTAGGCCAGGCTGGCCTCGAATTCAAAGATCTATCTGTCTCTGACTGGAATGAAAGGCTTGCGCCACCATGCCCAGTCTCTGTGTCCTTAGGATTTCCATGGCTTGACATTTGTCTAAAATATAAGGGAATTGTCAGTGTGTGTGTGTGTGTGTGTGTGTGTGTGTGTGTATGTGTGTGTGTGTGTAGGGGGAGAACATGCTAGAGTAGATTTATACCTGACCTCCTCAGTCAATTTAAAACTTTTCTCTTTCTTACACATTGGTGGTCTCACACTCTGTAAAGATTCATCAGGTTTTTATGCAGAGGTTCAGTTGACTTGCACAAAAAGACACTTGTCCCTCCAGATGAGATAAGGACCACCAGACCTCTGCAAGCCACGTGCTCACAGGTGTGAGCTTTGTAATAGAGAGTAACTGAAAAGCACACTTAAAATGTCACATTTCATAAACCTCTCCCACATCCAAAGACATAAAAACTTGGCTGGATTTATTTGTTAAATTAAAATTACTCTCAAAGAAGGCTAGCTCACTTCCCCCCACGGCAACCAAAACCAAGTTGGAATTTAAACTATGTGAAACTAGAGAATATAGTTTTGGAAAATACCCTATGAATCCCAGAGGAAGCAGAACCTTCCTGAATGCCTCAGTTCCAGCTAAGAAACCTCCAAGTTCAGTTTGGTAGCAAAAGCTCCAAAGTGGGCTCAAGTCCAGAACAAGGCTTTATAGGTCGATTTTAGCAATTACTCTCTCAGATCAAGAGGGGAAAGCTGCCAGAAGTCACCTGTGGTCCTCTGCGTTCTCTAATTGCTGCCACTCAGGGTGTGGGCATAGAACTTGGTTCTCCCTATTCCTCTCACACTGCAATCATCTCATCCCTGTCATGTTGTGCTTGGAGAAACACCTCCCAGGGTGGATGAACTCAGAGTCACTAATAAAACAAACCTAAAGCCTCTGTGAGGCCTTGAGCCCAGGCATTTCTGCAGGGGTAGCCCATATATCACTGACACAATTGAGTCTGTCCCCACCCTTGAAGGTGCGGCCTGCCTTTCCCTTGCTAATCTACTACTGCAGTGCCTGACTTTAATGTTCTGACTTTGCTCAAGATAGAAACAACTGGGTGCTCCACTCTGTATGCGCTGAAAATCAAAGGAATCAATTAAACCAGCCGTATTTCCATGGGAAGGGGTGCTGCTCCCCACACAGCTTAAGCTGTCTTCTCATAGTTTATGATGTCAGCAGGAGCTCCTGATTGAAATATAGCATGAAGGCCTGGCCCACCCCCTTGCTGGCCCTCTGTCTGCAGTATATATTATTCTTGTGCTGGTCAGAGACAGCTGTGTGAATTAATGAACTGATGTGAAAATCAGAGTTGGCCTGGAGCCCCATTTAAAAATTATGTCAATGACCTCATAAAAACAGCAAAGAATGCTTAGCAAAAGAAATCCATTTCTTAATAACTCAGGATGCCCACATTGTTCCAAACATATAGAATGCAAAGCGATTATTTCATAAGAATGAAAATTTCCCACGAAAAAGACATTTAGTCAACCCGGGCAACTATAAACTCTAATTGGTTTTTCACAGTGCACACCAGTTTGCTCTCTAGGGAGTATAGAATATCAATCTTGCACCTGTACTTTAACTCCAGAGTTATAGTATTTCAACCATTAAACATTTTTCATTAAAGCACTTCATATAGAATTAGTCTAATCTGATTTTAACAAAAGTATTCTCTGTTTGCTTTTGCACACTGCATTAGTGCAGATAATGTTAAAACTAGGAAGGCTGCACTTTTGGTCCCTGGAAAAAAACAAAAGGGTGGCCTGTCTCCACTTACTTCAAAGATGGTTCTCGGCAAGCTGAGCATCCTTTGAAACCAGCACAGCATTTGTAAACCAACTTTAAGTCCCAAAAGAAGCAAGACACATAATGAGCTCTCATGGAGGCTCATAGGGAGCTGAGAAAGACAAGGAATATTTAGAGGATTCTGGACCTGAGAAAATATGCAGAGGTTTACATCTTGTGGCCTGAGTATTATAGCTCCTAACTTGCTGGTAATCTTTGGTGAACAGCTGCAAGGTTTTAGGACAGGTGGGTTTAGCTTCGAGGAAAATGTTCTTCTAAATGCCTGGAGTTAAAGCTGGAAAAGAGACAGCAGCATGGGACCCACTGCAAACCTACTGTGAGGAAGTGACTTTTAGGGAGAACAGCCTACTGCAGATAGCTTCTTTCCAAAGGGCTAAGCTCTGTTCTCTTCCTATTAGGACATTAATTCCTCAGAACTAAGGACAGCTGACATAAAAGAAAGTGGCTTCCAATGAGCAAGGACTCCAAGATTCGAATGAACAAGTCCATTTTTACTTCTTGACTTGATTTGCTTGGGCTTAACAATTATATAAGAAAGCTTGCTGTAAATTCTGTTATTGACACTTTGACTTGACATGTATTCAATTCATTGAAATAGTTAGCAGTTCATGGCTTGCTTGCTAAATGGTGCTGGATTTGACTTTGGAAAGATAAAACTTAGTGTGCCAAACAAAGCTGGGCTATAAAATACTTACTTATATGGTAATTTAAAAAAAAACTTGAAGAGCTAGAAAGGTTTTCATTAGGCCTATTAAAATATTGACTCTTCTAACATAGTGTGGATAAGACTTACCGCGATCAAGTTCACACAGCACAGCTCTCTCCCTGCACATGTCCTGGCTGTGGTGAATGCATCTGGTTTACAAGATTCTGAAACTCACACAGGTCCTGATATTTGACTTCTTGGCACACAGACATGGCTCTCAGTGAAGACCTCTCTAAAGTTTTTTGAAGTAAAACAGTGAAGTGAATCCTGGCAACAGAAGGCCCCATCACCCAGAGTTCTGGGTTAATAGACGAGAGAGTAAGAACCCATCATTATGGGGCCTCTTGCCCATACCCTAGGAAATCGATGTTACCGTGGAAAAATATTCCACCATGCTGCTGTCAACAGAATTTCTGGGTACCAGCTGTCTAATTAGTGTTCTAGCCAGTCTAGAATACCACTTCCTGTTTGATCCTTTTTGAGCAAAAGGGACAGCTAAAGGCTGGATGGTTCTTCTTTCCTGGTCAGGTTGTGGCTGTGAAAGCTCCTACTTTGCCTAAGTCGACTCAAGATCAAAACACAGGCATGAGAACTCTGGCCTTGAATGGGAGACTCTGGTCAAAGCCAGGCATTAGTCATTCACCAAATGGACTTTACCAGTTAAGTGTTGTGCTGGCTGATTTGATGTCAACTTGTCACAAGTTAGAGTTATCTGAAAGAAGTGAAACTCAATTGAGAAGATGCCCCTGTAAGGTATGGCTACAGGGCATTCATTTTCTTAACCAGTGATTAACGAGACAGGGCCAAACTGTTGTTGGTGCCAGTTCTGGGCTGGTGGTCCAGGGTTCTATAAGAAAGCAGGCTGAGGAAGCCACGATGAACAAGCCAGTAAGCAGATCCCCTCCATGACCTATGCAGTTGCCAACCTAAACATAGTGTTTTGATTTAGCAATGTTATCCCTCTAAATAGGAAAATGTTAATAGTCATTTGAATGCCTGGGTAATGTCTCAGGTTGTTTTCTAGTGACATCAGTTCAAGGGGGATGCTATAAATATTTAGCAGATAATATTGAATAATTGACCTTTTAACTAAGTATAGGCTCAGTCCTAATGCCCAATTAGACCTTGGACTGGTTAGTTGAGACTTGTTTTTTGAAGTCAAAATACATCTTTGCTGGAGAATGTATGCAGCCAGTTATGGTTGCTAAAACATTTCAATCCATAGCAAATCAAGGAAAAAGAAAAGAAGGGCATAAAAACATAAAGCCTTGATGACTTACTGAAAGGAGATGAGAGTACAGCCTGAATTAACTGGCAAGGCACTTTCACTGTCATTTCCTAATGACAATGAGGCTAGTAGTAAAGTAAGAATATAGGTTCCTCACTCTGCAGGACAGGGGGCTGCACACATTTACATGCAGTTACTAGTTACAGTCACTAGGTGGTACATTTGTGCACAATAGTAACTGCTCTTTCAACCTTTGCCCTTTCTCCTTGGTTTACTGGAAGTTGGAGGCTATCTCTGTCTCTTTCCTAACTGTTTTTAAACTATTTATTCTTTTTTGCAAATAGATTTTTTTCCATGTGATATTTTCTGATTAGGATTTCCCCTCCCTCCCTCTGCTCCTTTCAGTTCCCCTGACCTCTTCTTACATCCAGGTCCACCCCTTTCTGTCTCATAAGAAAACAAACAGGCAAAAACAAAACAAAGAAAAAGAAACAAAAAAATCCATTACTATATAATGGATAATAATATGAAAAGATAATATATGATATGATATAACAAAAACTAAGACATCAGAATAGGACAAAAACAAGCAGAAGAAAAGGAGTCCAAGAAAAGGCTTAAGAAGCAGAGGCAGACACGAAGATCCACTTTTTCACACACTCAGGAATTCCATAAGAAACACTGAGCTAGATCAGACTAGGGGTTCAATGTTTACTACCTGTATTGTCCTCGTTAGTGCAATAGTTTGAGCAGACCCCCTGGGCCCCGATCCACCTATCACAATGTTCTTCTTGTAGGTTTCTAGGATGCTCTGGGTCCTTCTATTTCCCCATCTCTTATATTTCTCTTACCTAGAGTGTCAGTAGGATGTCCTGACATCTATCCCAATCTCCTGGTAAGTGAAAACTTTCGTGGGACATGCCTTTTGGGCTAGTGACCAATTTTAAGTGAGTATATACCATGTGAGTCTTTCTGCTTCTGGGTTAACTCACTCATTGTGATCATTTCTAGTCCCATCCATTTGGTGGGGAGGCCTGATGGTACTCAAAGAAAGAATAAGCAGGCTACCAAGATGAGACTTGATAGCCTATGACCATATAGTGGGGGAGGAGGTCCCCCTCGGTCTTAAACCTAGGGGAGGAGAATAGGGTGAAAGTGGGGAGGGGGAAGGAATGGGAGGATACAAGTGATGGGATAACAATGGAGTTGTAATCTGAATAAATTAATAAAATTTAAATTATAATAAAAATTAAAAAAGAAAGACTAAGCTAGAAGACATTCTATATAAACAATGAATATATGGGGTTAAAAAAGGAGAGAGATAGGAAGAGAAGTAAGAATAATATATAAAAAATTTTAAAAGACAAATTTAAGAATCCCTGACATGACATATGGCACAAAAAAGCTCCTTGGATGCGTTGAGTTCATTTCCTGTTGACCATCTACTGCTGGGCATGCAGCCTGCAAGTGGGGTTATTTTGCTTCCCTAGAGACTCCCCTGGAGAAAACTACATTTTCATTTGCAGTTGGTTATCAATTGGAGCTAGCTTCTGGATTAGGGATGAGGCTATGTGTCCACTTCTCCTTTCAGCTTTAGGTCCCCACGGGTGAAGACCTATGACAGGCCTGGGCATGTTGCTGCAGTCTCTGTGAGTTCATAAACATTAATCTTGTTAGTTTAGAGAACCTTGTTCTCCTGTTGTCCTCCATCCCCTCTGTTCTTACCCTCTTTTCATCTCCTCCTCCATGTGGCTCCCTGATCCCCAAAGGATGGATTTGGTGGAGATATCCACTTTAGGGCTGAATGTTCTAAGGTCTCTTACTCTACATATTTTCTGGCTGTGGGTCTCTGTATTCGTTCCTCTCTGCTTCCGGAGGAAGCCTCTCTGATGATGGCTGGACAGGGGCACTGATCTAGTAACATAGCAGAATATCATTAAGAGTCATTTTATTGTTGTGTTTTATTGCTGTTGTTGTCTTTGTTTGTTTAGAACATAGTATTTGGTTTTACCCTGCGTCTCTGGACTATCTAGTCTCAGGCTCTTGGTCACTCAAGCAGTGGTGGGTGTGGGTCTCAGCTCTTAGAGAGCACCTTAAATCAAATCAGATATTGGTTGGTTGCTACCACAGGGTTTGTGCCAGTATTGCACTAGTGTATCTTGCAGGCAGGATTTGCAGCTGGGTTGATGTTTATGTTTCTCCTTTGATAGCATGCTGCAAAGTACCTTCCAGTACCATAAAGTTTAGTCTGTAGGGGTGAAGGCTCTAGGTAGGTACCAGCTCAACTTCTCGATGTCCAATGAGTTGTGTAGATGCTGTCTTCAACAATAGGGTCTTGTGCCCATTTGCATAGAGAAACCTATAGCCTTGGCAATAGCCTGGGTTATATGGGGGTTGCCCTGGGGCCCCTTTGGCCAACGATTCAATTAGATGTAACTAATTTCCAGTACTTGAAGCTTCATTTAGACACAAAGGATGTTCAGCTGATGTTCTGTCTTCTCCATTATTTGTATGTGTGCTTATATGTATGTGTGTATGTATGTATGTATTTTAGGGAGCTTGTACTGTACTCAGTTCCCATATATCCCTCTAATTGCCCTTAATTTAGCTATGTCTCCCTATATTCCTTCATTATCCTCTTCCCTTCCTCTCCTTTTGATCCTCTCATTCCAGTCCATCTCCCATCCACACATCCATAACCTTCCTATTTCCTTTTCTTAGGTAGATCTATCTGGCCTCTTTAGTTCCCAAACTTAATGTCTGTGGTTCTATGGATTGTAGCTTGATTATCTTTGACTTAACAGGTAATATCCACATATAAATGAGAGCATACCATATTAGTATTTCTGGATCTTGTTACCTCCCACAGGATGATTTCTTTCTAGTTCTATTTACCTATGAATTTCATGTTTTGAACAGATGAATAATAACATTCATTATGTAAATATACCATATTTCCTTTTATTAGAAATGGATTGTTTTCTCATATAGTATATCCTGATTACAGTTTTCCCTCTCTCTGCTTTTCTCAGTGTCTCCCCACTTCATCTCCTATCCAGCTCTACCCCTTTTGGTTTTTCATTAGAAAAGAACTAGTATTCCAAGAAGTAACAACAAAAAATAGTAAAATAAAGTATAATAAGCTAAATCAAAAACCATTACATCCAAGTTGGACAAGGCAAATCAACAGGAAGAAAAGATCCCAAGAGAAGGCACAAGAATCAAAGACCCACTCATTCATACACTCAAGAACCCCATAAAAATACTAAACTGAAAGCTATACTATAAGCATGGAGGACCTGGCGCAGACCCATGTAGGCCTCATGCATATTGCTTCTATCTCTGTGAGTTCATACGAGCTTTGCTCAGATGATTTAGAAGGACTTGTTTTCCTGGTGTCCTCCATCCTCTTTAGCTCTTATATTCTTCCTGCCTCCTTTTCCACTGGTTTCTCTGAGCATTGAGGAAAGAGATTTGATGTAAACATCTCACTTAGAGATGTATGTTCCAAGGTCTCTGTCTTTGTGTAATGTCTTGGTGTGTCTTTCTGTATTTGTTCTCATCTGCTGCAGGAGGAAGCTTCTCTGATGATGGCTGAATAAGGCATTGATCTATGAGTATAGCAGAATATCATTAGGAGATGTTTTTATTGGTACTCTTTTCCTTGTTGTTCAGACCTGTCATATTTGATTTTATCCTATATTTCTGGGCTATTTAATCTCTAGTTCTTGGTCACTCAAGCAGTGCTGGGTATGGGTTCCATCTTGTGGAGTGGGCGTTAAGTAGAATCTGTAAAATCTGTTATTATTTGGTTACTCCCACAAGCTTTGTGTCACAATTGCCCTAGCACAATTTTGAAGATAATACAGACTGTGGATCAGAGGTTTTGTGTCTCAATTCCTGTTTTCATGAGACACAGCCATATTGATTTCCATAGAAGCTGTATAAGTTTGCACTCCCACCAGCACTGGATGAGCACTCCCCTTCCTCCACATCCTCAAAAGCATGAGCTGTCACTTGTGTTGTTGACCTTGGCCATTCTGACAGGTGTAAGATGAAATCTCAAATCAGTTTTGATTTGTCTTTTCTAGAAGAATGTTGAGCATTTCTTTAAGAATTTCTCAGTTATTTGTGTTTCCTCTATTTAAAATTCTGTTTAGATCTCAACTCCATTTTTTAATCAGGTATATTTGTTTTCTTAATATCAAGGTTCCTTTTTTTTTCTTTTTTAATTCTTTATATATCTTGAATGTAATCCCTTTACCCCATGTGTAGTCAGCAAAACTCCTCTCTCATTCTGTACGGTACTGCTTTGTCTAAATGATGGTGTCCTTTGCTGCGCAGAAACTTTTCAGTTTTATGAGGGCCCATTTATTAATTGTTGATCTTAGTGCCCATACTAATGGTGTTCTGTTCAAAAAGTCTTTCCTCTGCCAATGAGTTTCAGGCTATTCCCCACTTTCTTTTTTTATCAAGGTCAGTATATCTGTTTTTATGTTGAGGTCTTTGATCATGCTGTTTCTATTACTATAGTTCTGTAGTACATTTTGAGGTATTCAAGGTTACTTTAGCTGA
>OU015743.1:82844214-82858452 GCA_907169655.1 Acomys percivali | reverse complement strand
ACTATGCTAAAGTTTTGATCATATAAATCTTTCACTACCTTGGTTAGAGTTACTCCAAGATATTTTATACATTTTGAGGTTACCATGAAAGCTGTTGTTTCCCTAATTTCTATCTTAGTCCATTTGTCCTTGGTGCTAATTTTGCATCTGGCTATTTTGCTGAAGATGTTCACCGACTGTAACAGTTTTCTGGTGGAATTTTTAGGGTCACTTATGTATACTGTCATATCATCTGCAAATAACAATACTTCTTTCTTTCCATTTTGTATCTCCTTTATCTCCTTCAGTTGTCTTATTGCTCTAGCTAAAACTTCAAGTACTATGTTGAGTATATGTAGAGAAAACAGACAGGCATAACTTTTTCCTGATTTTTGTGGAAGTGCCTTGAGTTTCTTTGTTTAAGTTGAAGTTGGCTATGGGCTTGCTGTAAGCTGCCTTTAGTATGGTGAGGTATGTCACTTGTATCCCTAATCTCTCCAGCATGAAGTGGTGTTGGATTTTGTCAAAAGCTTTTTCTGCATCTAATAAAATGATCACATGATTTTGTCTTTCAGTTTGTTTATAAGTTGTATTACATCTATTGATTTACATCTATTGAGCCATCCCTGCTTCTCAGTCCATGATGAAGCCTACTTGATCGTGCTGAATGATGTTTTCCTTGTCTTCTTGGATTTGGTTTGTTAATATTTTGGTGAGAATTATTTTTACTAATTAATTTATTTATTCACTTTACATACCAATTGTAGCCCACTCTTTCTATTCCCGGTCCCCTTCCCCTATTCCTTAGAAAAGGGGAGCCCTGGTCATACCAACCTACCCCATCTCATCAAGTTATATCAGGATTGCATCAGTTCTCTTCCTCTGTAGCTTAGCAAGGCAGTCCTGCAAGGGGGAAGTGATCAAAAAGCAGGCAACAGAGTCCATGTACGATCCAGTCCCCTCTACTCATTCTAGGGCACCCACATGAAGGGGGTACATCTGTATAAGAGGCCTAGGTCCAGTCTATGCATGGTCTGTGGTTGATGCTTCAGTCACTACAAGACCCTCTAGGCCCTGGTAGTTTGGTTTTATTGGTTTTCTTGTGGAACACTTGTTACCCCCAGGTCTTTCTATCCTTCCCCCTGCTTTTCCACAAGACTCCTTACACTTGGCCCAGTGTTTAGCTAAGTCCCAACATTAGTTTCTGAGAGGCTACTGGGTGAAGCCTCTCAGAAAACAGCTAAGGAAATTGGTATGAAATTCTCTTTCATTGTTGGGTATTCATGTAGGTTTAGGTGTCAGGGTAAGTGAGGCCTCATAAAATGAAATGGATAATGTTTCTTCTGTTTGTATTTCATGGAATAATTTGAGAAGTATTGGTGCTAATTCTTCTTTGCTTGTTTGTTTTATGGATGCAGGGTTCTCTGTGTAGCCTTGGCTGTTCTAGATGGACTTATAGACCAGGCTGGCCTCAAACTCACAGAGATAGATCTGCCTGTCTCTGCTTCCCAAGTCCTCATTAAAGATATGCTCCACCAGTACCCAGGCTTTTCCCTATATTTTGATTGTTTATTCACTGTGTGTTCTTGAGTATGGTTAATCACTTGAAATTGAAATTTTCCTTCTATTACTTTCTGCAGAGCTTGGTTTATTGATAGATATTATATAAACTTGACTTTATCGAATGTTTAGCCATAAGCATAAAATCAATAACATCCATGACAGTATTTCTCCACTAGATCTTAACAACCCTACTGTAGTAGGCCCTGAGAAATGCAACATAGTCATTTTGATTTGCATTTCTCTGATGACTAAATACATTGAAGATTTCTTTAAGTGTTTTTCAGCCATTCGATATTCCTCTGTTGAGAATTCTTTGTTTAGTTCTGAGCCCCATTTCTCTATTGGGTTATTTGGTTTGGTGGTGTTTGATTTCTTGAGTTCTTTATATATTTTGGATATTAGACCATTGTCAGATGAAGGGTTGGTGAAGATCTTTTCCCAGTCTGTAGGCTGTTGCTTTGTTATGTTGACAGTGTCTCCTGCCTTACAGAAGCTATTCAGCCTCATGAGGTCCCATTTATTAATTGTTGACATTAAGGCCTGGGCTGTTGGTGTTCTGTTCAGGAAGTTGTCTCCTGCGCCAATGTGTTCCAGGATCTTCCCCACTGTTTCTTCTAGTTGATTTAGTGTCTCTGGTTTTATGTTGAGGTCTTTAATGCACTTGGACTTGAGTTTTGTGCATGGTGACAATAGGGGTCTAATTGCATTTTTCTACATGTGGTCTAATTGCATTTTTCTACATGTAGACATCCAGTTAGACCAGCACCACTTGTTGAAGATGCTATCCTTTTTCCATTAAATAGATTTGGCTTCTTTGTCAAAAATCAAATGACCATATGTGTGTGGACTCATTTCTGGGCCTTCGATTCAATTCCATTGATCAACCAGCCTATTGCTGTGCCAGTACCATGCTGTTTTAATTACTGTTGCTCTATAGTACAGCTTGAGATCAGATATGGAGATTCCTCTGGAGGATCTTTTATTGTATAGGATTGTTTTAGTTATTCTGGGCTTTTTGTTTTTCCATATGAAATTGAGAACTGACGTTTCAATATCTGTAAAAAATGGTGTAGGTATTTTGATAGGGATTGCATTGAATCTGTAAACTGCTTTTGGTAATATGGCCATTTTTACTATGTTAATTATCCTGATCCAAGAACAAGGGAGACCTTTCTATCCTCTGAAGTCATCTCTGAGATTCCATCTTACACCCATGAGAATGGCTAAGATAAAAAGCTCAAGTGACACCATACACTGGCAAAGGTGTGGAGAAAGAACACTCCTTCATTGCTAGTGGGAATGCAAACTTTTAGAACCACTTTGGAAATCTATCTGGTGCTTTCTCAGAAAACTGGGAATAGGGCTTCCTCAAGACCCAGCTATTCCACTCCTTGGAATATACCCAGAAGATGTTCCACTACACAACAAGGACATATGCTCAACCATGTTCATAGCAACCTTATTCATAATAGCCAGAACCTGGAAACAGCCTAAATGCCCCTCAGTTGAAGAATGGATAAAGAAACTGTAGTACATTTACACTTTGGAATACTACTCAGCAATTAAAAACAAGGAAATCACAAAATTTGTGGACAAATGGATGGAACTAGAAATATCATACTGAGTGAGTTAACCCAGATACGGGAAGACTCACATGGTATATATTCACTTATAACTGGGCACTAGCACAAAACACATGACCCATGAATGTCTTCACTTACCTGGAAATTGGGATAGATGTGAGGACATCCTATTGGGACTCTAGGTAAGAGAAATATAGGAGAATGGGGAAATGGAAGGATTCAGATTGTCCTAGTAACCTACAAGAAGAATATCATGATGGGTGGATCTGGGCCCAGTGGGGTCTGCTCAAACTACTGCACCAACCAAGGACAATACAAGCAGTAAACATGGAACCCTACTCTCATCTAGCCAACGGACAGGACATTCTCCACAGTTGTGTGGAGAGCACGGACTGACTCTGACATTAACTCTGGTGCCCCATATTTGAGCACTTCTTCTTGGTTGGGAGGCCTTGTGGCACTCAGAGAAAGAATAAGCAGACTACCAAGATGAGACATAGACTTATGACCATATGGTGGGAGAGGAGATCCCTCTCAGTCATAGACCTAGAGAAGGGGAATAAGGTGAAAGCAGGAGGGAAGAAAGAATGGGAGGATACAAGTGATAGAATAACAATTGAGATGTTATCTGAATATGTTAATAAAAAAATAAAATTAAAAAAGAAATGAAATATAGATGAAGCACAAGACAAGGACCTTTAAATACCCTTTAAGAATATGATATAAGTTCTTAAAGATGAATTGGTTAGATCTATGAAAATACAAACAAGCAGTGTAAGGCAATGAATAAAACTGTATAAGACCTGAAATTAGAAAAAGAATCAACAAAAATAAAACTGAGGGAAAAAGAAAATCTGAAAATGAAAAATGTAGGAACAGGAACTTCAAAGTCAAGTCTTACCAACAGAATACAACAGATAAAGATAGAATCTCAGGCAATAAAGAAATGACAGAAGAAGTGGATACCTTGGCAAAAGGAAATGTTAAATCACAAAACAACAACAACAACAAACAAAAACAAAACAAAAAACAAAAACAAAACAAAAAACAAAACTCCTGACACAGAACATCCAAGAATCTGGAATACTATGAAAAGACCAAAACCAAAAGTAATTAAAACAGAGACAGGAGAAGAAACCCAGATCAACAGCAAAGAACATATTTTCAATAAAATCAGAGAAGAAATTTTTCTTTACAATGAAGAAAGAGGTGCCTTGCTTACAGAATACCAAATAGACTGGACAAGAAAAGAAAGTTCCCTTGGCACAAAGTAAATGTACAAAAAAAATAATATTATTAAAAGCTGAAATGGGCAAAGACTAATATATAATACCAAACTGATAATAGTAACACCTGAGTTCTCAATGGAGACTCTAAAACTCAGAAGGGCCAAAATAGATGTTCCCAGACTCAAAGAGACCACAGATGCCACCCCCGACTAATATACCCAGTAAAACTTTCATTTTGGTCCTGATATGTTGTCTTTGTTGGATGAGTGTTTTGCTCCTTGTTTTGTTTTCTGTTGCCTCCTTTGTTTCTTAGAAGGGTGTGCTGGCTATGTGTTGTTGCCTAGAGTCAATTATTCTGGAATCCTGCCTGGTCTGACCACTGGGAGTTGTGAGTAAAATGTGTTTCTAGGTATTGAGAGATGACAGTTAGGAATATGGATGGACAGAAGTATATGGGGGCCATTGGAGGGGAGTTGAAGGGGTCCACTGGAGGGAGGAAGTCAGGTGTTCTGTCAGGACCTGCTTAGTCCCCTGGGAATGAGGGCAGAAAGTGAGAAGAGGCCACAGCAGGTCATCTGCTACAGAGCTGGGGTTGAGAGTCTGGGAGTTGGATCTGAAAGAGGGAGGGAGAGTGAAAATCTGAAGTTAGGTCACCTGCTTTGGTCACCTACTTACTTCTCTGACAGGCTTAGCTTGTGGGTTCCTAGACAATGCTACCAGTGTTGGGGGCTGGAACAAAGGGATGGATGAATGGGCAGAGAGGTTGAAGATCTCCCTGATCCTCTGGAGACGGATTCAGGGAGGGAGAGGATGTCACAGCAGGTGATATGCCACAGAACTGGACAAGACTGGGAGATTGGATTTGGAGGAGGGGAGGAAGAGTAAAAGATCTGAAACTAGCTCACCGGCTACCCTACCTTGTGTGGCCTGTGGGCTCCCATGTAGTTTTACACACTAAAGTAATACAGCTAGTTCTATAAACAAGTATAAAATAATTGTCAATGGACGATGTGGATCCAGTGAAAAAGAAGTTCAAGCTATTCATCCTAATGCTCCACTCCATCCAGAGCCACTATAGAGTAATACAGCATAAAAACCTTCAGGAAAAAAAGAGTAATTTACATTAAATGTTTTTCTGAACCACTGGTCATTTCATAAGACAATGTAACTTCCAAGAAAGCACTCCTTAGGAAGAGATGGCCTGAATTGTGAATTGTACCTTTGACTTTCACACTTAATTGATTTACTTTTTCTCTTTTGCACTCAAGTTTTGTTGTAAAATCATTTAGAAAATGTGGGCTATGGTTAGACATACCATAGGTTGGTAGTCTTCTGTTCTTACAGTGTATATGCCCACTTCCCTGTACAAGAGCACTGACACACAGAACTTTGACAGAAAGTCTTTGAAAGCGAAGAGAAGCAATTCATACTTTTATTTTTAATTAGTTTATTTATTTTAGTTTGTTCACATTACATCCCAATTGTCTTCCAGTTGCCAACTCCCCTCCCTCTTGTGCTCTATTCCCCTCCCCTAGACCTCTGACTGGGTGAGTGGGGATCCTCCCCAACTATCTGATCACAGTCTATCATGTCTCATCAGGGTTACCTGCATCCCCTTCCTCAGTATTCCCACAAGGCCACCCCTCCAATGTTGTCAATGCTATAGCATAGGATCTGTTCTAAGTAGTTTTCCTTACCTGGAAATTAATTTAAAGTTCCTGAGGATATAAATTGGTACTGTATTAATGACAAAAATGGTACTACAAACATCTTGACAATCCTTTGAATTTCCAAGATGTATTTGTTCTGCACACCAATAGCTCAGGATCTAAGATCAACAATTAATACATGTGACCTCATGAAACTGAAAAGCTTCTGTAAGGCAAAGGACACTGTCAACAGAACAAAATAACAGCCTACAGACTGGGAAAAGATCTTCACCAACCTACATCCAACAAAAGGCTAATATCCAAAATATATAAAGAACTCAAGAAACTAAACACCAACAAACAAAATTATCCAATTAAAAAGTGGAGTACAGAGCTAGACAGAGAATCTCAACAGAGGGCTATCAAATGGCCAAGAAACACTTAAAGAAATGCTCAACATCCTTAGTCATCAGGGAAATGAAAATTATAACAACTCTGAGATTCCATGCTACACCTACCACAATGGCTAAGATCAAAACTTCAAGTGACAGCACATGTTGGGGAGGATGTGAAGAAAGGGGACCACTCATCCACTGTTGGTGGGAGAGAAAATTTGTACAACCACTTTGGAAATCAATCTGGGGCTTTCTCAGAAAATTGGGAATAATGCTACCTCAAGACCCAGCTATACCATTTCTGGGTATAAATCTGAAAGATGCTTCATCATACAACAAGGACATTTGCTTAACTATATTCATAGAAGCATTATTTGTAATAGCCAGAATCTGGAAACAACCTAGATGTCCCTCAACTGAAGAATGGATAAAGAAACTCTGATACATCTACACAATGGAATACTACTTAGCTATTAAAAACAAGGAAATCTTAAAATTTGCAGGAAAATGCATGGAACTAGAACACATTGAGGTAACCCAGACCCAGAAAGACACATATAGTATATACTCACTAATAAGTGGATATTAGGCCAACATAGATGTCCTCTGAGAGACTCCACGCAGCAGGAGAATGGGTAGATGATTGCTGGGGACTCATTGCTGGACTCTGGGTTGAGTGTTGAAAGTGTTATGGAAGAGTGGTGGTTGGAAGGTTCCAGAGGGTGCAGGAGTCCCATAAGGATACCATCAAGGCTGAGGAGGGTATCTAGACCCAACGTGTGTGCACAAACTGTTGCACCAACCAAGGACACTGCATACCATAAACCTAGACCCCCCTGTTCAGATCTAGATACTTGACAGTGCATTCTCCAAGGTTGTGAGGGGAGTAGGGACTGCCTTTGACATGAACTCTTGAGTCCCCAATTTGATCGCATCTCCGTCAGGCACACAGAGGAAGGAGATGCAGGCTATCCTAATGAGACTTGATAGGCTGTGGTCATATGGTGGGGGAGGAGGTCCACTTCTGTCAGAGATCTAGAGGAGGGGAATAGGGCCAAAGAGGGAAGGAAGGTAAAAACGGGAAGATATAAGTGAGGGGTAGCAATTGAGATGTTATATGAATACATTATAATAAATTTTTTAAAAAGAGAAAGAAAAAAAGAGTAGCCAAAATAGTCACACATTTTAGGGAAAATCCACAGCATACCCAGAGAGAAGGAGTTAGCTCAGTGACTGCTCCTGAAGCTGTGCTTGTTATTTTACTTTATCCTTGAATAACTCTGTGACTCTTTAGTGACTGCCCTGAGTTTACCCTCAAATTGCTAACAGTTTCCTATCTGGTTTCATTTGTGAACTGCCAGGACATCTGTTCTTTCAAGATGGCTCTCTACTCAGAGACCCAAGACACAAGGAAAACTGTGAAACACCGACCAGAAGCAATGCAATCACCAATAGTCTGACACAGTTGGATCTAGCATGGGGTATTCAATGAATGAATTCTGAGTATTTAAAGAAGACAAAGTGCAAGTAACTCTGGCAGGAAAGAGAGAGGGTGGGGAGGAGTGAACACTAGTTGCAGACACTTGGTTTCTGTGCATAAAGCTTACACGTGTGGCCAACCTATGGCCTGTGGGCCACATGTGACCCAGGATAGCTATGAATGTAGCCCAACACAAAAATAATAACAGTTTGAGCTTCATGTTTGTTTTGTAACTCTATTGTGCAATTGTGAGTATGAATGTCTAGAGAATTTCTCTTATAATGCCATAAGTTGGACACACCTGTAAGCGTTTACTACATACCAGAGGTGACATGCCTCAGTCCCAAAAAAAAACTGTAGAGAACACAATAGTCATTTTTTTGTTATCTGTCCAATAAGTGTGAAATAAGCTGAAAGAATTTATATTTAAGTTTTATTTCACTTTATAAGATACAACATAGGAAACTAGAAAGTCCCTGCAGTCCAAGTACCACTTCTATTTCCTGGTTAAAAGGCAGATTCCCAAACCTCCCACAGATGCCCCAGTGCATCCCCACCAGCCTCTGGCTCCACGTACTTCAGGGCAAAGCTAAAGAGCTGTCAGCTTCTAGACCCACCCTTGCAGGTGGGCTTCCCTCTAGACTCCTGCACTGCCCATTTTCTACCAGTTCTCATGCCCATATGCATGTATCCCCAAAGGCTTAGCTCAAATCATACCTACTCATAAGAAGGCTCTGACTCTTCAATCACTGCCATGTACATATGCCATGTACACATCTCTATAGCTCTGTGCGTATCTGCAGACATGTTATAATTGCTGTGCATTACTCTATGCCTTTAGTAATGGTGGTTATATAACTTGTCTCTTTCTTGACTAGAAGCCCCTAGTCAACAGAAATGACATTGAATTCCTGGCTCCTTGTCTCCTCAAGTTGTTTCTAAGTCCTTTCATTATTATTATTGTTATTATTATTATTATTTATTATTATTTTTAATATTCAGTGCATTCTCATGGGTTCAAAACAGAACTGAGTAGAAGCCATTGGGTGTTGTTTTTCAGTCTGGTAATTCTGCAATCCTGTCAAAGTCAAGTTGTTACAAAGGGCTCTGACATCAGGAGTTGTAGTGTTCCATGTTGGCATCACTTTACAAATATGATTGCATTTTTCTAAAGAGGAAAGTATCATTAAAACTGCAATTCAGCTGGATAAAATAAACTATACATTTAATGTGATAAGAATAGGATGGTAGGGAAGAGACTGTTTAAAGGCTTTGCATCTATGTACTTCTATGAGACAGTTCATATAACTAGCATGTGATAGAAGATGGGAACAGTAGAGGATTTAACTTTTTAACAGTGTCCTCATTGTTAGAAAGTGACCCTAATGGTCACTGTCTAAGGCTAGGTGCTTGCCGATCACAGCCATAGCCCTACCTACCTCATCTGGTAAATTGCTTTTCCCTCTAATGTTTCCCCTCAATACATTTCTAATTCATTAGTGGTACTCTAGTTTTGATCTTGTAAAAAAAATTAAGAAGATGCATAGCTGTGGCAATTTGTGCACAAGAGCACATAGATTCTACAGTTCTTCAGCGCTAGAAAAAACATTTAATGGAGACAAATTAGACAATGTTCATTTTAATTTAAAATATAAAGCAGTAGCCAGTCTGGGTGCTGCATGCTTGTCCTATCCCTCAACAAACTGAGGTAAACAGCTTCAAGTTCAAAGCCAGCTTATGCCATAGAGATTCTGTCACCAACAAATATACAACAAAGCCTTCCCTCTCTACCAACCAAAAGCCTGGGGACAGTGAAGCTATAGGTGTGAGCCCTTTCTTCTGCAACCCTAAGTATATGCTTAGATCCTGGGCTGGCTTCTGTTCAAGTGGCCCTGGCCACTCAGGAAGCTTTTCTCTTAGCTACCTTTTCAGGTTCATAGCTTTGTTTTATGTATTTTCTTCGATATCATATGTTACATTGAATTTCCCTTAAAACAAAAGCCACATCCTTAAATCTATCCTGTTCCATACTAGTCTATTCCCTTGTTGCTCTTTGTGGTCAAATTAGAGACATCCCAGTCTCTGGGGATGCAGCTGTGTGGTAGAGCACTTGTTCACACATATAATTCCTCAGGATCCATCTCTGTTCCAGAAAAGGAAGGAGATAGATGATAGTTAGATAGTTAGATAGATAGATAGATAGATAGATAGATAGATAGATAATAGGTAGATGATAGATCAATAGATAGATGATAAATTAGATAGATAGATAATACATAGGTGCATAGATATAGATAGATGACAGGTACAGAAAAAGACAGAGACAAAGACAGACAATGACACAGAAAGAAAGAGATGGAGACACAGAGACAGAGATAGAGAAACCGAAAGAACTTATTTAAAGAAATTAGTTTCACTTCTTATTTTCTTAAATAAAAATTTTCCTGTTGTGTGTCTGTCTCACAAAGTCAGATCTTCCAGGCCAGGAAGCACATTGTAGGTAGATGCTGTCATGGTGACAACTACCATCATCACTGTTTGGGCCTCACACGTAAAGCAGGTGGGAGCAGAAGTGCCTTTGTTCGATCTGGTGTATGAACTCAGGTTTGCAGTGATGTCATGATCTTTTAAATCTGTCCAAGAGACTACATGTCACCTTGGCTGTGACCTTATGTTATAGTTTGAATGGGACATGGAACCCTACAGGCCCATGTGTTTGAACCTAGGGTCCCCAGCTGGTCGCTCTATTTTAGAAGGTTGTGGAACCTTTGAGGTGCGTGTTAGTTACTCTTTAAGACATGAAGCCCATCCTGTTTGCATGCCTGGTCTCTGCTTCCTGCTCCACCAAGATAGGAGAAGTCTCAACACATGCTTCCATTGTCATGAACTCGCCCTTGCCTATCTCTCATGATGTCCTGAAACTGAAAGCCAAAACAATTCTTCCAGCCTTAAGCCAGGTTTCTTGTTTCTGCAGTGATGAAAATATTTTAACATATCTTCTAAAGGTACAACCACCTGTGGATGCTGACTAGGTGTGGACCTTACGAGATGTTTCTAGCAAGTGTGCAAGAAAGAAATGAACTGGAGACCTGATGCACTCTGCATTCCCTCTGAGATGTCCCTCCAACTCCATGTTCCCACTCTTGGCTATGCTTTGTGCACCCTGCCCAGATCCTCACTGTGACCCGGGGCTCACCCTACCTTTCTTTGGTACTTTAACTGTATATTTCATTCTCTGTGCCTGTAAATACCCTTACTTTCCTTTTCATCCGACTCATCTGAGTCTTCCTTATACACAACGAATCTCTTCCACTTCTAATTCAGAATACATCCCGCTGTCATCTCCTTTATATGTACTGCCATGATATTTTAGGTCCCATTTCATGCTTTTAAAAAATGTGTCCTCCACCACAAACCCAGGATTCATCTACTACTCGTTATCTGGCTCAAGGGTGACATGCCTACCTGGTTTCCTAGGGCATATCAAAGCCTAAAACTGTGTCCCTCCCTAAGCCCTTTGCAATTGCATCTATTTGCATTACCTCTGCCACAATATTAGCTTCTTTCCTATGCTGTTCTTCTTCTTTGCTATCAAGCCACACACCTCCAGACTCGATTAGTCCTACCATTGGGGCAGGCACAGTAGCAAAACTGTCCCGATTGCCTCGGTTCATGTCTCAGATCAGGTGCTCGTCAGCTGTGATTTAGTTAAAAGAGGCACTGTTGTACTTACCGCCTAGGTAACTGGAAATGACATAAATGAACATGTGCAAGGGGGAAGAATAGAACTTAGCACAGAGCAGGGACCCTTTATCGGCAGTTATTATTCTTTCACCATCTTGTTACCTTTAGAATTATTTTCAAGGTTACTCTTTTTGCAAACCTAATGACATCCTTGCCTACAGAGACATTTTGAAGACTTCCTATATTCTCTGAGCATCAGTGAAGCCTCTCTGGCCCTGACCTATGCACCGTGGTTCCTCATCCAGCCTTCTGAGCTTCAGTTCCTGAAATGAGGCATTCCCTAAACTTCCCTCAGACTCACATCCCCTCTTTAACCCTCTTTCCTGGTGAGTTCCTCTTTATGCTTTGGATTGACTTCAACCGTTCCTTCAAACGTATTTCCAAAGTCAAGCTTAGTGTCCAAGGAACCCAGGAAAGAAATGAAAACAAGGACCCTAAGCAAGGATTCCAAACACATGAACACATAGTGAAGGGACACTAGTCCACTCAGGCATGTGGCTCTGGAAGGCCTTGCTCTTCTTCCCCGTTCCCTTTGCTTGGCTAAAAGCTGTTAGATCACATTCCTAAAGCTGGCCACCAAGGTCTATTCCCTTATTTGGCCACTTTCTCCTTCTGAGGCTGACTACCAAGGTCCAGATGTCAAAGGAGTGAAGTCTAGCAATCAAAAGCCCCCTTTTGGAAACCTACAAGAAGAACGTTATGATGGGCAGATCTGAGCCTGGGAATCCTGCTCAAACTATGGCACCAGCCAATGAAAATACATGCAGTAAACTTTGAACCCCTCCCCAGATCTAGCCAATGGACAGGACATTCTCCACCCACAGTTGAGTGGAGAGTGGGGACTGACTTTCACATGAATTCTGATGCCCCATATTTGACCACATCCCGTGGATGGGGAGGCCTGGTGGCCCTCAGAGGAAGGATAACAGGCTACCAAGAAGAGATTTAATACCCTATAAGCATATACAGGGGGAGGAGGTCCCTCTCAATGACAGTCATAGGGGAGAAGAGTAAGGGGAAAATGGGAAAGAGGGAGGAATGGAATGATACAAGGGATGGGACAACAATTGAAATGTAATATGAATAAATTATATATATATAGCCCCTTTTTGGTTCACCTTATTAAAATGTCCACCTATAAGTAAGCACCTTATACTAACATAGGGTTTCCCTTTTACATTTATAAACCGCCATTTTCTTATGGGTCACCATGTCTCCTCTCTATCCAGAGACAGTTCTTTGTCCACTCTGGGACAAATGTCCCTAACCTCTGTCCCTTGTTCCTTTGCTCCCTCTCCTTTCTTCCCTTCCCCTTCTTCCTCTTCCTCTATCTCCTGTCATTGCCCTTTATCCCTGCCCTTTGTCCCCCTGGGGCAAATAAATCTTCTTTGTACTGAGAACTTGGGCTGAGGACTTGATCTTGGGGTCCTGAGACAATACTTTCCCTTTGATACAGTTTATGTTCCTTCTTGCAAATCTTCACTCTACTTTGGAGGTCTTATAGTAAGATGGTTTCTTAGGAATTTCTTTTCCATCTGAAGCTAATATCCTGCCAGAGTTCATGGGAACTGACCACCAATTAGCTCTATGACCCTTGTTTTTTATGAACTAAAGATCCCATCACTTTGAGTACTTAGAATGGCAGATGTCTAGGTCCTCTGTAGTCTTTCACACTTATAAGCATTTTATATTACATAAACTTGGGTTTAAAAGGAGATTGAGAAATTTGGAGTCAAGGCTTCCAATGATTAGCATTAATATGGCATATGTCTAACACACATTATATTCTGCCTCTGGGAGTGTGCAAAACTGGAGAGACATCTGGAGAGATGGATTGCTGCTCTTATAGAAGGCCCAAATTAGATTCCCAGCATTTAATTTAGATGGTTCACCATCACCTGTCACCTAGTTAAAGGGGATCAGACACCCTCTGGCCTCTATCTGCACCTGCACACAAATGCTGTGCATAAACTCATGCAGGCACACACAAACACACTCATAGATATAAATATAAATCTTTTTTAAAATGAGAGAGAAAAGAGAAAGAAGCCATCTTCAAGTTGTAAAGAATAACAAGAAGGCAGAAACACTAATCAATAGATTCAAAAGAATGTTCAGTGTGCATGCTTCTCTGTGATATAAAGAGAGAGAAAGCTTAATTCAATATGGAGGTAAAGAGGAAACCTTGGTTGACTAAGGAAGAATGAGTCAGACTTTTCATGTACATTAGTTGAAACATAAATTTGACTTGAAAGAAATAGATAGATAGATAGATAGATAGATAGATAGATAGATAGAGAAAGAGAGAGTTTGACCACTGCATAGCATGAGGATAGGAATTACAGGTAAAGAGACATCAGATCAGAGCTTAATGGTAGAGGGAAGATACATGGATGTGTCTGTTTATATACCAGAGTTCTGTAGACAGAACTTATAGAGTTCCGTGTATCTGTGTCTTTGTGTGTCTGTGTGTATCTGTGTCTGTGTCTATGTGTGTGTGACTGTATGTATCTGTGTCTATGTGTGTGACTGTGTGTATCAGTGTCTGTGTGTGTGTGTATCTGTGTCTATGTGTGTGTGTATCTGTATGTGTCTGATGTGTATTTCTCTGCCCCC
>OU015743.1:82807909-82829391 GCA_907169655.1 Acomys percivali | reverse complement strand
TTCTATTCCCTATGTTTTAAATTTAAATTTATTTTAAGTTTTTATTCACTTTATATCCCAATCATAGCCACCTCCCTCATTTCCTCCCAGTCCCACCCTTCCTCCCTCTTCCCCCATGCCCCTTCCCTAGTCCTCAGTCCCCTACCTACTGACCCCAGCCTATCAAGTGCCATCAGGACTGTTTACAAATTCTTCCTCTTTGGCCTGGTGAGGCACCTGCCAGGGGGAACTGATGAAAGAACAGGCAACAGAGTTAATGGCAGGGACAGCCCCTGCTCTCCTTATAGGGGACCCTCATGGAGCCTGAGCTGCCTATTGGCTACATCTGAGCAGGAGGCTTAGGTCCTCCCCATGCATGGTCTTTGCTTGGTCCATCAGTCTCCACTGGCCTCAACTTTGTTGGCTCTGTTAGTCTTCTTGTGGAGATCCTGTCTCCTCAGGGTCGTTCTATACCCCCACTCTTCCTTAAGACTCCTTGACTTCTGCCTAAAGTTTGGTTGTAAGACTCAGCTTCTGCTGAGATTCCCTGCTGGGTAGAGTCTTTCAGACGACCTCCATGGTAGGCTTCCATCCAGTTCCCTCTCTTCAACTCCTTTCAATGTCTATTCCACTTTTCTTCTGAATGAGAATTAAGCATCCTCCCTAGGGTCCTCCTTGTTACTTGGCATCTTTAGTTTTGTGGATTGTAATATGGTTAACCTGTATTATATGGCTAATATCTGCTTATAAGTGAGTATATATCATGTATGTCCTTCTGGGTCTGGGTTACTTCATTCAGGATGATCTTTTCTAGCTCCACCCATTTGCCTGCAAATTTCATGATGCCTTTGTTTTCCAGTTGGTTTTAGCACAGAATTCTATCAGACCTTCAAAGAAGAACTAATACCAATATTCTTCAAGCTCTTCCACAAAATAGAAATGGATGGAACATTACCAAACTCCTTCTATGATGCCAGTCATCTTGGTACATAAACTCACAGAGATCCAACAAAGAATGGGAATTTCAGACCAACTTCTCTTATGAACATTGATGCAAAAACACTCAATAAAATACTTGCAAACTAAATCCAAGAAAACATCAAAGATATCTTTCATCATGACCAAGTAGGCTTCATCACAGACATGCAGGGATGGTTCAATGTAATGCACAATATAAATAAACTGAAAAAAAACTACATGGCCATCTCCTTAGATGCTGAAAAAGTATTTTACAAAATCCAAAAGCCATTCATGATTAAAGTTTTGGAGAGATCAGGGATACAAGGCACATACTTAAACATAGTAAAGGCTATATACAACAAACCAATCGCCAAAATCAAATAAAATGGAGAAAAACTCAAGTAAAGTCCTCTAAAATCAGGGATCAGACTTTTCTCCATATCTCTTCAATATAGTTCTTGAAGTTCTAGCCAGAGCAATAAGACCACAAAAGGAGATCAAGGGGATCCAAATGGGAAAGGAGGAAGTCAAATTATCCCTATTTGCAGATAATATGATAGTGTATATAAATGACATCCAAAATTCCACCAGAGAACTATAGCTGATAAACATGTTCAGCAAAGTGGCTGGATACAAAATTAACTAAAAAATTGATAGTCTTCCTGTATAAAAATGACAATCATGCTGAGAAAGAAATTAGGGAAACTACACCCTTCACAATAGCCACAAGCAATACAAGTTATCTAGGAATAACTTTAACTGAGCAAGTGAAAAACGTGTTTGAAAAAAAACTTCAAATCTCTGAAGAAGGAGCTTGAAGAAGACATCAGAAGATGGAAAGATCTCCCTTGTTCATGCATCGGGAGAATTAACATAGTAAAAATAACTATCTTACAAAAGGCAATTTACAGATTCAATGTAATCCCTATCAAAATACCTACACAATTTTTTAAAGACAGTGAAAGATCAATTCTCAACTTCATATGGAAAAAAAAAAAAACCAGAATAGCTAAAGCAATCCTGTAAAATAAAAGATTCTCCAGAGGAATCTCCATTCCTGATTTCAAGCTGTGCTATAGAGCAACAGTAATTAAAACAGCATTTGTCCACAAATTTCAGGAATTCCTTGTTTTTAATACCTGAATAGTATTCCATAGTGTAAATGTACCACAGGTTCTTTATCCATTCTTTTATTGAGGGACACAGGCTGTTTTCATGTTCTGGTTATTATGAATAAGGCAGCTATGAACATGGTTGAGCATATGTCCCTGTTGTGTGGTAGAACATTTTCTGGGTATATTCCAAGGAGTGGAATAGCTGGGTCTTGAGGAAGCCCTATTCCCAGTTTTCTGAGAAAGCACCAGATAGATTTCCAAAGTGGTTGTACTAGTTTGCATTCCCAGCAGCAATGAAGGAGTGTTCCTCTCTCTCCACATCCTTGCCAACATGTGGTGTCACTTGAGTTTTTGATCTTAGCCATTCTGATGGGTGTAAGATGGAATCTCAGTGTCATTTTGATTTGCATTTCGCTGATGACTAATGAGGCTGAGCATTTCTTTAAGTGTTTCTCAGCCATTTGATATTCCTCTGTTGAGAATTGTCTGTTTAGTTCTGAGCCCCATTTCTCAATTGGGTTATTTGGTTTTGTGATGTTTAATTTCTTGAGTTCTTCATATATTTTGGATATTAAACCTTTGTCAGATGAAGGGTTGGTGAAGATCTTTTCCCAGTCTCCAGTCTGTAGGCTGTTGCTTTGCTCTGTTGACAGTGTCTCCTGCCTTACAGAAGCTATTCAGCCTCATGAGGTCCCATTTATTAATTGTTGACCTTAAGGCCTGGGCTGTTGGTGTTCTGTTCAGGAAGTTGTCTCCTGTGCCAATGTGTTCCAGGATCTTCTGCACTTTTTCTTCTAACCGATTTAATGTCTTTGGTTTTATGTTGAGGTATTTAATCCACTTGGACTTGAGTTTTGTGCATAGTGACAAATAGGGATCTAGTTGCATTTTTCTACATGTAGACATCCAGTTAGACCAGCACCATTTGTTGAAGATGCTATTGTTTTTCCATTGAAAAATTTGACTTCTTTGTAAAAAGTCAAGTGAACAAATGTGTGTGGATTCATCTCTGGGTTGATTCCATTGATCCACCAGCCTGTTGCTGTGCCAGTACCATGCTATTTTAATTACTGTTGCTCTACACTACAGCTTGAGATGGGGTATGGAGATTCCTCTGGAGGATCTTTTATTGTATAGGATTGTTTTTGCTATTCTGGGCTTTTTGATTCTTCATATGAAGTTGAGAATTGATCTTTCAATGTCTTCAAAATATTTTGTAGGTATTTTGATAGGAATTGCATTGAATCTGTAAATTACTTTTGGTAAGATGGCCATTTTTACTATGTTAATTCTCCCGATCCATGAGCAAGGTAGATTCCTCCCATCTTCTGATGTCATCTTCAATCTCTTTCTTCAGAGATTTACAGTGTTTTTCAAATAAGTCCTTCACTTGCTTGGTTAGAGTTACTCCTAGATATTTCATATTGTTTGTGGCTAACGTGAAGGGTGTAGTTTTCCTAATTTCTTTCTCTGTTTGTCATTTGTGTATAGGAAAGCTACTGACTTTTTTGAGTTAATTTTGTATCCAGCCAATTTGCTGAAAGTATTTATCAGCTGTAGGAGTTCTCTGGTGGAATTTTGGGGGTCACTTATATACACTATCATATCATCTGCAAATAGGGATAATTTGACTTCTTCCTTTCCCATTTGGATCCCCTTGATCTCCTTTTGATGTCTTATTGCTCTGGCTAGAACTTCAAGAACTATATTGAAGAGATATGGAGAAAGTGGGCAGCCTTGTCTGGTCCCCGATTACTATTATTTTTAAAATATTAATTTATTATAATTTATTTAGATTACATCCCCAGTGTTATTCAGTCCCCACCTTCCCTCCCTCTTCTGCCCTATTTCCCTCTCCTAGACCTCTGACTGAAAGGGACCTTCTAGCCCACCATATTACCATAGCCAATCATATGGTCTCATCCTGATAGCCTACTTCCTCTTCTTCTGTGTGCCCACCAGGCCTCCCCACCAAAGGGAAGTGATCAAATCAGAGGCACCAGAGTTCATATCATAGGCAGTCCCTGATTTCCCCACAACAGTGGAGAATGAACTGTCCAATAGCTAGAACTAAACAGGAGATCTAAATTTACTGCATGCATTATCCTTGGTTGGTGGAACAGTTTGTGAAGGCTCTCCTGGTTCCAGAGCAGCAGGCCTTGAAGGTCTCCTTGTGGGACTCCTGAACCACCTGGGACCTTTTATACAGCCCCTCCATTCTTCCATACCATTCTCAGCACTCTGGCCAGAGTCCAGCAGCCAGTCCCAGAATCTGTCCCAATCGCCTGTGAGTGGAATCTCAGAAGACTAAGTTGGGCTAATATCTGCTTATAAGTAAGTATATACCATGCATGTCTTTCTTGGTCCTGGGTTACCTCATTCATGATGATCAGTGCTAGTTCCATCCATTTGCCTGCAAATTTCAAGATTTCCTAGTTATAAATAGCTAAGTAGTATTCAATTGTGTAAATATACCACAGTGTCTTTATCCATTCTTTGATTGAAGGATATCTAGATTGTTTCCAGATTCTGGCTATTATGAATACAGCTGCTATGGACATAGTTGAGCAAATATCCTTGTTGTATGGTGGAGCATCTTTTGGGTATATTCCCAGGAGTCGTATGACTGGGTCTTGAGGTAGCACTATTCCCAATTTTCTAAGAAAGTGCCAGATTGATTTCCAAAGTGTTTGTACAGTTTACACTCCCACTAACAATGGAAGAGTGTTTCCCTTTCTCCACATCCTTGCTAGCACGTGCCATCACTTGAGTTTTTATCTTAGCCATTCTGGTAGATATACAATGGAGTCTCAGAGTCGTTTTGATTTGCTTTTCCCTGATAAATAAGGACATCGAACATTTTTCTAGGTGTTTCTCGGCTATTCGATGTTCTATTGAAAATTCTCTGTTTAGCTATGTACCCCATTTTTAATTGGATAATTTGGTTTGTTAGTGTTTAATTTCTTGAGTTATTTTTATATTCCAGATATTAGCCCTTTGTCATTTTAAGGTTGGTGAAGATCTTTTCCTAGTCTGAAGCCTGTCCTTTTGTTCTGTCGACAGTGTCCTTTGCCTTACAGAAGCTTTTCAGTTTCATGAGGTCCCATTTATTAATTGTTGATCTTAAAGCCTGAGCTGTTGGTGTTCTATTCAGGAAGATGTTCCCTGTGCCAATGAGTTCAAGGGTCTTCCCCACTTTTTCTTATAATAGATTTAGTGTGTCTGGCTATATGCTGAGGTCTTTAATCCACTTGGACTTGAGTTTTGTGCAGGGTGATGAATATGGACTATTTATATTTTTCTCCATGTAGACAGCCAGATAGACCAGCACTTTAAGCAAAAAACAAAACAAAACAAAGCAAAAAAACAGTGGTTTTAATTTAGGAATATAGAAGGGAGGTAGGGTGGGATGACATACTTTCTTAGGTAAATTTTTCAGGATGTTTGCCCTCTTTGGATAATTGACCTAATTTATTCTTTGCTCAGTAACCAATTGAGTACCTGAATGGATATTCAGTTTATTTGGAAGCAACCTGATAATCAGTATATCTCTATGTTTCCAAAGCAGAGAGTGGCAAGTTCAGGATCAACCTCCCATCAGTGTGTCCTGGGCAACTTTTTCCTTACAGATGGCTCACTCCCAAAGTCCTGTGGGTGACATGACTCACTCACTACCCAGCAAGAAGAGCATGGGCAACTTTGAGGCCCTCTCACCTGGTGAGCTTGAGTCTGAAAATCAAAAGCCATGAACTTTCCTCTTATTACCGTGTTTCATTTGCTCTATACCCGCCATGAATAACAGCAATACCAGTGGGGACTTTCTTCTCATCTGATTTACAATCAAAGGCTAAAACAGAGAACCACAGGCAAAGAGCTAAAAAGAAATAAGGCTAAGAGCAAATCTAAGAACATACTATTGCTTTTGATCTCTCTCACTAACACCTCTCCAGCTTGAAGGTAGGATTTGCATGTGGCATTCTAAACCTTGAAGTCTAGGTTATTTGCTGTGTATGAAATGCGGCAAGTTGACCAGTGAAGTTTACATTTGCAATGAGATCTGCCCCTGAAAGATGGAGGCCCAACTCCTATTTAACTTTCCATGTTTGGAAAAGGAATTGGAATAAAAGCTCTTAAATCCTTCTTCCCCATTTTTGTAACCCGAGTCAAACTTCAGGAAAGCTCTCCTTTTTCCCCACACAAAGAAAATTTTTATGTTTCTATCTGGCCCAGAGCTATCTAATGACCTAAGAAAATCCCAAGGTCTTTTTCCCCCCTTGGAAAAGCCACTTGTTTTAATGGAATAGAGGGTCTGCCAGGGAAAGCACAGCAAGCTAAATGTGCAGCCTTAGAGCAGATGGTTGCTGGAGTCTGTGTGTGCACCTGATAGGGTGCACATAGTTCCTGGAAGACCAACATGTGATTTTTAAATTCAGCAAGCTGAGTATCATGAAAGTTTTACTCCTCTAATTGGTGGCGTCCTTTCCTATTTCTCAGACTATTGTTCCTCAGATTATTCTGGGCAGGTGGGCGGGAATGTTGCAGAGAGAATTTGACAATGTTCTTTTTATTTGGGGGGGTCATGTGATTTCTCAAGAAATATCAAGAGATTCACCAATTGGGATTCACCAAATTTGTGGTTTTCACCATCAGTTTCCTAATGTGTTGTGCTCTGTAGCCAGCCAAATACTCTATTTTCACTTACTCGGCAAATACCGTGCAAAAATACAAGTTCTAATGTGGATGTCCAAAATAGTCTGCTGTTGCTCAAATTACATGAAATCTTCTGTGGTCTCTTATCATAGCATGAGTGGAACTTTTTAAAGGTTATTTTTTTAATGGTTGATAATTTTCTCCCATTTTTATTAAAATTCTTTCTTATAAATAAGTAACAATGCAAGAGTAGATGCCAACATTTTAATAAGTAACATTATTTGAGAAAGCAATGAAATTCCATGACCATTTTCTTTAATAAGTCAATGTGTAAACACATAAACTTTGCTTTTCAGAATGTCACATGACATTAGAGCTCTCAATTTTTGAGCCAGTGACTCCTAAATTTGCTAGGCTTTTGTTTCTTAAACCCTAGGCCCCTGAATTTTCCAGGCTTTTTGTTTCTCAAAGTGTGGCTCACTTGACCAAAATAGCTTCTTCAGCCCATGATTTTCTAAACACAGTTGCATTAAGCTATCTAGAAATGTCTCAAAGTGCAATAAATTAAATGGCTCTACTACAAAACATAATACTTTTGGAAAGCATCATTCACAGTAGGGGAAAAGAGAAGAGGCCAGCCGCAGATGTGTCAACCAGAAATCTAAAGCATGTACTGAGATCTGCTAGAACACCCTTGTAGAGTTCTTCTATGAGAGGACACGGATCTCAAGACACTGGAGGACCCAGACACTAGTGTTAAGGAAGTGTGCTGACTGAGAACAGGAAAAGGGTTCTAGTCCCAGTGACACCACCATTTAGATATATTCACTAACCTCTTTGGAACTCAGTCCTCCCAGCATTAAACAAATTGATCCATGTGACTCCTAAGATCCAATTAAACATCGCAAAAAAAAAAAAAATGAGACTCAAGATGCAGCATCTTGATCTAAACCCTGGTCGTGAATGCTCAGAATGCTGTTAGTATAGACTCTGACTACAGTGCAGGAAGTGTTTCCTAAAGCCCTTCTGTTCCAGTCTGGCTCCCAGACTACCAAATGCTTAAGCAAAACCAATTGTTCCCAGTAGTTAAGGCTCCCGCAGTTCACCCAGAGTCCTTGCAGGACACTGCAGAAGGTGGGTGACCCAGCTCATTAATTCTGCCCAGCAATGTGGCAACAGGAGTCTCCTCATGACGTCATGTTTCCCATCACTTAAGAAATATAAAAAATAAAGGAGGAATGCAGTTAGCCCAGCACTCTAATTTATTCCTGGAAGATAAGCAGAAAGCTAATTGAAACTCTGAACAGCTGCAGTGCCTTCCGGGTCCTTAAATTTCTAGTAATTAAGTGCTAAAGGGAACTTCACATGTGGGAGCCTTCCACTCGGTCAGAGAGGTCACAAAACAACTGCAGGCACACACACAAGCATGAGGGTTATGAAAGTTTATGAAACACATGTATTTGTGAAACAATTATTAGCAGAAATGTATTCTGCTTGGCTTTTGGCTTTCAGGCAGCTCTTATCTCACATTTCTTGAATTCTAGCCCTGATTTTGAAAGTGCACCAAAAAAAGAAAAAAAAAAAAGTTTTGTGGCAAAAGTTTAGTTTCCTTGGCAGCTCTGCTCTTCTGTATATGGTCACGGCTTTTAACTGAGAGGTCCTTGCATATATTTTGTTTGTTTGTTTACCTCATTTGTTTGTTCACTTACTCAAATATTGGCTTAAATCTAGTTCAGAGCCCTGGGTCAGCGTGTACTTACCAAGGGACCACAGTGTCAGCACTGCAGGGACGTGGCAGCCTGTTTCTGCTTAGGGTTTATTAATGACTTAGTGGTCACCTCTTCTCCTCTGTCCTCACACACACACACACACACACACACACAGAGAGAGAGAGAGAGAGAGAGAGAGAGAGAGAGAGAGAGAGAGAGAGAGAGAGAGAGAGTTTTAAAGAAGACTTTCAGGAGTTTTTAAATATATCTACATACTGGTGTTAAAAAATTTTTTCTTACTCTTTCTCTTCATTCATTGCCCAGTTAAGCTAGCTCCTAGAAACAATATGGAATGATTCCTGAAACAAAATAACAAATTCCCTCAAAAAAGTGGAATGTGATGGGTATGGCATAGTTGTGGGAATAAAAAAAGCACCGAAAAATCAAGTCCTTAGAGATGAGCAGGAGGGAAGCAAGCAAACCTTCCAGGGATGTTCTCCAGAGGTGAAGGATGGTGGGAACCCGGAGCCAAGCAATGCAGTGGTCTAAGGACAAGTGTGTGACTCAGCCACTAAGTTTATAATAACGGCACTTAGGATAGCACCAGCCAGCTGTGAGAGAAATTGCCATATCCTGGGGTAGAAGGCAGAGGCAGTTTTCTAGTTCAGCCTTCACTATAATCCTGACTGCTCTATTCTCATCCATAGAGAAATTTCAAAACTAAAGCCTGGATGAGGGCTATAGCTCAGCCAGCAAAGGGCTTGATTTGTGAGCACTAGGAACTATTTGGAGCCCCAGAACCCATGTCAGGGACAACAAACAAATAAACCAAAACTTGGTGTACTGACATGTCACAACCCGAGTGACAAAAGTCTTAAAATGGAGGACCAACCCCTAACATAGCCCTTTTCTCTCAACAGGGGTACACACAAGAACATACACATCTACACACATACATATACACACACACATCATTCACACACATGCACACACATACACACATACACATTCATACACACACCATATACAAATACACACATATTATACACACATATACACACAAGTCATACACATATACACATACACACATCATAGCCATGCATACACACACACATCATATACATGCATACACACATATACACACACCATACACACACACACACACACATCGTACACATAATAAATAAGTAACTAACTAGCTTATGCAATTAGTGAACATTCTTTGTTTCTACTACACCTGAGTCAGTGCTCCTGCATCTGCCACTTCCTGTCCCAGAGCAGAGTTGGTCTCACAGCTCCCAGTGGCAGGGTTATTTCCTCTCTAATATACCTGATAACAGTGCATTCTTTTGATCCATCTGCTTTTCAGGAATTCCTGTTCCTCCCACTTTTTGTCTTGAACTAAATGCTGTGAACTCCTCTAAGATATCCCAACCAGGCTAAACCATTGGTCAAAACATCTACAAAAACACAGGTCTGTAATGGCCTCTGTGTCGCCTCAGTTCCCTCACAGCTTCCTTGGCCAGGAATCCTCCAGAAGTTTATATTTAAAGAGCAAATGCATGATTCAAAGTTTAGTTCAGATTTCTTTTTCCTTTCTTGTCTGTGCATGTGAGATGTCTGTATCATTTCCATCTGTACATAGGATGCCATTTGATCTCATTTTTATTTCATGCAAACACACGCGTGTTACATGTGTGGGCTAGTATAAGGTGTGAACTTTAAACTTCCAAATGTGCTATAATTACTTTAGATTTAGAAATATGAATGCAGAATGATGTGATAAGTGCCCACTCCTCAGTCAAAGAACTTTTTGACAGTTGAGTTTCTCTCATGAGCCACACTTTAAAATATAAAAATAAGACCAATCCGTAATGAATTTTAAGAATTACAGAGTTATTATGTTTAAAGCAGCTATGAACATGGTTGAGCATATATCCCTGTTGTGTGGTAGGGCATCTTCTGGGTATATTACAAGGAGTGGGATAGCTGGGTCTTGAGGAAGCCCTATTCCCAGTTTTCTGAGAAAGCGCCAGATAGATTTCCAAAGT
Source organism: Acomys percivali (assembly GCA_907169655.1). Lineage (NCBI taxonomy): Eukaryota > Metazoa > Chordata > Mammalia > Rodentia > Muridae > Acomys > Acomys percivali. The sequence goes on along the minus strand of OU015743.1, from coordinate 82,818,927 downwards.
GGTTGTACTAGTTTGCATTCCCACCAGCAATGAAGGAGTGTTCCTCTCTCTCCACATCCTCGCCAATATGTGGTGTCATTTGAGTTTTTGATCTTAAACATTCTGATGGGTGTAAGATGGAATCTCAGTGTCATTTTGATTTGCATTTCTCTGATGACTAACGAGGCCGAGCATTTCTTTAAGTGTTTCTCAGCCATTTGATATTCCTCTGTTGAGAATTGTCTGTTAAGTTTCAAGCCCCATTTCGCAATTGGGTTGTTTGGTTTTGTAGTGTTTAGTTTCTTGAGTTCTTTATATATTTTGGATATTAAACCTTTGTCAGATGAAGGGTTGGTGGAGATCTTTTCCCAGTCTGTAGGCTGTCACTTTGTTCTACTGACAGTGTCTCCTGCCTTACAGAAGCTTCTCAGCCTCATGAACATGGAAACAGCCTAAGTGTCCCTCAGTAGAAGAATGGACTAAGAAACTGTGATACATTTACACTATGGAATACTACTCAGCTATTAAAAACAAGGAATTCCCGAAATTTGTGGACAAATGGATTGATCTAGAAATTATCATAATGAGTGAGTTCACCCAGAAGCAAAAAGAGACAAGCGATATATACTCACTTATATCAAAACACTAGTCCAAGGGATAGGTACCATGAAAAATTTTACTTACCAGGAAAGTGGTTCAGAGGAGAGGACATCCTATTGAGACTTTAGGCGAGAGTAGCATGGAAGAATGGGGAAATAGTAGGATCCACAGGGTCCTGGAAAACTACAAGAAGAACTTTATGACAGGCAGATCTGGGTCCTGGGGTCCTCCTCAAACTAAGGCACCAGCCAAGGAGAATATAGGCAGTAGACTTCGAACCCTTCCAAGACCTAGCTGACAAACAGGATATTCTCCACTGTTGAGTGGAGAGTGAGATCTGACTCTCACACGAACTCTGGTGTCCCTTTTCTGACCATGTCCCCTGGATGGGGAGGCCTGGCGGCACTCAGAGGAAGGATAGCAAGTTACTAAGAAGAGACTCGATATTCTAAGAGCATATATAGGGGGAGGAGGTCTCCCTCAATCACAGACATAGGGAGGAGAGAAGGGGGGAAGTGGGAGGGAAGGAGGAATGGGAGGAAACAGGGGAAGGGCTAACAATGGAGATGTAATATGAATAAATTAATTAAAAAATAAATAAAAACCCAAGCAAATCTCACAAGAACAGTATGGAATGAAAGTTTCTGTAATAAAAAAAAAATCTACCAAGCAGATGCATTAGCATGCATTTCTAAAATCTAGTGTAACGATAAATAAGACATGATTAGTGTGAAAATTCACTAACAGGAATTTGGAGAAAGAAGAAGGGATGGTGGGAGGCACACACAGGAGGCTCTCCCAACTCCCAGAAACTCTCCACTGCTTTCCAAACCATGGTTACAAGTGTGTTCATTTTTCCATAATCTGTTCAACTTAGCTTTTCAAACATTGGTGTTGGGGTTGTTGTTGTTGTTGTTGTTTTATTTTCTGTGCATGTTCATATCTCATAATCACAAAGTTAAAAAGCAAATTCTTCCAATATTAATAAAATTAACTTCAGCTTGAAAAAGAAAAAGAATTACAGAGTTGTGCATGTTTTTACTTTATTTTGAGACTGACCTTTACAATTATACTTCCATTAAAAACAAAAAGATGCTACCATCTTCTGGGCCAGCTGTGTTTTATCTGGACAGATTTCCAGTCACTTCACATTGACATCACCCAAACCGGAAATTACCAACTTCCCAAGCGGCCCCCTTCCCACCTGGGTTTCCTGGGTTCCCCCGGGCCTGCTGCTCTGGACATATAAGAGTCTCTCTGTGCGGCTCAGTCTAAGCCTGTTCTGTCTGCAGGTGCAGCTGATGCTTTTCCATGTTGCCCTTTATGTTTGTCCATCTTCACAGCCACCCTCTAGCACACCTGTTCTCAAACAGTGCCCCGAGAGCTATTCAGAATCCTCCCGATTCTTTCACAGTGCCATGACATCAAAACCATTTATGATGGCACTAAATTGCCCTCTTTCTCGTAAGAATACATTTAATTTTTGTGACCAGCAAATGTATGCTAATTTGGCTGCATTCTAGTAAACCGGACATTGAAAAATTCCATAGAAATATAAAACAATATCATTTTCTTAGTATGTGTTTAAGCAGCTATTGTCATAAAGTGTTTTATATTGAAATAAAGATAAATGTATTCATGTGATTAACATATTAATATATTTATTTTAAGATGGTTTAATAAACTTTAGGATTTCCCAGTTTAAATTTCAAACACAGTAAACACCAACAGATTGAAATACACATGAACTAAGCCCTTTGGAGCCTCAAAGATGTCTTGAGCATCAAAGGTCAAACATTAATTGTCCTACTAGCCTGGTTTTGATGATCTCACTTGCACTTTAGTAAGCGTTTGTCAGTGACTCCCCCACCTCTGGTCCCTCACTCTTCTTTCACCTATATGTGACTCCAGAGTTCACTTGCTATCTCAAGAACAGTTTTTCCAGAATATTATTTCTCTGCTCCAAATCCAGGAAGGAAAAAAAATGCATTCATCACTCTCCATACTGTGCTTCCACTTTAGCAACCCTCTAAAGTCCCCAGGGCCAACTTCCTACACAAACAACGTACTTGAAGTAGGCTGACTTCTCTGGCCTTGGAACATGCTTAAATCTGTACCTCCTACTCTTAACTTAGGTTGATCGCCTTAGAATGTTAGCAGTTCCCTTCTGCCCATCCCAAGGCAGCAGAGACAAGTGCCCCGTAAAGAGCACATGCTTGCGTTCCAGTTGGCTTTTATCAGAGAAATAAATGTGTTTGCTCTAGAACCTTTTATTCACCTTGCTCTTCTCAGAACATCTCATATAAATTCTTCCTCTAGCAAAAACAAATCCATTCATTAGAAAAAGGAAACTCAAACAGGAAACCTTTTATATGGAGAGGCAATTCTGATGAGAGAATCTTCCAAACTACACAAAAAGGAGGCCAAAGGCTGGTTGATCCTGGCTGGGAATCAATCCTGCTGTGAAATGACTTTTAGCCATTCCTGGCCTCTTAGAAGTGAATTGAGAACCACAGGTTTGAAACCCTTGGGGCTCTGATAGTTAGGAGGAGATGTGGATTGATTGCCACAAGGCATGGAAACACCCCCACTAGCAGTCCAGGCTTCCGCTACCCTGTCCTGAAGTTAAGAATGGCTGCTTAGTGCCTGGTGTTGGTCATTTGGCCTTGGAGATCAGCTTTGTGCCCTGTTAAACAGACCAGGTGAGTGGAGATGTCAAAATATATTTTTAAAAATGCACATATGTGCCTTTAACATGACTGATGTGTAGTGATGAAATCAACCTAATATGAAAAGTACTTTCAAGAAAAAAATTCTAAAAGACATCTGTATGTTAGATCTGAAGTATTCCTTTGTCAATAGCCTGAAATTACCTAAAGGTGTAAGCATTTAGTTTCAAACCATCTATGTGTGTGACAACCAGTGATTATATCTCGATGATACTGTAACACTCTAGAAGGCCAGTGTTAGATTGTTCCTAATTTAGAATATATTGACAACTGAGAAAAAAATAGAGTTTTCTTAAAAGTTTAAAACCCATTTTCAAATCCCATTTTCAAAGAGAAACTGAGGTCCATACCCAACAATGCTTTCTCCTAATATTTTAAACCCACCAATGTTTGTTTTAATATGCTACTTAGACAGTTTAGCCAAATGACCAAGTGATCAAGTCCAGCTAGAGCATCCCATGTGACTCAACCCTGATTCTCCATCTTGGAAGTCCTGTGACTGGGAATGTCACTTAACATCTCTGTGATGTCATTTTCTCACCATCAGGGTATGTGCTATAATTATACTTCTGCATAGATTTGGTGTGATACTCACAGGCTTATTATGCTTACTATGGCCTGTCTGTGCTTCTAAGTTAACTGGGGGAGGCAGCAGGTGGTTTGCAAACTCAAGTGAGCCTAGGCTGTGTAGAGACCCCATTTCCAAAAATGAAATGAACAAAATATCTTGTTCAATTAACCAGAACTGGTTCTAGCTGGAGGGAGCAGGAGAGAGGGAGAAGCAGATCTGTGTCTCTGGCTGTTATGTTTTAGGCAAAAAAGACTTAGCTATGCATTTTTACATGACTTCCTAGGATCTTTTTATAACATGATGTTTGGCTTTAAAAGATTAAAATATATACTCTGTTTCTTCTTTTTAAAGTTTTATTATCATTTTATGTGTATGGGTGTTTTACTTGCAGGCATGCCTGTACACTACTTACTCGCAATGCCCATGGAAGCCAGAGAAGAATGTCAGGTCTCCCAGAACTAGAGCTACAGACAGTTATGAGCCACCATGTGGATGCTGGGTATTGACCCTGGGTCCTCCAGAAGACCAGTCTGTGCTCCTGAACATTGATCCATCTCTCCAGATCTTGTACTCTTGTTTCTAAATGTGCTGCCCATGACTTCTCTTTCGGTAATTGGTCTCTCCTTGCAAAACTCAGCATGCTAGAATTATTGATGCCCTTATAAACAGGTTCTCATAAGCTATGATTCAAAAAGTAACTATGTTAATGAAAAAATTTCACCTAAGTTAGCAGTATCAACAAAAACATATCTTTCTGTGTATACAGTGAAGTGTTTTCAGTTTATTGAGGTCTCGCTGAGAAGTGAGGTCAGAGGAAGGGTTAGTTAAAGCAAACACAGAATGAAAGCCTGTAGTGCTCCTGTAGACATGGCTTGGTGCTCCCCAGGGTATGTGACCATATGCACAGGCCAGGACGTCAGGTTGCCTCCATCCATTTGTCAAATTATACCCAGAGACACATACAAGTTCATCAAAAAATGTGCACCGCAGTGCCTTAGCCAGCACTGTTCACTATGCAACATGGAAGAAGACACATGGGCTAAGCCCATTTAGATGAGGAAAAAAGGAATTTGTGTTGTTAGAATTTAGAGAACTACCCACACTTGGGCCTGGGAATGGCAGGAACAGGTCCAAGAAGAAGACAGGAATCTTTAGAATAGTTCTTGGCTGCTGATCCAGTTCTGGATATAACCGCTGGCTAGATGGGCAACTTCATTTTGTGAAAAATCATCAATTCTATACTTAAAAAGGGGACTTTTAAAAAATGAATATGTTTAGTGAAAGCTTTACAACTTAAAAATCATAGTATGTGAAATACTCTGTTGACAATAATTCTATCGCCATCTTCCTCAGGGCGACTGTGGCTCCCTGCAAGGTCCCCTCATGAAAAGGCCTCCTGGCTTTCTCTTGTGGGGAAAAGGCATAGGGATGTCACTGGATCATTTCCTGCAATTCCACATCGTCTTCCCACACTTCCCTCCCAACTGTAGTTGTGTGCGTGCTGCACGTGGTTGCAGGAGGTGACGAAGATTATATGAGGTGGAAGGTCCAGTGCAGAGAGGGCTGTCTATGCAGCTACAGGGAACTCTTTATCCTTGTCAATTTGAGTCTTTGGGGTGATGAAGCTGTTTTGGGGTTACCCACTTTTTGGTAATTAGCCTCTCAACCATGGTCAGTAATTTAGCCCACTGACCTCAGCAGTGCACTAACTTAGACTGGCATATAGTCTCACTTTGGTCTGTCGTGGATCCTTACTTGGTGTAAGTAGACATTTGCTTTTATCTCCTCAGGAAACATTCATGCACCGTGTAATATGGGGTGGGTGGAAGGATACTGCTAGGGTCAAGGGAATGGAAGAAAAAAGGGGGAGGAAGAACTGAAAAAAACAAAATATTGTTTGATGATATCATAATGATATAATACTGTATATGTTAATAAATATATACACACATCTGTAAGCATAGGCTACAATGTAAAAATTGGCAACTGGCATACTAAATAATTGTGCTCAGTATTTTAATTTCTATTTGTTATCTTTTTTTCCCGTAGTTTTATGAAAACAATAAAATGAAACTATGTTCTTAGACAACTTTTCTAATTTGTAAAATTTGTCATTTAATAAAATAAACAAGTGTGTTGTTCCCATCCTTGCAGTAACTGAGTGTATTTATTGCTACATTTATTTACATTTAGAAACTTCCTTTCAGGATAAAGAAAGGCAACTTTTGACCTCTTTCTAAAATGAAAAAAACATACTATATTTTAGACTCAGCAAAGAAATAATCCAAGAGGAATGTTCTCAAAGAATGCAAGTAAGTGACGATTGTGCTGAAGGGATGCTAGGAGCTCAAAGGCCATATATAACTGCAGCCAATGTGTAAAAGCCAGCTTGCACAGTCTGAACGGCACCTGGAATGTGTGTGTGCCTTCAGATAAAAGTTGTGGCTAACTTGTTACTCGGCTGAGTTTCCTGAGCCTTGAAGGGGAAAATATGTTATTTGCAAAAAAATTTTTTAGCCAGAATTCTGAAAACTCCCTCCCTCCCAAAATTGCAAGGAACAACTCAACTTTGTGACACAAGGACTCAATGTTAACACTAATATTTGGCATAAAAATGCCTTCCCCAAAGCATGTGGGCAAACTCTGGTCCACTAGCTGATCACAAGTAGTCTTAGATTATTTGGTTTAGGGAAGAATTCTGGTTAGAAGTTTCTCTCCTTAGCATTCATTAGTTGAGTTTTGAAAGCATGAAACTGAGCCTGCACAGACCTTCCAACAACAACAGCCAAGTAACAGAGCTATGCAACAGTTGCTCGAAGGTGGAAAGCTGTTCCTCCGGACACTGTTTTCTGTCTGATTCTGGGATGCTTCCTAAACAAGGAGCAGCAATAGCTCAGTCTTGCTGGTGTGGATTAAAAGATAAGAAAACGTGCATCCCTCCCTGCTTGATGTCTTAGCTCAGTCACTCATTTTACATAAGTGTTTTGCATTTAAAACTCAATGTCTCAATGCTATGCTTTGATTTAACCGGCATTGATATTTTAGATTCATTTCACCATGTCCTTTGAAAAACAAAAACACAACAAGAAAATTTGCTCAACCATGTTCATAGCAGACTTATTCATAATAGCCAGAACATGGAAACAGCCTAAGTGTCCATCAGTAGAAGAATGGATAAAGAAACTGTGGTACATTTACACTATGGAATACTACTCAGCTATTAAAAACAAGGAATTCCCAAAATTTGTGGATAAATGGATTGAGCTAGAAATGATCATAATGAATGAGTTAACCCAGAAGCAGAAAGACTCAAATGGTATATACTCACTTATATCTGCATACTAGCCCAAGGGGCATGTCCCATGAAAGCCTTCACTTACCAGGAAACTGGGACAGAGGGGAAGACATCTATTGGGACTCTAGATGAGCAAATCATGTGAGAATAGCAATGTAGAAGTATCCAGAGGGTCCTAGAAACCTACAAGTAGAACATTATGTTAGGCAGATTTGGGCCAAGGGGTCCCGCTCAAACTAAGGCACTAGCCAAGGACAATACAGGCGGTAAACTTTAAACCCCTACCCAGATCTAGCCAATGGACAGGACATTGTCCACAGTTGAGTGGAGAGTAGGGTATGACTTTCACACGTACTCTGGTGCCTCACATTTGACCATGTCCCCTGGAGGGGGAGACCTGGTGGCACTCAGAGGAAGGACAGCAGGTTACCAAGAAGAGATTTGATATCCTATGAGCATATACAGGGGGAGGAAATCCCCCTCAAGAACAGTCATAGGGGAGGGGAATAAGGGGAAACTGGGAGGGAGGGAAGAGTGGGAGGATACAAGGGATGGGATAACCATTGAGATGTAACAAGAATAAATTAATTAAAAAATAATAAAATAAAATAAATAAATAAAAATAAATAAAGGTAGACAGATTTGCATAGTGAAAAAAGAAAGAAAAACAAAAACAAAACAAAAAAACCAATTCTTTTTAGAGTAGTGGAAAGAAGTTGAGCAGTGTGTTCAGTCACTTTCTAGCTTATTTGTATAAAACTTCTATACAACATGAAATTGAAGTGTTTCTCTGCCTTGTATCTTGGGCATCCAGACCATTTCCAAGAATAGAAAAGATCTTCAATGCTTAATGTTATAAACACATTGAAATAAAGAAGAACTAAGGATCTTAATGGGACGATAAGCTATTTAAACTGAGCAGCGAGGCTCTGGAGAAGACCACATTGCCTGGGATGCAGGAAGCAGGCCTACTGGAGAACACTGTTCTATGGCTGCCAATCTGCTGTGCTGACTAAAGTCTCAGCACATCCCACTTCCATGCACTGACTACTCTCCAGGGCACACTGACACTAGGTTCTTCTCGACCTAAACCTATCCTCCCCTTGACTGAGAATACTCTAGCTTCATCACCGCATTTTCTATTATTGAACAAGTACTTCAATATAGAGTGGAGTGATTTTTATTTATACATTTTTAGAAATCAAGTTACAATCATTTTTTTTTCTAAACAAATTTTGAGGTGTATATTTTTCAAGTGCTTTTCTAAGGGAAAGTGTTTCCAAGCATCAGAACTCATGAAGGGGATGCCACATGGACCGGTGGGGAGTCGTGAGGAGTGGCACTGAGAGCAGAGACTGAAAGCTTTGGGTCCATTGCACCTGCTCATCCACATATTTTAAATAACTTTAGCTCTCAACTTAATAATAATCAAATGGCATATTAAAATGTATAACACCATGAGAGCATTGTGCCATAGTGGGTCTGCGAATCTAGCCAGTCACTGAAAATCTAGATTTTCGTTCACATTTTAAAACATGGGAGTTATACCAGGTAATTCTCTGGCCCTCTGTGATTCACTGATTGATGTATAGTACTTTGTATATAAGAATTGTTCCCATGTGCAGATGTTTGGACCATTCCAGTAACTCTACCTGAAACCATATCAGATAGCTAGTGTCCCAGTTAGACTCCTTGAACCTCACTCTCCAGTGGCTCCAGATGACTTTCAATATCTCGAGTCTGATTTTGTGCAGGGGACTCTTTCCCAAGACATGAAATTACAAGAGAAAGAAGTTAGTGGTCTCAAGAAGTCAGTCAAAATATGGATACTGGCACATCAGTCCAGACTGCATCACCCCTCAGAGGAATCATTCCAAGAAATGTGAACCATTGCCCACGTCCAATGGAATTAGGTTCCAGTTGTGCCCCATGTTACCTACTTGAGTGACTCTTCCAATTTGATATTTCTTGTCTCTGTATCACTTTTCTGAAGGTTCACATGCACCCACCAGCGTGGGCTGGAGAGACGATGTGGTGGTTAAGAACGTTGCTTTTCATTGAGTGGACCTGTGTTTGTTCCCCTAACACCCACACAGTGGCTTACAACCACCTGTAACTCCAGTTCCTGCTAATATGATGCCCTTTTTTAATCTCTGTGAGCCCCCTTTGATGTACATGGCGCATATACATGCATGTAGGCAAAGGACTATACATGTAAAATAAGTAAATCTAAAAGAGATGCCTTTTAAAATCCTCTTTGTCCCCTCAAACATAAAGAAGAGTGTCTTATAATAATATGACAATGAATCTGTCATAAAGACAGGACAATTATGAGTTTATATGAAACCAATATCAGAGATTCCCCAACACATGGAGCTCATAGGGAAACTATATGGACAAGCACATTTTCAGTACTCTAAGTGACTAATGGATGGAATAGGCAGCTGGGAAGACTTAATAACAGTATCATCCAGCTAGACCTGACAGACATCCACAGAACGCTGTGCACAGTCACAGCAGAAGACAGGCATGGACTGTTTCCCAGGATGCCCATATGCTGGCCTATAGAAAAAGTTTCAGAAAATGCTCAAGCTTAGAAAGAAACATGTATGTTTCCACTCATACAGTGTTTCTTTCTAAGCTTGAGCATTTTCTGAAACATATCCTAAGAGCATATATAATGGGAGGAGGTCTCCCTCAATCACAGACATAGGGGAGGAAAGAACGGGGGAAGTGGGAGGGAGGGAAGAATGGGAGGAAACAGGGGAAGGGCTAACAATCAAGATGTAATACGAATAAATTAATAAAAGAAAAAAAAGAAAGAAATACTGGAAAGCCTCACTCCTCAGAACTATCTCAGGTGGCAAGCATGCAACTTTTGTAGATGAAATATATTCTTACAAAATGCTTACCATCGTTTATTTATGGATATAGCATTAATGATAAGGTATGTACTTGTTCAATACAGTAACTATTTCTTTAAAAAGCATATTTCTTTACATATACTACATATAGAAGATCAAAGCTATCAGTTCTTTCTCCATCAGAAATATACAGGCCTTCGAGATACACACAGACACACACACACACACACACACACACACACACACATATATATATAATCTCCATGGTGTTTCCTCTGGGAAGTTTTTAAGCCATTCAGAAACAACAGGGATCCTTTCTACATGACCATGTGCCCCTGCGCAAATGAGTGAAGAATAATGAAAAAAATAGCTAATTTGAGCACCTGGAATTCTAGTTGTTTGCATTCTTTCTTTCTGACTTCAATGATCTGCATTTAAGCCTAAGTTCTGAGAGAAACCACAGTAAAAATCTTTACAGGATAACCAAGTTAGGAGCTTCTGGCTAAAGTGTGAAACAGCCCCACACCCCATCACTCCAGTCTTTCCCCTGTCTCTTGCTTTTCCCACCTCTGGGAAACTGACCTAACTAAAGGGAATCTTCTACACAATGTGTCCACAGCAGACACAAATCTGCGCTACTGTTAGTCCATGGTTTATATGAGGTCAGCATCAACGCTTCCCTTCTAGGGCAGGTTGCAATCAAAACTGTCCTGGCAAGGTACGGCAGTTTCTGTTCAAGTTTATTATCTAATTCAGATTCTATCCAGATTAAGACCAAAGCCAATTCTGAACTGGGACGTGATTAAACTAAAACTATAAATGCATTCTTGATAATATATGTTAAACTCTATAAAAACTGAAAAGCCATTTGCTTTCTTTTTCAGGCTAGACACAAACTCTGGTGCCCCATATTGGACCATGTCCCTTGGATGGGGAGTCCTGGTGGCACTCAGAGGAAGGATAATAGGTCACCAAGAAGA
>OU015743.1:82771774-82798107 GCA_907169655.1 Acomys percivali | reverse complement strand
ACACACACACACACACACACACACACACACACACACACACACACACATGAAACAAAACTATAACCAATAGGATAGCTCAAAGAAAACATACACAGAAGATTTATCCTACTTAAACCTCTGAAAAATTAAGAGGGAACTAAAAAATAAGATCAGCCACAGAAATCTGACTTCCTTTAAAGAAAACTGTAACTTAAATAATAGTAAATTAATGAACTACAACCATAGGGATTAGGAGCACTAAAAGTTCAGAAAGTTGTTAGGTGCTATGTCTATACCATTAAACTATCCTGCTGTGATAGTGAGGAGAGAAAACTAATGAAGACAAATGAATTTAACTATTTTATTACTATCAAACATTCCTTTAAAATGTACTAAAGAAATATATTTAAACGAAAATGAAAACAATGAAAGAAGGAATCTTGGCGAATAAGAACAGAAAGAATAACAAGCACCAAAAACGTGGGCATGGGTTGGCCGTGCTTGTTCATAAAAGTTGATAAATCACATGGAATTTCAGCAAGAATTGTATTACTTCTCGTAGTGAAGACAATGATACTCTGAAGTGGGGAAGGGAAATGGATGTAAACAAAGTCTGCAGTCCTTTCAAAGTGGTTGACTACTAAGCTGTTGTTATAAGCCACGTGTTTATATTATTACAGTCTGGGTGAGCAATATAAAAGACTGCAAAGAGAAACACTCAGAAGCACTTTAAATAAGATGGAATTATTTAAAATATTTAAACACCCAAAAGAAGGCATTAAAGTCAAAGGGATGATGAGAACACCAAGGCGAGCAAAGAAGAAAACAGAAGAGCAAATTGTAAGTTTTGGTGCACACTGGCAGATTGATTATGTTTATTACTGGATTAGTTTTCCACCACTGGAACAAATACTCAAGGAAAAAAGTCAACTTATAAGCAGAGAGTTATTATTTTGGCCTGTAGTTCTGAAGGATTTATTTCATGGCCAGGTGCCCTGCTGCTCTTGGGTGTCTGGCAAGGCCAGGATGTCATGGTGGGCAGAACACCATGAAGGAAGCTGCCAGGAGGTGAAAGGAAAGAGGACTCAAGGTTCTAATATTCTCTTCAAAGGTATGTTCCTGTATGCATTAGTCTCTCATACACACACACACACACACACACACACACACACACACACACACATACACACTAAACAATTTTCTATCAATATGCCATCTTGACTCCAACTTCAGTAACAAAAAATGCCTCTGTTGTTTTCTCGACACAATTTGTGTGTAAGAGAAAAAAGTTGGGCACTTTAAATAGTTGAAACTTGTCAGTGTGAGGAAGGGTCCACTCATAGCACTGACTTTTAGGAAGTAAGCAGTATTTTCCCTTTATGGCTTTGGTAGCCCCATTCGTGATTTACTTTCTCTTTCATGGGGTCATTTGTGATTGAGACCATCTTAAAGCTGAGGATGAGATGCAGAGACATGTGGCCAAAGTTGAGACAGAAATGGCAAGTGGCCACATTCCTCAGATCATATCATTGAGGGAAGCAGGGAACTCAATACCTCAGCAAATGACAAGCTCAAGGACGACGCCCGTGTTAGCCAGAGCTGACTCGGAACACATGAGACCAACCGAGTTTGAGTGCTCCTGTGAGTCATTCTGGGGCAGCGGGATTAATGGGGGTATGAGAGTATGTCCCTGGATTAAGGTGCATTCCTGTGGAATGAGGAGAAGAAATATGAGAAACATTAGACAGAAAGCAAAGACAGCATTGTTAGTTTCTCACTATGTGACCGACAGAAGTCAGGGACTTATGTGACTTTGGTGGTGAGTTACTTTCCCACAGGACACCTGCACCTGACAGACAACTGTAAACAGTGTTCATTTCTGTTCAGAATCGGAAATGTTTACCAGCTACAAGCAGACTAGGCTTTGACTTTATGTATTTCTGACATTATTTTCTGGAACTTACAGGATTATAATTCAAATCTGTCTATGCTTCGGGCAAACCGATGGAGTTATCGAAACAGAGACATATTTTTTAAAAACCCGATGAATTCTGTACTTTAGATGCATTTAGATAGTTTTAAAATGTGTGACATTAAACGAAGCACATAACTTAAAAATCAGCTGGTCACTGGAAAGGCTGACCATGCCTCTTGTGAGAGATTTTTATCACTCACACCAACAGATGGTGGGGTAAGGGGCTGAGCCACATAACTCAGACTCTGTTTATAACAATGGTAAATCAAACTCCTGTGAGAATTGAAAACTTTTTTCTTGTAGTCACAGATGAATGTGCACAAGAGTAGCAGCTGCTTTATTAGACAATGTCTTGGAAAAGGTCACTCATGAATGAAACTTTTCACACTCTGTATTAATCACGACTTCACACTGAATTTTTAAAAAGATGATGACACATATCAGAGATAGTCCGGAAATGAATTCTTTTCCATGACCAAAATTATCTTCTTAGCCAGGAAAAAAAAAAGCTGAACTTCTTGCCAAGCTCCATGTTTTTCAACAGATTAGAAATTAAAACTATAAAGACAAAGTGTAATACAAGTGCAAAAGTAGTTAGTCTACTTCAGATCTCGCCTTATTTTTAAAGAGAAAATAAAAATGAATATCGACTTTTAATATTCAGACAAGCTTAACAATTTGGACAAGTTATAGAGATGAATACAGAACATAAGTTGATGTTGGAACTGTTCCTAGTTCCTTCTAAAACATCCTTCCTTTTCTAAATGCCTCTCTATTGTTGGTAAGAAAGGAAGGTGCTCTCATTCATGAATATAGATATTGATAAACTGCCTGCCTCCTCTTGTGGTGATGATATTGTTAAAATATATATTTTAATTGTACAGTCAAAACACCCACACAACTTGAAAAGGTCAGCTTAACAAATGGGAGGGCACTTTCAGATTTTCTTTTTTCCACTTTTTCCCATGATTTCCATGGCACCGAAAGAAACAACTATTGGCTACACTGCCTCCATCCAAATCAAAAGGACATCAAGGAATGGTGCAGGGGTGTTGGAAATGCACTGATAGCAACTCATGGTCTTTATTCTGACTGTGGCTTTTCAATGAAGTGAACTGTGTTGGGAGCCTGTGCAAGACAAGTTAAAATTGAACATGAAAATATTAATTTCTCGCAAGGGAGGCATCCCGTACCCCAGTACAATATACATAGCTGTCGAACAGCAACAGCTCCGCCACATTTTTAAGTTAGGAGCAGTTAAGGCACTTTTTCAAGACAGATGTTTTTCAGATTTGCTATCATAACACACTAAGAAAGTAAGACATTGTGTATACGTTATGCTCAACACAGGCACAATATTGTATACACCATCTCATCTATAGAGCGCCATGGCTTTTCTCAGCCAATTTTTTGCTTTTCTCACTTACGTAAGTTTCTTACAACTGTCTGTAAATCAGGGTAAAAATACTACGTCTGTTTGATAAAATTTACTCAAAATAAGAGGGGGGCTGGTGAGAGGGCTCCAACGGGGACACGAAGAGCATAGATTTTATGTCACCTGACAACCTGAGTTCCATGCCCAGGGCCCACACAATGGAAGGAGAGGACTGATTTCCACACATGTGCAATGGCACAAACACACACCCACACATGTTTAAGTACAATAAAATATATTTTCAAGGAAGAGAAATGGAAAGTAAGAATATTCATAACATAAAAAGGAAGAAGCATTTCCATAATGGGACTCCTGAAACATTTGCTAACTGCATTGTTTAAAAGTAATTATAAAGAAAGGTTGTTTTATGCATATACCGTAAGTGTTACTTAACACACAGACTTGAATTTGGGGGATAATGTGTATATTTTGGAAGGATTCAAGGCAATATGGAAATACTGTCCATTGAGTAATTCCTTATGTGAGAACATGAGGAGAGTTCGTGTTGATCAGCCAATGGTTGGAGTAAACATGTAAGTATAGATTCACAATGACTGAAATATGACACATTCTAATCACAGCATACAGGCAAGACATCTTGGCTGCCTGTGATGACAATGCCTTTTATAGTCATGGTGTAATAGGGCAAATGTGGGTTTATTTTTACTTTCAACTAGATTTAGTTTAATTCTTGAATTATCAAGAAAACATGATAATGAATTACTAAATATGTGTAAGTTTCAAGAACACGTGCTTTCTGAAATCAATGTCCTTACATAAATTTATCTTACTCTTTATTTTCTATGTTTTCAGTGCTGGAACTTGAACCCTGGGCCTCATGCATGCTATGCCAAGAGCTACTCACTGTCACTGATTTTACAATCTGAAGCAGGGTAGATAACACATCCATTTCCTTGGGCTTAATTAGTTTTATCCACACACTTTAAAATAATGATGATGATGATGATGATGATGATGATGATGATGATGATGATGTCATCTTTCTCCTGTGTCTCCCAAATATCTAAGTTAAAAAAAGTTTTTTTTAAAGAAATACAGTGGAGCCTTACGTTAGCGTTAGCTTTAACTAAGCACATTTCTCTTCAAATTTACTGGACCTATAGGGCCATTAACAGTGCAAAAGGTTTCTATTTTCCCACAGTGGTGGGGCAAGATATCTAAGCACAGCTCCAGCTGGCCCCTGCTCAGGACAGGATTTGCAAGTCCACATTCCAGATTGCCTCAATATTGCAACACAAGACGATTTTGAAAACAACCATCTAACCATCAAAGGACACACAATGGGCGAGCGTTTTTAAACGGGAAGCATCTGAAAGTCGCTGTTTTTGTCAAGCTGCTAGAGAAACCTGGCAAGACATACGTACGACATAGTAAAGTAGTAAGCGCTATGACAGAAGCCTCACAACCCATTAGCCACAAGGCACAGACACAACTTTCAGCAGTAGCATTTAGCAATCCCTCAGCCAAGTGCAAAGCCACAGGCTTGGCTGTGGATATAGCAGTGATGGGTTCCAGAGTCTAGCAATTCCAAGCATGAGTATTATGCACAGCTCTTGTGTTTTCTCATTATGTTATAACTATAAAATTTATTTCCATCACAGGCACCCAGGATGGACTGCCAAAACCCTGGGATTTGAATGACATACGACATAGAAGGCGGTGGGTTTGTGACTCAAGAGGCAGGGCTATATAAAAGTGAACAGCCACCTGCTTGCACAGGTGACACGACTAAGGAATTCTGAGGATGACCAGTGACCCGAGATGTCACCCTCAATGAGAGATGGCTTGTTCAGCTCCTGCTAGACTTTATAATGCCCTTAATGAGACTCAGGGGGCAGGAAGAGGTGTCTTTTGCTTGGATTAGATCACACACTCTTCCCTGGGACAGTTCCCAAGATTAGGGAAATGAAATGTGCTGCCTAGCCAGGACTGAATGAGATCACCTCGGACAATGGGTGTGATCCAACTTCATGGTTAGCAGACACAGTGGTGCTCTCCAAATGGATCCCTGGGTGCTCTCTGCTCTGAAAGAATTGAAGTTACTGAGACTTCAAAGGACAGTGAGGGACAGAATATATGGCTTCTTCTTTTCCTTTTTTGAGGCAAGACCTCACTAGGTAATCCAGGTCGTCCTTGTGGCCCTTGACTAGCAACCCACCTGTATCACCTCTTAATCTGTAAACACTACAGTTGTACTCAACCACGCACAGCTTCTTAACTCTTCTTTGCTTAAGCATAGTCATGTTTATTATTTGATTTTGTCTTGATTACCCAACATAGCCATAATTGAATCTCTAAACTAATTTACATATAAACTAAACTACAATCCTTTCTTTAACACCTGTCCTGCTCACCATCTACTCTCCCAGCCCACTCCCCTGCTCCGGGAGTATCCCAACTCTACCACTGTTTTCTAATTAGTCCCCCCAAAGCCTGACCTGTCTTGTGGTTGTTTCCTGGACCTCCCATTGAGAGCTAGCCCCCTGACATTGCCCTGTTGAGGCAGGCCCTCCTCCTACAAGAGAACCTATGAGCATATCATATATACACAAGGTTTCATTTTTCCCTTGAGACAACAGTTTTAAGGCAAAGCTTAATCCATTTGCTTGCCTCCCTGTCATTATGCGAGAAGAGGGACTTGTTCTCTCTCACAAGTCCATACAGAAGCGGAAACTTCTAATCTCTCCCTCACTATGGAGAGAGATGAAGTCAACCCACCCCCTGTCTCATGCTCCCTTCACTATAGGAAGGGGAGACAAAACCCTGGCTTTCTTTAGAACTTATTTCCCTATCTGATAGAATTCAGGTCACCAGCCCCTGGTGCCATGACATCTAGTTCTCTATGAGAGTCCTGTGCTCATACAGGAATTCTATCTCCTACCATGGTGCAAGTCTTTGAATTTCCTGTGTCTTTGGATTACAGTGTGGTAAGGAAGGGTCTTCTGCTTTCAGTGGGAGACCTGCTGTTCTCTCATGTTCCAATTCTTCCTGACTCTCTGAAGAAGTCCTTGAACTTTCTGTAGGTCAACAAGAGACCTAGCCAGGAGACTGGGGTAACTTTGTAAATACAGAAATTATATTTGAACTACAAAGAAATGGCTAGTTGGAGCCTCACACTCAAGCCCCATGATCTAATCTACATTCTCAGATCCTCAATTTTTACTGTTTACTCATTTTCCTAATAAAAGGACACCTGTGCTCTTCTGGCTATAAGTCGGAACCTGGGCGCGCCTTCTGCCTCTGAGAAGTCATTTCAGTCAGTCATTTCCAAAGTCCTCAGTGTCATTCCAGTCTCAAGACTAGCACGCAATAACTACCAGGGCAAGGCTTAATTTCAGTGAATGCCAAAAAAAAGTAATTCAGCCAGGGCAGGTGATTTGTCCATAATGGTAGCACAGAGGGTTTAAAGACAGGGTGATCCTCACTGGGATAGACTCTCAAAATCAGATACACTCACATCCTTCAGAATAATTCACCCAGCAGTTACTACCTGCAACTGTGCCATGGTGTCAAGAAACTGTGAAAATCAAAGCACTCTCATCTTTGCACACATGAAGGAGATCCAGGTAAAGGAAAAAGTGTACAACCCAGGATCATGATGCCCAGAGCATGTTCTTTAAGCTGCCATGACACTGCTCATCAGAAAGATCACCAATAACCCACTGCAGGTGTTTCATCCATGTTGGTGTGAGTGATGGTTATGGGGCTGTACGCGCTGGTGAATATATGTGTATATAACCATGATGTTTCTGTTGTTTCTAAGCACCTCATTGGGTGGGATATTGAATATCACTTCAGATAATGCAAGCCTTAAAGCCTGTCAAATTGAGACAATCAGTGCACCTGCACCCAGCTGTCCACTCCTGCAGCAGTTCTGGGCAGCTGTCGGTGTCCCCACTCTTTCCCACATAGTAGAGAGTATCAAGCTACATGTCAAAAATGTTTTGCTCTGTCCAAAGAGAAACTAAGATGGCAGACATTAAATAAGCCAGCCATGTCACCGTCTGTGCCTTCGATACTTAGCCAGGAAAGTATTAGCCGTGTAAAACAAGTTCCTGGGATGTTTCTATAAAGGCTATGTGGCATGCATCTGATAGAAAGATGGGGATTTTAAAGAGTAAAATGTTTAATCTTAGTGTTTCATGTCAGTATCTGAATGCATTTCCACAAGGTCAGCAGAAGCTAGTGGAAAGAGGGGAACTTCCACAGCCATTCTGCACACACTACCCTTCCCTGTCCCATGCTGAGAAACAGTCAGAACTATTTTACTTAGTATCGCTTTCTTCTGCAAAGTTTCTTTTTTTTTTTTCTTGAAGTGTTTGTGAGAGACAAAGATAAAAATAGGGGATGGGAACAATACTAAGTATTTTGTGTAGCATCTGAATCACTTTGTCCTGTGTTTGTGGATGAAATAAGGGCAATATAAGTAAAACTATTTCTGTAATGTGTGGTCCATGGCCAGGATGTGGAAAAATTAAGATAGTTCTGATTCTCTATCA
The DNA here is from genome assembly GCA_907169655.1 of Acomys percivali. NCBI lineage: Eukaryota > Metazoa > Chordata > Mammalia > Rodentia > Muridae > Acomys > Acomys percivali. The sequence continues at coordinate 82,790,198 of OU015743.1, read as the reverse complement.
GAATGTCAATGAAGGAATTAATCACCAAATCTTCTTAGTTTAACAAATTTTCTCATTAATAGAATGAAAATAATTGGCTTCATCACACCATTTATTGATTGGGCCTGCCAACATTCCTATTCTTTCTTTTTTTTAATCACAGTGGAAGACTTGTGTTGTATGGGAAGATATTTCAAGGATAAAAGTACAAGACATAAATGAAACATATTTTATTTATTTTTATTCACCTAGAAACTTTTACAAAAGGATTCAAGCGTTATCAGTTTGTAATCACAGACGCAAGTAGTTTTAAGGCCATGACTCCAAGTAGAAGTTTTCTTGGAAGCCAGAGAAAAGCCTTTGCAGACACAGCTGTCCGTAGGCCAGACTGTGCTGCTGGAATGATTCAGCCTTTGCCATGGGAAACCTAACCACAGGGAAGCTGCAGAGGAAGAGGGGGAGACAAGAATGAAATGCACAGGAGTGTGGGTTTTTTTTTTGTTGTTGTTTTTTGTTTATTAATTAATTTATTTATTAATTTATTCATATTACATCTCAATTGTTAGCCCATCCCTTGTATCCTCCCTTTCATTCCTCCCTCCCCTTTCCCCCTCTACTCCCTTCCCCTATGACTGTGACTGAGGGGGACCTCCTCCCCCTGTATATGCTCCTAGGGTATCAAGTCTCTTCTTGGTGACTTATATCCTTCCTCTGAGTGCCACCAGGCCTCCCCATCCAAGGGACATGGTCCGATATGGGGCACCAGAGTTTGTGTGAAAGTCAGATCCCCTTCTCCACTTAACGGTGGAGAATGTCCTGTCCATCGGCTAGACTGGTTAGGGGTTCGAAGTTTACTGCTAAATTTTCCTTGGCTGGTGCCATAGTTTGAGGAGGACTAGAGGGCCCAGACCTGCCTGTATTTTTCCAGGACCCACTGGATCCCTCTATTTCCTCATTCTTCCAGGCTTCTCACCCCTAAAGTCTCAATAGGATTTTCTCCCCTCTGACCCACTTTCTTGGTAGGTAAAGTTTATCATGGGGGCTTACCCCTTGGCCTAGTGTCTCGATATAAGTGAGTATATACCATTTGACTCTTTTTGCTTCTGGGTGAACTCACTCATTATGATAATTTCTAGTTCAATCCATTTGTCCACAAATTTCGGGAATTCCTTGTTTTTAATAGCTGAGTAGTATTCCATAGTGTAAATATACCACAGTTTCTTTATCCATTCTTCTACTGATGGACACAAAGGTTGTTTCCAGGTTCTGGCTATTATGAATAAGGCAGCTATGAACATGGTTGAGCATATGTCCCTGTTGTGTGGTAGTGCATCCTCTGGGTATATTCCAAGGAGTGGAATAGCTGGGTCTTGAGGAAGCCCTATTCCCATTTTTCTGAGAAAGCGCCAGATAGATTTCCAAAGTGGTTGTACTAGTTTGCATTCCCACCAGCAATGAAGGAGTGTTCCTCTTTCTCCACATCCTCGCCAGCATGTGGTGTCAGTTGAATTATTGATCTTAGCCATTCTGATGGGTGTAAGATGGAATCTCAGTGTCGTTTTGATTTGCATTTCTCTGATGACTAAGGAGGTCGAGCATTTCTTTAAGTGTTTCTCCACCATTTGATATTCCTCTATTGAGAATTCTCTGTTTAGTTCTGAGCCCCATTTCTCTATTGGGTTATTTGGTTTGGTAGTGTTTAATTTCTTGAGTTCTTTATATATTTTGGATATTAGACCTTTGTCGGATGAAGGGTTGGTGAAGATCTTTTCCCAGTCTGTAGGCTGTCGCTTTGTTCTCTTGACAGTGTCACCTGCCTTACAGAAGCTTCTCAGCCTCATGAGGTCCCATTTATTAATTGTTGACGCTAAGGCCTGGGCTGTTGGTGTTCTATTCAGGAAGTTGTCTCCTGTACCTATGTGTTCCAGACTCTTCCCCACTTTTTCCTCTAATTGGGTTAATGTCTCTGGTTTTAGGTTGAGGTCTTTAATCCACTTGGACTTGATTTTTGTGCATGGTGACAAATAGGGGTCTAATTGCATTTTTCTACATGTAGACATCCAGTTAGACCAGCACCATTTGTTGAAGATGCTGTCGTTTTTCCATTGAATGGATTTGGCTTCTTTGTCAAAAATCAAGTGACCAAATGTGTGCGGATTCATCTCTGGGTCTTCAGTCCGATTCCATTGATCCACTCGCCTATTGCTGTGCCAGTACCATGCTGTTTTAATTACTGTTGCTCTATAGTACAGCTTGAGATCAGGTATGGAGATTCCTCCAGAGGATTTTTTATTGTATAGGATTGTTTTTGCTATTCTGGGCTTTTTGTTTCTCCATATGAAGTTGAGAATTGTTCTTTGAATATCTTCAAAATATTTTGTAGGTATTCTGATAGGGATTGCATTGAATCTGTAAATTGCTTTTGGTAAAATGGCCATTTTTACTATGTTAATTCTCCCGATCCACGAACAAGGTAGATCCCACCATCTTCTGATGTCATTTTCAATCTCTTTCTTCAGAGATTTAAAGTTTTTTTCAAATAAGTCCTTCACTTGCTTGGTTAGGGTTATTCCTAGGTATTTTATATTGCTTTTGGCTATCGTGAAGGGAGTAGTTTTCCTAATTTCTTCCTCTGCCTGTTTGTCATTTGTATATAGGAAAGCTACTGACTTTTTTGAGTTTATTTTGTATCCTGCCAATTTGCTGAAGGTGTTTATCAGCTGTAGGAGTTCTCTGGTAGAATTTTGGGGGTCACTTATATACACTATCATATCATCTGCAAATAGGGATAATTTGACTTCTTCCTTACCCATTTGGATACCCTTGATCTCCTTTTGATGTCTTATTGCTCTGGCTAGAACTTCAAGAACTATATTGAAGAGGTATGGGGAAAGTGGGCAGCCTTGTCTGGTCCCCGATTTTAGAGGGATTTCCTTGAGTATCTCTCCATTTAATTTAATGTTGGCTATTGGTTTGCTGTATATAGCCTTTATGATGTTTAGAAAGGTGCCTTGTATTCCTGATCTTTCCAGAACTTTAAACATAAATGGGTGTTGGATTTTGTCAAATGCTTTTTCTGCATCTAAAGAGATGATCATGTGGTTTTTCTCTTTCAGTTTGTTTATATGGTGGATTACATTGATGGATTTTCGTATGTTAAACCATCCCTGCATGCCTGGAATGAATCCTACCTGGTCATGGTGAATGATGTCTTTGATAATCTGTTGTATTCGCTTTGCGAGTATTTTGTTAAGTATTTTTGCATCAATGTTCATAAGAGAAATTGGTCTGAAATTCCAGGAGTGTGGTTTATCTCCACAGAAGGGTGAGGCAGACAAGCAAGGCCGGGATAACATCGCGGAATCCCAATAGGTAGTTGCTTCCTGCTTTGTCGTCCTCCACTGACTTTATTTTTAGTGTGTGTGTATGCATGAGTGTGTGTGTGTGTGTGTGTGTGTGTGTGTGTGAGTGCTTGCACACACTATACAACATTAGGTGCTATCTTCAGGAATGTTGCCTACCTCTTTGAGATTGGGTTTCTCAGTGGTCAAGCACTTACTGATTAGTCTAGGCTAGCTGACCTGAAAGCCCCAGACATCTCTCAGTCTCCACCTTTCCAGGGCTGGGACTGCAAATGGATTGGCATACCTGGTATTGTCACCTGGTAATCTAGTTTGCTTTTTATTACTGTGCTAAGTGCCATGGCCAAAAGCAATGAAGAGTTTATTTCCTCTTATGCATCTACATCCCAACCCATCACTGAAGGGACTCAGAGCAGGAACACAGGCAGGATCCTGAGCACAGAACTGAAGCAAAGGCCATAAAGGAAGGCTGCTACTTATCTTGGTCTTCATAGCTTGCTCAGCTGGATATTTTTTTAAACATAAGGGTACCTGTCCAGGGGTAGCACCACCCACAATCGGCTAGGCCATGCATAACAACCATTAAAAACAACAACAAAAATGTCCCCACAGACCTGCCTAGAGGCCAATCTTATGGATGCGTTCTCTCAGTGGAGATTCTCTGTTTCCAGATGACCCTTGTGTCTAGTAGAAAAAAAAAGAAAATGAAAAAAGAAAATAGGTAGCATATGTGGACTCCAGAGGCTAAGTTAAGGTCTTCATGCCTGGGAGGAGTGCCCTTTGCCACGGGGACACCCCCGCCAGCCCTGCCCTGACTCCTGAACAGTAGGAAATCCATACAGAGAATGAGGGTGCAACTATTTGATGTTCCTTGGCACGCTCCTGGCTTCCTGGGGGCAGAAGAACTAGCACATGATGATGCTCTGAGGGTTGGACTTCGTGATGTGCAAATGTATCTCAGGGTTCAGTGCCATGCACAGGAACATCACAAAACTGGTCCAGGAAAAGTCAGCCTTTTCAGGTAAAAGTAAAACAATGTGGAGCACCATTAAGAATGTTTACTTTATGGGCAGAGAAGATGGCTCAGTGCTGAAGACACTTGCCCCACAACCACGGGGACTCCCAGAAACCTTATGAAAGTCAGGATGTGGCTGTGTGTGCTGTGAGACCAGTGCTAGCACAGCAGAGACTAGAGTTTCTGTAGCTTAAAGGGTCCGTGAGGCATCCACGTGCAAGCAGCAACACACACACACACACACACACACACACACACACACACACACAAGTACTCACATACACACCCATAGTGAGAGAGAAAAAGAGAGGTGGAGTTTAAACATACCCAAATAAACAGAAGCTGAGGCGCTCAATACCGCCACACCTGCCCTGAAAAAAAAGGCCAGTGACATGGGTGATACAAAAGGATGCTTCAGTGAGCAGAAGCCACCTAAAGAGAAAAGAATTTCAATAAAAACCAGTACATGTGTACTAACAAAATCCATTTACTACATTCATCAATGGCTTGTAACTGCACACTTTATTTTCTACTTTAAGAGACAAAAGTATTTAAAAAAATAAGTGTCAGCCTAAAAGCTAGTACTGCCATAACTTGGCCTGTATGCCAAATTTTATTTTGTACATAAGATAAAAGATGAATGTAGTTCAAAACATTATTAGGTTTTGGCTATGCAGTGCATAAAGAAGAAATTGTATGTCCTCCACAATTGAGATTAGAAGTATGAAAAGATGCAGAATTATGTGGTGTTGAAATGAAGGTAGTTAAGTTGCTGTAGGTTCAAGTAAGAAAGTTGGGTGAACTTAGGGCTGGGTGGGAAAGTGGCAGAAAAGCAGGACATTGAAAGGCCAAGAAAGCTGGGGGAAGCGATATTAGGCTCTCCACATTAGCTATTACTTTAACTATAAATGGATTAAATTCTCCCAGTTAAGAAAATAAATTAGAAAAAAAGAATACGTTTTGCAACAGTCAAAGTTTGTGCCCTTTACAAACATCTTAATTCAGATGCAAAGAAATGAATAGCTTCTAAAAATTACAAGAGATAGAAAATATTATATATTTGTGCAAAATAGTAAAAGAAAAGTATGATAATCAAAATATTTCTACTAAAAGATCAAAACATGCAAAGAAAAACATATAGAAATGAAAGAAGAGATGGTTTTACAATAACCATTGGATGTGACAATATTCTGAATATATAACATAACCATACAGAATCTAAAGAGGTAATCTTCTGGCACAATGCTAGCCTGCCTGACTCCAAAAGATAAATAGAAATTACAGCTCTACCAAGACAAGAGGCCAAGCAGATCTAACAGACATACATAGGACACTGTACTAACAACAGAATAGATATTCTTCTCAAGAGTCCGTGGGATACTATGCAGAATAGACTACATTAGAAATCAAATTAAGTATCAATATGTTTAAAACCATAAATCACAGAGAAAGTATCTTCTACAACCACAAAAAAAAAAGTGAGGTTGGAAATCAACTCAAAGTTGTGGAAATTAAAAACCCATTAAAATAGAAGTGAAATTTAAGATGAAGTTAAAATATGCTTAACAGTAAAGTGCAAATAAAAACACAAACGTCTTATTGGGCATAGCAAAATCAGTGCCGATGGAGAAATTCATTGCTATAGGCACACAAACACAAATGCTTAGGGCTTCCACTCAATGAGAGAGCATTTGTCCAATTACCTCAGACCTGGTTTTAATGTCCAGAAACACCAAATTTAAAGAACAGCTAACTTCACAACTTAATGAACTGGAAGCACAAGAAAATCCAAATAGTGAACAGAATATTTGATCACTTCCCCCAGATGAGACTGCCTTTCTAAACCACAGGGAAAGGGGGCAAAGGCAGTCCTGATGTGATGCCACCTGATGTGACCTGGGGTGGGTGGGTAGACAGAGCTCCCCACTTCTGAGGAATAGGGTAGAGTGGAAGATGGATAGAAGGTGGGACTGGGAGGAGGAGAGGGATGGGGCTATTTCCAGGATGTAAAGTGAAGTAATAATAATAATGATGATGATAATAATAATAATAATAATAATGGTAGTAGTAGTACTATTACTAGTAATAGTAGTAATGAAGTAATAAGGACTAGCATAGAGCTTATTAAAATTATGGTCATAAATAAAGTTTAAATTTTGAATTTGGGCTATGCAATGTACAACTCACAATGGTGAGAAGACCTAGGAAAGTTACAACATTTTATGTTGGTGCTGAAATGTAGTCATTAATGTGCTATCAATTCAAGTCGGAGAGTTGTATGAAGTTAAGTGTCTGGGTAAAACCAGAAGTTGGACCTTTAAAAAGATCAACAAAATTGATATAACGAACTTCAAAAATTAAAAAAGGAGAAGATTCAAATTACTAAAATTAGAAATAAAAATATGTATTACTATTGATTTTGTAGAAATATACAAATTATGAGTACAATGAAAAATGTTTTGCCTGAAAATGAATGCATAGGCAAAACAAATATAAAAAAAAAAAAAAAAAAGCCTGGAGATAAAAAATGACCAGGAATAAATTCTGGATGAAAATAGTATCCGAATCAATATATATTATTGAAATTATATTGGCAATAAAAAAATACCTGAATGTGTAGGCTTCATTGGTGGGTTATTAAACATTTAAGGGACTAGTTCTAGTACTTCTCCAATAGTGTCATTGCTGTTGTTTTATAAAGAGGAGGCCAAGCTTCCTTCTCCATCCAATGAGGTATGCTCATCACTCCGACCCAGATGTTTCTGAAAGAACTATCAAAAATAAATACCTCTTATGAGTAATGTCCCATAAATTTTCAACAAAATGGTAGCAAACCAAATTCAATTCCATTCCAGACCATGACCAATTGAGATTTACTCCTGGAATGCAAGGATGTTTCAACATTGATTAATGTTGAGTATAGAGAACTCCTAGAAAGTAAAACTAGTAAGGAATGGGCAACCTATTCAAAATTGGGCAAGATGCTGGAATAGAAATTTTCCTCTAGAAGAAAACATAAGTGGCCAGTAAAGACATGAAAAGATGATCAACATTACTAACCTTAACAAAATGTAAAATAAAAGCTACAATAAAACAGATTTCTAAAAAATTAATTAACTAAAAAATAAAAGTGAATATAGAGCTACCACCATGTGACACAGCTATATCACTCCCCAGTGTTTATCCCAAAGATTGTAAGTTAACATTCCAACATATCTGCTCACCCATGTTTATAGCTGGACTACTCACATTGGCTGAGAAACAGAATAAGCCTACATGCCCATCAACAGATGAATGAACAAAGAAAATGTTGTATACATACAAAATACAATTTTATGCACCCATAAAGGAAAATGAAATCAGGACATTTGTGGGAAAGTGCATGCAGCTTGAAATTGTTATGCTAAGTGAAATAAGCCAGAACTCAAAAAACACAAACACTAGTTTTCTCTCATTACCAGAGCCTAGGTGTAAAGTCACGTCTATGTGTACATATATGCATATGTATGTGCATGTGTACATCATTCAATTAGAAAGCGGTTCACAAAAGGAAAGAAAGAGGTCTTAAAGGAGGTGGAAATAGAAAGGTTAGTAGAGAACATGTAATAGGAAAGTAGAAGGGAGGAGTATCTGAGGCAAAGAGGGAGTAGCTGGTGGGGGAGAGGCGGGAGGCAACAGGGTAATAAAAATATAGTCACTTGTGTGTATGAGGATGCCGTGATGAAAACCATTGCCTTTAATGCCAACCAAAAAGAAAACAGAGAGGAAGGGGGTGGAGACTGGGAACAGGAGGATGGGGGCGGGGACAATACCAGGCACTCCCAGAAGTGTGCAGTGGGACCTGGTCCTTCCAGACTTAGAAACTCATGACTCAAAGATGTTGAGGTCATTGTTCAGAGGAATCTTGGACTGGTTGTGGCGAATCCCTAAAATGAGTTCTGCTCTAATTCCGCCCATGCATCTGTGATGATTAATCTTGACTGTTAACTTGACTGGACCTGGAACCGCCTATGAGGCAAGCCTCAGCTGGGGATTTCCTTGGTGAGGTTAATTAAAGTGGGAAAAATCTACCCTAAACGGGGCCGGCACCTTTCAATGTTGTCCCAGACAAGGAGCTCCAAGGGGGAAGGCTTTTGGTTTTGTTTGTCTTCACCTCTCATTGGGAATTCATCATCTTCCCATTGCTGCCACTGGTGCTGCCACAGCGGATGCAGTTCCTCCCTGCCGTCAGAACCCAGCCCCTCTGGCTCTCCATCACGGCGTGAAGATGGATGGATGGCTCTCAGGTCCAGCACCATGGTGGAAGATGCTCTCCAGTGTGCAGACAGCCATTGTTGGCCTACCCAGCCTACATGATATAGGCTGATCTAATAAATACATAATACATTCTTATTAGATGGCCCTCCTATTCTTTCTGAGTTCCTTTAGAGAACCCTACCGAAATGCAGCACTGCATAAACAAAACACAAAAATGTCCTACTATCGTCAAGTAATTTATCTACATCCTGGAACAAAGATCAATAATAGTCATCGCAACACAAAAGATACAGGGCCAAACAGTCAAGTTTCACTGTATGGAATTCAACTAAAAGTTACCAGGAGGCAAGAAAGCAGGAAAATATAGACAACGATAAAGAGAAATATCTATTTAAATGGACCCAGTCCCAGAGAGGCATGTGGGCCTGTGTGGACCTGCTTCCTCATGGTGCCTCCCCTGTCTAGAGACATAAGCCAGCTTCTCTCCACATCTTATTTATTTTCCTATTTAGAAAGGAACTCCGTTTCCTGATATTCCTGCCTGCAGCCAACCCAGAGCACTGACTTTCTGATGAACACTCTGCTCCAGAGATTTTTGTTTGTTTGTTTCTGAGTTTTAAGTTTTAGACACGCCATCCTTTGTCTTTTCAATTTTCTACTTTTACACTCTGGTTCTCATTGCTGTTCTAGAGCCCAGGGGTAGCCTCCAGTGCAGCCACACCAGACCTCAGCTGCAAGCCCTCCCCACCTGTTCCAGAAAGCCCCTTTCTCTCACTTTCACTAGCCACAACACTCGTGGTTGACCTTTCACACCTCTGGTTATTGCCTGTGTTCCTCTGAATTTTCCTCTCTTTTCTCTTACCATTTAAATGTGTGGGCATTATAGGGCTCTGTGTTTAACCATTTTTTCTTAGTCGATGCTAGTGGTTTTTAGATGAGATGTTCCAGGTCTGGACACTCCTGAAGTTTTATGAAAATCCAGAATTTTCCTCAACTAGAAAAATGATATTTTAATATTGATTTCATACTTATAAAGAGAAAACAGTGTTGTCAGGCTTTAACAATGAGTGTTTCTTCAATGACTTAGATTGTGATTGTTGTAGTAGTGCACACTGTGTACAAGAAATAGATAAATGAACAAGAAACGGTCTTTAGGAGCTCATTCTGTTTGTGAAACATGTGCTCATGGGTAGGTGTCGTCAAAAGAATAGAATATATAGAAATACATTCAGTTTAGATGAAGTCAAACATTGGGTCGAGTGTGGCTTCTGTTAACTACTATTTGCAGATGACACTGTGTTCACATGCTTGCATTGTCAACCATCCAATACGTAAGTTAGTCCTTTGCTGAGCAGTTAGACACGGGGAACTCCTCCCAATGGTCTCTGCCATCACTGAGCTGACAATTTAATTTTCTTGTTTGTTTTAACCCCTCTCCTCTCTTTCCTGAAAGAAATGGCAAGGACATGGTAGCCTAAGAACAGAAATGTGGGGCATGACACAAGGCTCCCTCGTTTCTGTTTTCAATGACATCTGCAAGGTCTCCAGAGAGAGTTAAACTGAAAGAGAAACAAGCAGAGCATCCCTCTTCGTTTGTTTGTTTCCTTTTTGAGCTAAGCGAAAGGAGCAGCATACATTAGCTTTAAAACATTAGGCACATTTCTCAAACATCTTCCCATGATGATCATATGTGAGAACTGCATTTAGGTGGGCAATAGGGATTGGAGACAGCAAAGTCAACCTCATACGTAAATAAACCAGCTTTGTCTTTTACAGAAAAGTGCATTAGGGAAGGGGTACGGAGAATCCCTGTTCTCTGACACCAAGTATCTACTGCATGGGAGCTCCCTCTGGCATTAGAAGCTTTGTAGTTTCCGCTCGGTTTTCTGTAGAGCATGAGCCATGGGTGAAGGTGGTAAAGGGCTTCTAAAACACAAGTCCTGTGAGCATAGGCCAAGACACAGGAGAGGAGACAAGAGGGGGCCATTGTGGGACAATGAAGCTAAGACTGACTGTAGTAACTGATCGTGTACAGTGCCCTCCAATCACTGGACTTGCACATGGCCATTTTGGACCCTCACCATACAGCCTATACACAGGCAACACATTCGCAGAGGTTTAACAAATAGTGGAAGGTAGGCCAGATGGTGAAGACAGAGGTAAACTCATATCTGCCACGGAAGGGTTCTCTCCAGTTCCTGCCCCATTGGTAAGCTAACATTTCTTCCCCAAGTAACCACACAATCATATCAAGCAAGACTTGACACCTCTGTTCTACAGCACCAGGAGTTGGTCCAGTAACAGCCTTTTCACACTTCCAATTACTGTCAATAAAATAAAAAAAGCACTTAAAAAGGAGGAATTCTGCCACCCGCCCAGAGATGGGACTTTCTTAGATTTTGCCTAAAAATTAAGGGCATCCTTAAGAGGTTTTTAAAAAGAGCTTGTTCCCAGACCCAGGAGGCAAAGCTGTCACAAGGCAGCTCATCCCCCAGGTTTCCCCAAAATCATTCCAAAGGCACAAAGGGCTTTGGGGACCTTCACTTCAAGTGCATGCCTTCTAGGGGGCTGGGCTTCTTTGACATGCTAAACCTGTAGGCAAAGTGATTTGCAGAAAGCAAGCACACAGCATCCTCTTGGAATCTGGAGCTCCAGAAAATCAGAAAGATGCTGAGTGAAAGAAAAGAAATCTGATTCCAGCACTGCTAGAATCTTTAGGTATCATGAGAATCAAGGAGTCAGTTCTCTCCTGAATTGAAGAAAAACTCAGACTTGAGTCACACTGCCTTTCCCCCAGCTACCCAACCTCTGCTTTTGTTATTTATTAATTAAGTTGGTTAAGGATTCCTTTGTTTATGTGTTTTTAGTTTTTCTAAGACAAGGCCTTACAGTATAGCCTAAGCTGGCCTTAAACTTGTGGTCCTTCTTCTTCAGCCTTCTGAGTGCTGAGATGACATGGCTTGCCTCATTTTTCACTCTTTGTTTTTCATGTATGCGTTCTTTGCATAATTTCCTCTTCACCCTCCACACTTTCCCATGTTCCCTACCATGCTCTCCTTTTCTTTAAGTAATATCCTTACAAATACATGAATAAGCATATAAATGCAATCTTCTGAATCCATTTAGCGTTGCTTATATGTCTGGTTCAGTGCTGAGCACTTGGTATTAGATAACCAATCAGGGGCTTGCTCTGCCTTGGGGAACACTGATTCTCCCTGTTGCACCTCATGTAGCAGTGGAGTCTTGAAAGACTTCCCAGTCGACATTAGGAAGTCAGCTGGTATTGTCATTACTCGGGTCTTATTCAGACACCCATGCTGTTGAGAGCTCTTCCATGTCCCACATACAAGACACAGTCTCATGGTAGATGCCCTGGTCTTCTGGATCCTCCTGTCTTTCTGTCTCCTTCTGTATAATACTCTCTAAGCTCAGATGTAATGGCTGTGCTGTGGACACATCAGGCAGGGCATCCCACGGTCAGTGAGTTTGGGCACTCGGACAAGTTGTGGCTTTCTGTAATGGTCTCCCTATGCATCCTATTCTTTTTAAACATATTTGAATTTTTTTATGCTCAACCTCAGCTTTTTCCATGTTTCCCCCCTCCCTTTGTACTTCTCTGTGTCTAAGCACTAGCATCTAGATAAACTAAGTCTATTCAGGACATGGAGAAGTCGCGGGGAAATTTGAGGTAAATAAACCAGAAAGAAAAGATTGATTTGTCATTGACTCCAGCCATTGCCCCTGATTGACCACATGACTGGTGACCATGTGAAGGCAGCAGTTTACAAGAATACCTCTCTCTAGAGCAATGACAAAGGAAAGGCTGACTGAAACTTGGAGGAGGCTCATAGTTTCCAGTCCAGCTGCAAAAAATAAGCCAAGCCTAATGGTGTGCCAGGCAGGAGTCCAGCATGAGAGTCTAGCAAGTGAGACACCACAGGGCAGACTGTAGTTGTGTCTCACCTTTCATCTTTCTCTCTTAGGGATTGTACTCAAACGCAGGTATTGTCCTGAGAAAGCAAGACAACACGGCACTGTAGCCATGACTTTGAGGATCGTGAACAAAGCCCACACCTGAGGGGTGTGTGTGTGTGTGTGTGTGTGTGTGTGTGTGTGTGTGTGTGTAGTGTAGTGTATGCATGGTGTGTATTTGTGTGGGGGAGTGGATGTATGGTGTATGTGGTGTATGTGGTAACATCAAAACAATGAAAAAATAGGTTTTCGAGCTAGATGTACTTACACTGTGGTGCTCACTGGGTTTCCGTGATCCTTCTGGGTGCTGTAAACGTGTAACCATGTAAAGAGGAAGCAAATGATGTTAGCTATCACAAACACATTAAAGCAAGCTGTGGCTGCACACTACTATGAAATATAGAGGAGGTACACTTGTCTCCCTCACACACCCAAGGCTTAAAGAAAGAGTGAAGGAATGAAGCCACAGCTGGACTGAAAGTAACATGGTGATGGCGAGAGAGAGAGAGAGAGAGAGAGAGAGAGAGAGAGAGAGAGATATGGGAAACCAATGCATAAGAGGATTCACAAAGGTTTGGAGAGAGGTCTCAGACCCAAGAAAGAGTGAAGGAGAAGGAAAAGGATAGAAAAAAGGGAGGGCTGAGAGGAGAGAGGAGAAAGGGGGTGCTCTGGAAAATAAGCCCAATTGCTAGTATCAGACAGTTTCTTTAAGAACAAGAAACTGGCCTTGCTCCTCAGCACTGAGGCTGGGCAGTTTTGGAACTGTTTAGAGAAATGCAGCATGGCCCCCACCATTAATCTTTCCTAAGGAAAGGCTTTGTTCTGCACCTGTATAAACAACCCAGATTTTTAAAAACCTGTATGCCTGCCCCGAATGTGTGAGAGCACATATTAATAGTGATAGCTTCAAGTCATCTATAGGTGACACCTCCTCCCCTCCTCCTTCTGCCTGCACCCCCACCTCTGCCCCACCCCCCTTTTGCCTGGCCAGGCTTGCCAAGTTTAAGTAGCCCAAAAACACCTCGCCACCCTCTACCAGATACAGCTGGGCTTCCCCAGCCTAGAAAATCTGAAGTCGAAGGATCTTTTCACTCAAATCATTGCATGATGACTTCCTCTCTTACCCCACCTCCAACCAAAGACAAACCGTACACAGAAACTTCTGAAATGAAAGCAAGCAGGAGGGGTTGTGTGAAACATCCCTAAGGAAGAGGCATGGCCTGAGAGATGAGGTGGAGTGAAGCCTGAAGGAGGAAATCAGCCCTTGCTGCTCACCTGTTCTGATACTTCAGAGCAGTTGGATATGTGTTCTGTTTTAAGGATTAGAATTTGCCAGGCAGCTTCCGCCTCCTGCATATGCATACATGCATGTGCCACTCTCATGTGGAACATGTGAACCAGGAGAAGGACAAGTGGACAATGGAGCTGAAAGGCAAGGAAAGTCAGTTTCCTCATCATCAGCAAGGGCAATCATACTCCAACCCTTTAAAGTTGTGTGCCTTAATGATTAAGGTGTGCCTTAACCTGGCACACAGCAGGAACCCTGCCTGGCATCTGCCTCTGCTCCCAAACAAAGCCCTTCACCTTGAACACACACTGACTGCCTTCTACATCAGAAATGAGCCTGAAACCTGTTTTCTCTCCCCTGGGGTTTGGGAAGGCAAGATGTTTTGTCTTGAGTTGAAATGTAAAACAATTTTAGGAGCTGCTTCATTTTTTTGTTTTGTTTTGTTTTGTTTTTGTTGTTGTTGTTCTTTCTTCTTTCTTTTCTTTTCTTTTTCTTTCCTCTCTCCTTTCTAATTTTGGCAAAACAACTCTGCATCTAAAAACTTACTCTTCAGTGTGGCACCTAAAACAGTGATGGGTTCCCTTGCCACAACTCAAAGCACTGGGTCCAAGTCCACATTATGCACTGTTATGGTGCTGAAAACGAAATCACGCGGGGAATCTCTTACAACACTGGAAAATAACATCTCCTGATGATGCGTGGTGAGATGAGGAAACTCCTGAATGCTAAACACAATTCCGAGTCCTATTTACTTCTGACTCCAGTGACTTTTGCAAGATGGGCATAATAACATGTAAGCTGCAGATGTTTGAAGATGAAACGAGCCAAAATAGAAAAAAGTGCCTTGTGACTTACAAAGATGTCTTGAAGGTGTGTGTTTGGTGGGGGTACGCAGCAAACACACACCATGAGTGATGAACTTGAAGGACAATTCCCACAGAGCAAACTGGAAAAGAAGCAGCCGTGGATTTGCCCGGATTCTTAAGTGCCCACTAATTAGTAGCAGCAAGGTCTTTTGCCTTTTTGTCCCCAAATCTCACTTACCTCGCACAGATACTCTGAGGGTCAGTCCTTGGGCCTCTAGGCCCAAGTCTCTCCACTTTACACGACTTGACTTTCCTTGCCCCAGCCCCACTAACCGCTCTGCTCAGAAAAAAAAAAACAAAAAAGATCCCCACCCCTTCCACGCCCCCGCCCCACCTCTTGTCCCCCTTTCAAACCCCCTCTACTTTGGCTGGGGGTGGTTTGTCCCAAGGAGTACAGATAAATAGTCCTGTCAAAAAGCGCAGCTAAGGGCTGTACTTCTGGATCCGAGAGTCAAGTTCAGAGCCCTAGACTGGAAGGTCAGTAGCTGAACGCGTCCATTCAGGCACCCAGCGGACTGGGGAGCAGCAGGTCAGCCGCTGGCCCCAGGTCTCTGGTCCTCCTCTGAGCTCTCCCACGCCCCATCCCATCCTTGGTCAAGGAGAGGATTCCTGAGACTACGAGACTGGCTGGGGCGGAGGAAGGCGGGCGCGCGTGGGCGCCGGGGACTAGGCGATGTCCACCGGCTCGGTGAGTGACCCGGACGACATGGAGATGCGAGGGCTGCAGCCGGTCTACCCGGATCCGGTCCCCAAGAGGCCGCCTCTGCACAGCACGGAACGCGACTACGCCTCGCCCAGTGACAATTCTTCCGCGGAGGAGGAGGACCCCGACGGCGAAGAGGAGCCTTGCTCTCTAAGAGCCGCGGGCGCCGCCGAGGGTGGCTGCAAGAGAAAGCGGCCCCGCGTGGCTGGCGCTGGCGGCGCAGGTGGCGGTGGTGCTGGCGGCGGCGGTAAAAAGCCGCTCCTGCCCAAGGCCTCCGCTGCCGAGTGCAAGCAGTCCCAACGAAATGCCGCTAACGCCCGCGAGCGCGCCCGAATGCGCGTGCTGAGCAAAGCCTTCTCCAGACTTAAGACCAGCCTACCCTGGGTGCCGCCGGACACCAAGCTTTCCAAACTGGACACGCTGCGCCTGGCTTCCAGTTACATCGCGCACCTGCGCCAGCTGCTGCAGGAGGACCGCTACGAGAATGGCTACGTGCACCCGGTGAACCTGGTAGGGATGCGCGGTACGCGAGGCCCCGGGGTCCAGCGGCCTTGAGCGCTACCAAGGCTCAGGGGCTGCGCTGGCCCCAGAGGAAGAAAAGCCCAGAGAGGAGGTTTCTAGAACCGGTGGTCAGGAATTTAGTTTAGTGGCCCCCAATTCAAGGCAGGAGAAGCCAGTCATTTTCTGGGGGAAAAAAAATCATGCAGTCATCTGATCAGTGTCCAGGTCTTCTGCCCGGTGCCAGCTATTCGTTAACATCCTACTTCCGGGGTAAACCGTGGCTCTCCATTGCTAGTATTCCTGCGTTTTACGCCGAATTGTGAATAAAATCTCAGTTGCCCAACTTTTTCCCAGACAACAACAGTCTAGCAAGTTTGAATCCTCCTCCAGCGCTGTTGTCTTTAAAAGGGAAAGGAAGACCTAACTCTCTTAAATAAAAATTTGAGAGGTTTAAAACAAAACAAAACGAAACAAAACAAAAGCATTAATGCAGGATAGTGATCCCAGACGCGACTGTCCGGAAAGTCCCTGTCTCACTTGCCAGCTCTCTGAGCTTGGGAAAGATCTCTTGTAAACTTACTAGGAAGCTAAGGGCTGAGTTGTGTGTATGGGGGAGGGCACATTAACTCACAGAATCATAATCTCACGAACTTTTCACAGAAAAACCATGGAGGCAGACCACGAGGGAGCATGAATATATTGTAGGTCTTGAATAATCTTTAATCAGTAGGATTAAAATTCTAATCGAAGGACATGAGCCCCGAATTCCCAGAATGCTAATAAAATCTAGGGGCCTCTGGGAGAACGAACGGTTTCGTTTTGAAATTGTTTCTCTTCGGTATCTGACGCTCCTTTCGATTTTTCAGACGTGGCCATTCGTGGTCTCAGGGCGGCCAGACTCTGACACCAAAGAAGTGTCTGCAGCCAACAGACTTTGTGGAACTTCCGCTTAAACGGACAGCAGGACAGCGACTCAGCTGATGGATTTTGTTAAATGCGGAAGGACTGGGCCAAGGAGGTCCCACAGGATTCCCGACCTTCCCCCTTCCCTGGATTTGTGAACAGGAGAGCTGAGGCTGCCTTCCTGGAGCACAGGTGGCCAATGGCTGCCGCGCATCCGTGCCACATTCTATAAGCCAAGGAAAGCCTGCTTTGCAGGGGAAGAATGGTCCAATAGATGCTCACCTGGGGCTTTTAGTTCCGAGCACAAACCTGCCATCTGACTCCAGTGCAGAAAACAGGGCTTGGTTTTGAAGTTAATCTCGATTTTCCTTGGGGTTAGTGGCAAGGTCCCGAGCAACCCCTTCTCTGTGATGTGGTTGAGTGCTTTTTCCAGCACTGGAAAGAGGGCGTTGGTGTTAGAGCCTTATGGGACCTGTCTATCGCTATGTTGTTAAAGAAGGTGCCTTACCCCCACTGGGCAGCACTCTTTTAGCACTGGACTTGGTGAGATGGAAAAGCATACCAGCAGAAGCCGGTTTTGCCCTCAGTCCCTGCCGACTGGGGTCCAGCGCCAGAGCTCCCTCCTCTGTTTATCAGTGTTGGGGCCACCTGCCTTCCAGGCGGTTTATTGGCTCTAAGTCGCTTTCCCACTCAGACTGTCCCCTGAAGTTCTTCTACTGTCCGTTTGGGGACACATACTTTGTGCTTTACTCCTCTAGTAGGGTCATCCTGCCAAAGGCACAGGCTCCTGTGGGTTCCATGTCCTTCCAGGTCCAGCTCTATTCTTCCTGGTCCAAGAACTGCTCATGGTGGGCGACTGGGGCTGGTCTCTGTACCCACTGGTTCACTGGTTTCTACCCAGTGCACGGTGCTTAGTGGTCCTGGAGATGCTGCAGTGAAGTTGCGCTACCATGGTAACTAACGTATGTAAATAAATTTATTTTTTTATGAACAAAAATATGTCTTGTGAACATCTTTTCTACGGCTGTTTGGTTTGGGAGTTAACTTTAAACAGGTCAGGACTTTCCTCTCAACAGGGTGTTATTATGGCAGGAAGGATAGTGGAGGTCCCGGTTTAATCAGGTTCCTCTATCTTCCTTATCTCCATTCTGAATACAGACATATATGAGAAGCTTACTCCTTAAAGCCAGCCAGCACCGAATGCATAATCCTCCATGCTGTCTCCTCAGTGCTGGCATTAGCAACATGGTTGCCAGAAGGAGCCACCCACATAGAGCAAAATACTATGGATTTTTGATCCTTCTACAAATAAGGATTCCTGGAAAGCAAGAACCAGAAGCCTAGTAAAGCTGAACTATTTTGAGGTCAGGGTTGACTAGGGGAGGCATACAAACACTTCTAAAATAATATATTAACAATTTCCCACCCTCATCTCTCAGTCTCTGTGTGTGTCTCTTTGTCTCTGTCTGTCTCTGTCTCTGCCTCTCTCTCTCTCTCTCTCTCTCTCTCTCTCTCTCTCTCTCTCTCTCAAACACACACACACACACACACACACACACACACACACACACACACACA
>OU015743.1:82757377-82768369 GCA_907169655.1 Acomys percivali | reverse complement strand
CACACACACACTCATCGATATAAAAAGAAACCATTAAATGAAAAGGAGATGAAGCATTTCCCCAGCCCATGCTCTCTGGCTTGCAGGCAGAGCCCACAGCTTCTCACTCTGCATGACTGACCTTAGGTGTCCCACATGAGGTAGGACATCAAGGATGTCTCTCCCCCACTGACCTGCTTGTTCTGTTTTCTAGAGATTGAGGTCTAACCAGGGGCTTTACGCTTGCTGGAGAAGCTACATAAAGATCAGGCTTTTCTTCTTATAATAGCTGAGATATTTTTGATCCTTATCTGCAAATTATTTCTATTCTTCTCTTTTGCTACCTTTTGCAACTGGTTCTGTTATGCTTTACCTAAGCTTCCTTCATTGGCTTCATTTGCCACTTAAAGAAATTTTCATTTGTCTTCATCTTTTGTCTTTTTTACATATACATGTATATTATTGCACACATATACAATAAACTACCTACAGCAAGAAGGACCACGAAATGATCAGGAATTATATAAATGTTACATTCATAGCGTTTTGGCTATTTGTATTTGGCAGTCTTGAAGAAAACATCTTTCCTATCCTGGTGCATCTAAAATTCTGAATGAAAATCAATAGCTATCATATCTCATTTTTATCAACACAAAACCTCTGTCTAGACCTAAAAACATGTTAACTCCTAAACAACTAAGCTTAACTGTAAAACTAAGCTATCTGGTCTTCAACCTCATCAGAGACTTGAGAAGGAATAAAATTAATTACCTGAGTATATCTTGAGTGCAGGTTAGTAGGTTTCCAAATGTGAAGATGACAGAGACAGTTTGATACCTGAGACGGTCACTCATAACTTTTTATAACGTTGGAGCATCATCTTCAGCCTTCTGGCCCAATACATCTGACAGACATCTTTGTGAGGCAGGAAGTAATTGAGGACTTGCTTACCCTGTCTTGTCAGAGTTTGGCCGTTGACTCTGCCTTCATCCAAGCTTGCCCATCATAAAAGTGAAGATCATCCCAGAACTGAGGAGGCAGAGGAAGGTAGATCTCTGTGAGTTTGAGGCCAGCCCTGTCTGTAAATGGAGTTCCAGGACAGCCAGGGTTACACAGAGAAAACCTGTCTCAGAAAACAAAAACAAAAACAAAACAAAAGATCAGGAAGAACATAGCACTCCTTATGGAAAATCATGCATGAGATTAACAGCCAAGGCTACACAGAGAAACCCTGTCTCAAAAAACAAAACAAAAAATAAAAACTAAAAACACATTTTAAAGTGTGAGAAAGATCACTGAATATGAGAGAACACTGATACAATTTCAGACTCCATGTTACAGCCAGCTTCTCAGAAGCCAACCTGGGGGTGTTGGGGTATCCACCAGAGATTATCTATGACCAACCAAAACCAAATACAAAAAAAAAATGTATATAAAAAAACAAAATACAAAAAAATGTATTTCAAATTTGAAATACATGTGCACTCTAGAATAGTTTATCTGGGTGTGGCTGTAATTTTAGCCAAAAATAACACACCACAACAAAGCGAAGTAGGAAGAAGGTAGGTGGAAGTTGCTTCACTTTTATAAGTCAGGTGGGAAAAAGGTTTTCAAGATAGATGTTTTATATAGAGTACTTAAAAATGCAACATCATACCATTCTTCCTATTGAAATATTTTCAAAAGTAAAATTTTCATTACAACATTTATTTAGATTCACTTTTGTGATAAATGAAAAATAATATTATATTTTGTCTGGGTTTAACTTCAAGTTAAATAGATATCAACAGAAGAAAGCAAAAGCTTCCTTGAGTCTGTGATAATTTTCAAAACTGTACAGAGACCAGAGTTCAAATGAGTATTTGAGACTCACAGGCTTATATAATTGCAAAAGTTTCTCTGGTAAACAGAGACGATGTTAGCTTGATTTTATGGCAGCCTCATTGGGACATTGGGACACCTGACGATCGAGTGTCAGTGGAATACAGAAGCGAGACAGTTTAGGGCACTGGCTTAGATGCCATAGGCTTTCTGTGTGTGTCACCTGCACAGGAGCAGGCACGCTACAGGGCCAGAGTCTGAGCTCCTTCCTGAGGCTGCGCAGAGGAGTCAGGGCACCGCTTCCTTTCCTTCCCCCATCTCTCCTGTCTCTTTCTTAGGCCCATGAACTTTCAGCCTTAGCCTTAGGACTGGTGCTAGCTTCCCTATGAGAGGAGAAAGATCGAAGTCCCAAGTCTAGACTGTAAAATGCAATTACGCTTGTGCATATGTTGGCAAGCGTTAAGCCTCCACTGTAACATTCAATTGTCCTACTTAAAGCTGTATTTTTAAAAAACCCAGGAATCATTTCAAACCATTCTCAGTAAAATACTCTGATCTATCACTTTGGCAAATGAATGACCAATGTATTTATTTGTGAATATATTAGTAAAGGGACACAGTTTCTTCAACAGTGGGGATGGTAGCAGCCTCCACGTGACTGTATAATTGAATGTGGGCATCTCAACAGGGTTTCTGAATATGCAACAAGCAAGACTTAATTCAGCATCAAATGTGCTGTGAATCCGAAGTGTCTCTGGCAGTGCTGCTGCATCTCAGGACCTCAGTCCAAACTTTGTTCATTTAGTTCTTGTGTATTGCATGTATGTGTTAAACATGGTCACATTTATGGGTATATTTGGGGATGGGATGGGGTGTGCACAAGCTCACATCTGCCTTTAGAAGCCCAAAGTTGGTGCCATGTCTTTCCCAGACTAGTTATTCCTCTTATTTATTCAGTCAAGGTCTCTCACTGAACCGGGAGTGCATCAGTTCTAGCTACTCCAGCTAGCCAGCTTGCCTTGAGATCCCGCTCTGCCTCCTGGAATTACAGGCAGCTGGCATGCCCATGCCTGCCGTTTCACATGGATTCTGGACACCCTGTCTCATGTTCTCACTCTGGCAAGGAGACTGTTTCCTTTAGAGCCATCTCCCCAAGGCCAGGCTTGGCTCTGGATACACCACATGAAAACGTTGCTGTCACACCACAGAACACCACTGAATGCCACCGGAAGCAGTTCCTCTCCAACTCAAGGCTACTGTATGTTTCCGGTGTCTTTACTGTATGTGCAAAGGTTTCTTCTCTTACAGGAACGTAGAAAAACAAAGACTTAATATTTGCCCACAGACATTCCTCAGTTTGTAAGTAGCAAGTCCATCTATCTTTAGATTGTATCATGCTAGAGTGATTGTAAAAATTAGTGTTTGAGTTGCTGACTTGAATTTTATAAAAATGTTTTGCATATCTTGGCTTGGGATTGTGACAGAATTTTTAACAGTTTCCGAAATAGCCCTAATTGGGCCTCTCAGCGAGATTTCTGGATAATTCAGAGTGAAATATGTTGTGAATCAGAGGTATTTTTGGCAGTGCTTGCCTGTGTTGCATCCCACGGCCTCATTTCTGTTATGTTTGTGTGCGCATCTCATTACTGATAACAAGATGCACCATTTCCTATCACCCACTGCAGGGCACATGAACGGTGCCACCTGGAGAACTGGCCTGGAGCAAGAGTGAGGGCCAGATGTGTCCAAACCGCAAAATCCTCATCTTGAGACCATCAGGAGTAAGGATGGCTTCCTCTCTGCTCTGGTCCTGCATGCCCTGGCGCACCACATCCAGCACCCTTGAGGTAGTCATGTAGTTTGGTGAACAGGTTTCAGATTTCTTCATAAGGGTGTGTCCAGCGAGCACCTGGAATTCCTCTCCATGCAAATAACGCACTCCAGGACCTCAGCTACAGCCAATGATGTACACTCATCCCTTAAGTGCTACCCACTTCCCCAAGGTTTATATAGTCCCTGTCTCCAACCCAGTACAGAGAGCTGTATCACTGGAAAAGCTGGGTCGATGATGCTGAATCACTAAAAGAGCTGCATCAGAGACAGTGCCCTCCACCCACACCCAGGCACTCACAGCCAAATCGAGATCCTGCTAACCCATCCCCATCCCCCATCTTCCCTACCCCCCAGCTAAGCTTCACATCTTTGAGTCCAGTACCTGGACACATTGGTGCCGGGACATCCAGAAGAGAAGAAACCGACCCTAGGTTTGGTTGGCTTCTACTGAAAACTGGGTGATATGCAGCCGCAAGACATATTTCTCAAGTGACTGATGTTTCTGGAAGTCCTCTGAGAAGCCTAAACTACATCTCCTGAGATGTCTTGTGTATTGTAGTACAGGGTGCTTGGAAGTCTTCAAACCAGAAATATCTTAGTCTTTTTGGTGATGCTGTTTTTTTTTAAATCCCAATACTGAGTAATTTAAAAAGAGCAGTTTATTTCTTATAGTGTTAGAGGTTTTTGCTTTATCATCTCAAAGTGGAGAGCTACAGAAGGCGAAACAGTAAGCAGGAACAATCAAGTCCGCAACCTCAAATTCCTTTATAATTTAGCATTGATCCATACTTTGGGATGGAGTCCTGGTGTCGTAAACACCTCCCAACATTGCTGAGTTGATGATTTAGTTTTCTATACACATGTCTTGGCAGGCACATTCTAACCATAGTCAGTCTGTGCAGAAATGGCTTTCAAGACAACCTGAACTTCTTGAGTGTCCCTTGACTTTTCTGTAGAAAGCCAGGGGGCTGGAAAGATGGCACAGAGCTTAAGAGCACTGGTTGTTCTTCTAAAGGTCCTGAGTTCAATACCCAGCAATCACATGGTGGCTCCTAACCATCTATAACGAGATATGGTGCCCTTTTCTGGCATCTAGGCATACATGCAGGCAGAATATTGTATAAATAATGAATAAGTAACTCTTTAAAAAAGAAAACAAGTGACTTTCCAAGCAAGTTAATTGGTGGCTATAGACTTTATAGTAAATTCTTCATTTTTGTTCTAAATACTCCCTTTTTGTTGTTGTTGTTATTGTTGTTTTCTTTTGTTAGGGGGTCAGTGTTTCTCTGTATATAGCCTTGGCTGCTCTGGACTAGCTGAGTAGAAAGACTGGCCTTGAACTCACATCGATCCACCTGCCTCTGCTTCCCTGAGTGCTGGGATTAAAGGCATGCGCCACCACTCCTAGCTTCTAAATATTCCCTCTTAACAAAGGGGCTATTTGAGTAAATTATAAAAACCAAACACCACAGTGATGAGATTTAAAGCTATTTCATTGTGTTAATCTTGACTGTGACAACTGGATGGGATTTATAATCAGCATGGAAAGGCACCTCTGAGTGTATTTATAAGGATGTTCCCAGAAAGATTTAACATATACCTCAAGTGTGGGCAGTGTCTAACCAAGGAAAAGTGAACAGAGCAGGACAGTTTACTCCATGCTTTCTGACTATGCACACTATGCAATCAGCTTCTGCAAGCTGCTGTGGCCTTCCTTCCCTCCACCATGGGATGGACTCTCAAATGGAGAGTCAGAATAAACCTTTAGATGAGATTGTCCAGTCTTTTGTCATGGCAATAAAAAAGGAACTAATGTGCATTGTAAGAACAAACCTTTATTAGTGTTTTTTTGTTTTGGGTTGGTTTTTGGTGTTTTGAGACAGGGTTTCTCTGTGTAGCCTTGGCTCTCCTGGACTCACTCTGTGGACCAGGCTGGCCTTGAACTCACAGAGATCCACTTGCCTCTGCCTCACCCTACCCAAACTCCAAGTGCTGGGATTAAAGGTGTGCACTACCATGCCTGGCTTAAACCTTTACTAATGTAAAAAAATGTTTAAGACAAGATGTTTTAGCAAGCGTTCTATAATTGTGTACGAATTGCCCTAGAATGGAAATTAAAGTAAAAACAAACAATACAACAAACAAAAATCCACAAAACAATATTTAAATGAAAGATGTCCTATGGAGAAGATACCTCAACAATGACTGTCTTTGTTTGAGTCCTTGGAAGACAAGGCATGCTACCCTGTGGTTTAGAGAGTTCCTCTCTCTCAGGCGGCACATTGCTTTTGCTTTCCCATGGCACTTGGTATTCCTCCAGTTTCTCAAACTATGCCTCTAGGACTCACTGGACCTCACCTTTCAAAGTGGTTCTGATGTTCAGGTGTAGTTCTTCTGAGCTGGAGCCTGAGGTGGCTCCGATTGGCTTGCGCTGGTGTACGGGGGATGGATTGATTGAATCAGAAGACAGATGGAGGCTAGAAAGAAGCCCACTTGGTGGCTTTTCATTAGAAATTATTATGATGAAATCATAGACTGGATGTGGATGGTGAAAGATAGGGAAAAAAAGAGATGGTGTCTATGAGGGTTCTGCCTTGGGCTAGACAGAGAACATTAAAGTCACCATGAGTCATGGGTTATCACTGGTGTGTAGAGGGGCAAGTTGCAAACAGTGCAGGGTTTAGAAAATAGATCATGCACTGAGGGATCCTGCTGGTCATTGGCTTGGAAAGATAATCAATGTTGGACTCATTGTCAGAGTTGAGTCATTGGAAGGGAGTGTGCTGACAACCAGAGTCTTCACAGCACACATATGAGGCCTGGAGACAAGAATAGATCCATGATCTTTGGTTAAAATGAGTTATTAGTCTTTGGTCTGATGGTTTTCTTCCCTTCATAAATGATGTTTATTTGCAGAAGTTCCTAGCTTTGACACACCTGACACAGTTGCCCCAGCTCCTAGGAAAGAGTTGGCCAGTTACTAGTAGTTGGCAGGAGGTCTAAACTACTTGAAAGACTCCTTAGAAGGAAAGGGAATTCACTGGCTGCGGGGGGTGGGGGGTGGGGCAGTAGGCAGTCGAAGATAAAAGCTTTACAATCAGAAGAGACATGCTAACCCCATGTGACTACTTCACAGTTCTTATCAATAATAGACCCCTGATTATCTTCATTTATACATAGGAAAACTGAGGCTCACAGACTTTAGGAATGTGCCAATGGTCACCCAGGATAAATGGTAGTCAGAGTTTAAACCTATCCCTTCTCATTCAGTAATCTGTCATGTCTCCAGAGGATTGTTTGCCAGGAACAGCAAAAGGCAGGGAAGTGCAGACAATGGCCACCCAGGCCAACCTCAACCTAAGTGTTAACTTGAAATTCACCTTGGGTGTGAGCTCAGAACAGTAGCCGAGCAGTGGCTCTCCATCTAGTTTAAAAGGTTTGCCGTAGGGTAGAGGTGAGAATGGGACTCGGAGCTATCTATCTCTCAGTGGTTAGGCCAGCCAAAGCCATCCGGGAAAGACATTTGCCTCTAAGAAAATCTTTTTAGTTTTGATTCCCTCATCTTCTTCTGACGTAGGTTATTTAAAGTCGCCTCCTCTATCATCCATGCTGACTGGAGAGAAGAGGTCCAACCTTACTCAGGATTTCGTTCACGCTCCTGGAGATCCCAGCAGCAGAGGCAGGAAGTGGCCAACCTGAAAACTGAAGAAGATCTACTGGAGGGAAAACAGAGAAGAGAAAGCCAGTTAAAGCTTATTGCCAGACTGCCTTGGACCTGCCAGCTCCAAATAATAGCACAGAGACTTATTAATATTTTTTGAGAGCTTAGGCAATGTAGCTGGGCAGAGTCACAGCTACGTCATACAAATTAACCTCAACTCTTCCTGGCCTAAGTTCTGCCAGTGTCCCATTACCTCTCACTCAGCCCACGGACTTGTTCCTCCCACCTCCTTTTCACCCTGCGAATCCCTCCCTGCCAGATTCTTCCCACACAGATCCTACCTCTGCCCAGAAGTTCAGCTTTCCCTTCCTGCTTCAGTTATTGGCTGTCCACTCTTTATTAAGGCAATACAAGAGCGAGCAAGGTGTACATTTATAGAGGACCGTGGCAGATGATGAGGCAAGAAAAACAGTACCAAAGTCCAAAGTCCAGACAGTACTCAGCTCTCTGCTGGGACAGAAATCAACATTTGGATAACACAGAGGCCACCTTTTCACAGTGCACAAAGAGATCACTCCAACAAAGCCCAGCTGCTGCTAGAAAGGTCAGTTAATTTTCTTTGTAGGTAGTTGTTTAAATGGGTTTCAGATAAAGACGCTGTCTGCTGGTCACAGGTGATTGGGGTTCTCCCAACTTCACCAATGGCAAAGAGAAAATCTGTCCGTACTGAAGTGGGCATTATAGTAGACGCAATGAAGTCACCTGAGGAGAAGTGTGACGACCTCTGACTTCAGAAAGTAGTCATTCCTGTACTTATGGGGCCATCTGTGGCAGGGAGTTCATAGGACCATAGACTTACAGCACTTCAGAGCCGCAAGGTGCCTCTTCTGCAGTTTACCATGTGCTCACCGTGTGGATCTAAACTAGTGGAAATGAAAACATGCTTAACAGAATTGTGTAGGCTCAGAGTCAGGGGCAGGAGGTTAAAATCGTGATTCCTCAAGTACGTAGAAAGGTTTGTCAGAGAAATCTAGCCACAAGTGGCCTCCCTTTTAAAGATAAGGCACTGTAACAGGATCTTTGGAAACTGGCCTATGGTCTCTCCTCTGTCCTGGACCAGAGAACAGCTCTGAGGGAAAGCTGCGCTTCCATCTTCTCAAAATCTGTTCTTGACCAGCTTTCTTTCATTAGTTCCTTCCTTCGTTCCTTCCTTCTTCCACTTTTCCCCTTCCACGCTCCCTGCCCTAAATAACTCAAATCAGCGCTCTACCATTACTGTAATGAAAGACCCTCCATGACATCTTAACTCAGCACTCTACAGTTTGCCATGAAAGACCCTTTCTATGACCATCGTAACAGATGTGAAGACAGCATTTGATTAAGTCCAGCACCTCATGAAATGCATGCAAACCCACAGAGAAAAGGGAGCTTCCACCACACCACAAAGGGGCATTGAAACGAACCCAGAGCTATCACGACATCACACTAAGTGGGAGAAACACTGAGCTATTTCCCCAAAGGACAAAGACCAAGGCGAAGGTGTTTGAGTCGGCCATACCACTGATTAGGCTACTGGATGCTCTGGTAATAGAGCAGAGTGAAATACTTGTTAAAACGCGGACGAACCCTAACAGTGTTGTAATTTTATAGTAGATTAGGCTAGCTACCGTACAGCTGCACCCGAACTTTATTTAACTTAAAGTTCTGGCATGTTCAGTCTGCCATCAGATGCCTTTGTTGCTTTCAGGCAGGCGCCTGAGTCCCGTCAGAGTCCCCCAGAAGAGTTCAGCAGCAGGAGTCTTCACAGAAGCATGTCATTAGCGCGCCCCCTTGTGCTGAGTACAGGAATCGCAGGCGATCCTCAAACCTTGCCCATCGTCCTTCCTCATTGAGGCTTTGCTTTTCTTCAGGCCTGGGTGGCTTAGATCATTCAGGGAGGCCACATAGCCTTCTAACATCGAAACAGTTTGAGCTTGGATCCCATAG
This sequence comes from Acomys percivali, assembly GCA_907169655.1. Lineage (NCBI taxonomy): Eukaryota > Metazoa > Chordata > Mammalia > Rodentia > Muridae > Acomys > Acomys percivali. The sequence goes on along the minus strand of OU015743.1, from coordinate 82,759,089 downwards.
CAGACAGATCTCGAAGCAAAGGCGTGTGTGCTGACTCCTAATGAGGCCTTTGCTGCTGCACCAAGCAGGGGAACCACTGGGAGGAGAAGGAGCCCCCGAGGCTGCAGGTGTAAGTGGGCATAGCAGGACATGGCACAGAGACCCCAGGGTCTGCCTGGTCTCCATATAGTGCTAATGCTGATGGGGGTCTTGCGGAGCGGAGGGAGATTCCTGCGATTCCAGTTCCATTCCTGGAGCTTACCCAGTCTCTCAGGAGGACCCAGGCATGGACGGGCTGTCTTCTCAAACACACGAGGGTCATTTTCTCCACATATGAATTCTGCATTCTATCCATGTGCACCCATGGATAGAAAAGTAAGAACACGCCAAGCAATGCCAGAGGCCGGTGTCCACTTCCATCTTTACTCCACTCCAGACAAATTGCAACACCGCTCTCTAACAGAAACACACATGGAGGAAGCTGCCAACGAGTGCCTTCCTTCCAAAACATAAAAATAAAAAGAGCAGCCACATTCTTGCTTGCTTTCTGATAAAACATTGACCAAAGCAAGTTCCACATCGTAGTTCATCACTGAGGGAAGTCAGGGCAGATAGTCTGGCGCGTGGAGTTGACTCCGTGGAGAAACAAGCCTGCCTTGTGGCTTGGCTTAGCTCAGGACGCCTGCCCACGAGTGGCCCCCACTCACAGTGTGTTGGGCCCTCCCAGGTTAATTAGCAATGAAGAAGACATCACACAGACATGCCTACAGGCCAATCTGAAGGTGACAGTTCCTCAACTAAGGCTCTTTCCCTAAGTAATCAACCAAAATCAAGCAGAGCAGCACGGTCCTAGCCTTTGGAGAAGATTAGAATGGCCAGGCTCTATGGAAGACCAGAGATAGAACTCAGATTCCATTCATTGGATCCTCCCTCCCCCACAGTGGAACGGACCATCCTGCATCAACCAACAATTAGGAAAGTGATGTTTCCTGTAGAAGAAATCTGTCTTCATGGCCATAAATGACATTCATAGGACTAGACTGGGCTCTGGGACCAGTGGATAGAAACAGGAGCAGTGAGATGTCAAGAGACTAACAGGAAGTAATACAGTAGAGGGTGTTGCGCTGGAGGACAGGGTTTGCTGCTGAGAGGGAGTCAGGACAGAGCTTTACTGCAGGATGGAGAAGCCATCAGTTCCCCCACATCTTCATTCTGTGGGAGTGGGGCACTGTCAAGTGGAAGGACAGTTCCTAGTAGCTATCAGAGGAGAATCAAAACACACACACACACACACACACACACACACACACACACACACACACACACGCACTCACGCGCATGCACAAGCACACGCCAATCTTAGGGAGACAATTTCTCAGTGAAGGTTTCTACTTCTCTGGGAACTCGTTTGTGTTAAGTTGACAAAGACTAAGGAACCACCACACAGCAGAAAGACTGGGGGGCTGTCTGAGAGGTAAAAATATGCCTAACTCAGGAGTTGCAGTCATAATCTGGGTGTATACTGCCCTCTTGTGGTCAATCATATTATCTCAAGAATAGGAGTATGTCAGAAAAAAAAACAGAGTGGGGGTGTTATAGGCTAGGTATTTTTAATGCCACATGAAATTTAATTATCTGACTGTCCACTATAATTCATAGGTATGTATATACATCCACATATTACATACACACACACACACACACACACACACACACACACACACACACACACA
>OU015743.1:82735480-82757367 GCA_907169655.1 Acomys percivali | reverse complement strand
CACACACACACACACACACACACACACACACACACACACACACACACGGATGAAGGCAGTGAAATGTACTGTCTTCCAGGATAGCCAAAATCCAAGTTCCTACTGAGCAGCCACAGAAGGAAAGTGTGGGGGGACTGATGACTTCTCCCCACTCCAGGAAGATTCTGTTTCTGACCCTCAGGCCAGACTGGGGGGATGTATATATACAGTTTAAAAACCTGTATTCACAAAAATGTCCACTCCAGTTATAAAAACATTTAAAATCATTTGTAACATTAAGTCAGAATAGAACCTGTCTTTTCTTCCTACTCTAGAAAGGCCCCGTTTCTGCCATTTCTGATCCCCTCAAGCTAATCCCTACCTCCAGGGCAACACCCTCTTGGTATATCTGCCTCTTCTAGGCCACTTCCTCTTAGTCTCTTTTGAAGTCTGACACTTGTTTCTGCTCACTGGTCCCAGAAAGCAGTCTAGTTTTTTGAAGGTCATTTATGGACAGGAAGTCAGTCAGATTTCTTGCAAGTTGAAAATTGGATTTTTCACTGTTCTTCACTGTGATTACCCTCACACTCTAGTGGCCGACTCACCTGGCCTGGCATGTGTTAAAGTTTGCGCTGTCACTGTCCATGAGCAGAGTCTTGGGCACTGTGACCCTTCCTCGGCCTTCGCTGTGATATCATGGCACTATGCATGCACCCTGGGTTGCTCAGATTGATGCATGTACAACTGTCTCCTATTCTCATTGTTGTGCCCTAATGTTTAAGGGAGGGAGCGTTTGTCTGGGGTTGTAGTTTGGGATATCTGACCTCTGCTTCTGATCTATGGCCATTAAGGAGCAGCTATAATGTAAGAGCAGCAGCTTTGCTAGTGCCATGGTTGTTAGAAACACCCTGAACAGTGAGCACTGCTGTAGGCTTACATTTTCAGTTGTGTGGTTTGTGGATGGTGGGCTTGTCTTAGCAAGAGTTTCACAAATGTCTCCTCTGTTCTGATGCCTGCCCCCACCCTACCCGTCCCTCAATGATCATCCTTTGGAGAGCAGGGACTTTTGGTTTTAAGGTAACAAGAATAACGTGGTTGGTATGCGGCTGATCGTGGGTTTTTATTTATTAAGCACAACACTTCTTATGCAGAATGTAAACACAGGGAGAGTGGCATTGCTTGGCAATAGAGAGCAAGCAGCAAAGTGAAAGAAATACATTGCCATTGGGGTGTGGGTGAGTATGCAAGCGGTTGTGTCCCTTACAGGGGTATGCTATGTAGCCATTTCTTCTGGATTGAAACACTCCCTCCTGGAGGGAAAAATAAAGCAATATTTATTTGGGGGAGGGGTTGCTATGAACTTGTTTGCTCCTAAATATCGATTTGAGTTTTCTATACCACTTCAGACCATTTATTTAGTTCCCAAATAAAGGACATGGTGACCTTATTGGTTTAAATAAGCTTTAAAGCACTATAACTGGGCAGATAACAATCCTCTAAGCTATTTTACCATTTCTCAGCTACATACCCCAAATTACTTGACATAACTGTTCCTGTATGGGCTGCTTCTGTCCCATCAGGCCAGTTCTCATGGCTACGTGCTCATGGTCCACACTGCCCCGTGACAACTTCCTTCTCTCTGTCTTCTTCTCCTGCTCTCTCACTCTCCATCCCATCTCAGATTCCAGCCCAGGATCCTAAGCTCCACCCACTTCTCTTCTACCCACTTGAAGGTATTAACCAACCGACTATAAATTGGGGATCCAGGTTTATACAGCATCCCTTGGTGTACATGAGAACGTGCTCATCAGCATAGCAACCAGACCTTGGGGACCAGTACCTAGCATTCGACTTTAATGAGGGGACTGGAGTTTAACAGACTCTACAGTGAGGACAGATCAGTAATACAGATTTGTGTCCTTTGTTCAAAGGTTGTGTTTTAGTGTCCCAGTAAGTTCAACTCAACGATTGAACTAGAAATTGCTGAGTCCTCAAGGCCTGAATGCTGACCCAGGGCAGGCTGCCTATGCTCAGAAGCCTTCACTTTAGTTGGGGCAGAGTGAAGAGGAAGGGCCCTATCACTGCAAGCTAAGTGTTTGTGTGCCTCTCCAGAGCCAACCATTGAAAGCCTAGCCCCCAGTGTGATGATGATAGTTGGGAATAGGGCCTTTGGGAGGTAATGAGGTCATGAGCGTGACTCTGTCGCTATGAAATTATTGCCCCATTTCATGGATCTTTCTGGGGAACCATTAAGGAAAGCTGTACCACCAAAAAATCTCACCCAGGAATGGGTGAGTCTCACGAAGGCTGCCCCTGTAGAGCTCTCTCACTCACTTCCAGGCAGTTCCATGGGAGAGCACTCACCACTAGATATCTACCGAACACAAAACTTTGCAGAGGGCTTGGTGAATCTTAGCTTCTTTGGTTTCCTGCACCTTATTAAGCTGGTCAGCTCCCTGAATCACCCTGTTCCCACATTGTTGGCCACCCATACAGTACTGTCTGACACACACACACACACACACACACACACACACACACACACACACACACGACCTGGCACTTTGCACCTCGCAGTATGGGTTAATCCTGGAAACCATTTTCGTTGTTTTTGTTACTGTTGTTAGGGAATTTGGATTTCATAATCTGAGTGAATGGAAACCAGAAAGCACTGGGTGAATAAAAGGAGAGAGAGAGCCTGAGAAGACGGGATGCCACAACATCTCATGAGTATGCCAGCGATCGATCAACAGCTCTGCTGGGATGAAATACGGAGATGAGCTGACCGCATGTGGGTTTGAACACAGAAACACTCACACCGACTCCTCTTTTGAACCTCCTTTCTCAGATTTTGAAAATGAGAAATTTAGCTTTGATTTTTTGCTTGGCAAGGATTTTCAAGGATCCGTTAATTTCGTTCATTCACTCAGCATGCATTTTAGCAGCACATTCCATGTAGGTACCAGCCTAATACCAGAAGCATACTAGGGAGTCAAATATGTGCCTGCCATAGATGGGATGCCATTGCAAAACAAGCACAAACAGCAAGGCTTACCAAGACCGGCAGGGCAAGAGCTTGCATCTGTTCTCGATGCACAAGTGGGTGATGACTGCTGCAGCATTTAATCCAGCTACCTCAGCTTTTATGTCTTTCTAATGTCGTAGAAGTCATGCATGTAAAACATATTGCAGAATTCCCACAGCAAACCATCGCTTGTACAGCTATTATGTAAACACATTTGCCTTGTGCCATGCAAAATGCTGTCATGGGAATGTGTGAATTCTGGAGCAACCATGGAACGGCTTCAAAGAACAAGAGCATCAATCCAAAAAATGACAAAAAAAAAAAAAAGCACCAGCTTGTAGAAGGGGCACTGAATGGGGACACACAATCACACAATCCTGGAGTATCTAGGGATTTGCAGGTGAGCAGGAAGGACAGTGAGGTGAAGGGTAAGCTGAGACCCTCCCTAAGAGTGTTGCTAAGCAGTGTTGCCTGGGAGGCCCTTTCTCAGTAAGTCGCTTAAGTTTCTGAAGGAATGGAGTTACAAAGTATCTCATGAACTTCAAAGTATAAATAGGAATAATTTCAGATTAACAAAAATGATTTTTTAAAGCCACAGAGATTTTTATTTCTCAAAGGTAAAGAATCTCATGGCATCAGGCTTTGACCATCCATCAAGGATGACATGGTTTCCATAGTGAGAGAAGAGTAGAGGTGGAAGACTCAGTGACCGCTGATTCAGCCTACCAGTTCCGCAAATGCCTCCCCACATTTGTTGTATTTGCCTCTCATGCTTGATGTTTCTATTTCCAAAATGCTAGAGAAAAAAAATTGAATGCCAGGAACCAACAAATGAAGAGCCATATGAGGGTCCATGATTTTTTAATTGATTGCCAAGAGATACAACAGTGGGAGTTGGCATTGGGTGTCAAATGATGTTCTGGCCATATATATATGCATACACACACCCACACACACACATACAGACATTTGGTAATCGTATTCTCAAAGATCTTAACCCTTGCAGTATTGCTACCATATGCAGTACCTTGAGTGACAAGTGCTTTGAATTCCAGGTGGCTGGAGAAGGAGATGCTCACATTGGAGGCCAGAAGTGAATACTGTAAACCTCAGAGTAACATTTCTCCCCTGCCTGCAGTAACCTCTCAGAGAGCCACAATTGATTCTCAGTTTTGGGGAGTGTATTCCACACCAAGAGCACATGTGAACTGAGTGGAGCATGAGGATCCCTCCGTCACCTGGAGGTCCACATGGTGGAAAGGCAGGTGGTCACAATATTGTACCTACAGAGTATTTTTACTAGTCCCCAGTTTGATATAATTATGATGAAGATCAGATCAGAGCCCTGTCTTTTGTGTCTGGTGCCCTATGAAGAATGTCCCTGGTGTGTTGCTTAATCCAGAATTTCACTCTGCCATGGGAATTTGGTCCTCCATTCTGAAAGAAGAGCATTAGAAAGGCTATGCCCAATGAGTCTGACCCTTCATTAGGGAAAGGTATCATTCGAGGAGCCACTGTGAGGAAAATATTGGGGCTGGGATAGAGTTCAGTTCAAATAGTACTATTTCCTCAGCATTTATGAAGCCCTGTGTTCAGTCCCCAGCATCACACAAACTGCACTATGTGTGGTGATGCAAGCTGGTTATCATCCCACCATTTGGGAGGCAGGGGCAGGAGGATCAGAATTTTAAACTTATGTTTGGCTACACAATGAGTCCAAGGGCAGCCTAGGTTACATTAAACCCGGTGTTTTATGTAGTTTCCTATAGCAAGGAAGGAAAAGAGGGGAGGAAGGGAGAGGGAGGGGGAGAGGCAGGAGGAAAGGGAGGGGGAGAGGCAGGGGAGAGGCAGGGGGAGAGGGAGGAGGAGAGGCAGGGGGAGAGGGAGGAGGAGAGGCAGGGGGAAAGGGAGGGGGAGAGGCAGGGGGAGAAGGAGGGGAGAAGGAGGGGGAGAGAGAGGCTTTGTTTTGTAGGCACACATGAAAACCCAAGTCATCCCAGGACCATTACCTGTCAGTCTGATGCAGAATAAGAAGTAAGTGAGGCCAATTCTGTGTGTTGGACCTGAGGCAAGCTGGGTCTCATTCAGTGAATATGCAGTGTTTAACACCTTACAGGTGTGGGGTTTGGGCAGCATACCTGAGAATGGCGCAGAGGCACACACTTCCAGCAGGGGGCAGCAGATGCCTGCTAGGAAAGCCAGAGTCCTCTCAACCTCTCCTGCTCTCAATGCCTGCTTTGTCCTTGGTGATGAACTGTGTTGAAAATTCATTGCCGAGACTTAAAATGGAGCTGTCAGAGGTGTCTAAGCAGAAAACCAAATGAACAAAACAAGCAAAGCAAGCAAAAGAATAACACAAAATAAAAAATCCTCAAAAAATCTCTTCGATGGGAAGAAATTTTGATGAAATAAAGTCCAACAAAGATGTTGTGCCATAGGCCTCCCCTGGAGAATGACTCTATAATGTTAAAGGATAATACATCCTGCTTTATTTTGTTTTTCAGCCATAGCACTTAAAATCATACAAAACTTCAAACGGATAGAAAAGCATAGGAACTATTAGAAGAAACGAAGAGATGTTCCCACTACCCACATATTATACCAAATCATGTGAAGTTTAATTTTTAGTTAATAGGCCCTGGAGAGCTTGTCTACTTTCTAGGAAGACGGGTGACTAATGAGGGAGACAAGTCAGGAATGCACAAAGTTTGGATTTGTCACAAACTAACACAAGGACCAGGGAAACATCCTCCCACCTACACAGAGAGAATGCTGGCTTGTCCTCTTGACTTTAGCTAACATCGGGCAACGATTCAGTCCCTCCAAGCCTCAAGTATCTCACCTAGGAAACACTCACTCATAACTGCCAACTTTGCAGGCGATCAGGGTTCCAGGTAAATCATATCTCAAGTGCTTCACACAGTACCTGGCATATTGCCGACTTCGAAGGCCGTTGTTAACCACCCAGCTCGGCCAACTTCTTCCTATGTGGAATGAAGATGTTAGAAGAGATCTGTCAGTTGGCTGTCAACTGAAAACGCTGAACCGTATGTATCTGTGTTATATGGGTAATACATAATATCCTGGTTGGCAAGTGGTTTAATGTGAAAGAATTCTACGCTGCTGAGGTCAGGTACTCAGCGTTTGTGATAGAGCCTACATTTTCTGGTTAGTTGGAAAATATGTCCATGGACTCCAGCTGGCAGATTTCACCCTGAACGTTCATTCTTTCATTCATTTTTTCCTCCCAGCCCTTGCAAGATTGAGGGCTATATCATATTTCTGTGTCCTACTCAACTCAAAATTGATTTATGGAGTGCCTAAAATGTACGAGGTACTTGTTAGTCCCTGTGGCATAACGGTGAGTGAGGCATGAATGCCCTGTAGTGAGACACCATCTCCCAGAAGGTGAGATGTTAATAAGTACCAGAACAGAAGCATTAGAAAGGCGATGGAGGCTGTGAGTATAATTTGTTCATATACTCAAGGAAGCAAAGGAAAATGTGAATTAAGACTCTGTACAAATTATCCTCCAAAGATGTGTCGAATGATGAAATGGGGTGGGCATGGGAATCCAAGTAAGAACATTCTAAACCCAAGGAAGGCAGTATAAATGAGTAAGGCCATGTTTATAATCGAGACTGACTGGGGAAAGAAAAACACACAGCAGAAGTCAGCAGAGGAGATACATTGAGTGTGGTTGGCTGGGAGTTCCAAGCTAAGGACTTTACACTTGCTGAGAAGAAAGCAGTGGTGCAGAGGCCACTCGGGGAGTAAGAGACGTGGAGAGAAAGTGGCAGCGGGAGGGAGGCCATGGCAGCAGGTGATTTCAGTGGTCTGTATGAACTGCTTCAGCCCTGAGCCACCTGACCCCGGGTAGAAGGTATGGACATTAGAGAAACAGGGATACTGGTCCACTCAACCCGCTTTTGGTAGACATTTACCCTTATCCAAGACAGGCCTTCCAGGGGAATTCAGAGAGAAATCAGGAGTTCTATGCATAAGAGGGAGGGCTGTGGTTGATGTAGGTGATGCCTGGCCTTCCAAGAATGCCTACGCTGGTGGAGCAGAGGTGGACAGGGAGAAAAGAGAAGGACCATGATGCCCCTGGTGAAGAGAACCCATCCTGGAGGAGAGAGGGACTTGGTAGGAAGAGGAAACTACTTATCAATGGAATTGGACATCCAAACCCGCTGAGTAGGTGAAGAGCATGACCGAGAATGAGAAGATGCGTGAGCGCGTGTGAGTGGATGAAAGAACAGGAAGCTTGCCAGTCTTCATGAATGGGGTCCTTGAACATTTTCCCATCAGTTAGATCTTTCAAACTGAGCAAAGCAGTCTCTCCGCATCCTACAATATGAATGAACAAAGGATTATGAAGAACAAGACCTGGCCTCAGTGGTAGCTTTAACTGGCACAGCTCAGAAGGCTAGAATGGCAGCCAGCGTGCTGAATTCTGCAGGCAGAAAGACTTCACTCTGTGCATTTATAACTTATTTTTGTATTCCATCCTTCCAGCCTTTAGATCAAGATGTCACTTCCTAGCTTGATTAGCACAAATTTCCAGGAACTATTTTTAAAAATCTATTTTGTTTTTACTCTGGCATTCGGTAAATTTTGTGATTGTCAATGCGGGGTTTCCCTCCAGGGCCCCTAGAGAGCAACACGAAACACAAAGCCTCTGCCTACATTTGCCTACCTGTCCTAGACTTAGGCAAACCTACAGCCTTGAGAGTTCAGAGGCTGACTGGTGCCCACAGTCTGGCATAGGTTCATTTGGGGAACTGACGATCTAGGCCACCATGCCTTGCTCATGGTGGCCTCAGAAGAGCCACAGCCGAACAACAAGCATTCCCTTCTCCTGTGATTCTCCATCAGCCCCATGGATTTCAACAGCCTTTGCCTATGAGTGCCTCAGGTTGCTGTTGGACACCGGTGGAGCCCGGTCTGCAAGGGAGCCACTTTGGTCTGGGGAATTTCCAACAGTGGCAGAATACTTAAGCTAATCTAAACCTGATCGTGATGCCCTTGTGTAAAGAATGTGAGATATCACGCTATCATTTACTTTTATGTAGAGGGAGATCTGTGGGAACATCCCATCTAATGCCCCAGAAAGAAGCTTGTCATAACATATACCTGGAAGTAAGACGTGACTCTGACTTAGCTTGATAGTTGTCCTGGGAGGGGAAGATGTTGGCAGTCGGCCTCTGTGGACCACACTCATGGCCATGCAACAGAACATTTACTGCTCCACTCTTAAGTGACTCTACCACAGAGGAGAGACACCCAGTTCCTTTGTAGTGTCCCAGTATGACATTGAAGCTGGGTCTCCCTCTCCCCCTCGCATATGTATGTGTCTGCGTATGGAGGCCATAATTTAATCTCAAGTATCCCATTCCTCCACAACCATCCATCCAATTAACCCAGGCTCTCCCACTGACCCAGGGACTAGGCTGGGCTAAGCCAACCAGAAAGCTAATAGTATCTGCCTACCTCTATTTCCCTAGCTCTGGTCTCACAGTCCTGCTACCACACCTGGACTTTTCACTAATCTCAAGTCCCCATGCTTGTGCCATGGCAAGGACTTGACTGACTCAGGCACTTCCACAGCCCCACTAGCTGGGTGTCTCTAAAATTAGTAACCAAATATCTAATTAGTATTAGGGAAAGCACAGTCCTCCCATTTTTCTCCTGGACTTATGTCTCTAGCCTGTCATTAACCATACAGGAAAGTCCCAGTGCTCTCAGGAGAACACTCATTCTAGGAAACGGGGAGTGTTTTTATAGGTCACAAAGTTGTTGTGAAATTAGAAAACTCTTAGGCCTGCTTTAGGTTCTTGGTTATTAGATTTTGATGATAGCCAGGTTCCAGTCCACTCGGCCGTCATGCTACTGTCAACATCATGTGACTTCCTCAGGCTTCCAGCTCTTTTTCATAAAATGAAATGGTTAGAAAAGAAGGGAAATCCCGAGCATGTGTCCCACGACAGCCTGCCTCAGAAGCCCCACAAAGACTTGTGCCAGTACAGAGTCCACGCCTCCGCCCAGGACCTGGCAATGTAGCTAGGTGTGGACAGGGCAGCTTCCTGTGTACCAGCTCTGGAGGTCTAGCGGTGCATACAACACAGGACAAAAAGTTGAACTGGCTGTTTCCTCAGGCTTCCTAATGCTAACCTCACTGCAACTCAGATTTAATCCAAGATGAAAGAAAGGAATTTGGTCTTGGTGAGGATTTTGTTTTTTGTTTGTTTGTTTGGTTGGTTGGTTTGGTTTTGGTTTGGTTTGGTTTTGGGTTTTGTTTTGTTTTGTTTTGCTTTTTGTTTTACATGATAAAAATTGTATTTATTTGATGTAACTTTTAAACTTTTTTATTTTATTTTCTTACATATACATTTATATTATTACACATATATAAAGTAAACTACCTACAGCAAGAAGAACCATGAAACAATCAGGAATTATATAAATGATACATTCATAGTGTTTTGGCTATTTGTATTCAGCAACCTTTAAGAGGTCGTCTTTCCTATCTTTGTGTGCTAAAATTCTGACTATAAATCAATATCTATCATATCTCATCTTTATCAATGTAAAACACCTCTCTAGACTTAAAAACATCTTAACCCCAAAACAACTAAGCTTAATTGTAAAACTAAACTATCTGCCCTTCAACCCCTTTGGAGACTTAAGAAGGAATAAAATTAACTATCTGAGTATACAGCAAGTGCAGTTTAGAAGCTTCCAAAATGAAAAAATGACAGAGACAGTTTGATCCTTGAACAGTCACTCAACACTCTCTATAACATTGGAGCATCATCTTCAGCCTTCCAGCCCAAAATTTCTGGCAGATGTATTTGTGAGGCAGGAACTATTGAGGACTTTTTTACCCTGTCTTGGTAGAGTTTGGCCATTGACTCTGCCTGCATCCAATGTTGTCCATTTTTAGACAGAATCCTGTCTGTGGCAGAAATGAGGATATTTTCCCCAGGGACTGGTTTGCAGCATTTGAAGCTATCTCCATAAGGAGGTTCACTGATGCTCATCATCCTCTTTGATGTAGGCTGAGTGCTGCCAGTGTAACCTTTCTTGTTGTCAAAGAATCTTTAAACTAATAAAAACACCTTTAAATGCCATATTCTGTAGGTCTGAGAGGCCTTTGAAGACCTTCTCTAACTATTTTAGGTGATAGGACAAAAAAATAGATTATTGAATCTACTCCTCAAATTAATGCCTTGTTAGTCACAAGATTATTTTTAACTCACTAGTATAGAGCTTTGTATATTGATACAAAATAAGCTTAATTTTGATACATTGGTATAGAATTCAAATTTAAGACTATTCTTCACACACATTATATATATATTTCTATTCTAATATGCGGCATTGTACCTGTATCACTTAACTATAATATAAGGCTTATTCCTAATACTTTGAAAGTGCTATTGAAGGCTGTTTATGATAATTAAGTAGTACAAGTTAGTTGTTAGTTGATCAAATCATAGATATGTCAATTGCTAGATTTAACAGATAAATATGATTCTATAGATAGATAAGATAAAATAGTTTGATAAGGTCTTCAAAAACCTCAGAGACTACAGAATATGATACTTAAAGATGCTTTTATTAGTGTAATGATTCTTTGACAACTTTTAAAATCTCAGGTTGAACAATATAAGATGCAAGCTAAAAGGCCATCATCTTAAACTGTAGAGACGTTGAACACATGCGTGCCTCAGCTTAAAGATTAAGCAAGGCATTTAAGGAATTTAGTGAAGTAATCCCTACCCACGTCTTCACCCACACTCCCCACCCCCTCACCCACAGTCCCTCCCCACACCCTTACACCTCTCCCCACCTCCCACCCACACTCACATCCACATCCCACACCTCATACTCACACCCACAAACCCCACACATACACCCCACACCCCATACCCACACTCCCACATCCCACACCTCATACCCACACCCACAACCACATATCCCACACCCACACCCCACACCCACACCCTCACTCCCGAGACCCCACACCCAGGCAGATGTTTCTTCCCACTCCCTTTGAGGCCTTATCTCTACAATGACCTGGCCTTGACCTTTTATCTCTTCACATCTCTTTACATCTGTTCGTGCAGCACCTAAGGACTAGTTCCTTGGAGTTTTCTCTCCTCTCCTCTCCTCTCACTAAATCTTGGCTGCAATTATTCTTAACTCCACACTCTCTAAATCTCCCCTTACCTGAACGATGAACTTGCTAGGAGTCTTTGGAAACCACGAGGCCTGTAGACAGGAAATGCTCATCTGTGATGTCAGGGCCAGCGGAACAGATAAGATGCTCCTCAGAGAGCAGGAGGCCATAACAAACACAGGGAAATGAATCTCCTGGGGCACTGCAGATAATGGAAGGCAGGCAGGCAAAGTGGTGGCTCTAGCAGATGGTGAGTAGCCACCTTTTAGAAGACATGATTTGGTTTGGCTTTCAGAATCTTATCAGCAGCTACATACTGTGTCGCAAGAGATCCACTCACCCTATGAATATTCATATAGTTTGAAGAGAGGAATTTCATGTAAAAAATACCTTATATCTTATAGAGAAATTGAAAATATGAGGCCAGTCCAAATTTTTCAACTGGCCTAGTCCAAATGTCTGGCTTTAATTATGCCAAATGCAAGGATTTCCCACATCCCGATAAAACACACCTTGCTGCATGAGTTCTCACCTGTTACTTGATGCTCTTCGGGGTTTTTGACTGCAGGACTCAGTAGTTCAGCTCGTTTTCCTATTGAGTCGAAGAACTTGATGGCATGAGATGCTCAGTGAAGAATCTTCCCTGAGTGTCCCCACTCCGCTGTCTGTGGTATCTATGTGATCACTGGGGCTTTAAAAGCACACGGAAACCTAGGGACCAGTCACCAGGCTCTGAAGTCTACCTCCTTTAGGTAGAAAACAGGAATATGTGCGCTTCCCCCTTGCCTTCCTATCTGCTGAGTGGTTTGGATAATGGTTAACACTTGGCAACCTCAACCTTCTTGGGAAGTGCTATTGGGACAACCCGAGGCCACAGGGTTTGTGAATGCTATAGCAAGAAATGGCAGGTCTGAGATAAGCCATCCATTAATTTCAGCCACAGTAATGACAGAAACAGCAACATGGCAGTCCTTTGTGAGCAGCAACAGCCAGAGAACCAAGGTCTGAACTAAGCTTCCCTGCTTAGACTCACCGAATGTTATGTACCAGCATAACTCAGTGCTCCCGCTTTTACAGACAGAGATACTGAAGTTTCAAGACATTTACTAATGTTCTAAGTCACCAGCTATGTACCGGTCAGAGGGACGAAAATTCAAATCAAACCTAGGCTCTGCGTTAGGATGGTAGCAGAGAGGGCAGTGCATGGATGCAGAACTCGACAGAAATAACCACCCGAAGCATTGTTGGTATGCATTTTTCCAGACTGCCTATGCAAAATTCATATATGGCAGTATATGTGCATATATATATAATCATACTTCTTGTAATATATTATAATATATAAATTATTTACTTATCTTTTGCAATCTTTCTCTTTTATTTAATTTAACAATATCTAGCTTGGAAGTATTTCTATTCGAGTAGATCTCACTGAAGACAGTGTGACAACAGTCTGGTCACAGTGAATCCCCAGAAGTCTGCCAGAAGGTAAGTTCTTCCTCAGCACAGTGGCCACAGAGCATACAAGGTAATCGTTTTATAAAACATATATAAAAAATATCTCCTTGGATATATCAAGACCACAAAATCCTGACAGCTTTGAAATGCACTCCAGCACATTCTCCCATTCCTATATTTTATAGACATGGGTAATGAGCCCCGGAATGACTGCCCCCACCTTCATGGGAGTGGAAAATGGGGAGTTGTTTTCTGGGTAACGTGATGCCCCGCAGCTGGCCGTGCAGTCCACAGTGCCAACCAGCCGGAGTCTCCCCCCACCTCCTGCTCACCACCGCATGTCACGATGTGCACCACAACAGGGCAATCTGTCCTTCCACAGGCAGGTTGACCTCAAGAGGAAAGGGACTTTATTGGCTTGTGGTTTCCGCAGCTCTTGGAGTGTCAAGCACAGTCCCAGTGCTGGCAGCTGAAGAAGCTGAGGTACACCCTGGTGGTGGAATTGATTAGTTCCGATTAGTCTCCCTCGTCCACCAATATCTGTACCTGTTTGGTGATGAATAGGCACACAGCATGTGCCCTTCACAATATCCTCAAGAGCAAGCAATAAGAATGTGCCCTGACCCACTGGAATAAATTGCACCAAATGGAGTTGGGGTACCCATTGATTGCTCATTAGTCATGGCCCATGGGGTGGTTAGTGGAACAAATAATGTTTTCCAATGGAAACTGAATACAGTCCAGAGACTCCATGATCAGCTGTAACAGCAACCATGTAGCTGATCTCCATAGCAGTGGAGTGAGTTGATTCTATCCTGAGTAAAATTTTGTTTTGTCTGTGGTTTACATTTTTGGAGAAAGTCTCAGCTGTTAACCCAGACTGGTCTAGACCTCTCCAGAGTAAAAGCTAGCCTCAAACTTGCAGCAATCCTCCTTCTTCGGTCTCCTGTGTATTGAAATTATAGACATGAGCCTATGTATCTATGTCTTTCGCTGTTTGTTCATGCCTCAGACTATGCCTTAGATTTCTCTCTATCCCAGCCCCTTCCTCTACAGCAAGGTTCGCTTTTCCAGATGATGAGTCTCAGACAACAGCTGACTGGCCAGGGAGTGGGAGTAAAATATATTGAAAAGAATGGGCACATTGGGATTTATATATATATATATATATATATATATATATATATATATATATATATATATATATATATTAATAACCGTGATTCGTTCATTTATGGCTTGCATTGGGGTGTCTTCCTACTGCTGTGGGGAATTCCACTAATTGTCTCACCCTCAATATAAGCTGAAAGGAGAGAAAATGATGGGCAATTATCACCATAGGATACTGCATAATTTAATAAGCATGAATAGTAGCATTAGAGATTGATTAGTCAAGTTAACTTGCAAAGCCAGTTACTGTTCTTTAGCAATGGAAAGCACTACAATGAAGCACTCGGTACATTTGTAGGCCTTTCTGTCAGTAAATTCATGCCCTATTACGTTTCATAGCTAAAGAATTGGCCTACAGAGTGAGTTCCAGGAGAGCCAGAGCTACATGAAGAAACCCTGTCTCTAAAGCAAACAAACAAACAAGAATCCAGAGGATCTTTACAATGTAAGCATCAGATAAATGGTGACTTTACATAAATTTAGTGGAGTGATGTTGGCTTTTCTTCATAACTTGGCAAACCCCAAACAGCAATAAGCAGGCCTTTTTACTACAGAGAGCCTTCCAGAGGCTTGTCAAACCCTGAGAATGTTCCAGAAAAACTTTATAGCCACTTTGCCTACTGCTTCTTCTCCTTCTCCACTCTCCAGCCATAACGTGATCTGCCATGTTTACACTTTCTTGCCATGCTTGCAATTGTGCCCAGGCCTGGGTATATATGTGTTGGCTCTTCTATCTGGACCTACAGCCCATAATTTTAAATCCAGCAGCCAGCCTACTCATTCAGTCTTCACAAGTGCCTCTAAGCAGGTGCTTGTCCTGACTGCAGAGGTAATTCTCATCAGCAGCTCCTATGGTGCTTTGCCATGCAGTCAGCTGTAGTCACTATAATAATTGTCAAGATGACACCCATCCCCACTATGCCTATGTTCCACTGTGAGCTGCACTACTGAATTAAAATTAACTTTTATTTGCCTGATGTAATTGCTGTCTCTAAGGCTTACTGCTGGATAAGTTCACCCTTTCTAGTTCTTTCTGAACTCGGTCTGGCTAGTTCAACTCAGCTACTCTGGTTCAAACTCTTCTCCAAGCTGACTGATTCAAACTGGCTTCTCTCAGCTTCTCACTGAATTGCTCTGCCTGGCCTCAAACTAACTCTAACAATCTGCTCTAATCTTCTGGCTCCTTCTCATTCTCTGGCTTCAGTTGCCTCTGCTGACCTGCACTGACCTGCATGAAGGACTCACTGCACAGCACTGACTCTCTCTCTCTCTCTCTCTCTCTCTCTCTCTCTCTCTCCTCTTAAATAGCTTCCCTTTCTTATGCTGATCTCTTGAGAGTAGATAGATCTCTGACTGATTCTGACAATCTTTCTCTGGTTTATCTCTTTGTCTGCCCCTCAATTAGAAGTTACTTTCAAACATGACTGCTTCCTTCTACAAATTTTACCTTAATTTACCTTAAAGATGTACACTAAGGGCCTGTCTGCATTCTAGCTAGAGGGCTTTAGCTGCATTCCAGCTGGATCACACAGATCTGGGGCTCTGGATGTGATCCCTTGTCAGAGGAGTCATGCTGCTGAATTAAAATCCCCTACAACTGAACATCTCCTGTGACCCAGATCACTCATTCTTAACACAAAACTCCTCTCTTTTATATAGACAGTGGGCAGGGTTGGACTACAGGGCAAGGTTTGATTCTTTATTGCCTACTAAATCACAGTGTAAGAATGCATGAAAGCAGCTAAATTTATTGAATAGTTGGCAGGATGTCAAATTTTCTATAGCATGGCAGCGGAAAGAACCTGTGGAATCAACTATTAAACACCAACAGAATAGAGGTCCTTTGGGCCCATACCTGATGTGAACTGCCGTTCTTATGAGTTCCAAGCTTCTTCCATGGAACCTGCCTACTTTTTCTAACCCTTGTCCCTTCTCCCCACTGTCCTGTATCCTTCTTTAAAATCCCAGGCTCTTTCCTTATTTCAGTGGGATGATTTGCTATCCACACTGATTCTGTACAAACTTGAATCACAATGGCATTTACTACAAATGCAAGTGTTAAGGTCAAATCTTTGTGCGCCAATAAGCTGTGACCTCAATCATCTGGTATTCTGCTGATAGGGGCCTCTGCAATCCTTGAGTTCTGGCTCCTTTGATGGAGGCTGACAAGTAGCATTGCCAGAAATGCTGCTCCTTATATAGTCACAGAGCTCTCTTCTTCTCATTGGTTTCTTTGCATAGGCTTCCTTCTCAGTGTGTCCTGCCCTGTCCATTATTAACACATGGACATATCTAGAGGCATGTGTATGTGCAAACATGTGCATATATGTGGACACACACACACCACAAAAATTCTTGCTCTCTACATAATTGCCTATAATCATGCCCCTCCTCTCACTTTACCCTTAACTCCTGTTTTGTTTGTTCGTTTGGTTGTTGGTTTATATTCTTTTAAAATGTTTACTTATTTATTCACTTTATGTCCCAGGTGTATCCTCCTTCTTTCTCTCTTCCCAGCCCCACCTTTCCTCCCCTATTCCCTTCTTCTATTCCTCAGAAATTAGAAAGCCCCCAACCCGCTCATCCAAGATTATCAAGTCTCATCAGGACAGAGTCCTACCTCTTGCCAGTGGCCTGGAAAGGCAATCCCATGGGGGCGGGGGTGGGATTGATAAAAAAAAGAAATCAATAGAGTCCATGTCAGAGACAGTCCCCTCTTCCCTGACTAGAGGACCCACATGAAGCCTGAGCTACCCATCTGCTACATCTGCGTAGAAGTGCTAGATTCAGTCCACTCATGGTCTCTGGTGCTTCAGACTCCACAGGCCCCTCTGTGCTCTCCTTAGTTGGTTCTGTTGGCCTTCTTGTGGATCTCTTGTCACCTCCAAGCCCTTTTATCCTCCCCACTTCCACACACTTTTCCACTAGACTCCTTATGCTTCATCCAATGTTTGGCTGTGAGTCTCACCATGTATTTCAAACCGCTGCTGGCTGGAGCTTCTCAGAGGACAGCTATGCTAGGCTCCTGTCTGCAAGCATAACAGAGTATTGCTAATAGTGTCAGTGTTTGGCTCTCTTCTATGGATGGGCCTTGGGTTAGGCTAGGCATTGGTTGGACATTCCCTCAATCTCTGCTCTATCTTTATCCCTGCATATCTTGTACGCAGGCTAAGTTTTGGATTGAAGTTTTTGTGTGTGGGTTGGTGTTCTCATCCCTCCACTAGGAGTCCTGTCTAGTTAAAGGGTGTCCTCTTCAGTTTCCATGGCCCCTGCTACTAGAAGTCTCAGTTAGAGTTGGCCTCATACCTCCCAGAGGCTCATTCTGACTTACGTCTCTAAGAACAGGGGTGGGGGGACAGAAGACCTGCAGAGAAAAGAGAAACTATGCATGGGGTCATCTCTGTGACAAGCACCATTAATTCTTAACCATCAGCTCTGAAGAAATGAAAGTCTCAGAATTTGCTCAAGGTTGATTCCTGAAGTGAAGAGAGTTTAGCACATACAAGTCTATCAATGATTACTTTGTAAATGATGAGGTACCTGACATGTCACATCTATTTTACCTCCTTATTTTTAAGGTCTTTCTGACACACAAAGACAGTTTCAATCCCAAGTGCCTTAATTAATAACTTTATGTTTTGTCTTTAATGTTCTGCTCAGTTGAAGTTGCCTATCCCAATTGTTCTGCCTTTGAGTTTAAGTAAAGTGGGGAATCTACATATTGAGAGACTAGGAGTTAGACAGATTCTCAGGTAGGCAGGAAGCAGGGAGAAGGGGCATGGCTATGGAATAAAAGTGGTGAATGGCCAGCTCCTTCCTCACTTTCCTTTCTTGAGACAAAAGCTGAAAACAACACTTTGTAGGCTTTGTCTCCCACCAACAGGCCCTGCTGATGGACTGGCTCAACAAGTTCCAGGCTGGATCAGGACTTGTCACACACAGTTCTGGACCAGTCAAACATCCTATCTGCCTTCAAACTGACCAACCCTGCTCTTGGGTTGTCTTGGGTTGAAAGGTTGTAAAGCCCTCGCCCTCAAAAGGAGACTGGACTTTAAGCTGAGTCACCACTCTTCTTTGCAGAGGGTCTTTATTCTGTGTGTGTGTTGCATGTGTGTTTCTTCACCCCAATTAAATGCCTTTCTCCAACTGCTGGTTCTGTCTGTGGTGTGTTTGTGGTCTGTCTGCTGCCACCTGCCTTTTAAGTCTTTAACTGCCAGAGAAAATGAACTGCATCAAGCAAGACCCCTATCTTTTTAATGCTTAAGAGCATTTGTACTAATCCTTTGGCCAGCTTCTAAAGAGTTTCACTAAGTAATTGTTGAGTCAACGGTAACCCTTGTCAGTTGCATTGTGCTTTATTATAGAAAGACTTTAAATCCTCTCCTAGGCAATGACATCATAAAGTCTAGGGAACTACAATAAACAATCCAAGAGGGCACACACATTAAGGGACCACTTTGAACTTCTCACCTCTAAACAACATCCCGGTGCCCCATTGGAAACTTTATGCCCACTGTCTAATACTTCAAATTGTTGCTGACCTGCTGTAGGTCTCAAAGCATCAAAGTTCATTTCTGAGATAGAAGTAGAAATCTAACTGTGTGTTAATCTTAGGATTGCCAGTCAATGACTCTTCCCCTGTGTCTCTACCATACCCTTCATATTTTGGCATCAAGCTGCATACGCGAATTGTAGACAAATTCTTTTATATGCATCTCCTCAAAACAAACAGTCCATAGAGCTCAACTACACAGCAGTGAGAGCCACTGAGGAGCACTAAGCATCATTAAGGAGCATGAGGGAGCACTACGGAGCAGAGAGAGGGGTGAGTCCCTTAAGTGTGCTTTAGTATTCAAGGTCTTATGACTCTGGGATTGTCTTGACCACCAAAGACTCTTATGCTCTCCAATTTGGATCTGCATGGAAAATAATTACAAACTCCTGCTCAGTCACTCTTGAGTTCTTTTGAAATACTGACTCACTTTCCCTTACGAGTGCAAAAACCTATATTAAGCCAGTGTCTCTGGCTGCATTGGTAGCAAAGGCAGAAAGTAATAGAGTTTCTTAAATATGTCAGGAAGACTGAGGCATGAATTGGAATGCACACAAGAAAGGGGGAGGGACAGACAAGAAGGTGAGAACACAAAGTCCTGAGATGTTACCTGTCAAGTGCATACGACTGCACAGGTGAGGCCACCCACAGCAACCACTCCTGTGATTGTGTCATTTATTTTGTCTGTTGTGAACTGCTGAAGATTCACAAGTAAGGAAGCTATAATAAGTCGATCATGCAGACACGAGCTCAGCTCTTTTACTTTACCCTCTAATACCCTTCTTAACCCAAACAAACTCTTGTGGACGTTGCGAATGTTTATAGACTCCTTTTGATGAGAAAAATGATTTTTAAAATATTGAGTTAAACAGCTTAATGGAGTCTTGGCATTCTTGCCATGTGTAAATTATACCCTGTGCTAAATATGCACTGGGAGATAGCTTGCCAGATAATATAGAGATCATAAAATAGCTCACAGGGCCAACAGCAATTAATCTTCTGAAGACTCTTGGGTCCATTTTACTTCTCAAGACAGATTTACCAGCTGGACAATGCTACCACATCAAGAGTATAATAAGACAACGATCCAAGGGTTCAAACTTTGTTGAAGGAAACAGCCCAGCACCTTACAGCAAAGACAATTTTCACTTCACCCTGGATGCCACACATGAAAGCAACAAGAATATGTTCAGTGAGAAATCGAAGCATATCTATGGCCATTGATGAAATGCATTAAACAAGAAGACCTTTCTGGAGAAAATAAAAAAACAAGGTTTGCTAATAGAAAAGCAAAACAAAACAAAATAAAACAAAAGCAAAACAAAAAAACCAACAACAACAAAACAAAACAAACAAACAACAACAAAACTCAAGCTTTTGGCTGTCGTAGAGTGATGTTTAATGCTTCTTGTTGCCAAGGTTCCAGTCTTTCAGTCTTCTTTACGCACGAGCCTGGTGGAAGTTGTTGGTTTCTATTTTTCTATTCAAGTTACCTTAAATGCAAGGGTTGGGCTTATGTGTGTTGGCCCTCTTGAAGGTTTTCCTAGAATGAGTGTGCTGTCTGCAGTTTTATTTATTTGTTTCTAAAATGAAGTCAAGGAATTCAGAGCTGGACAGGGATCACACCAGGGTTGATGTTTGTGGAGAAATTATTTGCTGAAAAATTATTCATATTCCAAAAAAAAAAAAAAAGAAAGCAAAATTGTCCCACACCACGCTTTGTAAGCCCTGAATGGCCTAAGTTTAACGATACTTGAAAAATAGAAGTCTCCAGAGGACGCTCAATGTGTGGAATGAATTAACTGGACCACAATGGCAGCAAAGTTAATAATTATATAGTGAAAGAATGAGAAGTTGGCACACTTCTAATGTTAACATAACAGACAGCTAACATGTAAGACATGCCCTTTGCCAAACTGAAGATGTGTTCAGTAACAGTAACTTGGTACTAGGAATGTACCTGTTTTCTATGTGGGTTCGTTTAAAGCAGATTTTTCTGTATTTGAGTGGGGACATTGTAAAAATATGTACTTTGTAAGTGACAAGCAGCTGCTGGACTTTCAATCCATCTTTAAAAAGAACAAGTTTATGATTCAAATATAAATGGGTCAGAAACATATGGATTAGATTTCCTTGAAATATGTTCAAATGTTATGAGGGGAGAACACATTTGGCAACTGTGCTGGAGCTTTTTCCAGAACGACGGTGTCTAAATGTACACTGGGTTGTTTCATTAGGAAACCTGCACTCCCCCAGGACACAGCAGCCAGCGTTGGTACGAACATCTTACAGTCACAGAAGTTTCATTTAAACAATTTATTTGACAACAGAAGGCATTACCTTCGAATAGGAGTCATTTACCAAGGCTCCTTGGTGATACTGATGAATCCTTAGCAAAACAAAACAACATGAAACAACTTTGAAAAGCTCATTTCTAAGTGAATGAGTAAGGCCAGTTTTAGGCAGTAAATACAAAACGTTTGTTGTGAATTGACCTGGCCAAGGGCTCACGAACCTTCAGGCTGTTGAGAGCTGTCTTCAATGGTTCTGTTTGTAGTGAGTGTGCAATTTCTTTGAGTGAAGTCAAAGGTGGTTACTATAGGCACACAGGCACTATATTTAGAAGGAATGAGTTCCCTTGCGACTGTCTTTATTGACCACCATTAACAGGGGCTTTTTGATGTTGTTAAAAGGTGAGATCAATAGAAATAGTCAAATACCTTCAAAAATTGCAAATCAAGTTGTATGGGCTCTCGAGCTTCCTGTGGTAACTCATTTTGTTAGACATCTGTGTTATCAGCAGATATAACTTGGGCTGGCAAGATGTGCCTCCATTTGTCTTCTGGACCTCACTGCCTCCTCAACTTTCTGTAAATTCCCAGCCCTCATCACTCCAAGGTGGTCCAGAAAGGACCAAGTGCAGGGTCAGTACACATTCATCCCCATAGCCAGAAAAATGATCCCAGAATCACGGACGCCAACCACAGTGGAAAGGACAGAGAATTACTGACGTGCTGGGCCGGTGGTTATCTGTTTTGGCCCACATTTCACGACATGATCTTTTAACGTATTTCTTGATGACACTGCACTGTAAGGAATTCTTTTGCAATCTGCTCTTTTTTATTTTCTTTGGCGTGAGACAACATGACTCGTGGGAGCTTTCTGTGGCGAGGCGCCCCGCGCATCAGTGCAGAAAATGCCAGAAGCGCGGCTCTAGTCCAACCTCCGGAAACCTGGAGATCTTCAAGTGGGGGGTCCACATGGGGGTTCGCGTGTTTTCTTTAAGAGCACTTCTGGTTATTGGGGTTTTTCAGATTTATTTTTCAGCTTTCATTTTCACTGGAAGAAATTCTCCCCGGAGAAACGTTGTTCTAAACATTCTCTCTGATTAATGAGAGAACAAGCCTTACAAACTGGTGTAGTTTTAAATGCCCTCCTGGAAATAGGAAAGGATAGCAAAAAAGTCCATCTAGGTGAAATATGGTTTTTGTTGTTGTTGTTGTTGTTGTTGTTGTTGT
>OU015743.1:82700600-82735470 GCA_907169655.1 Acomys percivali | reverse complement strand
CTCTCTCTCTCTCTCTCTCTCTCTCTCTCTCTCTCTCTCTCTCAGAACCAGTGATTTTTATCTTATTTTAATTTTAGTTATTCTTCTAAGAACACGTGTTTCATCTGTTTCCTCGTTCCAAAGACAAATATTCTAAAACTGGTAAGCTCCAGCAATTATCCCACCTAAATACAGTTCTGTGTATGTTGAAAATATTTCCAGGTATATCCTCCTTTCAGTGTTTTAAAGTTGCACCGCGGAGATCTTGTTCTGCACCGGTGCAGATTTCACTGAAATGGACCGTGCAATTTTATAATCATGCATAGATCTGATTTACCTGAAACCTCACTTAGACCGCGTGGAAGCAGCAGCTCACATCTGGCTCTACTTTGAAAGTCCACAAAAGGGTCTTGTATGTGAGTCTACCACATAACGTCATTCTAGCCAGAGTTGTGCCTAGGAGGCCTTTCATGGGAAGCTGGCTTAATGTTCCCTGCATGAAGACGCCTTCAGAGGAAGGAGGTAGAATCCCAGCCCTTGGAAAAGCCACAGCCTTTAAAGACCCGCTGGATGCAGATGAGGGCCGTGGTCCTAGGCTGGATGTGCGAACAGCGCTGTATCTTTTATTGTTTGCTGCGGTGTGGCTCTGGCTGCCATGGGAACAGGCATTCTGATGGTCCAAAGGGACGCACATCTGACTCACTTGGGGGAAAGGTATGGTAACGGGATGGCACGGATGGAAAACTAAACAGAATCCCTGACGCTAGACTAGCAAAACCAGAGCGCCTGGCAACCAGGCCGAGTTTGATGTGTTGCGCCTGCCGCCAAGCCTTTCCTGTGAGGGGTACTCATGCGCACTACTGATTTCTCTTTATGTATTTACTTCTTCAGGGTTTGGAGACAGGGTCAAAAGGAGCCTGGGTTGCCCTTGACTTACCATTTACTGGAGGCTGGCTTTTAACTCTGACCTTTCTTCTTCTATCTGCCAGGTGTTTGCACCACTAAGCACATGACTACTTTTTCTAAGCCTGTAGTAACAGAGGACATGGCCTTGGGCCGGGTTTCCAAGTTTCCTCTTCTGTCCTGGAGCTCTGTGTTTAGAGTCCACCAACAGTTACGCTCCTTCCTAGGAGCCCCAGATGGCTGTTTTGAGTCTGGCATTCTAACTTGAGGTCACTCACGCTCACAGTTTTCTGAGACACCAGTCACTTGGTTGGCTTTTCTTAAGGCCTCGGCAGAGACTGTCTCCTCCCAACCTCCGTCTCAAAGCCTAACCTGTTCTGGCTTCTGGAGACAGAGCACTCACAAGTTCACTCTCCTGGCTTTGGATGATGGAGGACAAATCGCCACCTGGCATACTGCTTCTGTTTCCTGTTCCTGATAATGCTGCCCAGTGAGGGGAGAAACCACACAGATGAAACTTTCAGAATCGTTATGAAGATTCCATAGACAGACAGATGGACAGTACAGAACACTCAGGCATATTGTTTTATTGGGTATGAGATTTATTAGGGGAATTCTTAATTGGGCAGATAGGCAACATGGAAGAGTTTTTTTTAACAGAGTTCAGGCCCATGAGATGAAGGCAACCTCTAACAGGTTTCAGAGTGGGTGGCTAGATACTACTATGTGATGTAGTTACTGAGTAGCACCAGCGTTATTGTGGGAGGAGAGAACAGACTGCCCTGCCGAAGGCTGTCCAAACACTGCACATACACCTGCTCCCACATGTGAGAACCGCAGCAACAATAATACTTCTGGAGCTCATTGAACCCTTTTACAGAAGTGAGCATTGCAGGCTCACACTGTCTCCATGGGGTGCCTGCCATTTCTCTAACAGCAGTTGTTGAAGGGTGAGAAAGAGACTGCTTCAGCTTAGTATGACCTGAGTACTCCCCAGTCTGTACTAACAACTGTACAATATATGAAGCATGGGGCATATTACGCTAAATTAAAGAAGCTGGCACAGAAGGACAGCATTATATAGCTCCATATATTTGAAACATGTAGGTCAGGCAAATCCATAGATTAGTGGCAGGACAGGGTAGGGGATGGGGTAAACGGACAGTGGGATGTCACTGCCCCTAGACCTGGGGTTTCTCTGAGAAGGGACCATGTTTCAGCACTAGAAAGGCTGTACACATTGTAAATACACTTTTTAAAAGTCACTGAGTTGTGTAATGGCTCATTTTACATTATGTGAATTTTTGGCCTAAAGGAAAACACACAGAATTAACACTCCAAATGCCTACTGGTTACAGAAGCTCCCAAACACAAAGTTGCATAAAAACACAGAATAAAACACGGAATTTCAGGGTCCTGTTGCAGTTCCCAGAGAAGCTGCCTGTTTCCGTTCAGTGACAAACTACAGCCCAAAGCATCCCGAATACCTCATTTGTCACCTCTGGTCTGGAGTCACATCATTGAAGGACCATGGAGGGTTTATTTCGTTGTTCTTGTTGCTGAGAAGGAAGCTATCTCAGTCAGCCCCTGTAAGGGTAATTTCTCACACAGCCTAAGTAAGAGAAGAGTTTACATTTTAATTATGTATCTGTGTGTGGATCTGGGCATGTGTGTGCAGTACCTGCTGAAACCAAAAGGGGGCGATGGAGTCCCTGGAGCTGGAGTTACAGGCAGTCATAAATTGTGCAATTTAGGTGTTGGAAGCCCAGCTTGAGTCTTCTGCAAAGTCAGTGTTCTTAATCACTGAGGTTTCTCTTCAATACCCAAGGGAGATTTTTTTTAAAAATGCAAAACAAGGAAAAAGAAATAAAGGGAAGCACCTTTTCCAAGGGCTTTATTTAAATAAAAATTGATTTTCATTGCCTTAAAATTGTTTCTCTCTGTTTCTTTCATCCCAATTTCCATTACAGGGAACCATTTGAGGCCAGCCTGCAAATCCAGGATTTGGCTCAATTTTGTTAAGAAAACAGAAGAGTTTAATTTCTACTTTTTTCCTTTAACAAATTTGAAGTCGTTACATGGTGTCAAATATATTTACTTCTACTTACATTCTGCATGCTTTTTCTAATATGTATGTATATATAAGTAACCTCTTGTGTTCTGTAATTCCCATCAAAACCTTGACCACAAACCAATACATCTACAAAAATAGCGAAAATGCCTTACCCTTGCTGGGATGACTCCAACACAGCAGCGGTGCCTGGACGACTTGCTGCGAGCTGAGCAGTGGAGATGAATGTGCAGTTGAAGAGATGACCTGCCTTTCCAGGTCACCATGAAGGTCAGCTCAGGCTTTGAGCTGAAAGCATTCAAAAGGCTTCCTTCTTGACAGGAGTGGATACAGTGGCAGCTGATCCGGAAGATGATACAGTTCCCAGCCTGGAGGTACACAGCCTTTTGAGCAACTGTGTCTTTTGTGTGTGCTCTGATGTTTAGAGAAGGTCTAGTGAAGGGCTACAGAATGATTTGTCAACTCACAGCCCGAGGGGCTTCCTCTCCTGCCATTAGGAATCCAACAACTTGTAAATATATAAGTATTGGGTCTCCTTGCTGTCTCAGTTTTCATCAGAGAAGCTCTTCCTGTTCATCAAGGAAAATGTAATTGTCACACATGAGTAAAAACAGGGGCCTTTGATTGTCACCAAACACATTGACCTGATAACCATTACCTTTGCTCTGTACAGAATTGTGATCTATGAAATTGAAAACAATTAACAATACACACACACACACACACACACACACACACACACACACACAGATGAGGCTTCAAAAAGATTGAGTTTCTAAAGTCAAATCTCAGTGTAACACAGACAAAGATCAGTATTATTCTTACCCAGATTTAGTATGTTAAGAGACTTAGTAGCATTTGGGACACATGAGCCCACTCAATTAGTGTGCCATCTGTCTGATTTCCAGCACCAGTCCTGAGTTGCTCTGTGAGGTACACACACAACAGTTCCCACAATAGCCAGGACTCCGTTAGAGCTGGCTGGTTGTTTCTATAGTGCAACACTGCAGAGCAGGAAGAACGCTGCAACCAAATGCTTCCCTTCCTTTTGCCCATCTAACAAACATGAGGCACAATAATCTGAATTTCTCACGCCAGTGAAGTGAGATGCTTCTTACTAAACTTTAAGCCTGGGCCCATTATCAAACACAGGAGCTACAGAGGTAAAGCTTAGTTGTAATGTTAATATAGGTCAACTGAAGCACTGATGGCATTTGAGCTGCCGAGCTGAAAAGCCAGTGACACATTTGATGTCATTGTTGTAAGGTGTTTTCACATATGTTTTCTCCTTGTTTCTGGTATAATCGTGTGGGCTAACCAAGTCGTGAGTTTCTTGTCTTCTTCTCATAGATGAAGGACTATATGCTATGCACTATAGAGTGGGTGCATAGCTTCCCAAGTGCCTTGCACACCACTCTGCACACCTACCTCTTCCCCTAGCTGTATGAGTTCAGAAAAAGCATGCTCTAAAAGTGGGCAGCCAGAGACCCCATCCCTGGGCAGATGCCTGCTGTATATCAAGGAGTGAGGGTCTCTCTGGTCTCCCTGCTAGAGATGTCCTTACCTGTCCTCTTTCTTTTTACTTAGAGTGTTTTCTGTTAGACATTGGCACCTGGACATGCTTTGACATAATTTGAAAACAATGAACTGTCATAGAAATGACCAAGGGGGCTTTCTGCACTACCATCATGAGATTGAGTGAGGCTCAGTGCCCTTGTTGTATACTTTAAGTATTCATTTCAACTGACTGATAAATGACATTGAGCCTGGTGTTCCCAGGGACTGGAAGTCTAGTACCACTCCTGGAGTCATGGCAACACAGAAGATTTTGGGGAAACTGAACAATGAATGTGACACATTCCAGGACTTCGGCTTAGATTGTCAACTCCAAGGTTCCAGGATATCCATAGCTAGTGACCAAGAGTACAGGTGAAGATCAAAGGAGTCCAGAGATTAGGGTCTAGAGGGGAGGAGGATTGTCCTAGGGTCTGTTCCATCAGACAAGATTTGTTGACTGAAGGTGGGAACTTCCATGGAAGTCACAGAGCTGCTAGCCACCTATTGCCTGATTGCTTTGGGCACCATTCCTCCCCTTTTCAGGGCAAAGTGGCTCCATTTATAATAGGGAGTGGTTATACGAGACCAGAATTTCCTCCACTCCAGCTACTTACCAACTATATAGACAATTGTGTCTATTTGCATAGCATCTGCTGAATTGTTTATTTTTTATTACTTACTATTCTATCTACTTGCAATTTCACAAACATTTTCATATCCAGATTTAACTGAAGAATAGCATGTGTATCTTCGTGTGGATATAGAAACACAGGCAAAGGTCCTTGCATCATAATGAGATGCTGGATGAAGTTTCATAAACTGAGCATCTCAGGGGGTCACTGGTACCAGATCAGGAAGCAGCAGCTCTCCAGCTCCCCTGACCATTCTGCCTGTCTCCAGCAATCACTATGCCATGGGTACGGGCATCCTTGGACTTCTAATAAAATGAGTCCAAGGCATTCACTTTTGAGTTGCAATGCATGGGGTCCTTTTTTTTTTTTTTCCCTTCCTTTACTCAGCATTTCATTTGTTAAGACTCATGCACAGTGTTGCAGTTCATTCTTGTGTTGTTGAGCATATTTCCTGGCGGGGGTGTTCATGGTTAATTTATTGGTTGGGAGTCAGGGGACATTCAACGGTCAAGCATTTCAAACGAAGCAGCTGAGCAATCTGTAGATATGCCTTTTGGTGAGTGTGAGAGAGTTCTCTTGCCGTGTAGTAGTCAGATATGTTCTAACATGGTTAGTGAGTATGGTCATCAAAAAAAGAACCTCTATGCCAATCAAGTAAATAAAGAATTGGTGCCATTTCCTTAAAATAAATTCCATTTAAAAAGTAACTAAATAGCCAAATGATGCCTGCTGAAGGATTGGCTATGGATACTTCACTTCTCGTGGAGCCTATCATTGTGTGGATGGTTGGATCTGTCAAAGATGCTTTGGTGCCACATGGAAACTTTCTCCTGATTGAAGAGAAGGACAGCTGCTCCTTACCGTGAGTTTCGCTGGCATTTAGTGCTGTGTTCCCCTTCAGCTACAACTCTGAAGAAGCAGAACTATGTCCAATAATGCGGACATGACTTGACTCTAGATGAATGATTCTTTTGCCATCGGAGGTCTGGACACATTTTTGTCACCAAGTCAGAAAGGGAATGCTACTGACATCCAGTGGAAGGGATCTGGGACTACTGTCACACATCCAGCACCCCTGTGGAATTCTCCCGCCCTGCAGTGGGAAGGTACTGCTAGCACAGTTCCTCATAGGAACACAGTGGTCTCCTCAGGGATCAAAGTGACTCTGCAGTTTAAACCATTGGCCAGCATTGTCTGTCCCAGGCAGCGAATGAAAAGCCAGCTCCTGTGTTGGATGGAAGGCCTGTTGCTGGCTGTCATTTCTCCCTGCTTTGAAACCAACATCAGAATAAAGTCAGCAGCACAGCAGGAAGAACAGGTTCTGCTTCTCTGATTTAGACAGATCTGTCAGAAATGCTCCCCCCCCTCCCCAAATTAGGTTAATTACAACTTCCTACCTATGGCTGGCTTACTTCTGATCATCTCACTTGTATTGCTGCTGGCTTGATTGACACTTGCAGAAAATTGCCCCCTAAACCTTCGCCTTCATGGTGGAATGCATGCGGAAAAGTGTTTCTTTCTTTGCCTGGTTCGGATTAAGCGATGCCAAAAGAAACAGCTCTCCATAATCTTTAGAACATCACCATGGCATATTATAACAATATACTCTGAGGGCTGATAATGAAGAGGAGACAGTGCCAGAGTTTGAACTCAGATTTTCCTGTAGTAACGTCACTGGGCTCGATTACATCTTCTCTCATGGTGAATTCAAGGCCCCTTGTCAGCCCAATGAGGAGGAGAAAGGATGAGGTCATGGAGAGTAGGAAAAAGTGGTTCTTTTCAAAAGGAAAAGTAGCACATGTTGACAGTCCTGTGGAAGAGGGCATGCATTTTACTCCACAGCACTATGGGCTTGATTTGGAGCGACTTAATTAGCAGACGCTCATGGTGGGTCAAGTGAGCACGTTAATCCTAGTTTTCCATGTCAGTACTTTGGGTTGAGGTTTTTTTTTTCTTTCAGTAAGCATAAAAATTCTTGTTAACTGAACAGTGTATTTTCCAGAAGTGAACTGACATTGTGTCGGGGTAGGGGGAGATCCAGCCAATCCTGCTCTTTCCCCCCAGGCTTGTAAGAAGTTGTTTTTTGAGCAGGATGAGATCTTATTGAAGAATCTGAACGCCTTACACTGATGATCTTTGGGGTCCGCTGCCTGCCCAGGTCTCAGGGTAAGAAGCCAGGGAAGGCCCCGGAAAGAAAAGATGGCCTAGAACTTAGCAGTTGGGAACTATTGAATTTACTGATTTATCAGCCAAGTTCTCCAGCAAGCTCAGACACTATGTGAGTTCCACTGCCAGCCTGGAGTCTAGCTTGGGAAGAAAGTGCCTCTTTAGCATGCGGAAAGCCATGAACAAGGCAGGGAACTGGCATAGAAAGAGAGGTCTAAAGTCCTTCCTCAGTGAGTTACAAAGTAGCATGTGAGAACAGGCAACATCAGTGAGGAAGGCTAGACAATTCCTGAGCAAGGTTCTCTAAAGCTGAATATGGAAGCAATGGTGCAGAGGCACTCCAGAGTGTCTGCAGGTGTCTGAGATGGCCCATTATCATACTACAACACACACTCATGCATAGAGATTTAAGATGCTAATTGGACATGTGACAGATGCAGTAGCTTGGAGTACGCTGGGTAGTAGACAGAGCATGCTCTTTTGGGAAAAGCTTGAACTGTACCAAGGACCCCGAAGGGCCCTGAATGTGACACAAAAGCTGCAGGCCTTGGTGCAGGAGACTGAGCTGTTAAAATGTCTTTGCTCCAGGAAGCTGCTACCCTCAGAAGTGACTTTTCCTATGGAACTGTTTCTGTTGGATTGATTCATTGTTTGGGACAGGAGGACTTGTAATTCCTCCATGGTAGCCACCAAGGCCTGTTATCAGCTAATGTTACTGGCCTCCTATCCCAACACTCTCTACACACATACAAGTTCCAAGACATAAGACATAGCTGAGTGGCCCATCACTGAAGACCCTTAAGCTGGTAAACATCTACATGGACACGCACGTTTTCCTCTATCTGAACACTGAATTCTAGTTGTAAACAAGATCAATTTACCAGACTGCCTTAGGTACAAAACCAGAAGCATATTTTTAAAGCTCACAAAGATTTATAACATTTTACATTACCAAGTAAGAACTTAAAAGATTATTTATCTAACTTCTACCATCACTATAATATTTTAAAGTTATATATTTTATCTGTAGCCACAGTAGATAGCCACAATGGCTGTAGCAGAGATAATCTAAAGAGGTATTTTTTAGTGCAGAATTCCTTCAAATGATTGAGAACCCTAATTAATTAATGTATATTAATACTTAAGTTGTAAGAATGCCTAAGCATACACTTAGAGTGAAGACACTGTTGAATATCATGTGGCCTCTAAGAAGTCCATTGTACCCAAAGAAGAACATTCAAAGGAAGAAAGCAAATGATTCCATAGAGACCTCATATAGTTTCCCTGAGGGATATTGGGACCCCCAAGTGTTTTAGGCCTTTTCATGAAAGCTACCAATTTAGCCCAGTTGAGGAGACTCGTGCCTAAGAAGCAAGCAGCCTTCTCCAAGGTGATGTAGGAACATGTCAAAGCACAACTCACATGTGCACACATGAATATTCCTTCCTAGATAGTTAGGAGACATATGATCCACCACCTGTGGATCATGGAGGCTGAGCCCCATTGTGCACACTTGGTCTTTATGAGATCACGAAAAGGTGGAATACATGTGTGGAGAGGCCAGAGGTTAATGTCTCTCTCTCTCTCCTCTATAAACATTATTTTTTAGAGATCATCTATCACTGGGGATATACAGCCAGGATAATCAGGAGCTCAAGGTCACTCTTAGTTATGCAGCAGGTTAAAGGCCAGCTTGAGATGCACTTCAAACAAAACATACAAAGCACTTCAATACGTCACCTAAAAACCATCTCCCAATAAGTCAACTGTTTGGATGCTTTCAATGTTGGACTTCCAGGATGGAAGAGTTCCTATCACACCTGTGTCAGGGACTTAGGGAAGAAAGACTCCCTGCCTTACAAAGAGTGTTTCTGTGTCTGGGTTGCCTCACTCAGAATGACTGCTTCTATCTCTAACCATTTATCGTGAAACTCATCATTTCATTCTTAGTAATAGCTAAAAACATATTCCGTTGCATAAGTAAGTGTGCCACATTTTAATTATTCATTCAGTTGATGGACATCTAAGTTGTTCTTACTTTGGTGAAATTATGAATAAAACAGCAATGAACATGGGTGAGCAAGTGTTCCTAGAGTAAGTTATAGGGTCCTTTGAGTGTGTGCTCTGAGCAATAAGATTTCTTCTTGTGGTGGATCTGTTTAAAGATTTTGAGGAAGCTCCACTGTAGTGGATAGAAACATGTGTTTGTTTGGATCCCAAGGGTAGGATGTGAAAGAGACTTGTGTGAGGGTGTGCAGTGTTTTCCTGCTTGAAACAGACTTGTGAGAGATCAGGTGATGCTTTTCCACTAGAAGAGGAACCAGGTCTTGTGGGTGTATGGTCTTTGTCAAGTGATAAATATCCTAGTACAGACTCTGAGATGATAAAGCCCAGAACAAGATATGGCTTTTTTGTCTTGGCATCATTTCTTATTGTTTGGCCGTTCATCATTCCCCTTCAAGAAGCTCCTGGAAAGAATGCTTCAAGGTTCTGGTTGCTACTCCCATTTCTGGCTGCTGCAGTTCCAGTCACCTTTGCTGAATTGCTGGTTTGCTGTTTAACAGGTCTGCTTGAATCCTGCCAATTACACCAGAGGAATCACTTCAAGGAACTGAGTCTATAAAGGTCGACTTCTCCTGTTCCCATTAACCTCTTTTTTCTCCTATCTATGGCAGATGGGTTGGAAGGAAAGTATAAGCGTGAAAGAACCCCAAATTAAGTAGGTCTGAAAAAGTTCAAAGCCTACACTTCACACCGATTTTTATAATGTTTTTACCAGTTGGTACTTCTACAGCAGTGAATAAGTGTTCACCTTTCCCTATATCCTTACCTGCTGGCAAGTCATACTGGCAAGATAATGGCACCCACATTATCAGAGCAATCAACCACTTTTGTATTGGACTTATGGTCTACTCCATGAGATGAAATGCATACTTGATATATTAATGAAGTAAAAACCTGAGATGAGACAGGCCGTGGATTGAGGGGAAACCTACTATAATTATTCTGCAAAATGAACATGGCAATAAAGTGACTCCTAATGATATATTGCTATACTCATAGATCAGTGTACAGCTAAGAAGCTTCTCCTTGCAGAAGACAATGATTACCACGAAGACTCACAACTGGACAGCATGCAGAGAGCACGGCATCTGGGAGCACTCAGCCTCAGGTGCAATGTCTGTATTAAATCCCTCCTCTCAAGGCTTAGGGAGCCAAAGATAGTGTATGACTCCAAAGAAACAGTGTATTTCAAATACAAGAAGGCCAGCCAATACACATATAGATTCACAGAGGCTATGACAGCATGCACTAGGCCTGGACAAGTTAAGCCAGAAAAAAATCCCAGCACAGAGAATGGAAAGCAGGCACAAACCTCCACTTCATACCAAGAAGATGCCTACAACTGACACCTGTTAGGAGAGGGACAAGTTTTTTTGTTTTGTTTGTTTTTGCAATGGAATGACACTGGGTATATTTGGGGAAGGTCTCATGCTCAGGAATAGTTGGCCAAAACAAAACAGATTCCATGATTTTGTATGTCTTTGTTGTTGTTTTGTTTGTTTGTTTGTTTTATCTTGATGTTTTAATGTGCTTGTTTTCTTGTTGAGAGAAAAAGAATGCAAAGTTTTGTGGGTAGGAAAGAGCGATTATGGGATAGAAGGTGGGGGAAGAGAAAGACTATGATGAAAATATATGTACAAGAAATTACTAAAATATTGTGGTACAAATAGGGCATGGTGTTTTATTCATCCATGATGAAAAGTAAAATTATGTTTACAGAAAAATTGTGGGTGGAACTAGAGAGCATCATGTTCTGCAAAATGAGCTAGAATGAGAAAGATAAGTATTACATGTTTTCTTTTACATGTTTACTCTTTGTGTGTGTCAGTAAACTAGAAAGGAGAAGTGGGAGGGGTAGAAGAGATCTTGAGAGAGGAGGTACATGTGACAGAAAAGCAGAAAGAGGGGATGTTGTGAAGATCAAGGTGTGCATGCAAACACCATAACAAAGTCTCTTAGTGTGTGTGTTTGTGATTGTGTGTGTGTGTGTGTGTGTGTGAGAGAGAGAGAGAGAGAGAGAGAGAGAGAGAGAGAGAGAGAGAGGCAGAGAGAGAGGGAGAGGGGGGGAGAGAGAAAGTAGGCAGAGAAAGTGAAAGTGTTTGTGAACGTACTCATAATTGCAGCTGTGTTTGGAGGTCAGATGCCAACATTGGTTGAGGCAGGGCCTCTTATTGCCATGGATCTCATCAAGAAGCCTAGATTTGCTGCTCAGGAAACCCCAGGGGACTGCCTATCTCTGCTTCCCTGTGATATAAGAACACATGCCGGAGGTCTGCCACGCCTTTCTTCCCAGTGTGGCTACTGTGAGATGTATATTGTTCTTTATCATCTCCAGGTCTGTTTCTCTTGACTTTGCAAAGTTTTCTTCAGTTATGACTGTTGCAGTCAATTTTTAGTTGCTGTGAAAAGTTTTGTGAAAATCATCTTAAATGATGAGGAAGTTTATTTTGGATTACTGTTTCATAGGTTTTGGAGGTAGTCACATAGCGCCATGTGTCTGGGCTCATGAGGAGGCTTAGTACTGTGGCAGAGTATGTCATTGAGAAGGGAGTATCATAACAGGTCATCTGGTGATCTCCTCCATCCAATGAGGTCCCATCTCCCAGTATGTATTCACATTGGTGAGGGTAACATCCCATGATCCAATTGCTCCTCAAGCACCAGAGGTCAGGCCTTTAAATATGTAAGTCAGATGCTTAGCTTCCAAACCACAGCAATGCTACTGTAAATGTGTCTTCAGAGGATAGGACAGAAAATATACTATCTGAAGAAAATAAGAATGGAGTCAAACAAAGGCAATGAACACACATGTTAGAGAATAAACAGACTTTTAAAAATGATGATGGAGAAACTCAAAATCCACATGTAAAAGTCTGAACGTAGATTTCTATCACTCACACTGTAAAAAACAAAAAGAAACAACCCCTCGCAATAAACAAAATCAACTCAAATATATATATGTATATATATATGTGTGTATATATATGTATATATATGTGTGTGTATGTATACACACACACACACACACACACAACTGAATCTGCTAGAGGAAAACAAGAGGAAAAGCTTATATAGAACAGAGGGAGTTTTCAACAGTTTTTCAGACAACAGGAAATTTGCAGGGAGAATATGTAAAATACTCAACAACAAGGCCACACCTCCAATAATGCCACTCCCTATGAGTCTATAGGGAACATCTTCATTCCAAACACCACAACTTGATAAGTAAAACAAGCCAGATTTAGAAAGACAATGACTCCATGACTTTCTCATATATGGAATTTTGCAGCAGAGATAGTATGAAAGAAGAGGGGGGAAATTAGCTTAGTTGAGATGTGTGGCTAACAAAGTCAAGTCCAGTCGACAGGAAGTCTACAGGGAACATCTTCATTCCAAACACCACAACTTGACTTTTTCTTTTAACATTTTATTATTTTAATTTAAATTTAGTTTAAAAAAATTTATTCACTTTACATCCCAATCATTTCCTTCCAGTCCCACCCTCCATGTCTCCTCTCTCCCCATTCTCTTCCCCTAGTCATCAGAGAGGGGGAGGGGGAGCCCTTTTCCCCTACCAACTGACCTCAGCATATCAAATCTCACCAGGAGTGCCTGCTGTCCTCTTCCTTTGTGGCTTGGTAAAGGCACCTCGCCAGGGGGAAGAGATCAAAGTGCAGGCAACAGAGTCCATGGCAAGGACAGCCCCTGCTTTGCTTACTAGGGGACCCACATGGAGACTCAGATGCCTATAGGCTACATCTGAGCCGGGGGCCTACGTCCTCTGTAGGCAGGCATCTCTTGTTTGGTGCATCAGTCTCTGCTTACATCCCTGGGAGATATGTTGGGTCCAGTCCCTTCTGGGTTTTTCTGTTCCCCCATTCCTCCACAGGACTCCCTGCACTCCACCTAAAATTTGGCTGTGAGACTCAGCTTCTGCTTTGATCCACTGCTGGGTGGAGTCTTTCAGAAGACAATTATGGTAGGCTCCCATCCTGTTCTCTCTCTTCAACTGTTTTCAGTGTCTATCCTGTTTGCCCTTGTAAATGAGAATTAAGTATGCTCCCTAGGGTCCTCCTTGTTAACTTAGCTTCTTTAGGTCTGTGGATTGTAATACGGTTATCCTTTATTATGTGGCTAATATCCACTTATAAGTGTCCTTTGGGTCTGGGTTACTTCACTCAGGATGATCTTTTCCAGGTCCATCCATTTGCCTACAAATTTCATTGATGTCTTTGTTTTTGATAGCTAAATAGTATATTCCATTGTGTAGATGTACCACAGTTTCTTTGACATATGCATTGTTTCCAGTTTCTGGCTATTACAAATAATGCTGCTATGAACATAGGTGAACAAATGTGTTTGTTTTATGGGGGAGTATCTTTTGGGTATGTGCCCAGGAATTGTACACCTGGGTCTTGAGGGAAAGCTGTTGCCAATTTTCTGAGAAATCTCCAGAGTGATTTCCAAAGTGGTTGTAGAAGTTTGCACACCTATCAGCAATTGAGGAGTGTTCCCTTTTCTCCACATCCTTGCCAGCATGTGTTATCACTTGAGTTTTTTATCTTAGCCATTCTGGTAGGGTTGTAAGATGGAACTTCAGGGATGTTTTGATTTGTATTTCCCTGATGACCAAGCATCATCTTTAAATGATAAGCATATCTTTAAGTGCTTCTTGGACATTAGAGATTCCTCTGTTGAGATTTCTCTGTACCCTACTCTTAAATGGATTAATTGGTTTGTTGGTATTTAATTTCTTGAGTGATACACACGCATGCACACACATGCATGTGTGTGCGTGCGTGTGCATGTGTGTGTGTGTGTGTGTGTGTGTGTGTGTTTTGTCATAAATAGGGTTGGTGAAGATATTTTCCCAGTCTGTAAGCTGTTATTTTGTTTTATTGACAGTGTCTTTTGCTTTTCAGAAGGTTTTCAGTTTCATGAAGCCCCACTTATTAATTGTTAATCTTTTTAAAATATATTTTATTAGTTTATTCATATTACATCTCAATCGTTATCCCATCCCTTGTATCCTCCCATTCCTCCCTACCTCCCATTTTCCCCTTACTCCCCTCCCCTAAGACTGTGAATGAGGGGGACCTCCTCCTCCTGTATATGATCATAGGGAATCACGTGTCTTCTTGGTAGCCTGCTATCCTTCCTCTAAGTGCTACCAGGCCTCCCCATCCAAGGGACGTGGTCAAATATGGGGCACCAGAGTTTGTGTGAAAGTCAGACCCCACTCTCCACTCAACTTTGAAGAACGTCCTATCCATTGGCTAGATCTGGGTAGGGGTTTGAAGTTTACTGCATGTATTGTCCTTGGCTGGTGCCTTAGTTTGAGCGGGACCCCTGGGCCCAGATCGGCCCATTTTAATGTTCTTCTTATAGGTTCCTAGGACCCTCTGGATCCTTCTATTTCCCCACTCTCCCATGCTTCTCTCACCTAGAGATCCAATAGGATATCCTCCCCTCTGACCCACTTTCCTGGTGAGTGAATACTTCATGGGACATGCCCCTTGGGCTAGTGTCCAGATGTATGTGAGTATATACCATTTGAGTCTTTCTGCTTCTGGGTTAACTAACTCATTATGATCATTTCTAGCTCAATCCATTTGTCCACAAATTTTGGGAATTCCTTGTTTTTAATAGCCGAGTAGTATTCCATAGTGTAAATGTACCACAGTGTCTTTATCCATTCTTCTACTGAGGGACATTTAGGCTGTTTCCAGGTTCTGACTATTATGAATAAGGCTGCTATGAACATGGTTGAGCAAATGTTCTTGTGTGCTGGCGCATCTTCTGGGTATATTCCAAGGAAATCTATCTGGTGCTATCTCAGAAAACTGGGAATAAGGCTTCCTCAAGACTCAGCTATTAATTGTTAATCTTAGAGCTTGAGCTGTTGGTGTTCTGTTCGGGAAGTTGTCCCCTGCACCAATGAGTTCAAGTCTCTTCCACGCTTTCTCTTTTAATAAATATAATGTTTCTGGTTTTATATTAAGGTTCTTGTTGCACTTGGATGTACAGGGTGATAAATATGGACCTATTTGCATTCGTCTACAAGTAAACATCCAGTTAGACCTGCACCATTTGTTGAAGATGCTATCTTTTATTCTATGTATGGTTTTGGCTCCTTTGTCTGTAGGTGTGTGGGTTTATTTCTGAGTCTTTGATTCGATTCCGTTGATCTACCTGTGTGTTTCTATGCCAGTCCTATGCCATTTTTATTACTGTTGCTCTATAGCATAGCTTGAGATCAGGGACGGAGAGCTTCAGAAGATCTGTTACTATATAGGATTGATTGTCTTACCTAGTCAGGGTTTTTTGTTTTTCCCCTATGAAGTTGAGAATTATTCTTTCAAGGTCTATAAAGAATCATGTTGGCATTTTTATGGGAATTGCATTGTACTATAGTTTGCTTTTGGTAAGATGGCCATTTTTTACTATGTTAATCATATAGATCCATGAGCATGGTAGATATTTTAATCTTCTGATATCTTCTTCAGTTTCCTTGTTCAGAGAATTGAAGTTTTTTTCATACGTCTTTTACTTGCTTGGTTAGAGTTACAGCAAGAGACTTTATCTTTTTTTGGTGGCTATTGTGAATGGTGTTGTTTCCCTAATTAAATGGTATACATTGGTGGATTTCTATATATTGAACCACTCCTGCTATGAAGCCTACTTGGCCATTGTGGATAATATTTTTGATGTGTTCTTCTTGGATTAGGTTTGTATTTTACTGAGTATTTTTGCATCAATGTTTATAAGGGAAATTGGTTTGAAATTCTCTTTCTTTTTGGGATCTTTGTGTGGCTTAGGTATCAGGGTGACTGTGGCTTCATAGAATTAATTTGGTAATTTTCCTCCTGCTTCTATTTTGTGTAATAGTTTGAGAAGTGTTGGTATTAACTCTTCTTTGAATATCCGGTACAGTTTTGTGCTAAAACAATCTGGTCTTGGGCTTTTTGGGGGAAGATTTTTGATGACTGCTTCTATTCTATTTCCTTAGAGTTAGGACTATTTAATTTATTTACCTGTTCTTGATTCAACTTTGATAAGTGGATTTTACCAAGAAAATTGTCCATATCACTAGATTTTCAAATTTTGTGGAATGTAGACTTTTGAGGTAAGACATGATTGATTCTTTAGAGTTTTTCGGTAATGTCTCCCTTTCATTTCTGATTTTGTTGATTTGGATACTTTCCCTTTTCCTTTTAATTAGTTTGTCTAAAGGTTTGTCTATCTGGTTGATATCTTATTTTCTCAAGGAACCCACTCTTGGTTTTGTTGATTCTTTGAATTATTCTCCCTTTTAAATGTGTAGGCTTTTTGTTATTTCTGTTGTTTTTGAGGTCCAGCTTTAGTCCAACATGGTCTGATAAGATACAAGGAAATATTTTAATCTTCTTGTATCTGTCAAGGCTTGCTTTGTGCCCTGCTATATGGTCAATTTTGGATAAGGCTCTGTGTGTGCTGAGAAGGTATATTCTTTTGTGTTATAGTGAAAGGTTCTATGGGTGTCTCTTAGGTCCATTTGTTTCAAGATATCTGTTAGTGTCATTATTTCTCTGTTTAGTTTCTTTTTGATGACCTGTCTTTTGGTGAGAGTAGGGTGTTGAAGTCTCCCACTGTTAATGTGTATGGATCAAAGTGTGATTTAAGCTTCATCAATGCTTTTTTCACAAATGTGGATGCCCTTGCATTTGAAACATAGATGTTCAGAACTGAGATGTCATCTTGGTGGACTTTTCCTTTGATGAGTATGAAATGTCCTTCCTCATATCTTTTGATTAAATTTGGTTGAAAGTCTATTTTATTAGATATTAGAATGTTTATTCCAGCTTCTCTCTTGAGTCTGTTTGCTTAGAAATCTTTTTTCAAGCCCTTTACACTCCTGTAATGTTTACCTTGGTGCCTGACATGTGTTTCTTATATGGAGCACAATGATAGGTCCTATTTGTGCATCCATTCTTTTAGTCTGTGTCTTTTTATTGGAGAACTGAATCCACTGATGCTGAGAGATATTAATGACTAAAAGCTGTTAGTTCCTTTGATTTTGATGTTGGTTGTAGTAGTATGTTTGTATTCTTGTCTTCTTTTGGTTTTTCAAAAGTGAATTAATTTATATCTTTTTTATTGGGGTAGATAACCTCCTTGAGTGAGAGTTTCCTTCTAGTATCTTCTGAAGGCCTGATTTTGTGATAGATATTATTTAAATTTGTTTCTGTTGTGGAAAATCTTATTTTCTCCATCTATTGTGTATAGTGGTCTTTTTATGGTTTGCAAGATGTCTGCTCTAGCTTTTATGGTCTCTGCTGAGAAGTCAGGTGTGATTCTGATTGGTTTGACATTATACATTACTTAGTTTTTTCCCTTGCAGGTGTTAATATTTTTCTTTGTTCTGTACATTAACCGTTTTGATTATTATGTGTCAGGAGAATTTTCTTTTCTGATCCAATGTATTTGGTGTTCTGTAGGACTCTTGTATGCTTACAGGCATTTTTCCTTTTGATTGGGGAAATTTTCTTCTATGATTTTTTTGAAAGTATTTTCTGGGCCTTAGAACTGGAAATCATCTCTTCTGTTCCTATTATCTTTAGGTTTCATCTTTTCATGGTGTCTTTGATTTCTTGCATATTTTGTATCAGCTTTTTTTTTTTTTTTTAGATTTAATGTTTTCTTTGATGGTTGTATCAATTTCTTCAATGGTGTCTTCTACACCTGAAATTCTTTCCTCCATTTCTTGTATTATGTTGGTGATGCTTGACTCTGTATTCCTGTTTTCTTCCCTAAATTCTCCCTCTCCAGGGCTTCCTCAGTTTGTGCTTTC
Organism: Acomys percivali; assembly: GCA_907169655.1. NCBI lineage: Eukaryota > Metazoa > Chordata > Mammalia > Rodentia > Muridae > Acomys > Acomys percivali. The sequence continues at coordinate 82,717,268 of OU015743.1, read as the reverse complement.
TGTATTGTTTTCATTTCCAGCTTCATATTTTGGACTGTTTTATTGATTTCCTTTAAATGTTTGTTTGTATTTTTCTATATTTCTTTGAATAATTTCTCTTTTTAAGCCTCAATGGGTTTGGCTTTATCTTCCTGTATTTCTTTAAGGGCTTCTTCTTTAAACACTATCATCATCTTCATTAGCATATAATACCTGGTTGTCTCTGGTATTGGCTGATAGTTCCTGGTGCCAGATGGAGTCAGGAAGAGCCCTGGGCAATAAGCTGGATGTTCGCACAGGAGCTCTCCTTGGATTATTAAGTGTGGTCTCTGATTGGTGAGTGGTTCCACTAGAAACTGCCTGTCCTCAGATGTATGATTCTCAGGACTGACTTGGCTCTTCAGTAACCTGGGGAATGCCTCCTTTGGTCATGGACATCCCAGAGCCAGCTGTGTCAGCACTGGCTCTCTTGCTCTGAGATTAATGAGCTCTCACTGCCCAGACACTGTGCTCACTGTGCACCACTATCCTGGAGAACATGTGAGCTCAGAAGTCTGGCTGTTCCCCTTTCAGAGACAGATGCTCTTGGAGCAGCAGCTTGAGCTGTCTCTGTGAATTCTGGGCATCAGGAGGCCCAAGGTTGGTGCCAAGCATCTTGGTATCCACCCATGGGAAGGTGGAAGTATGTGGTTGGCCAGAGGCTGAGACTGTCCTCTGAAGGAAAAGGGAGACTTTCCCCAGGATTAGCTAGGTAACCTGAGGTTGGACTAGCTGTTTCCCTCACCATGGGCTTTTCTCACACCTTGGAAATACAAACTCTGGAGTTTAGGGGTCTAGAGTCATAGCCTCTTTGTCATTCTATAATCACTCTGTTCCATTGATCTGATACTGTGCATGATCTGCCCTGCCATCTGGGATCTCCCCCACAAGGTCATTTTAAAATATATACTTTTCTTAATTTTATTTTTGTAATTCACATTAAACCACAGACCATGAATATAAACTTTGAAACTCCTTTGTTGTATACTTCATTCCATAAAAAGTGCTTTCTCAGTAGTATTTTGCGGCTATATTTGGTCTAACATTTGAAGACAATGTTTATTGTATTAAAACCTATAAGTTTTATCAAAAAAATCTACAAATATTTGTCCATTGCACTTTTACATATTATGAAATGGAGAAATGTAAAATATCCCAATGTGAAACTCATTGTAATATCTTTTTTCATTTTTTGAAATTAAAATATAATTCTACCATCTCCACCTTCCCTTTCCTCCATTATATCCTTCCTATGTGCTTCCGCTTACTCTTTGTCAAATTCATGACCTCTATTTCAGTTGTTATTTACACACCACATACATTCATATATATGTGTGTATATACATATGCACACACACAGAGGGAGGGAGGGAGGGAGGGAGGGAGGGAGGGAGGGAGGGAGAGAGGGAGGGAGAGAGAGAGAGAAACACTTCTGAAATCTCAAAGCTCACACTTCATGTAACACACTTAATCTGAACATGAATGACACCCATAGACATGCTAATATTGAAGGGGGTGATCTTGTGGTGTCTAACCCCTAAACAAAGAACTACAGGTGACTAAGAATCGTGAGAGTGGAAGAAACAGTCTTCCTCAAGAAGGAACTCACCCCAGGATTGGTTATCCAATACTAAGTCATCAGCCATGAAATCATATACATATACAAGTAACACTAGATGTACTCACCTTGGAAAATATATAAGGCAAAAGAAAATATTACATACAAACTATATAGATGCATTTGGCACATACATTAATTTTTTGTGTAACTACCATGCAGCTTTGTCTTGTCTGTCTGTCTGTCCATCCACCCACCCACCCATCCATCCATCCATTCATGGTACCCACACACATAGAGTTATTTTAGAAATAAGTGAACAGAGGCTGTTTCTTTGAGTTCCACTTGATTGTGATGAGTGAACTTCTGAGAATTCAGCCTGCTCCTTGGAAGGAGTAGTGGTGACAAATAGCTTGTCTCCAGGTTAGCGTCATCTACCATTTCCTGAAACAGCACATCCGATAGGTTATGTGGGGCTGTCAGGTCTGTAACACTTCTCATTTTTCTTTCCATTTGTTGTATGTGAACATTCCATGTTTCCAGTTAGTGCTCAAATATGTTAACAAATACAAAAAAATCTTCTCAAGGTTGCAGTTTGAACTCTGGCTGCCATAGTTTCAACCCTAGCACCCACTCTGAAGAAATTGATTACTTTGTTTTCCTGACAGACATCATTTCCAGCACATGTTTTTTGCTTCTGCATTGCCTTCTTAATGCTATTTTTTTTTTTTTATCTTGGGGCTTTTCATCAATTTCTTTCTTTCTTTTTTTCTCATATTACATGGCTTTTCCTCTGGATTCCCCTGCAGCAAATTTCAAGTTAAATAAGCATTTCTCCAAATTACATGGTCCCATGAGTTCTCGGAGGAACACCTTTGGCAAACCCACTCATCGATCTCCCTTAGAAAAGTCTTAACATCTGAGTTAGGCCTGTCATGCTGGAGCCAGGCTCTGAACTATACTCCCCTGCATGTTATGCAACAGCTACCCATCATAAACAGAACCCACTTCATCAAGCTTCCCACCACAGGAGTCTCTGCTGCTCATTCAATACCAACAGTTCATTTTTCTTTTTCTCCCTAGATCAAGTTCCCACAGCCATAATCAATATATATATATATAATATTCCAATTTGTCACCATACATTCAAGCTGCAGTCAGACTCCAGTGACTCCTATGTGTGTGTCCCAGGCACCTGTGTCTCAGTTCATGATAATGTGCTTAGTGAGCTCCATCTCTCACTAGTGCTGACAAGTGGGTGGCACCAGGAACTAGCAGGGATTTACTTCAGTGGAGATATGGTTAAGTGGCAGCTTGATTGCTCCATCAACAAAATGTGGCCAGTCATTTCAGGTGCTTCCTGCAAAATCGCTAGATGGAAAGTTTAGAGCCCCAGATGGCTCAGGGCTTCCTTTCTGCAGAGGGTGCCCCTTTTCACCAAGTCTTCACTCTCACCTAATCACGAGCTTGGACATTAGGAGGACATTCTTAAGGCTAGTGGCCTCCAATGTCTGGATGAATTGAGAATAATAGGATGAATTGAAAACATAGCCTTACTCGAGGAACTCTCAGCAGCCAACATGGAGTCTTGAACACTACACACACACACACACACACACACACACACACACACACACACACATGCATGCACATAAGCACTCACACATCCTCATATATATATAAAATATATATACATACATATATATCCTCACACATATACATATGAAGATGTGCGTGTGTACATACACTATACAGTCATGCCAACAGCTGTCATTTTCCAAAAATTCTTAATTTTGTGTCAAAAGTCATGGTAGATATTCATATACCTAAAAAACTTTTTATGTGACTGATATTTGTTCTGGAAATCATTGTAGCTTGTATCGGAGGTGTTTGGCAGTTTACAACATAACCCTTTATCTCCTTTCTTCTGCCTATCCCTCATTCTTCTTTGTTTGTTAAGTTATTGCCATATGATTGAATCTTCTCTTTTCTTTTTCTTGCTTTCTTTCTTTTTTTAAATAAGAGAAATGAAATTTTACTACTTCTCTTGTCCAATTTATATTTACAGATAAACACAAATCAGCTCTTTATTGTCATCATTGAGATCTACATCCTATGGCTTATCATTCTGACTTGTTCATTCCATCACATTTTAGTAGCACCATGGTGACCTAATATGGATAATATATGCATACATATTTAATAACAATATTTTCTATTAAGTTATTTTGAATAATTGATTAGACAGTTAAATTGTCCTAAGTCCATTCTGGTTCCCCAGCGCATGTATCTCTTTTGGCTGATTGCCCCTAAAATAATAATACATATTATTATAATAACTCAGAAATATTAGGTGGCAGTTCTGTGCATAGCATTCAGGACACAATTATATTTCAAGTTGCTTTCTCCAAACCATATTAACCTCTTGAGTGACTTATTTTTGTTCTTGGTATGAATATTCACAAATGACAGAATGTATTATTGTCATCTTGATCCAAGTAGGAAATTCAATATTCTATAAAAAGATATCACATACCTCAATTACCTCCTCATCCTCATAGAATCAACCATTAATTTCTCGGCAATTCCAGGTTACTGGTAAGGTATTTCGTCAAGTGTTCCATTATACATTTGTGTTGCCATTGGGGGTAAAATATATGATGTGGGCTGAGGGATGGCTCAAAACCAAAGAGCAATTGCTACTATAGCAAAACGCTGGGGTTCAGTTCGCAGCACACACAAGGCAGCTTCTGTGGCTCCATTTTCAGAGGATCTGATGTCCTTTTCTGGCCTCTAAGGACACTGCATGAAGGTGGTACACAATCATACATGCTGTTAAAACACTCATACACACAAAATAAAAGCAAATCCTTGAAAATATGAGGGACAGAGGAAAGAATCTAATAATCAGTCCTGTGTCAATTGTCTTACCCAGTGACACTTTCTGTGGTCACTTTTTAACTTGACAAATGCTTAGATTTATTGTGGAGAAGACAGAGGTGCTTCAGAGAACACTGAGAGAGCTGTGTCTCTGTAGGGAGCTATCCTGCCCCTCTGGACAAGCCTGCCTAATTCCTGGTCCCTCTAGCTCTCTCTATAATTCATTATCCTGGCAGATAGTACCTTCTCAATGTGTTTGCTTCGATGTCTTTGACTTCATTTGTCACTAAATAGCCGCCTACTTCTTATGATCCTTCCTACAGTTTTTCATTCTGGCTTGTGTCTCTCTGTGCTTTTCTTTGCCACATCAGATACACTGGTTGCCTAGAGTAGCTATAGAAATACACCCCAGGGTCTTCATATTGAGACTTTGATGGAACAAAATAAAGTACCTGCTTTAAAAAAATGGTTTAATTTTATTTCTTTAGTGAATGTGGCAATGTGTGTGCTGTAGAAGTGTGTATGTTCCATAGTCTGGGACAACTTCTAGGAGTTGGTTCTTTCTTTCTACCATCTGGGTCCCAGAGGTCACACTCAGGTCATCAGCCTTTGTCATACAAATCCTCACCTTCTCAGCCCTCTCACTAGCCCTGTCCCAACATACACTTTTTATAAAACTGTATAGTGATGGAGGGGTAGGGCACATACCAAGAGTGCATCCAGATGCTGATGAGGAAGACCTTGGAGCTGTGAGGCTCATGCCTTTCTGCATCACCTTCAGTGTCTAGCTTTGCCCTTCTGTTCTTTTTTTCTGTATTCCAAAACATAGGAAACTCATTTTTCACATAATTTTTCTTTATGGCCAATTTGTAAATTCTATCTGGATCCATTCTTTGGATTTGATCACAACCACTTTGAAGGATGATTCCATCCTTCTAGTGTGCTTTAATTGTGCTATTCCTTGTTGCAAGGCTATTCCCACAGTAAATGCAATGCATCCTGGGACCTAACAAGGAACTTGCTTACATTTCCATATATTTGATATTGGCTAGGCCAAATAACAAGGATAATTTCTTGAAGTACTTACTGTTTGCCATTATTACTCAACAAAAAAATAACATTTGAGACATCAGCCATTGTTATAGTTTCAACATAAACTTCTATGAAAAGACTCAAGTTTGAAATCTTGGTCCTCAGTGCATTGTTCAGAGGTGTGGCTTGGGTAAAATGAGTCCTGAGAGCCCTGAAATAGTTAACAGATTCATATATGAATGGATCCATAGGTGAGTGGACCCTTGGGAGACAACGGGCATTGTGGTAGGTAGAGGCTGACTGGAGGTAGTAGTTATAGGCTGTGTGATTTTGAAGGGTGTGTTTTCTCCTCTGCGTCCTTCACCTTCTTCTCCTTTTTAAAATCCATCTTTCTCTTGTTTATGCCACCATGAGGTGAGCAGATTTGTATTACATTACCCTGTCTGCCATGATGCAAAGACTTGCCTCATCTCTAAGCCTTTGCAATGGGACCGAATGATGCTGCACTAAACTTTGAATCTAAAGACATCATTCTGCTTTTTAAAATTGTCATACTCAGGTCAGTGTGACACTGTGAAAGCAGGCCAACTTATCTATGTTTTCTTTCTACTTTATCCACACAATGGCTGTCAGTGGGTTTGCTCATCTTCAACACAGATTCAAGATGTAAGGACCATGGTGGCTTTGAAAGTGCTATAAATTCCAGTTCTCAAGCCATTGGCCTCTATGGTCATCTTGTGCACTGACAGTTGGACACATCCTGCCCACTTGCTCTTGCCTCATTAAATCAACTGCAGAGTTGGAAGTGCTTTGCCTGTGGGAATAACACTGACAAAATAGACAGCATTGTTGGGAGTCAAAGGTGAAGCCATTTTGTATCCATCCAAGGATGGAAAACATGAAGTAATTTATTGCTTTATTGACTGCCTGGGAGTGGGGATATTCACACTTTGTTTTGCTGCAGCACTCTCTCACTCACTGGATAGCTTAAAAGGGAAAAGCTGCAATCACCTGATTATATTTTTACCTTGCCATATGGCTCTAAGAAGCATGGAGAAAGGGCTTCTCTTGGCTGTGGAGAGAAGACTATCAAGGCTAGCACACTGAACTAGGTAGAACCCTGAAATGCCTTTCTTCCTGTGTGATAATTTTAAAATAGCAACCGAGTTTAAAACAAACGTCAGCTGTGAAATGAATATCCAGTCTGGAGGCCAGGGATTTTGGCATTTAAGTCCAATTAGAAATAATGGAAATCATGACATTTGCTGTCGCTCTCCTTACAGCAGGTGTTATTTTCACTATTAAAGTTCTATGTGAGTCTCTGCAGGGTTTTCATTTAATTGGCAAACATTGTAAGACACATGTCAAATTTCATCAAGTCTTGGGCCTTTTCATGAAAAAAAAAAATGACTTTGAGCTTGCTAATGTTTAACCTCTATGTCCCCAGGCTTCCCACTGCAAACATTGCTGCAAATTAGTTTGTATAGCTTCACTGTCAGTGGTCAATAGCCGGGTGGTGGATTTATGAATGACTTTTGTTAAGTAACAGCTTAGGAATACTCAGAACTGTCTCAGACCTCCTCCACCCACATCTCTCCTGAAACCAGCATTTGCACAAGCACAAATCATGCATGAATGAAGGACACAAATGGACTGGAACGCCCCTGGAAGTACAACTCATTCAAACACTGCTTCCACTCACTAATATGTCTGCTTTTACATTAACCTTGAGTATTTCTTCAAGATGACACCTGACTAACTCTCGATGACTCCAGGGACAAACACAGTGGACCAATACACCACCACCTTCATATACCTCTCAGAGAGCAGCACCAGCCTCAGGTTTAAAGAGACCCCATTTCTCCCTTTGCCCACAAGGGGGTGCTAGATTGACACTTTGGTGGAGTATCTGTTGATTGAAGGCAAGCATGTAAGGCAAAAACAGGAATATCAAAAGTAACAGGAGAGCACCTGGGGAGATGGCTTAGAGGATAAATGCTTGCTGCCTAAGTGTGAGGATTTGGGTTTAGATTCTTAGATCTAAATATTAAAAATCTGGCCATGACGGCACCAGCCTATAATCTGAGCACTTGGGAGGCAGAGAAGGAAGTGTCCTTGAAGCTTGCTGACCCCCCCTAAAAGTGGGGTGGAGAGTAGAGGGATTGAGGAAGAAACCCAGTGTCTACACATGTACACAGAAGCACACACATATACATACCACTTCCATACACAAATAGCAGGAGGAAGCACCGCACTATTTTGAAATGACTATAGGAAGCATGGAGCTATTTGCAATCTTTTACAGAGTTAAAAACTCATCACCAGAAAGAAGAAGAAGTGGAATCCACAGACCCTTTGGATATCTCAATGTCCCCCAACACTCCTATCCCTGACCCCTGTCTCTCCTTGCTGGGTCACTCTTGTTGTCTTCTGAAACATTTCCATGTGACTTCTGTTTCCTCTTCGTGTGTCTGAGGGGGCCAAGGTGTAAAGCACATCTCTTTCTCTTTAACCGTCTTAAAGCTCTCCTCTGATATGAAGCCTATGCCCCAGAGTCTACTTTCCCAGGACTACTCCTCTCCAGAAAAATCTGTGTCTTGAACCTGAAGCCCCATCTGGTAACTAGTTTAGCTTTTCTTACCATTAACAAATGCTGGCAAGAGTGTAGGACATGACTTCAGACCTAGATCAAAATCTGTGCACTCGATCAAGACGTGGAGACCTTCCTTCACCTCCCAAATTGCTCTTAGCTGCACCTTTCATCAGCCCTTCCTTCCAAGGGCTTCTTTCCCTCCATCTAACATCTGGGCAGCTCCAACAGCCTCTGCCATGGGCCTTCTCATCTCTTCCTGTTGTCCTTAGCTTGGTGTCCTTGGCTTGTGTTCCTAACCCATGACTTCTGTAGTGATTCGCTTGCTTCAGTAAAGCTCCACTTCCAGATGTTTCCACATCCTCTCAAGTCTGCACCCCCAGCCAGGGACTAGGTACTCAAACCCTTGAGCATATTGGGGTCATTACATACTCAAACTGTAGCAGCACTGATTATGTAAGAAGTGATGTTAAGAGTGTGTTATGAACACCTTCTTCATCTTCACAGTAGCTTCTGAAGATGTGAGGTAAACATGCTATTATACACATTTGTTGATAAGAAGTCCTCTAACACTGAAATGATCAGTTTAAGGTCACCAAACTTATAAGTAGTTGGGCCAAATTGGAAGTTGAATCATGAACTGTCTCTTCCTTGGAGTCAAATCACATTAGGGACATCATGCTCACTAATAGGCCAGTAGTCAGTGAATACAGCCATTATAGTGTTGAGTCTCCTGTTCATCTTGGAACACTCCAAATGCATTGATTTATATTTAAATAATTATTTTTCTACCCCTTTCTTTATCAACTTTGAGCCTCTCAGGGTACAGTCAGGTTATTTATGCCATGTTGTTAACCACCAGTTTCCCAATGCATCTAGTGAGGTGTAGCACCTGTCTTCTCCAATGGGACTATTTTCATACCCTAATAGCTTAGTTATTTCTGTAAACTCAACATGGTATTTTTTCCTTTGACATTTGTCTGTGTAAAGAACATTAAAACTATTGTCCTTTGTGGAGCTACCACCATGGTATTTGTCAATCCCATTATGAAGGATGCTGAAGCCTACGGAATCGCTTTGTAACATGGGATGCCACATGTGAAACAACACAAGGACTTAGATACTCTGTTTTAATTAGAATTAATGAGTACTGTCTATATTAGTGTGACTGATGTACATGTGAATGATGGTAGGTCCTTTCCTGAACACATGATTTGGCTATGAATTACTACACATATGAACAGGTTTGTTGGTGGCAGGGAGTAAGGCATGCTCAGCTGAGTGCTTAAACCAAGTAGGAACTTAGTGAAAACAATACAAACTGGGCTGGTAAAAAGGGAGATCAGAGAACATTTAACATGGGGGAAATTTAGCATTGTTCCAATCTTTTCCAATAACAGATTTTTTTCTCCATCTTATTCACACCATCATTTTGGACAAAGACATTTAGGTTTTTTTTTCTTTGTATTATGCATGGTTTCAGATGGCCTTTCCAAAGTAGCTGATCAAACAATTTACCATTTACTACAAAGGCAAGGTGGACGGAGCTATCTTTTCACGATCCACAGACTAGATATTCTTTTCATTATTAGAAAAGTATCATTTTATAGATAGATGATTAAGTATTCTTGGAATGTATTCTTGGAATGAAAAATATGTGTTTGTATTTTTATGGAAAGTAAGAGACCTGAATAGAATAGTCGTTTGTAAATTGCCAGTCCCTTTCCACATCTCTAGTTCCATCAAAGTCTGTGAATTTGCTCAGCAAACTGTGTCAGGTTGTCCCTACTTGATAGACAATCAGTCTACCTGGGAAATGCCTTCCTCTGCAGGGCCAGGCTGTCTGAAGGCTATCGGATGACTTGTTGATTATTCTGACTTCAAAGGCCACTGACTCGGAGACTTTCAAGGTGGTCTGTAACAGCCTGAGTGCTGAGGCCACCTGTCAATGTTACTTCCAAATTAAAGAGAATCTGCTGGAAAATGAGGGTTAAAACTTCCTCTTGTTCAGATGAGGCTGATCAACCTTGAGCAATTTGACTTTTTCAACGCCAGCTAGTTAAAGAGAGAGAGAGAGAGAGAGAGAGAGAGAGAGAGAGAGAGAGAAAACAATAGCCCCAAGAAAACCTCAGTTTCTTTTACTGTTGGAGTGGATACACTTGTCAGAAAAATGCAAATAGCCATTTACATAACTGTAGAATTTCAGAAAAATGGAAAAAGGTTCACAATCTTCTATTTCTGTCAGGTTCTGGAATTAATTGGTGCCACACATGTGGAAAATATTAATCTGAGACCTAGAAATATAATCTGAGGATTTAAGAGGCTGCAATTATTTGTCTGCCTGGTTTTTCTTTGCAATTTTTTAAAAATGTTATCTATCTACTGATATTGTTTGTGAAGTATAAAATGTGGGTTACTTGTCAGGTTAGAACCTACATGTCTTCACTAATTCATGTCCAACAGAACACCGAGTGACCTCTTGAATACTATATTCTCTGTACTTTTTAACCTTTTAATACAGTTTGGTTTTATTCTAATTTCTGAGACAGGATCTCACTGTGTAGCTCAAGTTGGCCTAGAACTACTAACTAGGTAGCCCAGGCTAATCTTTTTTTTTTTTTTTTTTTTTTTTTTTTTTATTCTTGTTACATCTCTATGGTTATCCCATCCCTTGTATCCTCCCATTCTCCCCTCCCTCCCATTTTCCCCTTATTCCCCTCCCCTATGACTGTTCCTCAGAGGGATTACCTCCCTCTGTATATGCTCATGTATCAAGTCTCTTCTCAGTGACCTGCTGTTCTTCCTCTGACCAAGGGGAGGACATCCTATTGGGACTCTAGATGAGAGAACAATGGGAGAATAGCAATGTAGAAGGATCCAGTGGGTCCTAGAAACCTACAAGTAGAACATTATGATAGGCAGATTTGGGTCATGGGGTCCCGCTCAAACTGAGGCCCTAGCCAAGGACAATACAGGCGGTAAAATTTACACCCCCACCCTGATCTAGCCCATGGACAGGACAGTCCCCAGGCTAATCTTGAGCTCACATTAATCCTTCTGCCTTACCCTCTCAATGCTAAGATTACAGGTATGAGCAATTATTCACTGCTAAATGGTACACATTTAAATGCAAGTGCCAATGAATTTGCAGCGTTGTTACTTGCTTCACAACTACTTGGTTTTATTTGAGGATTTCCTTTACTAGTACAATGTATTTCCTTTATTTTCACCCTTTCCTCTTCCCTTTCAACTCCTCTGAGTCTTCCTAACCATCCCCTCTTAAATTTACTACCTCCTCTTCCATAATTATTTTTGTTTTACACACAGAGTCACACAAGGAAACACAGACACACAAGGACATATACATTCACACACACATGCACATGCATGCACACACACACACACACACACACAAACAGCCCTACTGAGTTCAATTAGTATTGCCCATAGAGAAGTAGGCTCTTTAAAACTCACAGCAATCTGAATCACCACATGCACCTGCCACTTAGGTCTCAGCAGCAGCAGCAGCAGCAGCACAGTCCTTCTGCTCCACGTCCTTCTGCTCCATGCTGCCACCAGGGAAGAGAGCCAGACACCGTGCACTGTTGATTCAGCTTAAGTGCTAACACTCCAAGTCTCCCTGTTTCAGCTTAAGATAGAACTGTAAGAGTTTGGCAATGTTAAGAATTTCCTAACTAGTTTTAGAATGTATCTTAATCTTTGATATGTACAATTATACATTAAGTTTTAACTTCTATTATCTTAAGAGCTATTTAATGCTATCATGGCAATTTCATTAGTTAATGGGTTTCATATTTATTAACATAGAAGTTACTGAATTATTCTACTAAGATTATTAAATGGGCATTGGAACTTTATTTCCAGAGCTAAGGGTAAATGTTTAGTGTTTACGAAGACATGATTGGTTGTTTATATGTACCATACATATGTTTATATGTATGTTTAAAATAAAATTCAGTTTATTACATAAATTAACATTTTTCTTGGACTTTTCTTCATATTTAGTTTATGATTTTAGATTTAAAGTATAGTCTGGTGTTTAATATAGAATTAGTATTATTCTCAGAAACTTGGCATTTGTAGAGCTATCATCCTGAGCTGCCCCCAGCAGCAGGACAACTATTGAGGCATTTGCTGGCACTTAGCCTGGGATTTGTTTGAAGTGCTTTACCTCAGCTCATAGTCAAATCAGTTGCCAAGGTAAGACTCAACATTACTGGCTCTGACCTCATACTCCATATGCTTCATAACAGTGCTGTGTTGTCTTTTTAAAATTCCATACGTATACTACTAAACTTCCCTGGCATTAGTTCATCTCTCTTTGGTCCTATAGATAAGGCGTGGAGTGTGTCAGTCTGTTACTGTTGTAGGGTGAGTAAGAAACATCCTATGTGCCCATGTGTTTGAACACTCAGTCTCCAATGGGTGACAATGTAGAAGTTATCAGACCTAAGAGGTTAGCCTTGGTGGAGGAAGTATGGAAGTACGTCTGGTAGAGATGGACTTTGAGATCTTATAGCCTGAAGTCACTTCCTATCCCCTATCCCTGATTCCTGTATGCAGCTTTCTACTGCTGCCTCTATGGCTTCCCTGTCATCACCATGACTTCTCCACCATAATGTATGCCATCTCTCTGGAACCAAAAGCCAAAATTACTCCTTTCCTCCTAGGTTGCTTTTTTATCCTATCTCAGTAACAGAGAAATAATCAATATAGTTACACTCTAAGAAGTGACAGAAGTATAGTTCAAGTGAATTAGCGTACTGCACCAGGCTATGGCTGCGTGTCTACTTGCTAGTATCCATACTGTTACAGAACCCATGGCAGGCATTACACTAACATGAATTATCCTAAGTGATGCTCAAACACCCCAAGTGGTAGGTCCAAATATCATAGTGGCATTCCATTCACAAGGAAATTGAACCTGTGTGAGACTCATTAACTCCCTCATCCATATAGCAATAGTCCCTGGAATTTAAGTCTAGTTTACATTTGCTCTACAACCAGAACATTTCTCGAGTCTAATTCTATTGCACTTGGCTTGATCAGAAGTATTCTTGCATTTTAAGCCCAATTGAATGCTTAAAGGAAGCTATGCTATATTTTGATATAACTCAAGGCTCCCTAAATCATTGAACTCAGTAAGTTCTCTACTGAGATGTCTCCCTTTCCTTCCTTTTACTTCTTATTTTGAGACATAATCTCTCTAAGTTTTCTCATCCATACTTGGAACTCATTCTGTAGTTCAGTCACTCCATTCGGCTTCCAAGGTGACTGTTCTCAGTCATCAGGCCCAGTTGCTTTCTTAAGATATAAAGGACCACTGTCTTGAGTATCACAGAATAATTTGAGGATTCCTGTAGAAGATCTATCATCGCTTCCATGAAAGCAACAGGCAGGACCAGAGTACCCTGCAGCTTCCAAAGCAAGCCACACATGATACTTGGTAGCATCATGCTTACCATTGCCAGGAAGATGATTAGACAACATTGCTGGTTGCACATGCCAAACAGCATCCCTTGCAAAGCAGTGATGAAGCAAGACCATATCAGGAGACTCAGCTCCAACAGGGTGTGAACTTTGTCTCCTTTCTGTACAGGCCCAGTTCTGAGAATGTCTACCTAGGTTAGCACATGTCAGCGAATTAACTAACATTAATTTACTCAAAACTGGAAAGACACGTAGCACAGGATTCTTAGGGTAAATTGTGTCAATGAAACAAGAGAAAGAGCTTGTTGTCAGTGAAGGGTTGTGAGAATTCAGTGTCTAGACAGAAAAGGCCAGGACGAATCCTCCCCCTTCTCCTCTCCTTTTGTGTATGTGCCATTGTTCCAGAGTCACTGCTCCTAAATGGCACAAGGACATAATTCATCCTCCTACATATGGACCAGGAGGTAACACAACCCAAGTCCATTATTAACTCTTTGTTTGTGAGCTCTTAACCATGTAATTGTTTTTAACGACTAGCAGGTGGCTCAGAGTCCCAGGTTTGCAGGACCTTAAACTCTTGTACGTAGGGAAATTAGTCAATATTAAAGACTCAGGGCTTGGGGTAAGACTAGAAAAACACTCCTTTTAACAACAAATTAGAAAGACAGCTCACTGGCCACTGAGCAGAGAGGGGAGGCTTCCTGGACCATGATCGGGGAATCAGCATTCCTTTCCAGGGAAGCTGTGTGCTTGCTTCCCTGGTCAGGGAGAGCAAAGGTCTTCCCAGATGTGCACATTCAATGCCTTTTTACAGCTTCTCCAACTTGGAATAAGCATGGAAGTATGCAGTCACCAAGGCACTAGGAGACCAGTCTTCCTGATGCATGCCTCCGTCAGCCCCGCTGTTCTGGCTCAAGCCAATTCATTCACTTCTTTTCCATCTATGAAGGTTTTTCCAACTCCAGGAAAACAGTGAGACAGGATTCCTGGAGTCTTCCTGCTTGTATTTTCCTCTTCCTCGATCATACAAGTTTTGCTGAGGAGACTCAGGTCTAAGCAGAAGCAGCAAATGGACCCCTAGTTTGTATTAGACTCTTTCTCCTCCTCCTCTTTCCCCTTCCTCCTCTTCCACTACTCTCCTCTCTCCTCTTCGGAATCCAACAGAGAAAACACTAGAAAACTTTTGATCCCCTGTGTATCCCTCTTCAACTCTGTACTGTTTCTTGGATATCAATTTTAGAAGAAATTCTAAAAGTCATGAGAGAAAAATCTGGACAACATTACCTGCAGCATCCAGGGTCTGGGCTGAGTCCACTCAGAGGACCACCCAAGCTCCTGGTCTGTGTAATGAGCATCTACTTGACCGTTGTCCAGCAGGGCTCTCTGTATTCTGTTCACAATAGGTCACTGGATGCTCATCCAGATATTAAGTGGGGAATCAGTTGGGGAAAGAGAGTACTGAAAGATTAATTAAAATCCCCAGTGCTTCTGCCAGTAAATAGCCAAACCAGTATTTGAACTAAGGCTACCTGTCTCCAAGTCAACGCCTTAGTGAATATTGTCTCTTCCTCTTATTAACTCAGATCATGGAGTACAGCGTGCTCTACAACAGTGTCTTAGATCTCATGCTCCAGAAGTGAAACTCCTCCTCAGGGCTGACTTCCTGTGGATTTTTGCTGATGTTTATTTGTTTTTGGCTCAATCGTGGGCAATGCAATTTGAAGAGTTTTTGTTTCAGTTTTCTTCTATGCTGGGTCTCCATAGGCTAGCAACTGTACAATAGTCCACTGCCTGTGTATACCTCTATGAGGTGCAGAAGTCTTTGTCATGGTGCTATATGCCAGCTGTGTCTCTGGGAGCCACAATTGACCCTTAACAGAGCTACCTCTATGGAGGCACCAGTCATTCTCTAAGTTGCTTCAAAGTATATGGACAGTCAGAACATTTTTTTTCAGTGATGGACTATGTAATCAATGGTGGCTTCAAAATACTGTACTGAAACTGTAATGTTCTTATAGCTTAGTGTCATGGTAGCCATCCTACCAACATAGCACAATGGATTACTCACATGTTTGTCATGCTGCTGGTGTGAATAAACCTCCTGCAATTCGTATAAATGTGTAGCAATATAGTTATGCAGAGTGTTTAACACCCAATACTGATTGTAAATGGTTGTGACTAGTATGTTTACTTTTGTACATTTGTCACCCTTTAAGCTTACCTCTTTCTGCTCACAAGGAAGACATTTGCTCTAGGACCTCATGCCAAGATACTTAGGCAGCATCCTCCCATGGATTTATGTTGGCCACGTCTCTTGTTTGCATCAATGGCTGTCTTAAATGAGTGGCTTGAATGACATGTAGGCTTCTGTTAGTGTACTCTATGATGTTTGAACATGGCCCAGTTGAGTGGTGATACCGAATGCATCCAGACATCATTAGGCAATGAGTAGTGCTAGGGATTTAGCTTAGTGGTTAGAATGAAAGTGTACCCCATCAGCTTAGACATCAGAAAATTGGTCCCCAGTTGGTAGTGGTATCTAGGGAGGATTTAGAGGTGTGGACTTGCTGAAGGAAGTGTATCATTCGGGGGTGGGGGATGAGAGTTAAAACACTCCTACCACTGCTAGGTACCTTGCTCTGGTATATGCTTCTGGTTCAAGACATGAACCTTAGTGTCCTGCTCGAGCTGCCATGCCTGCCTTCTTCCATGCCTCCCCAGCATGATGGACTCCTTCCCCCTCTAGAACCATAAGTCCAAATAGCCTTTCCTCTGTAAATTGCCTTGGTTGTGATATTTTGTCACAGTCACGAAAAGTAACCAATACAGTGGTAGAGCACTTGCTAGAAAGTGCAAGCTTTGGGTTTTGGGAGGTGGTGGTGGGATACAAAAATCCCCCCAACAAAAGACCCCCAAAATGGGAGGGGAGGTAAGCAATGGATGGCCATATACAAAGATATATATATATATATATATATTTGTTAAACATAGGTACTTGGAATGTATGTTAGATCACAGAGATAAAGAACATATGTGTTGGAAATACGTATTTACATACATATATACATGCATACAAAAAAGGATAGAACAAAGGTTCAACATATGTCATCTCTTTTATCCCTGTGATAGCCCTATGAGG
>OU015743.1:82632499-82671117 GCA_907169655.1 Acomys percivali | reverse complement strand
GGCTGAGAAGCTTCTGTAAGGCAGGTGACACTGTCAAGAGAACAAAGTGACAGCCTACAGACTGGGAAAAGATCTTCACCAACCCTGCATCTGACAAAGGTCTAATATCCAAAATATATAAAGAACTCAAGAAATTAAACACTACCAAACCAAATAACCCAATAGAGAAATGGGCCTCAGAACTAAACAGAGAATTCTCAACAGAGGAATATCAAATGGTGGAGAAACACTTAAAGAAATGCTCGACCTCCTTAGTCATCAGGGAAATGCAAATCAAAACGACATTGAGATTCCATCTTACACCCACCAGAATGGCTAAGATCAATAACTTATCTGACACCACATGCTGGCGAGGATGTGGAGAGAGAGGAACACTCCTTCATTGCTGGTGGGAATGCAAACTAGTACAACCACTTTGGAAATCTATCTGGCGCTTTCTCAGAAAAATGGGAATAGAGCTTCCTCAAGACCCAGCTATCCCACTCCTTGGAATATACCCAGAAGATGCACTACCACACAACAGGGACATATGCTCAACCATGTTCATCGCTACCTTATTCATAATAGCCAGAACATGGAAACAACCTACGTGTCCCTCAGTAGAAGAGTGGATAAAGAAACTGTGGTATATTTACACTATGGAATACTACTCAGCTATTAAAAACAAGGAATTTCCGAAATTTGTGGACAAATGGTTTGAACTAGAAATTATCATAATGAGTGAGTTCACCCAGAAGCAAAAAGAGTCAAATGGTATATATTCACTTATGTCGAGACACTAGTCCAAGGGGTACGCCCCCATGAAAAACTTTACCTACCAGGTCCTGTATTTCTTAACATCTTGCTGATCAGTTGACTAGCCACACATAGGATGAAGTGCAGCACACAAATGCTTTACCCTAGAACCTTATTGATACTAAATTTACAAAAAAGAAAAAGAAGACATCAAGGCATTTGCAGACACTTAAAAAGAAAACATCCTTTTGTTTAGATATTTCTAAATCCTTGAACAGTGTGTAATTTATACATAATGCATATATATTGCAAAAGCCAAGTGATGAGATGACCATTTAATTTATACCAGCCTTACAATAAAAATAATAGCAGGAACAAATATTACTTTCAGTGTATTCAATGATACTAAGAGCAGAGCCCACATCACCATATCACTGGTCCATTAGATGTTCCTTGATTGCTCATATTCCAGCCACTCAAGGCAATGGCTTTGAAACCATGAAGTTGACTACAGAAGAAAGGTCAGTTAGAACAGTTCTAAAACAAGCAGGATATTGCAGCCACCTGTGCTGGCACACATCTGAATCCCAGCTTGGAGGACACAGGCAAGAAAACCTTGGCTTTGAGACCAGCTTGGAGTGCATAACGAGACTCTGTCTCAAAACAAACAAACAAACAAAACCAAAACAAGAACAACAAAAAGCAAATGCCTTCCCTATAAGTGTAAGTCCTTGGGTTCAGTTCCATCACCATATGGAAAGATGTAGTGTCCTTCTATAGAACAGTACTTGAATTCAAGACCCTACATTTTCACTTTCAGCAAACTAATGACTTACCTACTTTACCATTTGCATCTGTCTGAAAGTAGCATACTGACTTGTAAGCTGGTGATGCTATAGCTTAGTTTGAAATTTTAGAATTCCCTTTTAGCCCTGCTTCAGTTTGTTCACTCAACACATATTTTCTAAACTACTGCTAAGGGTCAGGTCCAGGCTGTCCCGCAGGTTGACAGGAACAAAACGTGCAGGTCCTTGTTGGTCATCGAAAACGTGAAGTCTTTACATGGAACACAGTGAGAAAATAGGGAAGAGAGTTGCCAGTGAAGGGAATTGCCTTGACAGCAGATAAACTGGAGCCAGGAGTCAGCCTTCTTCCCTTCATGACTACAGAGTCTCATTGCAAAAGTTTTAAAAATAAACATAGAAAGTGAAAAATAGAGCAAGAACAGCTTCTTAGCTTTTCTGGGATGGATGGACCTGGCTTGAATACCCCTGTCATGCTAATCTCAGAGATGCTCTTCTTGCCAGACCTTGTCCAACTGCACCAATCAAATGCCTTAAAATGCCCAAGGATCAGGGAAATTCTGGTCATCCTCCAGTCCTTCCAATTAGTCTGTGAGATGGTGGAAATGGTTTTGCTGGTGGTAGTCAAAGAGGAAAGAGGGGCTGAGGAAGGTCCTATCATGGCAGAACTAATTTCTAGGTTACTAACAAATTTTAGCTGTCCATGTGAAAAGACTATACAAACGGTAGTGAACTGAAGGGAAATGACCCTGTTACTCACAACCATGACTCTTTTTGTCATATGCAATAAATCAGATTCCATTAATTCTGTGAAGGAAGTAGGATGGAAGCTGTGTAACACGGAGGCACCCAGCAAAGGAACTCACAGTCAGGTCTCTTGATAAAGGATTTAGAGTCATGACTGCAATGACAAAAGACAAAGAAGAGTTACAAAGGAGAGTGGGAAGGGGAGACAGTCTCTTTGGAACAATCTCTCTGGATATCAGAAGAAGACATAGTGTGTCATCGGATGAAAGATGAAGGAGAAAGACGACCTTAGTGAAAGGGCGATTTAGAGCTGTGCTCATGCAGGAGTAATGATATGGTATGGTACAATCCACCAAGCAACAGCACAAAAGCAGCACTTAAAAAAAGTGTGGCCTCTTGCTGATATGGTATCACCTGGTTTATTAATAAAGTTTTATTGGAACACAGCCACACATATTTATTTGAATATTGTCTTTGGCTGTTTTCTTACTACAAAGCAGAGTTAAGTATTTCTAGGGACATTTTCACTGCTGGCACACCTGTCAATATTCACCATTGGTCCTCTTTGGAAGAATCTAATCTTTTAGCTTATAAGAGGTGTAGGGCTCTAATTCAAGGTGTCCACAAGACAGCTGGATGAATTCATTGATGGTGTAAGCTAGAAATGTCATAGGAAGTCCTACGGTCCACAAGAATATTTTTGGGAAGTCAGATGTAGCTTTGTTCTAAAGACTGGACATTCACAACATGAGCATGGAGAAGGGCTTCAGATTCAAGCCGGGACAACACCCAAGTCTGTGGATACGGTGAAAGTGTTTAGCCTGGCCCTGTGGCAGAAAGTGGTGTGCCCCAACATTCTTCCCTAGGGTTTCCCCAGGCAGAGAGGACTATTTAGAGCTTAGGAAAGGAACATGGATGGAAATGAAGGCAGCTCAGAACT
This sequence comes from Acomys percivali, assembly GCA_907169655.1. NCBI lineage: Eukaryota > Metazoa > Chordata > Mammalia > Rodentia > Muridae > Acomys > Acomys percivali. Next base: position 82,667,892 of record OU015743.1, on the reverse strand, counting down.
TCTTTAAAATCTCTTGTTTAAACCTTAAAGTATATTTAAATGTGGAAGCCCTGGGGAAAAGCCTTAGTGGGTAAGGGCACTTGTTGTGTCAGCATTCAGGCATAGGTTCAAATCTCCAGTACCAACTGTTTAAAAGGCCAGATGGCCATGCTTGTCTGTAACCTCACCTAACACTGGTAGATCCAGGGAGATCATAGGCCATCCAGCCTAGTGGAAATGGTTAGCTTCTGCCTCCTCCAGGCACTTTGTTTCAAGGGAATATGGCAGAGAATAACTGCAGGAGATGGCAGACATCCAACTTTGGCCTTGTACTAGTCCATGGAGATATGAATTGCTATACAATTCTATAAAATGTATGTCATTCTTTTTTCTTTTCTTTTTCTTTCTTTCTTTTTTTTTTTTTTTTTTTTGTGGAAAGTCAAAGTAACTGGAAGTCAAACTAAGTATTTTGTGCATGGTAGCTAAATACCGAGCTTTAACTCTTGCCCTTCATCCATTATTAAAGACAAAGACAGATTATACTTTAAATATAGGGTGACAAAATCATTGTGGTTAAAATCTGAGAGGTTGATGATTACTTCCAAGGCCTTCTCTTCAGATCCGTAGTGATCTAGTTAGGTGTAGCTGAGCTCTTGCAAACACTCTTTAGCTAAGGCTTCCAACCAGCTCCCAGCCTCACTGTACTTAGTCCATCCACGACTGAGTGCCAAGCAACACACTGTTGCTGTCCTTGGACATTTTACTGATAATTTATCCAAGATTATGAGATTCTATATCTGGCCCTATGGCATAAAGTAGAGATGTAGTTTATCAAAGAAACTCCTAGAGACAGGAAGGTTCTCCAAAAATCCTGGGCCTGAATTACTTGGCCATAATAGATTCCATTACAAATAAACTACATTAGCTGGGGGTGAGGGGCACTGCATTGTCCTCACATCCAGATTTCTTAGCTCCAAAGCAAAGATTGGAAGCTTACTTGCTTGGGCAAAGGTACATTCTTCTTCCTGAAAAGGAATCAAGATGGCTTGACCAGAGCTCCATAGAAGCTCTGCAGAATGGATTTGTGATTGCAATGTATCAGGTGAGGTGATTCACAGGGTGTCACCTTTTATCAGACATGTAAGATACTAAGAGGAAGTGAGGGGGTACTGAGAGGAAGAGCGCAGCTGTGCACAGCATAAAGAGGAAGGCACATGGACTGTGACAAACCTCAGCTTTTTAGGAGCTGAGAAGAAACTTGCTGGCTCTTTCCCACTTCACCTTCTTCTCTGAAGCAAATATGAGCCAGCTGACTGGTAGTAACACAAGGGCTCCAGGAGAACAATTACTGTAAGAGGTTGATGCTGCATCTCTCCTCGTGGAACAGGAAGAGACACACATCACTGGGTACTCTAGCTAACTCAAGCCAGACTTGTGGTTTCTGGGAGTGTTTAAGACAAGAGCATATTTTAGGACCTTTTTTGCCCACTTATCTACCCTTCTTAATAAGAGGTTTGGATATGAATTATTGGAGCGAAAACAAGAGTTTCTACCACTGTAATTAAAATCAAATTCTTTACAATAATTTTCCTTTGAGGAAATGGTCATGTAGATGAAAATATCCAAGAGAGAAGGCGAGGTGTGTTTTTTCTAAGTCAATGAAAGACAGAATAGTTTTCCTCTTTCTGCCAACAAGAAGTTAAAATCAGAAGAGCCTTCTTATTATAGGGTAATCTGCTTCAAGGTTCAGCCAGGATGCAGGATGAAGCAGTCCAGCCCCAGAAAAAAAAAAATGAAGGCTAAAGGGAGACTTCAGAAAGCATCACAGTAGCCTCTATGGACGCTGAGGGTCCATCAAGTGCATAAATCACTCAACCTAACAGAACACCTTATCCACCTATGAAACATTAAAGAATTTGATTCTAGTTTGATGTTCTTAGTGATGTGTGGTGGGGGATGAAAGGTTGAGTGTGGCCCAATGGGAACACTGTGCCCCTGCCCCTCCTCCCTACCAGCCAGTGAGACATTCCCATAATGGCTAAGCTTTGGGCACACTCCCAAAGTTCATGTTCTAGAAAATTAATCCCCAGTGCAAGAGCACTGATTGGCAGGTGAGAAGTTTAACAGGTGAGTTGTAAAGGGCTGGAAATCAGCACCTTGGGAGTGAGTTAGTCATCAAGGCTCATGATAAAATGTGGAGTTCAGCCAGGTTCCCAGGCTCTTGCTTTCTTCCCCTTGCACTTTTCACCACAGCATGATGTACTATAAGGTGCCTGACTAGATGTAGGAATTCATGGCTTCCAGGCTCTAGAAATACAAAAAGTAAACCTATTCTTGGTTGCCTACTTATTCTTGAGCCTTTTGTTATGGTAGTACAAAAAACAGGAGAAGGCAAGTTCTTACTATCCATAAGGAATACAACTCATGTATCGTGAAAATCAGAACTTTGTTTAGCAAACTAGTAAGACTTCATAAAGTTAATGTATACACCAGTTACTTAGTTAAATGCTTTTGCAGCATAGAAAATGGCTCTGCCCTTGGCAGTTTGCATTTTTAGCTAGTGGGAACTGTTAGGGACCACATATAGAAATAGTGTCTTCCATGCCATAAGGAAGAATGCGACATATGAAAGGAGTTGGGAGAAGAGACAGGAGGCTGAGAAAGGCTTTGTTGGTAGAGTGACATATAGCAGGCATGGTGAAGTAAAGACCCCCTTCATAACTGAGAAGTTAACTGCTAATCAGTGACTTTGTCAGATTAAAAAATATGTCAACTCTAATGTTAATTTGGATCACAGAACGTATATTTCCTGAGCATCGTTGACTGTCTTACAACAGATCTGACATCTGCTCCTCCCCAAAGGGAAACAACACCTGGCCTCCTTGTCCCCCCAGAGATGGCGGTATGTGCACAACACAGATGAACATCAAGGTACCTCCATATTGTTCAATATTGCACGTGGAGCAGAGTAATCAGAATGAATTAACGGTGGGTCATTCTCGAGCAGAGACAGTGTTGCAAAGCAGCAGCACAGAGAACTAATATAACAGCATTGGCTTCCGGTCACAATACATTTTTATTTACATTTAAATAATATAACTTCCTTCAAAATTTCCTACATACCATTTTCTAGTACTTTATAGATAGGCAGAAATGTGGCTTTCTTCCTATCACGAACAGGGAACCATTCCTTGAATTTAATGACAGGCAATCTTTTACCTCATTCAGTGACAATTATGGTTGTCAGTGACTCAAGAAGTAAAAGGGACAGTGTGATCTATTATTGGTGGGGGAGGGGGGATAGTAAATATGTCCTAATCTAATTCACAGTTTCTGACAATCAGTTAAAAAATAGGAAACAGTCTTGTTCACTATATCGGTGATGTTATTATTTGAAGATGGGTTTGCTCTGGGTGCTGCAAGAGGAAGTCTCTGTGGGATGAAATGCTCAAAGATATTTTGTCATGGAAACAGAGCCTTGCTAATGACTGAAGTAAGAATTTCTTTCTCACTGAAGGCTTTTTCTGCACTCTTGAAAATTTTTCCTGTGCTCTAGATAATGCAATGATGGAAAAGAAAGTAGTAATAATAATAATAATGTATATATATTTAATGATTATAAGTTTTAAATGACACACAAATGTATACGATCTAGAATATGCAAGTGATCAATAGATGATTGAAATAGACCAAATAGATTAATCTCATCAAAACCCCAAACTTTTTTGTGTAAAAATAGTTTCATATTCCAGACTGGCCTTGAACTTGCTTTGTAATGAATTCCTCACTATCTTGACTCTGCCTTCTGACTGTTGGAAGCGATCCAGGAGAAAGGTGATGACCTTGGCTAATAGTAAAGAGGATTCTAGCCTTCCCAAGCCACATGAGACAGGCCACAGGCCACTCCCAGTGCCATGTCTATCCTGGCATCTACCAGCCAGGCCCCTTTGGTGGTTCCTAGTTCCTATCTATGAGTTTGTTGTGCTGGCTACAAAGTCAGTAACAGGAACTACTGATGCCACACTGTTACCCACAGATCTGCGCTTTGCTCTCTTGAGGACTTGAGAGTTGTAAACCTCGTATAGTAGGAGCATAAAGGGGGCCGAGAAGAAGTGATATGCGAGGGGGGTGCTGAGGAAGGCCAAAGAGAAGAAGACCATGGGTGCTTAAGAATCTGGGTCTGCTTCTATTTTTCCCATCTTCTCGGCTTTTCCATTTCATAAACTGCAGTCGCAGCTAAGGAGAAGGACTGGCTTGAGGACTGCAGCTCGTTTGTTCCTTCATATGCATGTGCCATCTATCCTGGTCCAAGTACAGCCTGGATGTGCGGGAAGAAGTTAGCACAAGGAGAGACGAACTAAGAGCAAATAATGTAGTCAGTGATACATATATTATTCCTACGTATCTATCTTTCTATCATCTATCTATCTTCTACCTAATTATATTTTGAGTATCTATTGTTTTATCGCCATGTCATAAACTCAGAATCAAAAATTGCTAACTATTTCACATTTCTAGAGAACCTAATTTACATAAAATGAATTGGTGGTGGGAGGTGTAAGGCTGAAGAGAAGGCTTGCTCCCGTTTGTGTATCTGAGCTACAAGGGTAAGAAGCTGCCTGAAGTACAAGATGCTGATGACAGGCTGGGTGAGAAAGCCTCCTGCCTTTGTGACTATGAAGCTGATTCTGGAGAGAGCCACTGGGCAGCATGGACACATAGAGAGGAAAATTAAGAAAGAGTTTGGGCAGACCCAGAGATTCCCTTAGCTGTTCCTCTCTCCCTGCATGGCTAAGATCCCTTCTGAGTTTTAAGCATTTTTTTCTTTGCTAATTCACAGACAGGATCAGCTGCAGGGTCTGTATGCTGAGAAGGACCACAGGGCTCAGCTCCTTCAACATGGGACAAAAGTTAGGAAAAAGCTCTGTATCTCCCAGATTGAATTTAGGAAAGTGGCTTCTCACTGCTCTAACATCCTTGTCCTCATTATCCTGTGACTGTCTGTGCTCCACAGGCCCCTAGAAACATACCAGGAAACTAATCACTGGGTGGCACCCAAGAGCCAGAGAAAAGGTAGATCGCATTGCAGGCCCTCAAGAATACACATATTTTAACAATTTCCTCCATCCCCAGTGAAATTATGCTAATATTTTAGTTGAGTTTCCTCAAGTCTGGAACTCAAATTAAGTCTGTCTGTTTCATTTTTATGATAGTGCTTGAAATCACTTGCAGACAAGGGGTTGTTGGGCCATGAGATTTATAGTGGCATTGCCACGGAGGTCAAACACATCCTGAGGAAGAGGAAAGCAATCTGTAGAACCAGTGTTTTCACTGCAATAAACTTTATAGCAGCATTAAGGGAGTAGTTACAAATCAGCCGGACGGTGTTGATTTCATTGAGAATAAGTATATTTACACTTGTAAGCCTCCTCCTCATAATATTCTGAATGTTTTACACAATGAGGTTAGTGAAGGTTGGATCTACGCGTATTTCACCAGTGACAAAATTTGTTTTTCTTTTTCCCACCCATTTTTGTTACTTTTCAGAAAATGGGTTTACAAAGGCTCTATAGGGGCTGAGCCAGAGTTGAGAAATGTTCTGACATTTCCAACAAGGCCAAAGATATGGTAGAAATGAAAATTAAATTCATCGTGTCTATTATATGGTTAAAGATGAGATAAACATATAAGATAAGATGTTTTTCATACTAAAACGCTCCCTCTAGAATAGTGGTTATTTCTTAATGTGGTTAGTTTTGCAGTATTTGAATTTCTAAATACTTTTTTTGCTTGTGTTATTTACACTGCTGCTTTCAGTCTCCACATTTAAAGGGGACAAGGCAGGGGCAAGCAATGTGGTTCCTTGGTAGAACACTAGCCGAGCATACACAAGTCTGTGGTTCACTCCCCAGCACAGCAAATAGATAATAAACAGAAAATAAATACATTTTAAAGGATGGGGGACAAGGTATACCTCAACCTATATGCCTACAGTGAACAGTGTTTATGCTCAACTTAATCATTGTTAATATCATGCACTGTCACTCTTGTAATGAATACTAAGGAACTGTATAGCTATATTATTTGATTTAAAGGGACAATTGGTTTGCCTGTTGTTTATTTCCTTATTTATTCTGCATCTCATCGACTGGGTTTTAAACACCACAAAGTCAGGTCCCTGTCTCATTCCCAATTACATTCCTAAGGTAAACAATGTCTTACACTTGCTCCTCTAAGTTATTTTCTGACAACATTAGTGAATCTATCATTCTCAGAATTCTTGTACTCAGTGAAAACAATTTCTTACCTTATGTCCATCCATGCCAAGTACATGAAATAGCTTCTAGAAACTTCCCGTCCAACCTATTTTTTTCTCTAACAATGGCTTTGGTTCTAAGAAATATAGAGAAGGAAATAGATGTCTATGTCCTAAAAAAATAAGAAATCTAGGCCCCCTGCTCATAAGCCTGCCAAACAGAATGCACTGACAATAAAGCATAAGGCATGGCCTGAGTCTTTGTGTCACCCAGAATCTGGGGGTGCGTTGTCTTTCCCCATGACTGCTGTGTGTGTGTGTGTGTGTGTGTGTGTGTGTGTGTGTGTGTTCCTGTTTAAGTAGCCTTCAACCTTTAGCTCTATAGAGTTTAACTCAGCCATTCATGTGATGTTTTGCTATTTTGAAAAAACAAACAGACTTAGAATAACATGCCAAATTGCTCATTAGATTTAACCAATTATGTGGTAGAACAATTATTTATATTTTTTATTATCTCTTTCAAACAAATTTCCTTGTATTTTCTTTCTAGTGACTACAGAAATAAAATATTTCATTTTGTTGAAAAATACAGTAAAACACAGAAGAAAACTAAAATTAACCAAATTTCCTGCTATTCAAAGCTAAGCTCTACTTGGGTACAGGTGTGTTTCAGTGTATTTTTTAAACTATGAGTATAAAATTGTACTTATTCTCAGCAAAATCTGAGTTGTAACTATTCTGTTAACTCTCCCTTGCTTGTGTCTTGCTAGATTTGCATGCACTTTAATACAGACATTTTATTGGCTATTCATCAGCCTATCACCTGACTGCTACTCAAGACAATAGTAGCACTGACTTAGAGACTCAGGGAAACACACACATTAAACCAATATCTTACCCAACCACTGAAGAGAATGTAGGCAAATAACGTAGTCAATTTTTTCTATATTTATACATATTATTGAGGGTAAGAATACCATTTGTATTTGTTTATGGATGTACTTAAGGGAAAATTTTAAATGAATTATACAAGCTTTTGTTATTAATATTATACACAGAGCTAAGCACTTAGTACTATTAGAAACATAAAAGGAAATGGTATTAGATAGAATTGGTACCAAATTTGGTTCCTAGAAAATCATGTAGTAATGATTTTGAAGGGGAGCATGGTGGTACACACCTGTCCTTCAACACCTGGCAGGTGGGAATAATAAGATCATTTAAGCCAATCCTCAATGGCACAGTGACTTCAAAGTCAGCCTGGGCCACACAGGACTCCATCTCAAAACCAAACAAACAAAAAGGCAAGATTATATACTGTCTTCTTGGGGAAACTAGTTGAACATTTATTACAGAAAGCCTAGTTTGGAAAAGCCATTTTACACTAAATCTCAGTAGAATATCACCCAAGGCTAAAAGCAGTCTGCAGATTCAAGAGAACACATGTGCACCAAATCAAATCAAAAAAGGGTTTGGGGGCAAATACTCTGATAGAAAACTAGTGTAAATGATGCTTCATCTCTTGAATGCCCTGTGGACTGTTATTGTTGTGGCTTAAAAGGCACAGAACAACTCATATGTGGAGACAACCCTGGGCTGCAAGACACACCACTGATCTCCTCACCACTGAGCAACTTCAGTGTCATCACCAAACTGATGAAATGGGATGTGTGTGGAGGCCTTGAGAAGGTATGTATTCTTCCAAATGCTGTGACTCAGTGTCTTGGCCTATAGTTCATCAGTTGAAACACTGACTCTGCTGTTGTTGCTTGTCTTTGTTGTGTTTAAGAAAAGGCCTTAAATGTGACATAATCAAAGTATAATTATGGTGGACGCTGACCGACATGATTGGTGTCCTTATCTCAAAAGATAGGACAGTGAATTGTATGAAGAGAAGAGTACGCAATAACACCTCCGCCTTGCTCCTCCCCCACACCACTGAACTTTGTTCACTCAATGTGGAGAGGCTACCATGAGTGTACTTGAACCAAGTTCCTGGCCTGTGAGCTACATGGCTCTTGTCCTTTCAGTCATTGATGCTTTACTCAGTGAACAGCTTCAGAACTACACAGCACTCCCTGAAGAGTCCTCACATGCCTCCTTACCTACATCCTCCTGCCCAAATTGTTTTCTACCTGTACCATAGCAGGGAAGCCCAAAGTTTGCCTGTGATGATGTGGAGACCTAAGTCTACCTTTCAGATGCTCTAAGAGAGCACTCACGAGAGACCCAACTTACTTACGTCCTGATCTTGGACTTCCTGTGCTCAGAACCATGAGAAACTGAGTTTTTGTGGCTAAAGTCACCTGGTCTGTGGTACTTTGTCATGGTAACAGTGGATAACAAACAGACTTCCTAACTTTGTTTCAGATTATGGTATGGAATCAGGACGGCTGGCTACAGAATATAGCTGGTTGCAGAGACTCCCTCAGAGCACTCTTCCTATGTGATTAAAAATTTCCAATGTAGGACGATTTCTTCTCTCATTTAGAAGTAGCCCCTGAAAGCACCAGCTACACACTGCCATTGTCAGTACTGCCATGGGGGGCTCTGAAGAGAACCGCAGGATAGGAAGACACTAGGCTGAGTGCATGGTGAAGACAAGAGGCAGGGTCAACTCAAAATATCCCAGAAAAGCATTAGGAAATGGAAACACGAGCAGTAAAGCAGAGTGGAGCAGGGCCATAAGGGACCACAATGCCATAAGGGACAGAGTGTTAAGGAGATGGGGCTCCCCAGAATTCCATCTGTAGTTCTCTGGCATTGTCCTCAGCATCTCAGTCCAAGAAGCAACTTTACTTTCTGACGTCAAGGCACCAAACAACTGATGACATGGTAAAACAGAATCCAATCTGCCAAGAGTGTCAGAACCAAAACTTAGAAAAATGTGTTATTTGGTGTGTGCATGATGTATGTAAATACAGGAACCTGTGTACTAATAGGAAGTCACCAATTAAGTTTAAAATAAAATAACAAAGACTTGTGGGACAGTTTTAGCACATCCACTGCCAGGTGAGACTCTGTACAGCCACTTCCAGCACTAACATGTTGTGTGTCCTCAGAGAAAGTGTTTCAAGTCTCATCACCTCTGAAATGAACTTGGGTCGGCAATCTGCTTTAGGATGTAGCGGGGCAAGTCCTTGAGTGATGGTCAGTATTTGAATGAAATACCATGTGCCTCCTGAATGGTTCCTGGAAACAGGCTCCTCAGGTGTTCACACCACAGTAGTAATGGCTATAGAAAACTAAATTAGAGATAATAACTGGGAAACAGGTAGAAGTTAGGAGGACAGGATTGCAGGGTCCAGGCCTCACTGTTGGCAGGCTGCAGGCTGTGTGTACCCTTCCTCTACTTTAAACTGTTCAAGCCTCAGGCATGACCTGAGTTCATCTTCCCAGTGAGGATCACGCCCTGGAAAGCACATCGTTCAAATCCGTCTCAGGTCGCAGGTCTGATGCAGACTCCCAGAATCACTTAGTCTAAGTTCTTGTTGATAAGACTATTTGGAACAAAGAAAATAATGAAGAAAAAAGGAAAATGCTATTAGACAAGACTATGCTGAGAGATGTGATTCCAGCTACACTGGAGGGAAATGCCTTATAGTGGGAGAAAGAAAGGTGGAAAAGAACAAGTTAAAGATGAAGAAGCAAATCTAGACCAAGGGCGTATATCTGACTGAAGGTCTTTCAGCTAATCAAGGTTTGTCTATCTGCCAACAAGCCCACAGTGCCCAAGGAAGGTGTGACAATCAGTATTCCCACAAGCAATCTGAAAACTAGGGCATTTATGCAACTATGGAATGTTACTGCCAAACACATACCATGTAAAATAAACTTCTTACAATTACCAAGTGGCCAGACATCTCAATTAGAAGTCCCAGTGCCCACATAGCTGGATTTTAAAATGTTGACGAAATTGAATCGTGTCAAGTTATTTGGAAAAGTCTCTGCTGCCCTTTATGTGCTGACTTCTAAAAAAACCGTACAAGAAATATGGCTTTAGTTTTGTCTGAGAATGAAATACGGTGTGTCGAAAATAGCTTCAGCAAATTTTAAGCACACCCATAAATTCTCCCATTGTGCCTTGCTTATTGGGCTGTCAACAGTAATAACACTTCATATCAAGATATATTCCCTTCTTGTAGAACTGATCAATTTAGCAGTTTCCCTTTCCCAATTATAGATGAAGTGTGAATGAAATAAGGAAGGCAGCTCTTTGAAAGAAACCAATGAGGGAGACATCGTCATTACTTTAGAAAACACTGAGTGACCTGACTTTAACAAACATAACACGGAGATAGTTATTCATATTTCCTAAGCAACATTTTCCTGTAGCATCATTATTGGGGGGAAGACCTTTTTGTATCAGTAACTTTATGCTCTTTATCAGAAATATGAATTATATTTCCGGTTGTCAGCATTTACTGGTGGCCGTGGTTGCAGAATGGAGACTAGAACTCACCCAACTCTTTCTACCATCGTGACTGGTGGTGATTTTTTTCTAATAGTTTCACATCAATGCATTAATAAAAATAGGAGTGAAGATTGTTTTAATGGTTGTTTTACATATTTTTCTAATGCAAATTATGATCTCATACTTCATCTTGCTTTCAATCTCTCTTTTAGCCATTGGTCATTTATAAATGGTCTTTACTAATATCTAATATAAAAGGAAATAAATTATTATGCTCAATGATTTCATATTTAAAAGGACAGAACGTAAATCATCAGAATTCTTGTGTTCTAAATCTATATAACTGATTGGTAATAAAGGAAATCAATTATTTCCTAAGTTTCCAAATGTGTTTAACTAGCTGTTCGAATATGCCTTTTGATTTGTGTTGTTTCTACATCTGCCAAATAATTGTTACTTAGTCAGCTAATTCCAGCCAGAGAGACAGCTGCCTTGGCAAGCAGTAGACATTTTCTGACAAACCTCACCACCCAAGTTCGATCCCCAGAACCTGTGTGTAGGAGAAGAACGTCAACTCCAGCAAGTATTGTCTCATTTATACACACTCCCCTTGTCATGTACACACAAATAAACACACACACACACACACACACACACACACACACCACGTTTTTAAAAAGACTGCTAAGTTTTCAACATTCCGATAGCCAACAGAAAGATATGCTTATGTATTTATAGAGTTCATAATGTGTCTAAGATAAAAATTTGACAATAATCAAAATCTGCAGTCATGAGAAGTATAATTATTTCCTTGTTGGAGTGAGGAAGATGTTTCTTTGGTGGGTCCTTCTGGGGAGAACCTGTGCATTGTAATCAAAATGTCCTTGGCTACAACCTTACAATGGCGAAACAACTGCCTTCATTGGGCTATTTCCACAAAAATACCTTAGTGTTTGGGAACTCCACAATAGCAACTGGAGGGTTAGTAAGAACATTTCTAAGAAAACAGTTATTAATGGCACAAGTTTCCAGAACTTAGTGAAAGTACAATTTAATGCTAATAAGAATATTGGTAGCAATGATAGTGACCTATTTGTTGTATTCCAGATACAACATGTATCGCTTTATAAGCATTCTCACTTACTCCTTACAGAGACTTCTTGAGGTAGACTTAATTCAGTTTCACAAGTGAAATTTCAGCCTTTAAGGAGCTCAGCCAAGAATGTTCGGTAAGTGTTGGTCAAGAACTAAGGCTCCCAGCACCGTTCTAAAATACCCTGATGCCTGATCAATCTGTCTCCTCGCCCTCAAAGTAACCACTGGGCAGACATCTAGCATGACGGATGAGTCTGGCCAGTTTAGATTTAGTATAAATTAAATAACACAAAATTTACTGTTCACTGTCTGGTGTATTTCCTTCAATACTGTATGTATAATTCATCCATGTTCTCATGTATGGTTGTGACTTGCTTGTTTTCAGTCTTGTGCATTTTTCATTCTGACCATCAGTCAGTGAAGCGTTGTATTGTTTCTAGATTTTTATTATTGTATATATTGCTGCTGTGAGCATTCTCCAATCTAGCCCTAGATGCATTTGCATACACACTACTGTGGTATGGATGCCATATTTAAATAGGATTGGACCACAAACAAAATTAATCCTTCAGAGGCAAAGATTTGTTGTTAAATTGCAAGATAATAATTTCAGGTCTAATAAAAGAATCTATGATGGGTGCTTGGGATTTAGAAGGGTGTACAACATTTACCCAGAATACCCAATCCCCAGGTTCAAACCCCAGAAGTGCACGCGCGCGCACACACACACACACACACACGCACACACGCACGCACGCACGCACGCACGCACGCACGCACATATGTACTTGACAAACTGCTCGGCTCTAAATGGGGCATGTATATCTCTCCCTCCTCCCCCAAAACTCAGGGACCGGAGCACATGGAAAGAATGTAAGAGCCAGAGCCCAAGGGAGTGGACATCTGCAGGAAAACGGTATTTGTAAGATACAGTGACAACATTTCATACATGAATGCACAGCAACCGTGAGTGCGTAAACAAGACCTGCACAGGAGCAAGCCAGCCACAACCTCAGCACCGATGGGGGAGGGGCTCAGAAAGCAGCACCCCTGTCTGGGAAGCTATTGGCAGTTGGTGGCTGCTGGTGAGTTGAAAGTCAGTTTTTTTCAGGGATGCTTACTGAGAAAGGCTACCCATGCTCCAGCAGATGCTCCTACACCCATACACATACAGGTATAGCTAAGGGGGGGGGGGATTAAAAGCAAACCAACCAACCAACCAAATAAAAAACAGCACATGACGTTGGGATGAAAAAGTGATGGGGGCATGAGAAGGGAGCAAGAGAGGAAAAGTGGGGGTGGATTTTAATAGAACAGACTACATGCTTGTGTGAAATTCCCTAACAATAAAGAGACAAATGTTCACTGTCTGTGCACTTGTCTCCTCTTCTGTTCTATTCATAATGTTGTGCTTTGCTTATATCAGAAAAACAGTTGAAATCTATCAAATCAATTTTCTAAAGAAAAGACCAGAAAGAGAGCCCACAAAGGCTTTCTTTCCACTTTTAAATAAAATTGCAGCAAATAATGACTCAGTTTTCTCTGAAAAGAATTAGTACTCAAAAGAAGTATGAGTGAAGTGCTGTTCTAATTATAGGATGTGAGGAATAAGCTACTGCCTGCCTATTGCTGTGGGCAGGAAGCCCTCTCAAGGGCTTGACACCACCGATCAGAAAAAAAGCACTAAAATGTCTTTGAACCTGAATTTCAAGTGCCTTGAAACACTATAATCTTAATTAGCTATGACACATAAATTACTTAGTTTTACGCCCACGACTGTTGGCATGCAGAACTCCAAGTCAGACTTTCTGAATTCTCAGATTAATGTGTGTATCAGGAAGGGCCATTACTGTCCTGGGAAGGAAATATCCTTCACCTTCAGGGAAAAGGCACAGACAGAAAGTGATGCGTTCCACTTGGTAGATCCCATGGAATTTATCAAGAAAATTGCCAAACTATTGACTCACACAGTTCTCCTTGTATGTTAACAAATAATTAGTCAATTTCAAGAAAGACATATTAAGACTTCTTAACTGGGACCCAAACAGCTCTCTTGGGAGATTTACAAGCTCTCCGTGGATGAATTTTAATTCTGTTTTCACTTATTTTGAGGACTATTTTGAAGACTGACATATTTGGGCTTAAGTGGAGGGTGGTGCCGCTTAATCCATGTTCACATTTGCCTTCTCCTGGAAGCCAGCACCAGCACCCACTATGTTATAGCTGAACAGGCTGGAGAAAGCTTGAGGATAACGCCATGTGTAAATGTCATACAGCTTTAAAGTTAATTCAGATCGAGTCTGAATAATGAAAGGCTTGAAGTATCACATAGCACTCAGTAATGAAGGCATGCCAAAGTCAAGAGATGTCAAAAGAATTTTGTGCCCAGTTACATTTTCAACAAAATGACAGTAATTAATATCATCAATTTGAATTTTACTGGCTTTGTATTTAATGTATAAATACAATTTTTGTTTAGAGGCATGTAATTGTGATAGATACTTACTTTTATTTTGCCTTTATTTACTGTTGTATTTGGGAAACATAAAGATCAGCATAGATATTATGCGTCAATAAAAAATATTTTCCAAAATACACAGAAAATATAAGAAATGCAGAAGGGTCTAAGGAAAAAATATTATTGCACTCCAGCACATAAAATTACTATTATATAAAGTCAGAGAAAATAAATTTTCATATGGAAACATATAGGCATATATTATACTGCACATAATAAACCTCATTTAAGATGAAAAATTAAAATAGTAATATGAGTGAAAACTTCTTTATGTTTAGTGTGTACATATGCAATGTATATACATGTGGGTTTGTGCACATATATCCAGAGGCTGGAGTTGATGTCTTTCCCTATGGATCACTTCCTGATTTAAAAATGTTAACTTTATTTGTGTGTATTTTGTGTGGGGTGCGGGAGGAGGGCAAATGAGCACACTACAGTGCATTTATAGATGCAAAAGGACAACTTTTGGGGAGTCAGTCAGTTCTCTCCTTCCTGTATGTGTGTCCTCAAGCCTGGTGGTACCTTCTAGGTACCATTGGAAAGGATGAGTCATAAGAGCCATAGAGAGTGCCAAGCTGGCCAAGCTACAGAAAAAGATCCTGTCTGAAAAACAAAAAACAAAGTAATAATAATTAAAACAAATGAGATGCATCTTAGAATTTTTGAAATTTAATAACTCTGCTCTCTCTAGAAGATCAGCAATAAGAATATCATTTGTGAATATCAAATAAGAGGGTCATTTACTGAGAGCTCCCCCTGAGTCCTTTGGTAAGGCCCTCAATGATAGTAAGGCCATATTGCTGAAGATAACATATACATATCTCACTTAACATAAAGATCTGTAGTTGGTGCCCAACTAAAGCCTTCACGCCTATTGACTAGTGTAGTCATATAAGAATGAAAGGTACCCTGCACACTACCAGAGAATAAAGGCAGCCATCAACCCAGCTACAAACCCTGAAATCTACAGAGGGAATCTGTCCAAAGGCTATGCTGTTCCAAACTGGCACAAATGTTGTGGCAGCAACCAACCACACTCTAATTAGATTTAAGGCCCATTCTACAATAGGGAACTCATGCCTGATAGTGTTTTAGTGTCCTGAGACACTGAGAACCTGAGAGCAGATAGGCCATAGGCCAAGGGGGAAATCAATACTGCTCTGCTAAAGGAACATAACAATAAAATGGCTCCCAACAATATTCTGCTGCACGCACAGATCAGTGCCTCTCTCAGCCACCATCAGACAAGCTTTCTCTTGCATCAGATGGAAACTAGCACAGAGACCCACAACTGGACAGTATTCAGGGAGTGGGAGATTTTGGAACACTCAGTCCTAAATGGGATGTCTTCATCAAAGCCCTCCCTGAAGGGCTCAGGGAGCTATGTGGAAGAGGAGGCAGGAAGACGATGAGTCAGAAGTGATACACAACTAACTCCAAGGAAACTGGTGTCTGTCATACACCATGAATTGATACACAGATGAAGTGACAGACTGTAGACTGTAGCCACATGCACAGGGGCCACACAAGTGGAAGCCAGAAGGGTCATAGCACTGAAAGGTGGATATGGACATTGTTTACCACCCCTAAGCCAGAAGCTGTCTTCAAGAGAGGACCACTCACAACGAAAAAGAGATTTCTCCAGTGAAGCCTCACTGAGTCTATTAGCCACAGTTAAGGATAGACCCACAGCCAACAGCAGACGGTCAACACAAAATGAACTCAAATGGTTTTCTTGGAGACTTTCTGTCTCATGTTGGTTTGTTTACGCTTTTTTTTTTTTTTTTTTTTTGTCTTATTGGTCTTTTGGTTGAATATTATGATTTCTGATTTTGCGGGGTTTTGAGTGTATGTGTGCCATGCTTTTCCTTATTTTAAGAATTTTGGTGTTTTTGTTTTGTTTTATTTATTTGCTAGCTTTTTGTTAATTTTCTAAAGAGAGGGAAAAAGACAGGGTGTGGGATTAGGTGGGTAGGGAGGATCTGAGAAGAGTAGGGGAAGGGAAATCATGATCTGAACATATTGTGTGAAAAACTTTATTAAAAATGAGAGTAAACAAAATATCCCTCCCCAGATTCTGTACAATAAGTGCTGTTGCCCGTGTGTGCTATGCTAGAAAAATGATGTTTTATACAAATCACACCTAAATGTCGGAGAGTTTTTGCCTTGAGATTTACTGGCTTTGTAATTTTTTTCCATAACGTATAGGGTTGGACTGCATCTCCAAAAGAAGCTATCTCTTCCTCAAAAGTGTGGGCAGAAAGAGCTTAGGAGACTCTTCTAAAAACCATCGTCCAGACAGACAGCTGGATGGAGCTCACCAAATGCCCCAGATGCCATCCCACATCACAGCGTTTGCCATCATGCAGGCCTGGACCACGTGTAGTTTAATTCTTTGCTTCGTTAGTTGGTCTGCTCTTAATACCACTCACCGTCTCAGGTTTCAATCTGCAGAGTACTTCCTTCCACTGTCAAAGTAAGCTGTGCTATGAACTTTATTTTTGCATGATTGTTGGTGGAGACTGACTGAACCCAAGGCCCCTCATATGCCAGGCAAGGGGTGACCACTGAGCTAGATCCTCGCACATTTTCAGACCTGCCCTTGAACTTGCTCTGAGCCCAGCATGCCTTGAAGTGGGAACCCTCGTAACTCAGCCTCCACATAGCTGGGATTACAAGTCTGTGACCTCAGGCTCAGCTCTGGAAGATTTTAGATCAGTGCTATGGCTAGTTATTCAAAAGAGCCAGATATTATAAAAGGATCATGGGATGAAATTACAACATAGACCCAGTGTTTAGCCTGCAAGACCAGGCAAACAGTGCACAGAGTATACACAAAAGGCAAAAACAAAGGGAGGTATATTTAAGTGGACACGTTTGCTTCTCTCCAAAAGACAAGGGGGCCTTTAATGGAAGTGGGAATTACCTGTGTGGTAAGGTCTTCGATCTACAGGATATTGCCACCCTGGGTCCAAACCAAAGGGCTCCAAAGCGAAGGGATGATATAAAGAATTATGAAGTTTATTCCAATTACTCTTCTATCAAAATGTAAAATGCTAATGTCTACCTTTACCTTATCAAGATGCTTCAAGTGGATAGACGGAATTAAGTTCTTGGCATGAACTAGCAATAAATGCTGGAAGAGAAGCTAAAACATTAATCCCAAAACCAAATAAAATATGTCAAATGAAATGAATCTCCACGTACAACCAAAAACAGTCTGGTTTTTCAAGTTATATATAACTCATGGTCCCCTCTCATGTGCTAGGTAATTCTTCCATGATTAATTATATCTTAGATCTTCTTCAATTTGTAATGATTTTGTTTTAAAATGTACTGTAAAATATCCTAAAGCACAATACATGCTATTTTGTGGGCATTTATACATAATATAACTGCAAGGAAGGCAGAGAGAGATGATCTATGTATATGTTATCCAGATGAGGAGAAAATACAGCATTGCCCTTGTAATTGATTGTGTAGGAGACTGAGGCAGGAGGACTGCCTAACTAAGGGCAATCTGAGCTACATAATAAGAGCTCATCTCAAAGAGAAGAGGAGGAGAGAAGATAAGAGGAAAGGAAGGAAAAAAAGCAGAAGGAAAGAGAAGAGGAGGAAGAGATAAGCGAGAGAGCATAACAGCATTGAAAGCCCTTCTACATCTTTTATATCTTTGCCAAAGGAGACTCTAGCTTTAAAGCTCTGCATCTTTCAACCACAGGCTCTCCAAACAGTATGGCTAGAGAGGCCATGCTACATGGTGTTGGTTCATGTATATTCGGAACAAGTTAAAGTATTTCTCTTTTAGCCTCTTGGGGAATCTTGTCATTTTTTTAAAGCAAAATTTCCCCTTGTTCCAACTGCCTTCAGCAACAGGTTCTATAGTAAAACTTGCCCTCATTCCAAAAAGACTGACAGCTGAGGAGCATCTTGCTTTTGGCGACACTCTCATCACTGCCTTACATCCCAATACTACACAAGACATCAAGGAGTCAAAAGGTTATAAGCCAACTCCTGCTCGTAAGGACCTTGAACAAAACAGAGGTGATTTCCAGTCTTTACTGGGGGTTTAGGCACCAGGCTGGGGTGGAGAACTTGAGGAAGTAACTGTGCTATAGCGAAGGAAGTTTCCCCAGTCATGTGATCGGGTGTGTGGCTCTGCCTTGAGAGGTGAGCTAGTGTGGTCACAGGACAAAGAGAGTGGAGTATGCTCAAAGGCCTCAAACACCTTACATATGCAGAGATTTAGCAATTGGCATGGCTATGCCACAGGGTACAAGGGGTGTAGTGTGGTGGAACTACACTGACCAGT
Organism: Acomys percivali; assembly: GCA_907169655.1. NCBI lineage: Eukaryota > Metazoa > Chordata > Mammalia > Rodentia > Muridae > Acomys > Acomys percivali. Next base: position 82,649,315 of record OU015743.1, on the reverse strand, counting down.
GAGGAAGTGTGTGCAACTGTAGAGGAGGAGGATAGACCGCTGCCCCCGATTCTGAGATGAACATGTTTTCACATGGCGATAGCCTTAAGTTGAAAGTATCTTTCACACAATTCATGTTGCTGTCACTGTCTGGCAGATTTGAGTCTTAAGTGTCGCCTAAAGGTCTATTTTTTTTTATTTAAATTTATTTTTAAATTTTTATTCACTTTACATCCCGATCATAGCCCCCTTCCTCATCTCCTCCTGGTCCCATCCTCCCTTTCTCCCTCTTCCCAGCTATGTCCCTCTCCAGTTCCTCAGAGAAAGGGAGCAGTTCTCTCCTAACAACTGACCCCAGCCTATCATTTCATCAGGAGTACCTGCATCCTCTTTCTCTGTGACATGAAAAGGTATCCCGCCAGTCAGGGGAAGTGATCAAAGTGCAGGCAACAGTGTCCATGGCAGGGACAGCCCTTGCTCCCCTTACTAGGGGACCCCTATGGAGACTGAGCTGATATAGGTTATATATCTAAGGGGGGTCCTAGGTCAGTGGCAGTATCATAGCCAATGAGGTTTATCCAAAGTGTGATTATTGCTAATTGAAGCTCTATGGGAATTTTTTGTTTTTTGTTTTAATTTTATTAATTTATTCATATTACATCTCAATGGTTATCCCCTCCCTTGTATCCTCCCATTCCTCCCTCCCTCCCATTTTCCCCTTACTCCCCTCCCCATGACATTCTCCACAGTTGAGTGGAGAGTGGAGTCTGACTTTCACATGTACTCTGGTGCCTCATATTTGACCAAGTTCCCTGAACGGGGAGACCTGGTGGCACTCAGAGGAAGGATAGCAGGCTACCAAGAAGAGACTTGATACCCTATGAGCATATACAGGGGGAGGAAGTTCCCCTCAGTCACAGTCGAAGGTCTATGTTTTTAATACATATTTAAGATGGTGGGACCTTTAAGATGTTGGACCAAATGGGAAGAACTTAGGTCATTAGGGGTGAGCCTAATTTAAAGGTGAGAGTAGGCGGGTATGATAGCTGAGCTAGTAAGGCACTAGCACCCAAGAGTGATGATCTGACTTTGATCCACTACACCCACACAGTAGAAGATAATTTTTTTTCATAAACAGTCCTTTGACCTCCATGCACTGTGGCTCTCATGGGCACACATATATGCATTCCCTACAAACACACATAAATGTAATAACAAATTTTAAATGTGACTGTGGCACACACTTCAAGCCCTTCCTCTTCCTCTCCTCTGCTCTCTGACTCTGGGATAAGCACCCTATTTTTGTCATTGTGTGCTTCTGATGTCTTTCTACAAGTCTATCATGGGTTGAACCACACAAAACAACACAGAGAGTAAACCTTCTCTCCTTAGAGGCTTCATTGAGTTGGTATTTGTTATTACAATAAAAAGATGATTGACACTCACTTGGAACTTTGTCACTGTCATCAGCATATGTGCAAACACAGTCAAACGTTAAGTCCTAATTATGCATAACAGGTTGCGGTAGCACCATTATAATGCTTCCTTAGTGTTATTATATAACTAGTAATTATTACTAAATGATGGAGGAAACAAAATGAGGCTTGGTATGAGAAGAAAGAAATAATAGAGTAGCAAAGCTAACATTAGATATTAGAGTGTTGACCTATAAAATTCATTTCTGTAAACACTGAATAAGAATACTACAAATGAAAAGCTCTATGCTGAAGTTCGATTGCCTCTTCTTCTGTTTTAAAAAGAAAGACTAAGGTTATTGAAATATCACTTGTAATTGATTGATTATAATGGACTATAAGAAGACTTGGTCTTGAGCATTATATATAGATTTTACAACAGAATAAACTCTCCTGAAAACACTCATTTATTCTTGAAAAATGGAAAGCTAGATGTTGTATAGCTGACTCTGGAACTGAATGCCCCATGAACTGCTATGATGAGTTGTTTTTTGATGTTTATCAAAAAAGTGGGCGAGAGAGAGAGACAGAGACAGAGACAGAGAGACAGAGACACAAACAAAGACAAAGAAACAAAGACAGAGAGAGGGAGGATGTGTATCTGGGAACATTCTAGAAACGAAGTGTGCAGAGGAGAGGACATGGTGGGCCCTGTTTCTAGATCACTCATGGCAGTATTTCAGACAGGCTGGACTCTCTGTGGAGTGCAAGCATAAGTCTTTATGGAGCCTGGATCCAAGCTCAAAGGCTTCAATGAATAGCTTGGAGGCCAAATTCGATAAAGGAGTTACTAGTCCTGAAAGAGACTTGCATACTCAGACGGTGAGCGTGTAGTGTGTTGGGCAGAACTGGCATGCAGAGGCTTCTTTCTCCTATACTTTAAGTTGTTTAAGCACTACGATCTGAATACAGTGTCAGGTAGAAGACGTGGGCCATCAAGAGTGACCATATATGGAAGTGGGACCTACTAATGATGTTGATCACAGGGGCTCAGAGATAAATGTCAATTGCTTCTTACAAGAAATGCTTCTTGGGTCTTATCTGCTACAAATAGTAAACAGACATATTTCTGTCATGTGAGACCTAATCTTCATCCTAGCTAAAAAAGGTTGTTTTCCTCAACAAAAGAACTTTTTTTTTAATCTGTGGTTAAATTAAGGTCCTGGACTGTTTAGGTCACAGCTTTCTAACCTGCGGCTCACCACTCCATATGCGGACATGGAACTGTGTGTGAAGATGAAGAATGACAACACTACGAATCTTCTAGCACCCGCTCTCCAAGTGTATAATGAACCTGAGCAACATTTGCCTGTGCAGAATTAGGCAACATCACTTTAGCCTCGGTTTTGAAGACACACTGTGAACACTTTGACTACCTGTGCCTACTGTTGTACCACAGAACACCAATAAATGCTGCCTGAACCACTGCAGTTCAGATTTGAGATTACTCTATATTTATTACACTCTGCACTGATAGAGCACTCCTTGGAGGTTACCAAGTCCGAGATGCTATGGTCAAGGTAGCCAACAGAGTAAGATAGAAGTCAGGAGATGGCTGAAGACTCTCCACAGAGTGACCGGGGCAGAGTTCACTAGCCCACTCCTGCCTGAGGCTCTTGCCAGCATTTAGCAAGTGAAAATTGCTGTGAGATATACACTGCTATCACCATCCTTTTACCAGCTGAGCTCTCTCCTCCTCAGACCCGAGAGAATTTAATTCTCAGACACTGATAAACCTATGCACGGCAGTGCCACTGCTCATGGGATCTTTGACTATGAGGAGTGAATGCTGGAGAGCCGGGAGGACAGTGGGGAAATGATGCATCAGAGGCAAAGAATTCCCAAAGCAGACCGGTCAAGTGAAACAGGAAGCCCAGCACAGAAGCACGAGCTATGCTTCTTCATGATTGCTCCAACCTTAAAGGAGTCCACGTCCCACAGAAATATTTATCCGAGAGGAAAACAAACCGAACATTTTATGTTTCATCTGTTTTGACAAATACATAATTGCCCCAGAGCCTGGCAAATGTTTTCCTTGTTGTCACAAATGAAAACTGACTAAATGTGACATGAGTTTAGAATTAATCTGTACTGTAGCTGGGATTTGCTACAGAGCAGCTGCTTCTTATTGTCATTTCTTGGGGATCATGTCTGATTATTACAGACTTATTAAGTGTCTTCGGGAGGCTATCAGAGATGCTGTTTGAGGCTGTCTGTAAATAGTTCCTGAGTTTTATCACACAACTTCTGCTTGGTTCTCTTGATCTCGGGGTGGTTTATATTAAATAACTGAGAGATTTAATCAGTAAGAATCAGCATGCTTCAAAAATCTGAAACAGGCCTATTTTAATCAGTGTATTTTCACTTAAATTACTTTTAACTTACTTTTCAAAGAGAGACTCCAGATTTCTAGCATTTCTAATTTTTCCCCCTTTAAAATATTACTTTGAAGTGTGCACAAATCACAGACGGTGGCTCTATCTGTATAATGCAATCACAGGTTTAAAAAGAGAGCGTTCTGCCAACATATAACGACTTCCTGCCATGTTCAAGTAACACTCAGCATCCTTGAACTCTCTCATTCACAAGCCAGGCTGTGGTGGCTCTCAACATCTTCCAGGATGATGATTCAGGCAGTTTTTTCTCTGGATCCCAAACTTTTGTGTTTTGTTTGTTTGTTTAATTTCCTTCTGTCTCCAGTCCGTGCTGCCAGCCTTTCTCATTAAATCCTTTCTTATCCTGTACTCTCTGCTGAAAATTAATGCGTGCAGTATTCCTTGCTCAGTAGTGAGACTCCAGAGTTCTCATATATTATTGCTGTTTATTCTATAGGCTGATGATATTTTGCCATATATATATATTATATATGCATGTATGTGTGCTCCTATAAGCCACCTAGAATTCCAATAGCTTCATTCATCTAAGATCATTGTTTCTCTCTCAGGACATCTATAAGGGGATACCTTTTAAAGTAGGGTGGTCCCAACAGACTTCAACTTATCCAAAGCATAAGGCAAATTATTTGCTTTGAAAAGTACCTCACAGATTTCAAGGCTAATGCAATTCAGAGGTTCAAGAAACAAACAAAAACAAAAACAAAGTTCAACCACTGCATCTGGTGAGCTACACAGATCTGGAAATTTAGATGATTATTGTCACTTTGTTTTAATGTACAGTTTGTATATAGCAAAATATATAGACTTTTAAAAATTGTGTATGTGTGTGCATGTGTGTGTGTCCTGAGGTACATGTCCCAAATAATGTGTGGAGTGAGAAGTTGTTTTAGTTAGGGTTTCATTGCTGTGAAGAGAAATCATGACCATGGCAACTCTCATAAAGGAAAACATTCCATTGCAACTGCCTTACAATTTCAGAGGTTTAGTCCATTGTCATCATGGTGGGAAGCATGGCAGCATGCAGGCAGACATGGTGCTGGAGAAGGAGGTGATAGTTCTACACCTTGAACTCAGGAAAACAACCAGGAGAAGACTATCATTCCACTCTAGATGGAGCAAGAACATAAGGAACCTCAAAGGCCCCACAGTGACACATTTCTTCCAACAAGGCCACACCCATTCCAACAAGGACACACCTCCTAATAGCGACACACTTCATCCAGCCAGGCCACACCCATTCCAACAAGGGCATACCTCCTAATAGTGCCACTTCCCATGGGCCAAGCATTCAAACATTGGAATGTATGGGGGTCAAACCTATGCAAATCACCAGAGAAGCGTATCAAGCTATGAGTCATTAGTGATTGTATGGCAGCCCCTATGAGCCAATTACCTCTCACTCACTGGCCTGCCAGAGAGGAGTGAATCATTCAGGACCTTGGGGAATACTTCAGAACCAAACATTGCTCTTATAGGTCAGGTCTTGAATGTCTACAAATGATCTTGCGCCTAGCAGAAAGAGCTTAAGCCATTGAGGGTGTGACTTGGGGTAGATTCTGCAACTCTGGCCCCTTCTTACTTCCTCTGCTTCCCAGTGGCCATCAAGCAAGCATCTTTGCTCCACCCCAGGCTTCTGCTATGCTATGGTACTATAGCCCAGTCTCACAACCAACAAAGCTGGCGGGGAGAAAGAACAGAAACTTCTGAAATTAAGCTGCAAAATAAACATTTCCTCCCTTTGAAATATTTATCTCAGATGTGTTGTCATGGTGATGGAAAGGTAGCTAACAAAATCACCCACTGTCTTGAAAGAAGAGAGATGGCAGGGGTTGCACGCATAAACGTAACAGAAGACATAACATGAACATTTAAATCAGGAATCCTTAGTTTACTGCATTCTCTGTCTCTGAGTAGCCATGCAACATACAAACCATCAAACACCAGAGTTTGCTTGTTTGTCTGTTTGTTTTTGCAGTTGTTTGTTGGTTGGTTTTCCGTAGGAAGGGGATAATTTTTTTCCTTTATTCCCCCCCCCCCCCCCCCCCCCCCCCCCCCCCCCAGTTTGCCTCTTCCTCCTGGTAGATGAAAATCCCCACAAGCCATCATCATCCACCACAAATCCTGGATAAACAGAGCCTGTGTGGACCCTCCCACACTAACCTCTCTTCTCCGGAAGCACTGGGTGGAGCTCTTGCTTCGAATGACAGCAGGAATGGCTGGGATGTAATTTTTCTGAGGCGCTCTGAGCAGAAAGAAGGGTCAAAGTATCTTCTGGGCAAAGCAATACAGTGCAGCAATGAAGCAAATGCTGAGGAAGGCTTGCCTGGGATTAGTAAGTCGCTCTTTTTTAAGTCCTTTTGGTTCTTGCTACAAGTCTTGGAACACTTTCATAAGCCCGGAAGTGGGCTTTATGAGTTTTAATTAAGGCATTATAAAAACTTGCTCAGTCGGAGCATCTCTGTGTACTCAGGGCAGTAGATTCAGGTGAATAGTGAAGAGCAAGGCTTTGGGGACTAATGGAGTCAAAGGCTCCATGTCTGTAAACTTACTCAATTGCCCTTCTAAGACACACAAGCAGAAGTACTCTCACAGGTGATAAACGTCAGAGATAACCTTGAGCAATTCCTGGGTATAGAGAAATCGCGGAATGGCAGTGATTTTATTATAAAATGACAAGATGATTTTTAATCATATTAATGGGGGAAAGGTAATTAGTTACTTTGATTAGCCACACAGTTGTGCTTAAATAGGAGCAAACCACAAAGCTATTTGACTTCTAGAGACTTTCGGATGCTCCCCCAACTATCTCGGAGCAAACTAAGGCGCAAGGCGCTCAGCAAACCCAGGGCCAGCAATAGCTACTGTTCCAGCATCCAGGGTGAGTAAGATGGTTTTCCATCTGTCTTTCTACTTCCATGTATGTTTTCATCCTGTTTTTCAGCTTCTTTGAGCAGTTCGTAACGATGGTTTCTTTTTTTCATCTATTAAATCTACCTGTCTTATCCAGAAGGTGATTTTAGAGACACAGTTCAGTGGTTAAGAGCAGTCAGCGTTCAGTTCCTAACACCCATATCAGATGCTTACAACAACAGGTAAATCCAACTCCAGGGTCCAGCCTTCATGGGACCTCCTTGGGTACTCACATATGTATGTCATACACTCACACAGATAGACACTTACACATGAATAAAAACAAAGTAAGTCTTTAAAACATTTTTAAAGCAGAAAAAGAAAGTTAAATTTAACTTAGATCTTTATCAGTAGGATTTCCTTGATTAAAACTCTGTTTTATCTTCAAATTGGATTGAATTGAACTTAACATGCCTACCTGTCTATACATTGAGAAAACTTCACTATTTTTCAAATTATCTGCTATTTTTAAAATAACCTTTCCATATTACTATTATAATTTTCTATCATTTAAGTATTAAAAGTTTCTAAAAAAAGTATTAAAAGTTTAAGAGTAGCTATTTACAAATAAAATAAAATATTATTTATTATTTAATGAACTAATAGGTTTCAATTAATTCAGTGGAACAAATTTATGTATTTAAAGGGCTAATTTGTTGAAGAGCTTTGTGTGTAAATGTTTTCATGTGTCTTTAGTGTGGAATTGCAATGTCTGATTCTTACCAAATGCTTTTCTTTTCTGTCTTTGGCTGTGGCCACTGATTCTAAGGGCTAGATTAGAGAGCTGCCATGAGGATGGCCCATGGTCTGCCAGTAGACGAAGGGAAGTCTGTGTGGCTTTGCTTCTTTCCCTGGCACTCTACTCTTAGAAATAAGAGGGATTACGATACAGGTCTGTGCTGGATTTGGTATTTGAATCAAAATTCTAGCTGACTACTTTGATTGCTCATTCTCCCCTCAAGGATCATGGGTTCCTTAGGCGTTACCAGTGCAAGGCCGCTCTTTGTTGTTTCTGTTCCCACAGATGTTTTATGTGCACTGAGCTTCTTCAGACAACACAGCAACCCAGCAATTAGGGAAGCAATTTCTTTATGTATGGTTTTTCTAGAAAAGATGGGGGGAAAGGAAAGGAAAGTCTGACTGAAAAGGAAAAGAAATACAGGACACAAGTCAAGAAAATTCTAAATTGATCTAGTTTCACAACCATGCATATTTATAATTACATCAATTGGGCAGGACAAGCAATGCACAGTTCCAGGAGCGCAGTCACAAAATCCACAATCAATATGCCTTGCTTAGTGAGAAACTTAGTGAGAAAATGTCATGTGGGGAGAAATGAACAAGGAGAACCTGTACTGCAGAAAATGAAGCTGGATTCAGAGGGTGAGCCATTAAACTGAAGGATTCTTTTCTCTTTTTTTATAATAAAACATAATGAAAGAAAACAAAAGCTAACACATCATAATTGGGCAAAACAAACAAGCAGAAAAGTCAAAGAAAAGGCATAAGATTCAGAGACACACTCATTTGCACACTCAGGACTCCCATAAAAACATTAAACTGGAAGACATTATATATATAACCTGTAAGGTAAGAAGAAAGAGGAAAAATATAACTAAAATTAAAAAATAATAAGAAATTACAATTAAAAATAAGGAAGATCTCTGATGTGACATTATGAGACATGGAGCCTGCGGCAATGCCATTGAGTTCCTTTCCTGTTTGGCCATCTACTGCTGGGCATGTAGCCACCCTTAAGAGTAGTTTATTTACCTGGTGAGACTCCCTTGGAGGAAACTAAATTTTTATTTATAAGTGGTTATCAACTGAAGATGGCTTCTGAGATGGAAGTATGTGTCTGCTTTCCCTTTCAGCTTTAGAACCCCATCCAGTGCTTAGCCATGCAGGGCCTGTGCATGCTGCCTTAGTCTCTGAGTTCATATGAGCATCAGTCATGTTGATGTATAGGGCCTTCTTTTCTTTTGGTATCCTTTATCCCTTTGGGGCCTTACCTTCTTTATGCCTTCCCTTCTGTGGGGTTTCCTGACCCCTGAGAAATGGGATTTGATAAAGACATCCCGATTAAAGCTGAATATTCCAAGGTATCTCTATGCATATTATATGTCACTGGGTCTCTATATTTGCTCCCATCTGCTGCAGGAGGAAGTTTCTCTGATGATGGCTAAGCAAGACACTGCTCTATGAGTATAGCACAATGTCGTTAGGAGTCATTTTGTAATGAGAGTGGCTTTCAAATTGGGTGGAATGATGTCTGTGATGCAGCTAATAAGGCTTCCCTGGCATTATGACACCTTCCCACCCAGGTTTGCCTCCCTGTTATGCATGCACCTTACTTTTACAAGGAGCTAAGTCAAAATCCCCTTATATAAAGGGATCAGCTTTCAGTAAGCTGTAATCCAATTGAAGAATCTTGTACTAATTTATTGAAGATCAGGCACTGTGTTAGTCCCCTCCATACATTTTACCTACTCCAACTTGTCACTCTGTGTAATAGTTTTACAACCAGGCCTTCACGCTGGCTGGAGGAACGATGAGCTCTGGGACATGGCCATTTGGATGATTGAATGGCAAGAGGATCTTTTCACCTGAGAGGTTATGGGGGAGAAGAAATGAACAGAAAGAGAAATGGGATCTGCATCCTTAAGTGTGCCTGCCAGTGCCTCAAGTCAAGCTCTGGGCAAAGCACGCATGCACCAGCTTCATGCCATCATGTCATTCACTTGAAGTGAGTGTGAATGTTTGTACCAGGAGGCTGGCAGAGATGATGTCTGAAGGCGGCTCTTTTCACTCACCTTTGCATCCTAGCAGTGTGTTCACATGGCAACAGCTACTGTATAATGAGTGTCCTTGGCATCTTTCATTTTCATTTATAACCTGTTTGATTTATTTTATCTCTTTATATAAGAGGCTTGGTTTCATACCTAATTTTATATTCATGTTCTGTATTCATTTCATATGGAAGGTGTTGAAGGAGAGCTATGATTGAGAAGCCAGAAGGAACCTGGCCATTTCTTGTCTTTTCATACCATCCAGTCACCGACTGTGGGCCACCCTCTTAGAAGGTCCATCACCTTGGACAGTTTTCCATGGCCAAAGCTCAAACCTGATATGATAGTTAATCTTGAATATCAACTTGATGGAATTTGGTATCACCTGTGGGCATGCTTGTGAGAGAGTGTGTAGACAGATGGAAAGACCCAAACTGAATGTAAGTAGATCTACTACTCCACGGGCAGGAGTTCTGGACCAAAGAGGAGAAAGCTATCTGTACACAAGCACCCACTGTTCTCTGCTTCCTGACTGTGTGCACCCATTTGACTGCATGTGTACTGCAAGCATGTAGTGCCCATGGAGGCCAGAAGGGGGCATCTGATTCCCTGGAACTGAAGTTACAGGTGTTAGAGGCAGACAGGAGCCACCCAATGAAGGTAATGGAAACTGAGAATGGGTGTTCTGCAAGAGCAGCAACTGCTCTTAGCCACTAAGTCATCTCTGCCACCTAGTGTTATTTCTTTTTAAGCATTATCTATAACATTAAATAAAAGGCAAAATATTGATATAGTCTGAGAGAAACCACAATAGACATTTCATTTGTAATATTTAGGATGAGTAAGATAGTGAAGGAATTCAGGCAACAGTTACTAATTCCCATCTTACCCCTCAAAATACCATGGCTAGGAAGAATAGAAAAAAAGTATTAAATATGGTAATCATAACCCAGAGGTTTTATAGATAACAAATATAATGGGAAGTATTTTATGAAGCTTGTAAAATAATTAGAAATTAACTGCTTTAATAAAGTAATGTACTGGTCCAGTCATAGTGTTAGGAAATGAAGCTTGCTCTATGTCATTCATTACCATCACTTATAGTTTTCATTGACAAATTCATCAAGGGTTTATGGGCATCCGGTGTGAACAACCAAGATTGAGATTTCCTTTCCCTCATTGATTCACTATCAATCTTAAATTTTAATCACCAATCCAATTTCCTGGAAAAACAAGCTCCAGTTCCCCACTCCCCTCCAAAAAGAAAATGGTCTTGCTGAGTGAGATGTTGTGGCAGACACCTGTAATTCCTGCTGCCTTGCGTCTGGTGGCGTCTCCAAGGAGATCCCTCGCACTCTTCTTGATCCATATGGTTTGTATCTTCTTTAGTGGGCATGGAAGTAAATTATTGTGCACTCCTTGCCCAGGGAGTGGCTTGGATCTGGGTATGTGGATCAGCTGGAACCAACTAGACAGAAAAGCCCGTTCTAGTGGTTTTTAATTGCATGAGGTCATATATTTTCTTTTTATTTCAAGACAATTTTAGTGGAATTTCCATCGCACACAATTTTTAAAGTCCAAATAAAATACCTACTACCTTATACAAGCATCAGGTTCCACTGTGTTCTAAAGTATTTCAGCCTTAGATGAGAGCAAGTCCATTTTCCAAATACTTCAGGCTGTTTTCCACACAGTCAGAAAGCAGTGTATCCAATGGTGTACAAGAAGGCTTCTATTTCAATGTCATTGATAAATCATTTCATGTTTTAGGGTTACGGTTACAGTTTATGGTCTGCTGCTTGTTTTCTTGCTTTGGCTTCTATGGATAATATATATTAAAGTTACTAAAGTCGATATAACACACACTTTAAATGGTATGAAGTGTTAGTTAAACCAAAAACTCAAAACTAGAAAACCATGTAAGGAAGAGGGATGATCCTTTAGGAATGTAATGTTGGCACTGTCCCTGGAGAGTCACCATAAGTCTGTGTAGGCTTTCCTTCGACCATGAGCAAGAGAAAGTCAAATGAATTTTTAAAAGTTCCATCTTTTGATAAAATAATAGTTGCTTGTTATTTCAAGGTGGGGGGAATAAAAATATTTACTTTAGAGGAGGTTTCCTCATCGCTGAAACCTGTGAGTTTTCATTTTTCATTTGGAATCTGGATTTTTGTGATTCCTATGGTTTGGTTTGCTTTGCCTCTGTCTCTCTCCCATTCATCAGACAACCTAGTAGCAACTGGATAAAATGCTGTGATAACATTTCGTGGCTTGCCTAAAGTATAATGATTAGAGAAGAGACAGAAACCAGCTGGCTTCACCTCCAGCCAAGGCTGAAGCCAAGCATCTTAAAAAGACAATTGAAACCACCTGCGAGGGCTCTGACCTCCTGCTTTTCAGGTCAAGGGGGTAACTTGCAAATTTGGGATACTTCAGAAAGCTTTTAAAAAGGACTTTCTGGGTGGTAAAAGCTTGGCCAAAATGACTTCTTCATGTTCCCTGGAAACTCAAACCCAGGACATTTTTGCATTGAGTCTGAGCAAGTGTGGTTAGACTTGACTTTATTACATCGAAGTTTCCATTTCACTCTTAAAGATAAAGGAAAACACCAAGGCCTTAGAACAAACAGGCGACTGGCTCCACATAATCCTTCCGGGATACAGTCAGCAGCCATTGACAATACCACAGCAGTAGGTCGACCCTTCTTCTTGGGATGCCAGGAACTCCAGCTCTGTGTCCTCTGTTGACATCCTTGTTAGTCTCAGTTTTCTTTCCTCTCTTCAGTAACAAGTCTGTTGTCTTTTATCTAAGTGCGTAATCAAACAATTTATGTGACTCAATTAGTCTCTTTGCCATTCTTTCAGAAATCTGTGTCCTTCCTCTGAGTGCCACCAGGTCTCCCCCTCCAGAGGACATGGTCAAATGTGAGGCACCAGAGTACGTGAGAAAGTCATATCCCACTCTCCACTCAAGTGTGGAGACTGTTCTGACCATTGGCTAGATCTGGGTAGGGGTTTAAAGTTTACTGCCTGTATTGTCCTTGGCTGGTGCCTTAGTTTGAGCGGGACCCCTTGGCCCAAATCTGCCTATCATAATGTTCTACTTGTAGGTTTCTAGGACCCTCTGGATCCTTCTACATTGCTATTCTCACATGGTACTCTCATCTAGAGTCCCAATAGGAGGTCCTCCCCTCTGTCCCAGTTTCCTGGTTAGTAAAGGCTTTCGTGGGTCATGCCCCTTGGGCTAGTATGCAGATATAAGTGAGTATATACCATTTGAGTCTTTCTGCTTCTGGGTTAACTCACTCATTATGATCATTTCTAGCTCAATCCATTTATCCACAAGTTTCGAGAATTCCTTGTTTTTAATAGCTGAGTAGTATTTCATAGTGTATATGTACCACAGTTTCTTTATCCATTCTTCTACTGAGGGACATTTAGGCTGTTTCCATGATCTGGCTATTATGAATAAGGCTACTATGAACATGGTTGAGCAAATTTCTTGTTGTGTGCTGGAGCATCTTCTGGGTATATTCCAAGGAGTGGAATAGCTGGTTCTTGAGGAAGCCCTATTCCCAGTTTTCTGAGATAGCACCGAAAAGAGACTTGATACCCTATGAGCATATACAGGGGGAGGTAATCCCTCTCAGGAACAGTCATAGGGGAGGGGAATAAGGGGAAATGGGAGGGAGGGAAGAATGGGAGGATACAAGGGATGGGATAACCATTGAGATGTAACAAGAATAAATTAATAAAATAAAAATAATAATAATTATTAAAAAAAGAAAAAGAAATCTGTGAACTCTGTGAAATCTCCCTTAGACTTCCCCCTGACCATTTGAAGGCCTTGCTCACCTAACCATTCATTGATAATTTATATATACCCTCAAGGCCTAAATAACTTGGTCTATTTATTAATAATTTCCCTAAATCTGTCTTTTAATATTGAGCATCTCATAACTTTTCAGAGGCAAAAAATGCCAGCAACAAAAAGAATACAAAACAATTTGAATGAGAAGAAATACATGTCCATGAACAGATCTGTGGTTTTTCAGGCTGTTCCACCATGCTATGTGTACCACTGCCCTCTGCCATATTCCTCTCTCAACCCAGCAGCAAGGTCCCCAGCCAAGGTACACTGCAGAGGAAGCATCCCCTCGGAAGAACATAGTTTCAGCTGCTGGGCAGCTTCCAGCACAGATTCTTAGTCCTCTATAAGAATAATGATGTCACACTATGAGAGAAGAGGAATGGGAGAAGAACAAGACAAACTACAAATGGCAAACTCCTATGCACAAGAAATGTGAGTAGCAGGGGGCTCCTTCTTACCTTTCACACTTGGAGACCCATTTGTTTATGCACATTTTGGTTGCTCCCATTGACGAATTCTTAGCCAAAACTTCAGCCTTTGTCATAGTTAGGACTCTTTCCTGATCCTAAAATTCATGATAAATGTTTAGCATGCCTGGAGAATCTCGTATATGAAGACCATACATTAGGATGGCCATACTGTCCTCTGATAGCATGTGTCACTAAACACAAAGACAGTGCAGCATATTTCTCTGTATAAGAAGTTAGCAGCTATAGCTTGATTGAAAGACATGACCAGAAGAATTTTCTGGAAAGAACAGTACTTTTACATAGGTTAAGTGTCCATCAGTGGGGTAGAAAGGCATGAATACTGTTAAAATTCAAGTGCTCACTGTTGCTGTCAAGAAGCTCATTGGCTCCATGTAAAACCTGACTAAAATATATATACTTACTCAAAGGAACAAAGGCATGCATAACTCAGAAAGATGCACTAAGTCTTGCAGTCTTTTTTTTTTCCTTTGTTCATTGCCTCCTCTTTCTCATACCTAAGTGTGTTGGGGAGAAGAATTCTGCTCCCAATCAGGTGAGTGTATCACTCTTACTTCTTGGAACCCACAGTGAGAGTTAACTCTGTAAGAGGCTTGAACAATAAATAGCTAGATGGTGTCTGGTGACAGTCCCAAGAGTTCAGCATTGCTTAATAAGAAAGAGTATTTTTTCACCTCCCACCCTTCAGCTTTTATCTTCTTTCTGACCCCTCTTTTATACTGTTTCCCAAAACTTGGGTGGGAGGAAGTAAATACAGATAACCCATATACTCGAAGCAATATGACATGTCCATTACACACAGGCACCGAAGGCTACTTGCAACAAGACTTGCTTAAGATCAAGCCTGTCAAAACACAGCATGGATTGGGAAGGAACCTCTGAGGCCCACGCTGAGGTAAACAGCTAGTGAACTGGACTAGGTTGGTAAAAAGAAAAGAAAAAGTACATGAAGTTGAGAGGAAGATCTATTGGAGGAAAGGCCCAGGGGAATTGGAAGGAATTAGAGCATACATAAGATTAGAATACATTGTATACATATCTGAACTTTTTAAAGAATAAGTTTAATATATTATTAAAAACAATATTTTCCATGTTAATGATTGTTAGTTTCTTGTCAACTTGACACAAACCTAGATGATGTGTTTCCATCAGATGGGCATAGGGGCAAGTCTGTGAAGCATTTTTTTAAATTAATGACTGATGAGGTGGGGAGGTAAGATGACTGTAGGTGATACCGCCTCTGGAAAGATGGTCCTGGGTTGTATAAGAAAGCAAACTGAGTTATGTGTGAGGAGTACTCCAGTAAGAGCCTTGCTCCGTGGTTCCTGCTTCTCTTCCTGCTTTAGTTCCTACCTCAGCTTCCTTCCATGATGAACTGTAATCAAGTCATGGAAGCCAAATAACCCATTTATTCCCCAAATGGCTTTTGGTTGTGGTATTTATGACAACAGAAAGCAAACTAAGACAGCTTATCCAATTGTAATTCTGTGCCACTGAAAGTCTTTATTAGTGAATCAAAAATCCATGAAACTAGTATAATTATAGGTGAAAGATCTATAGCTGCAAGATTACTCAACTTTTATTTATCCACAGTGGCTTTAATAGCCATTATACGGAGCTAATTTGAGTTTCCTATATCTGACTACAGGCTATGTGTTACCCACAGCCACATATAACATTGGATAGCTGGGTGTCCCAGAAAGCATGTCTTTGGTGCTCTTTGGACTTCAACCCACTTTCTTGTGGCTTTTATTGAATTTTAACTTAGGTTACTATTAATTGCATTCATTGGTATCATTAATGTATCAATATAAAATAACAGATTGATAAGCAGCTCCTTCGCTTAACCCTTTGGCTCTAAGGAATTTATCTTGCAGGTATACTCAGAGATATGAATCAAGAAGTTTTAAAGGGAGAAAAAACTTGTCAGGCATAGTGATGCATGCTTTTTTAAAAAAATTTTTATTGAAAAATAAAATCATTCATATTACACCTCAATTGCTATCCCATCCCGTGCATCCTCCCATTCCTCCCTCCCTCCCGCTTTCACCCCATTCCCCTTCCCTATGACTGTGACTGACGGGGACCTCCTCCCCTTGAATATGATGCTAGGTTATCAAGTTTCTTCTTAGTAGTCTACTATCCTTCCTCCGAGTGCCATCAGGCCTCCCCAGCAAGGGGACAATCCAGTACTTGGGAACAGAGACAGGTGATCTCTGTGTTCTGAGCTAGCCTTATCTACATAACAAGTTCCAGGCCAGTCAAGGGTATATCAGTAGACTGTCAGGAGGAGGAGGAGGAGGAGGAAGAAGAGAAGGAGAAGAAAAGGGAGAAGGAGAATGGTGAGGAAAAGAAAGGAGGATGAAGAGATGGAGAAGAAGAAGATGAGGAGGAGAAGCACAATGCCTGCGTTGCAAGTACCCCAAACTATCGAGCAAGGAACTGCAGATTGAAGAACACTCAAGACAGCGGGTCATTCGTGCTAAGAGAATGCTGTTTATTGGGAGTAACAAAACTGCTTATATAGGGGAGGAACCAGCAATCGAACAGCACTGTGGACTCAAAACAAGGAAAATGAAGGCAACCAGTGGAGCACAAGGTTTCAACTGCAGAGAAAAACAAGTAATGTTTCAACTGCAGACAAAAACAAGTAATGGTCAGTACCAGCACAGCTGCAGTTTCCTACAGAGAAGGAAAAGGAGAAGAAGGAGAAGTGGTAGTAGCAGAATAAGAATAAAAATAAGAATAGGAATAAGAATAATGATAATGATAAGAATAAGAAGGAAAAAGGAGGAGGAGGAGGTCACGGTGGTGGAGGTGGAGGAGGAGGTGGAGGAGGAAGTGGTGGTGGAGGAGGTGGAGGAGGAAGTGGTGGTGGAGGAAGTGGAGGAGGAAGTGGTGGTGGAGGA
>OU015743.1:82608508-82632489 GCA_907169655.1 Acomys percivali | reverse complement strand
GAGGAAGTGGTGGTGGAGGAAGTGGAGGAGGAAGTGGTGGTGGAGGAGGAGATGAAGTTCTTACAGGATTATTTGGGACAGCCAAAGATTAGAAGAAATCTAGAAGTTTGTCAACTTTCTACAACAGATTAGCCCAAGTAAAATTTCTACAACCTATATTATTTTTACATTAAAATATGTGTGTGTGTGTGTGAGTGTGTGTGTGTGTATGCTTATGGAGGATGTGGTAAATATCTGTTATCTTTCTCAATTGCTCTCCATATTTATTTTATTTGTTTGTTTGTTTGAAGACTCTATCTAATCCTGTAGTGGAAGCTCTGTCTAATCCTGTAGTGAGAACCCTGTCATTCTAATCTTGTAGTGAGAACTCCACCCAATCCTATACTAAGAACATTGTCTAATCCTGTAGTGAAACCTTGTCAATATAATCTGGTAGTGGGAAGCCATCTTCAAGGCCTCCCTAACCAATATACAAATAAATGAAGAGTTGATAAGAAAGCAAATAGTTTGATCTCAGCATTCCAAACACCAGAGAAGAATGGCAAATCATCCTAACATGTATTTATTAATGGATTCAATACACATTTAATGTGTGTGGTTCCTATTTGATATTTACTCCAATACCTAACTTACTAAAAACTTTATTTAATGCTTCATAAGTAATTGTCTAACTGAAACCAGACATGCCATCCTTCAGGGCTTGCAACCACTCAAACAGAATCAATTAAATTTAAAAACTTCATCAGCAGCACTTCTTTCTTTATAGCGATGACAGTGGCAGATTAAAAACATTAAAAACACTTTCTACCAGGAGAGCAAATAGACTGACTGAAGCTCTTCACCTCTCCTTTTCTCCTCTCTTTCCAATCCTCTGAGCCTCATCCCCAGTTCCGTAGCAGAACACCTGCTGCAGGTCTCTTTCCTCTCAGACCCCATGTTCAACAGATCACAAAGATCTTCTCCCCCAACCTTCCTTGTCCAAACTCATGCCAGTATTGAAGCCTCCAACACCAGCAGACAATCCCTGGGAACACACCAGCTGAGTGAGCTAAAGAAACCAGTAAGCTAACTGAAGACCTGCACTGCTCCTCCTCTCTAAACCCAACCCCCTACTCTTACCTCTAGTTCTGCAACAGAACACCTGCTGCAGCCTATCTCCCCATCCCAGGCCCACATCTCCTGAGGATCCCACATACCTTCCCCTCCTAACCTCCATCTCCCTACTTGTTGCTCTTTCCTAGCCCCCAACTCCAGTAGGCACCTACTGCTAACCCACAGGTTGCTCATGCCTAGGACCAGGAAGCCTTGTTGCAGACCTTCCTCTTTCCTGTTCACCACATCCAATGTTCCAGGTTCACTTCCAGCACTATAGCAGACATACACCATCCAGCCCCATTCCAAGGAGACTAAATAATCATATCCTTGTTGAACATTTTTGCTTTCTTCCTTCCTGTGAACCCTTCAAACTCCTGGCCTCTCCCCATTCCTAAGCATCAGCTCCCAATACACCGAAACATATTTTACCTATTACTCCCAATGGCTATACCTATCAGATCAACAAAGAGTTTCCTACCAGGCAACACACCCTCCTAAAGTCTGCAGATGAAACAGAAACCAAGGAACAAAACACCCACCTAACAAATGCAAAACAAGAAATCAGCCCCTGACCTATAACCATACAACTCCCAGATGCTTAGATGCCAGTATAAAAACACAATCAATACATTTAAGTCATATGTCTCCACTAGAGGCCACTAATTCTACCACAGCATAGTCTAAATATTCCAACATAGTTGGAGCACAATAAAAAGACCTAAAAAACATCTGTATAAAGATGTAGAGGTTCCTAAAGATGAAATTAATGAATCCCTTAAAGAAACCCAGGAAAGCACAACAAACAGTGGAAAAAATGATTAAAACTGTTCAAGACCTGAGCAAGGAAATAAATCAGTAATGAAAACCTAAACTGAGGAAATTCTAGAAATGAAAATTTTAGATATTTGAACAGGAACTACAAAGGCCAGCTTCAGCAACAGATTGAATGAGAAAGAAGACAGAATCTCAGTCACTGAAGATAAGACAGATGAAATGATAAATCTAAAATGCTCCCGGAACAAACTACTCAGTAAATCAGGGACACTATAAAAAGACCAAACCTATGAATAATAGCAATAGAGGAAGGAGAAGAAACACAACTCAAGGCACAGAAAATATTTTCAATAAAATCACAGAAGAAAATTTTCCTAAAATAAAGAAGGAGATGGTATAAAGGTACAAGAAACATACAGAACACCAAATAGACTGGACAAGAAAAGAAAGTCCCCTCAGCACATAATAATAAAAACAGAACAAAGGAAGAATATTAAAGAATTATATAACATATGAATAAGACCTACATGAATTACACTTGACTTCTCAATGGAGACTAAAGGTCAGAAGAGCCTGGTCACATGTGCTGCAGACTCTGAGGCCACAGAGGCTAGTCCAGCAAAACTTTCAGTCACCATAGATAGAGAAAATAAGATATTCCACGATAAAGCCAAATTCAAACAATATGTATCTATAAATACAGGCCCATTGCAGGTACTAGAAGGAAAACTCCAACCTAAGTAGGTTAACTATAATCTAAAAAACAAAGGTAATAAATCATCTCAGACCAGCAAAGTCAAAAGACCAACACCACCACTACAAAAACCAACAAAATAACAGGAATCATCATTGATCATTGATATCTCTCAATATCAATGACCTCAATTCTCCAATAAAAAGACACAGACTAAGATAATGGATGCAAAAACAGGATTCATCCTTCTGCTGCATCCAAGAAACACACCTAAACATCAAGCATAGACATTACTTTAGGGTAAAGTGTTGGGGAAAGATATGCCAAGAAAATGGACCTAAGAAGGAAGGTGGTGTAGTCATTTCAATATCTAACAAAATAGACTTCAAACCCAAGCTAACCAGAAGAAATAGGAAAGCACAGAACATACTCATAAGAGGAAAAATCCAAGATGACCTTTCAATTCTTAACAACTATGCCCCAAACACAAGACACTGAAGTTCATAAAAGAAACATTGTTAGAGTTTAAATCACATACTTACCCTCACACACTGATGGTGAGAGACTTTAATATCCCACTCTCATCAATAGATAGGTTATCCAGACAAAAACTAAATAGAGAAATGCTGGGGCAAACAGATGTCATAAACCAAATGGAACTAACATATTTATAGAACACTTTTCCAAACACAAAAGAATATACCTCTTTTTCAGAACGCTCTGGAACTTTCTCCAAACTAGACCACATACTTAAACACAATGCATGTTTCAATAAATACAAAAAAATTGAAATAACCTCCTGCAGACTACCATGAATTAAAGCTGGAGCTCAACAACAACAGAAAGCTTACAATACCATTTAAAAAATATCTCTACTGAATAAAAAATAGTTGAAGACAGAAATAAAGAAGGAAATTAAAGATTTTCTATAATTCAATGAAAATGAATACACAGTATTTCCAAACTTATGGGACACAATGAAAGAGGCTTTAAGAGGCAAGTTTATAGCACTCAGTGCCTACTTGAAAAAATTAGAGAGATCTCATACTAGT
This sequence comes from Acomys percivali, assembly GCA_907169655.1. NCBI lineage: Eukaryota > Metazoa > Chordata > Mammalia > Rodentia > Muridae > Acomys > Acomys percivali. The sequence goes on along the minus strand of OU015743.1, from coordinate 82,628,874 downwards.
ATCTTAACAACACACATGAAAGCTCCTGGGTAGAAATAAGAAATCACACCCAAGAGGAATAAACAAGAAATAATCAAACTGAAGACTGAAATCCATAATACAGAAACAAAGACAGCAATACAAATAATCAATGAAAAAAGATTTGATTCTTTGAGAAAATCAACAAGATTGACAAACTTTTATCTAATTAAACTACAAGGAAGAGAGACAAAAAAATCCAATTAACATAATTAGAGATTAAAATGAGGACATAACAATAGACACTAAAGAAATCAAAATCAAAGAATCATAAGGGCACAATTTTAAAAAAACTTGTACTTCACTAAATGGAAAATCTCAAGGACATGGATAAATTTCTCAATAAGTCCCACTTACCAAAGTTAGGCCAAGATCAGATAAGCAACATAAATAAACCTATAGCCTGTAGTGAAGCAGAAAAAGTCATTAAAAGTATCCCACCCAGCCCCCAAAAAATCTCAGAGCCAGATGGTTTCAGCACAGAATTTTACCAGACTTTTAAAGTAGAATTAATGTCAATGTTCCTCAGATTATTTCAGAAAATAGAAACACAAGTAACATTACTGAACTCATCTAAGGCCACCATTACCCTGATATTCAAGCCACATAAAGACCCAACCAAGTGTGAGAAGTGCCGACCAAATTCCTTTATGAACATAGATACAAAAAATACCTGATAAAACACTTGTAAACCAAATCCAAGAATAATACATCTGAAAGATCATCCACCTTGGCTGATTAGACTTCATCCCAGAGATGCAGGACTAGGTCAATATATGACAATCAAGAAATGTAATCCACCATAAAAACAAACTGAAAGGCAGAAACCATATGATAATCTTTTTAGATGCAGAAAAGGTCTTGGATAAATGCTAACACACCTTCATGATCGAAGTCCTGAAAAGATTAGGGATACAAGGGGTATACCTAAACATAACAAAGGCATTTGACAGCAAATCTATAGCCCACATCAACTTAAATGGTAAGAACTCAAAGAAATTCCATTAAAATCAGGAACAAGGCAAGGTTGTCCATTCTCTCCATACTTATTCAATACAGTATTTGAAGTCTTAACTAGAACAATAAGACAACTGAAGGAGATCAAAGGGATACAGATTGGAAAAGAAGAATTTAAAGTATCTTATTTGCAGATGATATGATAGTATACATAAGTGATCCTAAAAATTCTACTGGGGAACTCCTACAGCTGATAAACATTTTAAGTAAAGTATCTGGATATAAAATAAACCCACAAAAATCAGTAGCCCTCTTATATATAAATGACAAGTAGACAAAGGAAGAAATAATAGGAATACCACTTTTCACCTCAAATAATATAAAATATGTTGGCTCTGTTTCTTAACAATTAAACTTTATTATACAACCCAACTAGCTTACACAAGAAGGAAAAAAGGTTAAAGGGACAAAAGAGTGAACCTTCCGGTATCCGTTCCACGGGAGGAGTCCTTAGGTGTCTCTCTGGCCCGCGTGATAGTCCAGCCTGTTCGCTTTCTCCACATGCTCTCCAAAAACCCCTGGCTGAATCTGTTGTTTTTCTCTTCCCCACCTCCTGAGTCACATGGGAAGGGCGGTCTCCTTCTCCCGTTGAGGGTCCATTAGGAAAACAATAGCCCAGGTGGGGTTCCCAGGTCTGCTTCCTGAATTCCAGGCCCAGACTGGCTCCTCTCAGTCTATCACAAGGTATTCATGGGGTGCCCCAATAGTAAAGCCCGCCAAGACTGCTTCCACCTGTGACAAAGCTTAATCTTTCCCACAAAACTATCTTGGGGGTAACAGAAGATGGAAAGATGTCCCAATCAGTATGATTACTAGAGTAAAAATAGCCATTCTACCAAAAACAATCTGCAGCTTCAGTGCAAACTCCACAAAAATTCCTACACAATTATTCACTCATCTTGAAAGGACAATTCTCAGCTTCATACAGAAAAAACAAACCAAAAAAATTAGGATAGCTAAGTGAACCCTGAACAACAAAGAGAACTGTGGGAGGTACCACTATTTCTGATTTCAAGTTATACTACAGAGCTATAGTAATTAAAAATGCATGGTATTGGCTTAAAAATAGGCACATTGATCAATGGAACATGATTGAAAACCCAGACTCACACATGCATGAACATATGGGTATTGAAAAGAACCCAGAAATTCACACTGGAAAAAAGACAGTATTTTCAACAAGTAATGCTTGTCAAACTGGATGGTTGCATGTAGAAAAATGCAAATAGATCCATACTTATCACCCTGCACAAAATTCAAGTCCAAGTGGATTGCAGATCTGAACATAAAAACAGACATACTGAACCTGATAGAAGTGAAATAGGAAATAGTTTTGAATGCATTGACACTGGAGACAACATCCTGAACAGAAGGCCAGTTGTGTGAGCTCTAAGATTAACAATGAAATTGAAAAGCTTCTGTAAGGCAAAGGTCACTGTCAATCCTAAAATAAAGTAGCCTATACAATGGGAAAAAATTTTTAACATCTCTACATTCAATAGAGGATTAATAACCAAATTACATAAAGAACTCAAGAAATTAGGTATAAAAAAGCCTCCCAAAAATCCAATTAAAAAGGGGGCACAGATCTAAATGGAGAACTCTGAATAGCAGAATCTCAAATGGCTGATAAACGCTTAAATAAATGTTCAACATCGTTAGCCATCAAGGAAATGCAAATCAAACTACCTCGATATTCCATCTTACACCTGTCAAAATGGCTAAGATTGATAACACAAGGGACAGCTGGTGCTGGCAAGAATGTGGAGCAAGGGGAACATTCCTCTATTGCTGGTTGTAGTGACTGTAAACATGTTTTTGTTTTAATCCCAAATATGGGATGTGAAACTGACTTGTGTGAGAATGTGAGATGTTTTCCACTGAAAACAGATGTGTGCAAGAACAGGTGATGTTTGTCCACTAGATGAGGAATGACTTCTTGATGGGACATGGTCTTTGCCAACTTATAAACATCCTAGCACAGACTCTGAGAGGATATATATATATATATATATATATATATATATACACATATATATATATATATCTGCAAGATATTCTAGGGCAATGGTGGCACCAAGCTTGTGTGTAGGAGTAACCAACCAATGTCTGATTTGACTCAAAGCCCACTCCAGAGATGAAACTACACAATTCTGCTTGAGTGACCAAGAACCAGGGATTATATAGCCCAGAACCCTAGGGTAAAACTAAATACTAGTGGTCTAAAAAAAAATTACAATAAAATGATTCCTTATGATACTCTGCTATACTCATAGATCAGTGCCTTGTTCAGCTAGCATCAGTAAAGATTCTGCCTGTAACAAATGGGAACAAATATATATGGGGGGACATGCTAAATTCAGCCATGTTAGAAATCCTGTGCTTAGGCTGCATGCTGTGACCTTCGATTTGAAGGAGGTCTTGTGTTTAGGCTATCTTTGCCTTGTTTACATTTGAAAGAAATAAGGAAGTTCTTACAGGGAACTAACTACCCAGAGGATTAAAGAAGTTTTTAGAGGGAGCTAATCAGAGGATTGTATTCTTGCCTGAAGGCTAGGGGAAGTGAGATCCCAATAGATCTTCTGGTAACCTTGCTATATAAAGTCTACTGGCCTGCATTAAAGTGAGTCTTAATCCAAAATCACCAGACTTGACTCAATTTTTCTCTCATCTCTCTCCCCCACTTTCAATCCCCACTCCCTCTTCCAGGAAACCCTGTTCGATTTGTCCCATGGGCCGGGACACAAATACAGAGATCTACACTGACATTACACAAAGAAAGAGACCTTAGAACACACAACTCTAAATGGATGTCTCCATGAAACTCTGCCCTCAGAGTTCAGTGAACACAGAAGAAGAGGAGATACAAAGAGTGTAAGAGCCAGAGAGGATGGAGGATACCAGGAGAACAAGGCCCTCTAAATCAACTGAGAAAATCTTGTATGAACTCATACTGTCACAGCAAGCACAGGGCCAATGCAGGTCTCCACAGGTCCTTTGCATATATATTATAGCTTTCAGTTACTTTTATGGTATTTCTAAATGTGTGCAAGGGTGGGTCTCTGATTCTTGTGCCTTCTCCTGGGACTCTCTTCCTTCTGTTAGTGTGCCTTGTCCAACTTTGATATGATGGCTTTTGTTTTATCTTGTATTTTATTCTGTTACATTTGGTTGTTGCCTCTTAGAAGCTGGAAGTTTTCTAATGAGAAACAGAAAGAGAGTGGATCCAGATGGGAGGGGAGGTAGGGAGAGGGACTAGGAGAAATAGAGGAAGGGTGTGGTAGTTTGAATGTATATGCCTCCTCCCGTAGGCCTATAGGGAGTGGCAGTACTAGATGTGGCCTCGCTGGAGGAAGTTGTCACTGTGGGGGTGGGCTTTGAGGTCTCCTGTGTTCATGCTACTCCCTATGTGGTACACAGTCTCCATTTGCTGCCTGTGGATCAAGGCACAGAGCGCTCATTCCTCCAGCACCATGTCTGCTAGCACTCTGCCATGTTTCCCACCGTGACAAGAATGGACTAAACTTCTGAAACTGTAAGTCAGCCTCAATGAAACGTTCTCCTTTATAAGAGTTGCCACGGTCCTGGTGTCTTTTCACAGCAATAAAACCCCAACTAAGACAAAAGGAAATTGAAATCAGGATATGTTGTATGAGAAAATAATCTTTTTTTTTTTTTTTAAATAAAATGGGAGGAAACACAACCCTCTTGTCAGTAATGGCCAAGCTGGCCAAGGAACTCTTTGCGTTGTTCTCGAGTCTTGTCATTCACCCAAAGATATGTGGACTCCATGTCCACTCCTCAGTTTCCATGACTATTTGTAAACCAGGCTTTCCAGCATAGGTTTTGGTGGGAAGATGGTGGAACAACAGTATCCCTTAATACTGTGGATGACCAATGCTATTCAAAACCTATGAGCAGCTAACAGATTACTTAGCTTGGACAGCTGGTCCTGACGCTGTGTTAAAATACCCGACAGAAGTAATGTTAGGAAGAAAGTATGTGTTTTGGCTCACAGTTTTTGGTACCATGAGTCACAGTGAGGATATTATGGCAGCTGAAGCACCAGGCAGCTGGTCACAGAGTCCCCCATCAGCAAGCTGAGAGTGATGAATGTACTCTAGATCTCAGCAAGTGGACAGCTGAGACAACCATCACATATAGGTGGACTCTGTTGCATCAGGAAGGACTTTCTATGCTGCCTTAGCTCTGAATAATAACCCAGAGACATTTTTATTTACAATAGCTTTAGGCTGTAAGCTAGGCTGTTGCTCCCAACTAGCTAAACCATTTATATTAATCAGTGTTCAATCTATGTTCTGCCATGTGGCTCTTTACCTTTCCTTGGTTTTATATGTTCAAATTCTCATCTGTATCTATCTGACTGGGAACTTCTGCGACCCTGGTTTCTACCTGAGACCCTCTCTTTCAGTCCAGAAGTCCCACCTTATCTCTCCAGCCCAGATATTGGCTGTTCAACTCTTTATCTGACCAATCAGAAGGTGATGTAGAACAAAAGTTTACAAAATACTGAGACAGGAGATGCTTCAAAATAATCAGATCTCTGCCTGAACAGAAATCAACATTTGTATGATACAAAGATGATTTTTTGTTTGTTTGTTTGTTTGTTTTTGAGACAGGGTTTCTCTGTGTTAGCTTTGGCTCTCCTGGACTCTCTTTGTAAACGAGGCTGGCCTCGAACTCACAGTGATCTGCCTGCCTCTGACAATTTACACAAATGCACAGAAAGATTACCCCTACACCCTGCCACATGTACTTCTGGTTTTCCAACCAGGGGAGTTTGGGGGAATTCTCTGGCAGAGTGCTCTAGCAGAGTGACACAGAACTATGAGGCTCTCACAAATCATAGTGATCTCCTTTTCAAAACAGAAGCATAGCTCTCCTCTACAACTCACATGCTGATATGCCTGAGTCATAGCCCGCTCTACTCTCCTGACTACTACATACACAGTCCCTTCTGCTGGTAGTCTTGACTCTGCAGTGCAGGGGCCAAGTGTGTCGGGCTTCCTGGCAGATGCCCCATAACCCAGTTGAATCCAGTGCAGCAGTGACTCCTCTGTTATGGGCCTTTTCCTTAGACATCCAGAATACAGCTTAACTTTGTGGGAATATCCACTGGTGTACTGCACAGGGCACCCCCACTTCTAACCTCCATGAATTTACTGATGTCATTATACATAATTGTGTTGTAGAAAGCTGGACAGTCCTCTGTGTCACCCCTTTTGCCTCATTCCCACCACATTCAGTGGTAGCTGAGCCCTGCTCACTGGCCTACCACAATAGTTCATGCATTTTTCATGTCTCAAATGTTTCCCACATAGCCTGCTAAAGCCACCTTCACACAGATGCTGAGGTAAACAGACAGATGGGATGGTGCGACTCCCTTTCATTTCCTTGCTTTACTCTCTCTTTTGCATTTCCTGGCTCCTACAAAATAATCAGGCTCCTCCACCACTTGTTACTAAGTTTTCTCCTTCCCCTCATTCATCCTCCTCTTTATCCTCCTCCTCCTCCTCCTCCTCATTATCATCATGGTTATTATTTTATTGTATCCCAAAGCAAAGCAGAATTCCTCTGCTCTGTTCTCCACTCTACATTCTAAACATACTATTTACCTTGGCACCTAGCAGAAGCCTAATAAATAATTGCTGTTTCAATAGCTGCATTAAAAAAGTAAAGATATCGTTGATCGTTTGCGCAACAGGACAATTTAAGACACTTGATTCTATATTATCCTCTTGGCGACATAGTTACAAACTTTTATTTACCACTAAAGCATTTAACAACACACCAGGGATGACCCAAGAAAAGCAATAACAAAAGCCAGATTGCAGCAAAGTCGCTGACAGGACTATCACCCTCCCTTGGATCAATATTGTTTAAAATAAGCTGGCCAGACGTCTATGGCTGCCACTTGTACAGTCTCAAGCAGGGAGCACAGGACCATCCAAGTCAGTGTTTGGGTTGCTCCACTTGTCTCTTCTTCCTGCTGGGCATGTCCTTCAGGTAGCTCTGCTGCCTCTTTCAGATAAGGCTCAGATGTCAACCTTCCCAGGAGGCCTTCCCTCACTGTTTTACATACATTTAAATTGCAGCTCCTCCCCATGGCCCCAATTTCCATACTCTCACTGACCTGCTTCCCTTCCATATTTAATTTTCTCATATTACTTGTTAAACAGATCTCTTTGTTAGTTTATTTTATTTTCATGAGCCTGTCTCTAACCTTGTAGCAGTACAAGCTAGCCTCTAACTCCACGTAGCCCAGACTAGCCTCAGACTCACAGTAGTCCTCCTAACTCAGCCTCCCAAGTGCTGGGATTCTTGGCTTGAGTCTCCATACTCTGCTTGATTATGAATTTTTGTTTTGTTCATTATTGCGTCCCAGTCTTGAACCCTATAGGTGTTTGTCCTTTTTCATTATGACAAAATCCTGGAAGAAATGGCTTATGGGAGCAAATATTTCTTTCAGTTCATGCTGCAGTGGGAAAGAGGCCGTTGTGGTGGAAAGATGCTGGAATCACAGCAGCTCCTGGCAGCGGGATCATGAGGCTGCTTGTTCCCTTCCTGTAGGTTGGGTACTGGAATAGGGTTGTGATGCCACTCCCAAAGCATGCCCCCGACATCCTTTAGCTACAGTCTACATCCCAAAGATCCTACAACTTCCCAATCAGGGACACCAGCTAGAGACCCAGTGGTCCAGCCCATGAGCCTGAGGGCACAGTTCACAGGCAAACCATATCAGTCTTCAAAACCCTTGAACAAAACAGATGATGAGAACTAGAAGTGGACTTACTGCCAAAATCCACAATCCTGTCCACGCTGACAGTTGTGCGCCCGTGTAAACAGCAGCATCAGGCAACATCAGCATTGAAGCACACTGCAGTCCCTCACATCAGGGTGAGCACAGCGCCTCTCCAGCTGCTCACAATTAGACAACCGTGTCCTGGAGCTGAACTGTAGTCCAGACTACACAACTGCATGGTTGTCTGACTCAGGGAGACTGAGTTCATGAAGTTCTTTGAGGAGAGACAAGAAGAGGAGGAAAATAAAAATGGTGACGGAAGGAGAATAAAATGGTTGGAAAGATAGAAAGAGGACCCAAAGAGGAGGGCAGGCAGAAGCGACTGCAGAAAGGAGAAAGAGCTGGAAAGGCCAATAGATCATGGCCTCCCTTCTCATCCCTTGTTCTCCCTGCCAGATTGTTCTGTCAGGACCCTCCTGCCTGTCTCCAGCATCCCTAGACCCTGATTCATGCATAAACCCAGAAACACAATCAGTGGCTCAGGCGGCTCACAGCCTCAGGTCTAGTTGTTCTTGTGTGCTTCGCCAAAGCCTACCTTAACATGTCACAAACACACGTTGCTCCTCCAGCTAAATTCTAATTATGGGATGTCTACCATGCAATTCCAGCATGACCACCCTGGAACTCAGTGGACAGTCACTGGAGCCAGAGTAGATGCAGATATACCCATAAGGGGTTGCGTGTGAAATGGGGCAGAGGGGTCTCTCTCTAAACAGCTATCACGGCCGATGTGTACTGCAACACCCAGGGAGAGGGGACAGTGGGGGTTATCAGGATGGAATTTAACAAGAGAAAGAATAAAACTGGACATCATCTTTAGGGACCTAAACAACTTGCATGAGATCTTATAAAATTGATACTCATAAAGGAGTTTTTGTGTGGGATCAACTGGGTGGAAAATGGAAAACTAGCTTTTAAATATATTTACAGGAAAGCAATCACATCTTTGGGATTGGGAGTGAATTCTACTGACTTTAAAAAAGTAGCCATAAGGACAATACATAGGTACTTGTATAATAAACATTTTTTTTCCTTAACTATATGAAGATGATCCATTCATGTGAGAAAGCACTTGATGTCTCTTCACTGCCCCTTCCCTGACGAGGTTAGCAAAGGACAAAGTGCAAAAATGTGAACTTTTAAACTAAACTTTAACTATTTTCAGGGCTATTTAAAGTAGGAAAAGAATAACATTGTACATATTTTCTACCATTCCTAGCCCTCATCACCTTACTTCATAAGAAATTCACATAGAAGAAGTGGTGAACCACGGCAACAGCCAGTGTGAGACACAGGTGGAAGAAATGACCTGTGGAGGGACAGCTTAGAGACACAGAAAGGGGAAAGGAGCCATCGGCTACGGCAGTCACGAAGCCTTCCCACATTGTTAGTAAGGCACAGGCAACAGCACGTGACCCCTGACAGATGGTGACCACTGACCACGTTCATCCTACTCACTTTCAGCCAGTAAACCGGAAGCCTGCTTCTCCTCCTGTGTACACCCTCTGCTTAGTGTGATGACAGTCAAGCTCTGGGGTTGAAAACTGTCATAACACATAGACACAGTTGGGCATGGTGTCTAAAAAGCTCCCATGAGCTGGGACTCTTCCAGTGCTGCTGGCTGTGTGACATGGAAGCTCATCTCTGCTGAAAGGCAAGGGCAGAATGTCTGTGACCCCAGCTCTGGTCCTTACGCTGAAACCCTGGTTGCTAGTGTGAAAGTGTCACCTTTAGGAAGTAATGGCTTTAGATTGGATCACAGAGGTGTGATTTCCCCACCCCAACACACAGTGGGGTTAGTGCCCTTTTAAGATAAGGAGGAAGAGAGATCAGGGCCCCCCCCCCCCCCCCCCCCGCCTGCTGTGTGAAGACACAGAGAACAGACAGCCACCTGCCAACTGGGAAGGGAGCACTCACCAGCATGCACACCTGTGATGCACTGAGGTTGGACTTCTCGCCTCCAGATCTGTGAGAAAGAAATACCATTTTTTTTTTTAATCTGATGAGTTTCTTTTTATTATTTATTTATTTACTCACTCACTTTACATCCTAAAGGCAGCCCCCTCCCTCCTCTCTTCCCAGTCCCACCCTTCCGTTACCCTTCTCCCCTTCTCCTCGGAAAAGGGGAGCCCCCTTCCAACACATACATAACTGATGGACAGCTTGGTCTTCATGTGGGTTCCCTAGGAAGTGAAACAAGGTCTGTCTCAGACATAGACTCTGTTGTCTCCTTGTAGATCACTTGCTCCCTAGCTGGTCTGCCTTGTCTGGCTTCCTTGCAGGAGGATGTGCTTAGTCCTGATGCGATTTGAGATACTTTGTAATCGCTGTTCTAAGCTATAGCCGTTCTAAGTATAGCAAAGCTGTGATGTATACTTTCTTTTGGCTTATTCTATTGCTTAGCTTGTAGGCGAATGCCCTTCCAGCTTTATGCACAGGGCAGGATGGTGTTCAGCTAGCTCCTGATCTGTGTTCACTGGCCCTCCTGTGCTGACACATATGGCTCTGCCTTTCTGGGATACTATATTTCCTCCCTCACTCTCCAGTTTCTGCAAATCCTGAAGCAAGTATTTGAAGCACCCCAGTGAAAAGCAGACAAAGTACCAACTGTCTTTTGCCTTTGCTCGCAGCCCTTTATCTTGGTGGCCACACAGTCAGATGGCTGCCCGCCTCCATCTGCCCTTCTCCCAATCCCCTGCTCCAAGACATCAGCAGTCTCCCCACACACAGGGAAGGGGCCAGCGATGGTCACACACGAGAGACATGACTATGGGTCAGACCATTCACCAGACAATTGATAGATTTCCCCCTAAACATTCTCTGCTTTCCCCACTAATGCTATAGGCTGTATTCATTGTCCTCTTTTTACTGAGGAGGAAGCTAAGGCACATGTAGTTAAGCTCTTGCAGCAGCAGGAAGGCTGATCATCAGGGCTCCCTGGGGCTTCCCTGACCTGTGTCTAGAGGGGACACAGCTGTACCTGGGGACTGCGGTATGACTGCTGGCTGCTCTGTGGTCTCCATGCACAAGCTGAAGCGCCTAGGGTCAGGAGCTGGATGACCTCTTCCTGTGTGCTCCTGTCTTCTACTGAGCCTTATCGTACCACTGGAAGAAGGAGGAGGCCTCGTTCTTTGCATCCTAGTAACCTCCACCCAGTGCTGCTGGTAATACTGAGTGATGACATCCCAAGCACTGGTTCCCAGCCATGATGGGAGCCAGAGGAGAAAAAAAAAAAGCACAGCACTGGGTACCTTCCTGAAGCTTTCAAAGCCAGAACTACAAGCCCTACCCCCCATGGATGCTTGCACAGGTTGTAGGCTGTAATGGTCCACAGTATCATGGCCTTGTTGACATCTGTAATACCCATGTTTATCATGTTTCCCCAGCAGGTGCCACTGAAGAGTCTTGCGTGTGTGTGTGTGTGTGTGTGTGTGTGTGTGTGTGTGAGAGAGAGAGAGAGAGAGAGAGAGAGAGAGATTTGGGTTCTTTTTTTTTTTAATTTTCTTTATTAATTTATTCATATTACATCTCAATTGTTAGCCCATCCCTTGTATCCTCCTTTTCTTTCCTCCCGAGATTTGGGTTCTTGTTGATTGATTTGGGTTCTTGTTGATTGATTTTTCACTTGAGTTGGTGTGTGTGTGTGTGTGTGTGTGTGTGTATGGATCACAGGCATATGCCACCATGACCATCCTAAATGTCACGCTCCTTCCTCAATGGAACTAGTGTAGGTAACAGAGTGGCCAGTGCCCAGATTTTTCTGCACACTGCCCGTGAAGTGTGGCAATTACAAAACAGTAACACCAGTCCCGCCCGAATCCACATAGTGACCAACCACACTAATTTCTTCTTCAGGACCTTAACCTAACCCAGACCCCCCGGAGCTGCTCAGCTTTCTCCTAGCCTTGGAACACAACCAGCCCTTGCTTGAGAAGCCGGGTGGTACCCACTGGCAAAGAGCAGGGGGTGGGTAACGCAAATATTTTCCCTTTCATTCTTCTTAGGTGCATACAGTATATTGAAAACAGCACCAGGACCCCAGTTAACCCCCAACACCAGGAAATCTTCCACTGAATGAATCATTATTTTTATTCAGTCCCTTTCTGGTCTTTAAAACAAAATAAATGAGTTCAGAGAAGTTTCCTAATATTTTATAAGACAGAGCTTCATGTAGCCTGGGCTGGCTTCAAACTCACCATGAATCTGAAGCTGTCCTAGAAAGTTCGGTCCTCCTGTCCTCGCCTTCCAAGGGGTAGAATTTTAGGTGTGCATCCCTTTACAGGGCTCAGTAGTATCCTTTCCATAGGCTTGAAGGGTTACATGAATAAGGAGAAGACTCAGAACATTTGCTGGTCACTCTCCCAGCTTGTAAATATTCAAATATTTGGAGAGAGTGATGATACCCTCACCACTAAGAGGTCTTGGGAGAGGTAGGGGCAAGCCAGGTAGGAGAAGGCTCCGTAACGTGAGGAGGCCTGGAAATCTGCACAAGGCGGAAGCTCTAAACTGGATGTTTAGAACCTTCTCTTCTGCCCTCTGTCCTCCAACCTGGATCTCCTTCAGAGAACTTCAAGAGACAGAAAAAGCAGGAGGGCAAGGCGTTAGAGAACAGGATGCTTCTGGGAATGTGCCTGTAGTTGAGATACATCTTCAGAGAGGAAGCAGGAGACCCAGAAATGTCGGTGGCAGTCCCTTTTTTATGTTGTCTCCGTTTGTCTTATGGCTTTATTGGTGGGTCTTTCTGAAATGCAGTTACCTAAGAAGAATTTGTTTCCACTGGGCTTAAGTCTGACCAGAAAGAAACACAGTGAAATTACCTCAGGGAAGCTTGAGGCCAGCTCCTTTCAAAGTCCTCCACTCTCAGCATAGAAGAGTTAAAGAACCTTTACCACATCACCATCCCTGTGGGGCTGCCTGGCTAGCAAGTCGGGAAAGGTAACAGACATCTTAGTGGCAATTAAATGCCCCTAAAACAGAAGCTGCTATCAAAGTATTCTAAATCTAATTTTAAAAAAATGTAGCAATAATGCATTTTTCCTAACGCCATGGCTCCAAAATGCTTATCTCAAATTAAAGCTGTCCCAGGAAACAGGACAAAAATGAGTTTGAGACATTTCCAAACAGCTAAGATCCTAAAGCATATCAGAAAGAGACAAACTATAATAAACTGAGACAAGTTTAGTTTCCTTTCACTGAGAGAAATTTACATCAGATTATCGGTGGTTCTCAATAATCATACAAGGTTTGTTTTATTTCATTTAGAACAATTAGCAGAAATACTAATTTGCTCTGAGTCAGAATCCCATCAAAAGTGGCAGATTCTAATAAATCTTGCTGTATTTATACTGTTAATTGTCCTTTCCATTATTAATCTGGAATCTTCTATGATGAAGGAGATTTGTGAAGTTTCTGGGCAAGGATGTCGGGTTCATCTTTAGATGCCAGGGTTTAATGTGTCACCTAAATGCATATGTGTGGGAGATAAAGGGACAGAGGAGGGACAATGACCTTAAGGTTAGGGACAACATTTAAGTTCATTTAAATCAATGGCCTCTGTTTATTTTCCTTTCGGCCTGTGGGCTCTATCAGATCTCATCACCTCCACACCTGCATCTGCTGGGTTTGTTGACTTTCCACCCGTGGCTGCATTTGACAAACAGAGCTCAAAGTGAACACTCACAAAGATGAGGGGCCTGAGAAGCCTTAAGAGGAAATCCAAACTTCACGTGAAGAATTTTATTTGAGTAAATAAGAAAAAAATATTGAGCTTAATTCAAAATAGAAATTTTATTTTAACTTCACAATAGAAAATAAATGGCTTAAAAAACAAAAATCAAAAAACCTCACCATTGGTTTAAATTGTAATTATAAAACCAGCCACTGGTTCACTCACCCTGAGGAACTGGGATCTGTCACCATGTCATTTCTCATCTTTTTTTTTGTTTTGTCTTCTGTGAAGAGATGCTTTATCATTCGCACTGCAGGATTAGGTCTTCAGGATTCCTCTGACTAGTTGTTTAGATTAACGCAACACCTTTCCTGTCCCTGCGGCTAGGCTAAGAGGCTTCTGTGTGTTCTATACTTCTAGCACTGGTGGAAGGCTGCTATGAGGAAGAGACTCATGTCAAGCCAGCGGCAAACGCTTTCTTGATGTCAATCAACAGGAGAGCTCCTTAAGCCTTCTGCTTGCAGAAACTGTACACCTTTCAGTGAACTGCTTTGCTCTTGGCTCTGAGTAAAATATTTGAGACTAATGTTTGAAGATTGTTTTAGAGAATTTATTTTGGGTCGTGGTCACAGAGTATACATCGGAGTGAGATGGCCAAGCAGACCAAGTCAGAGAAAGAACAGGGCCCTGAGAAAACCAGCAAAGCCAACTCCGGGCGGCTCCCATGAAGCTCTCTGCCACCACCCATGCCCCTTGGAACATGAGCAAGGCACCATTGGCCTCTTCCTAGTAAATCTGTCAACTTTATGGGTGGTTGAACCTTTAAACATATTTCTTCCTTCCTCTAATGCATCTAAATTTTAACAGAATAAACTGGGTAAGATGGCTTCCAAGAAAGCTCCCATCAGTGTCAGGAAAGGAACCAGTGCAGACCACTCTACATGAAGAGTAGATGGGGCTTATCCTTTGTGGCTGCCATTCCGTTTAGTACATCCTACTCTAGAGGGTCTACTGTTCTTCCTCTCATTTGCCTGCTGAAATAAACCTACTAACCAATTGCTCTGCCTGTGCCCTGTGTGAATTCTTTACTGTTCGCAGCATAAGAACCCAGCAGGCTCAAAAGCCCTGAGTGGTCTGGCCCCTCTTGGCATGGCAGAGGATGCAGAAGGAGCCATATCTTCTCATCCACAGCAATAAGATGCTCTTATATGCATGGAAGAGTGAAAGACTGGCAAGAAGAGGTAAATGGATCAAAATGACTGACTAAAATGTGTTTATAAAGTACACACAAATTGAAAGATTTACTTTATTTTATGTCTGTGTTTTACCACTCTGTATGTGCACTGTATACATGCCTGGGGCCCTTAGATTCCCTGAAACTGGAATTATAGAAGGTTGTAAGTTGCCATGTGGGTGCTGGGAACCAAACTCAAGTATTCTGCAAGAGCAGCAAGTGCGCTTAACCAGTGAGCCATCTCTCTGGTGTAGTATATGCTCTGGGCTTTTGTTGTTGTTGTTGTTGTTGTTTTTGCTTTTATTTCTGTTCCTATAAATTTTTCATTTTGTCGGTAAAAAGTTAAGTGAAATAAACTTAAAAAAAATGGTGCAACAAGATCAGACACTCCTGCCAAAGCTAAGAATGCAATAACGCGTGGTAACACACAGGGAACTGCATGTTTTAAAGTTGTGTGTGGGGATTGTAGATTCTTCATGGGTCTCATGATTCTCTCATACTTTCCCTGATTTCTATTTTTCTTTAAATTCCTGGCAGTATTATTAATATTATCTATATGATATATAATCTTCCCATTCTGTGAATCAAACAACTAACTCACACATAGTGGTATCACTATCAACTGACGGTATCAGTGTATGCCGGACTCTGTAGTTTTGAGTTTGTTGTTTTAACTCAGCCTTTGGTCTCTTTTTTATCATTAGTTGATTATATCATCAAGTCTCTTTTCCAAGGATAGCTCCTAGGCATCATACCATCATATTGCTTGCATGTTTAAAAACATTTGCTTCTGGCTAGGGAGGTGGCTCAGCAGGTCCTGGTACATGCTCCCGGGGTTGACATCCTGGCTTCTGTCCCCTGAGCCCACAATGCTGAAGGTGAGTACTGATTCCTCAGAGTTGTTCTCTGGCCTCTGCTACATACTGGTGTGCACATATGGCATTTCCTAACATAATGATTTCAGTAGAACTTTGTGTATATTAATAAAAATCCTGACATATCACCATTAAATATAATTCAGAACAATGAAGAGCAGAAAAATAATAAATATAATGAATCAATATGCTTATGTAACCACCAAAATTGATAAGATTAGAAGTTTAATCTACATGCAATAGGCATTTGATAAAACCTGGTAGATCAAGATCATAGCATGAATAGTAAGAGAGACTTAGAATTACATGTATATTCTCAGAAAGATATATAACTTACAACTACATAAAATATACATAGCTGTGCATACAAAGACTCTAAAACACTAGTTATGTGGCAAGATCCTTGTTTTGTTTGGCTTGGTTTGGGTTTTGGTCTTTTAGAGATAGGGGTTCTCTGTGTAGCCTTGGCTGTCCTGGATTCATTCTGTAGACCAAGCTGGCCTGGAACTCACAGAAATCACCTGCTTCTGCCTCCTGAGTGCTGGGATTACAGGCCTGCATCACCTTGCCCAGCTGTGGTAAAGTTTCTTATTGGTGATGTTTTGCTTTTCTGTATTTTCTTTTTCTTTTTTTTAACCTGTAGTAAGTTAATGTTCTTGCAGTAAAGTAAAAAGTTAGTGTGAAAACATATCTGAAAATGTTGCAAAGCCACAGGGGAGCTGGTTTTAAACCCTTCCTCTGCTTTCCCCAGGAAGGCTCATATGGCATATGACACATGGGCTCAGAGTGACTTGTGATACTGGGGTCTGGAAGGGTTACAGCAACACACACTTAATGGTCTGTTGGAGTCTATCAGTTGCTTTATCCTTGGGTTTATCAGCAACATGCATTTTCAAGAACTCATCCATCTCTTACAGAAACACCACTTCTTAGGAGGCACACATGTATGTAACACAACCCAGACTCTCAATTCAGAAACCTGAAGAGTGATTACAGTGAAAGGAAAGCAGGTTAATGCGACATCATGAATCAAGTCCCTCAACCCAGGCACACACAAGAAGAATGAAGGAAAATAACATTTCTTGGGCCAGAGAGATGGTCCAGCTGGTAAAACCAACTGCCACCTCTGGAGGATGCAGGTGTCATGACCTCAGCTCCATCCTTGGAACTCATGTAAAGGTGGAGGGGAGAACTGATAGCCGCAAAGTTGTCCTATGACTTTCTCTCTCTCTCTCTCTCTCTCTCTCTCTCTCTCTCTCTCTCTCTCTCTCTCTCTCTCTCTCTCTCTCTCTCTCACACACACACACACACACACACACACACACACTTTAAAAAAAATTTAAGTTCTTTCTTACGTTTGCAAATAGGCAACCTCCTGGCCTGACCTGTGAACCACTATTCCACTGGTTCTCCTGTTCCTGAGTCATTCAGCTTGGTTGGCTGGATTCCACTGGTTATTCATGTCAACAGCACCTGAGCCAAAGCTGGAACCCTTCTGTGTCTCAGACTTCCTAGCTGCAAAATGTTTGTAATGGCATCAGGCATTCTCCTCTGGCTGGGGAATCTTTGTTGTTATCATTTAAGAATGTTCAACTGCCACAATGTGCTGTGTACTGTGTTGGTTGCCTCAAGAAGTATAAGGCTGAGTAATTTGTGAGCTTTCTACCTAAGATTCTAATGTAACAGGAAATGCAGATGACAGACAGTGCACAGACAACACAGAAAAGTGGAAGTGCCTCCTCAGTAGAACTCATCCAAGGTCCTAGACTTTACCTATTTTTAATTCTTTGGCCATGTAGCCCTTTAAAATATAAACAAATTACACACTCAAGAATAACAAGCCAATGAAAATGAGACTCATGTAAGTACTCATGAGATTTGTCCGACAAAATATAAGACTTCAATGCTAAGACTAAGAAGGGCTAATAATTGAAAAACTGTGGAGTTAATTAAAGGAGGTGAGCATTGCGTGATTTTAATTGAGTCAAGTTTTACCATCCAGTGTTTACAGGCACACAATGTAGGTGTCCTTAGAAAATACTTCATAGGAAAATCATGTTGGTGATTCGGGGGTAGATTCTACTCAGGAGCCTCTGTCCTTTTGCCTCTGTGCCTGTGTGTTATCTGTCATCTGCATTTCCTGTTACATTAGATTTGTTCCCAGGTAGCGAGCTCACATATGACTGAGCCTTGTACACAGACTAGGAGACACAAGTGGATTGAGCCCTAAAGAGAGGAGTGACTTCAGATGACTTCCCAAGCCTTCACAAATAGATAACTGATGAGCTCAGTGTGTTTAAATACCCTGTTCCTGTCGTCTCCTCATTTCTCACAGCAGTGTCTGTCCATAGGGACTTTGTGTGCAGGACAAACAAAGTAAGTTTCCTGTTTGTGGCTCCATCCATCCTTCTTGGGGTCAATGCTTCTACCTTGCACTCTTATAGGAAGAACACCGAAGAAGAGCAAAGTCAAGTCCTACTGTCTCCCAAGTGCCTCTCCAGGCCAGAGAGGCCCAGCCTCCCACCCTAGCCAATCGGGAAACTGTCCTGGATCTCATTCAAGACATGTGGTCAAGGTGTCTTAATCCAGTTGGCTGCCCTGCTCCACAACTGAGGCTGAAATGCAGCTTTGTGAATTAATTCTTTGAGACACACATTGTGTCACCAGGTGTCATGTGTAAGAGATAATACAAGAAGACTTTATCTCATATGATAAACCAGAAGAAATTGCTTTTATAGCCAAAAAACACCACATTAACAATTTCATGTAGTTTCATATGTTTTTTTGAACTATTGTTTCATTGATACTGTCATCTTAGAGAGCAGTTAGTAGGATTGTAAGGAAAGGGGATACAAATACATTTTTTTTCTGTCAAAGTATACTTAGAAACAAAGGTAGGGACAGTGAAGATATAGGAAGACACTGGCTGAGAAAAGAGTACAAACAGACAAATTAGTCTGCTCTACAACTTCTTAGGTGTGGTATAAAATAGTGTAAAAGGAGGAAAATACATGATTTCTGATATAGTTAGCATGGAAGGAGCATGAGGATAGCTCGGAGGAGGAGAGAGCTCAGAGGCCACAGGAGCCTGTACGAACTGAAAGCTGAGTGGCTTTCAGACCCTACGAACAATAGTCATTCCCAGCAAGAAAAATATCTATCTGTAGACAGACAAGAGCCTGGAGAAAGCACAGTCTTGAAGAACATGAATAAATTGCAACTGTAAAACAGGAGGCAAGGAGACAGTCCAAAGACTGACCCCTTGAGTCGCCTTAAATTACCAGTCTATTGAAACTATGGGACCAAAGAATTAAAACTTCCCTGGAATCCAGCCGGGCATGGTGGCAAATGCCTTTAATCCCAGCACTCAGGAAGCAGAGGTGGGTGGATCGCTGTGAGTTCGAGGCCAGCCTGGTCTGCAAAGTGAGTCCAGGATGGCCAAGATATAGAGAAACCCTATCCTGAAACAACAACAACAACTACTACAACAACAACAAAACGAAACAAAAAACTTCCCTGGAGTCCTGTGCTGGGGGAAGGAAGGCTAAAACCTGTTGCCAGCTGGCAGAGAAACCTTGTCTAGCAAAAAACATCACATGGCTCTCATCATTAGATGGATGCACGCATTTCCTGGCTGTTGGCTCCTCCTTATAAATCTGTAACTGCTGCAGAGAAGGTAGGAAGGAGCTTCGTCTCCATGGCTTGGCCAAACTGGCAACACATTTATTTACTGTTTTCAGCTGAGCTCCTAGGTTCCTTAATAAGTGGAGAGTAACGAATCTAGTGCTCACTGTGACAGGATGGCCAAGAGAGCACATCACCAATAGGATTGACGGTGTGTGGGTCAGAGCTGGAAAACAAGATAGAGAACGGAACACTCTGTAACCCTTGGCTTTTTCTGTGGGTTCTAGGAATGTGAACTTGCACTCTCGTGTTGTGTAGCAAACCCTCTTCCTTGCTGAACCATCTCCTTTCACTTCATTTTAGCCATCTCCACTCACAAAGGAGTGCTGCTATGCTGAAACCAGACATGTGTCCAAGAAAGCTGTAAAAGGTCAGTGCTATCAACACTGGCCACCATGCGGTAGCACCAACTACCTTTACTTTGGTTTGACACTTGTGGTGTTATCAAAACTCATGTGTTTTATGTTAGTGGGCTTTTTCTTAGCCATTAAAATGTTCTTATTTCAGAGGCAGTCCCTGCTCTCCACTCAACTGTAGAGAATGTGCTGTCCATTGGGAAGACCTGAATAGGGGGTCTAGGTTTACTGCACTCATTATCCTTGCTTGGTACAGTAGTCTTGTGCAGGCTTCCCCTGGGTCCAGACTCACTAGCTTTAATGTTCTTCTTATATGGTTCCTGGACCCTCTGGGTCCTTCTAAGCCCCCATTTGACAACTTCCACTTGGTGGGGAGGCCTGGTGCCACTCAGAGGAAGGGTAAGCAGGGAATCCAGATGAGACCTGATAGACTGTGGTCATATGGTGGAGGAGGAGGTACCCCTCTGTCACAAGTCTAGGGGAGGGGAATAGGGTGAAAGAGGAGGGAGGGGGAACAGGAAGGTACAAGTGAGGGGATAACAACCGGTATGTAATCTGAATAAATTTTTTAAAAAATAAAAATGAAAAAAAAATTTCTTATTTGTCACCAACTTATGCTATGCTTATTCTTTACTTGTATTCCATAATACAGAATTTTACTTTCTGTAAACTCTTTTAAAAACTTTATTGA
>OU015743.1:82596019-82608498 GCA_907169655.1 Acomys percivali | reverse complement strand
AAATGAACAGTCATAGGGGAGGGGAATAAGGGGAAAATGGGAGGGAGGGAAGAATGGGAGGATACAAGGGATGGGATAACCATAGAGATGTAACAAGAATAAATTAATAAAAAAAATAGAAAAGAAAAAAATATAAAAAATTAAAAAAATAAATGGACACTTGGTGGGGAGGCCTGGTGGCACTCAGAGAAAGGATAAGCAGTCTACCGAGATAAGACTTGATAGGCTGTGACCATATGGTTGGGGAGGAGGTCCCCTTCTGTCACAGATTTAGGGGAAGGGAATACAGTGAAAGAGGGAGGGAGGTGGGAGGTGGGAATGGGAGGATACAAATGACGGGATAACAATTTAGATGAAGCCTGAATAAATTAATTACATAAAAAAATGGACACTGCCTTATGCTCAAAGCAAAATGTGTCATGTTCCAAGTACAAGAAAATGGTGTTAGTCTCTTCTGTGTGCACAAGCCTGTGGGCAGGATCCCTGGAGCTGGCTGGCCAGCCCATCAGCCAAATCAGTGACGGAAACTTCTTGGCTTCCTGCTCTGATAAAAGACCTCTAGATTCTGGGTGCTCAGCAAACATCATTTTTTTTTTCAAAAAATTGATAACGGCTATGATAGTGCAATAAAGTTTTGAAAACCAGGAACCTTGGACTTCCACAGTGCCCTGAGTCAATGGCAGTATCAGAAATAGATATCAAATTGCTGATCCCATTGTCCTGTGGTCTGCTAGCTCAAGGGATCTTGCCTTTAATACCTCTGTGTGGAATTTCATGTTCAGTTCTTCAATCATGTATTTTTCCCCTGCTTGTAACTTTTTTGCTGATGGCCAAGGACACTAACTCCTTCCTTTGTTAGGCAGGATAAACTTGAGGGAAAAAAAAAAAACTTAGAGAAACTCTATAACCCTGAGAATAGACCAGGAAAGCCTAAGATAGCAGACTTTTATTGGCTGATGATAAGAAAAGCTGCCCAGCAGGTTTGACACCAAGGATGGACTGCTAATCTCAGCGGTATATCCAATACAAAAGTTACCGTTCCGAATTCCTGAAAACTTCATGTTTCCTTTTGATGGCTTTCTGCCTTCTCTTCCCTGGGGACTGATTTATCCCAACCTTCAAAAGAGTTCACTTTCCCCTGGTGACCTTCGTGAAACTATCACATCATGATGGCAGAAAAGGTCTCAAAACTAAAGGCAGCAATGCTATCTATCACAGCCCACACAGTCCCCTCAGTTTCCTCAGTTTGGGATGTGAAGTCTTTGTTTGTTTGTTTGTTTGTTTGTTTGTTTGTTTGTTTTTGAGTCAGGGTTTCTCTTTGTAGCCTTGGCTGTCCTGGACTTGCTTTATAGACCAAACTAGCCTCAAACTCAAAGAGATCCTCCTGCCTCTGCCTCCCAGAGACATATATATGTATATCTGTGCTAAGAGACAGATATATACAATGGGTTCATGTTTTCTGGTAACTCCTGCAGTGCAGCGTGCAGAGCCTCAGTCATATAGAACTTTCAGTGGTGCACTGTGAGCACACTGAAGAGGAAGGAGCCTGGAGTTCAAGTCCAGTATAGGTAGGTTACCTCATTAGTTCCGAGACACAGTTGAACAGTTCTGGCAAATTAAAGTTTTACTAGCAGTCTTGATGTCATCACTTTTGTACAAATCAGAAATAAAATTTTGATCAACCAAGATTGCTATATGAAAACATTTTCATCCTCTGGAGTTGTTTCTGACATTCAGAAGTCTGTATCTTAGCTAGTATGGCCCTCAGGGAAAGCGAAATCCCAGCTTGGAAAGGGTTGCCATCTCAGTCGTTAAGGCTGTCTGACCAGACGCAATAGCACTTCTGTTCTGTGCTGGAGAAGTCATGACTGTGCCCCATCACCTTTCTCTTCTCCATCTAACCTTTCTTCTTGCAAAGAGAAGCAGTGATAAAAATCCCTTACTGCGATTCTGGTGCAGGAAGCATACAAGCACGACACATTCGAACAACAACAACAACAACAAAAATTGAAATGAAGTGGGCTTTCCCTCCTCGGTCCAAAGCTTGCCAAGAAGCTGTGAACAGAAAACACAGCTGGTTAACAGAATGCCTTGAAGGGGGCGGGGGTGAAGTGTCAAGGGGTGGAAGCTAGAGACTATCATTAAAGGTGGGAACAGCAGTGTTAACTCAGGCAGTACTAAATGACGTCCCAAGGCCACTCCGAACCTCACTGACCCCAATGCCCTGTGGCCGCAAGCTTTATGCCACTGAGATTCTTCCCATGGGTTTGTAGACACTGGATGAGTCAGCACATAGTCAATATCAAAATAAATGCATATCCTATAATAATGTTTATTCCCATCATTCATTACACTTGTCCTTGTTTACCATATATCATTTGTTGGTGTATATTTATGTATGCATGCATGTATTACATGTACATATTCCTTGGGTGTTACATGTGCACTGGTGGGTACACATTCACATGTATTCACATGTGTGGAGGGCAGAGGTCAGTGTCAGGTCTCTTCCTCAGTCACTCTCCACATTACTCTTTCTGAGACAGGGACTGTCACTAACCCTAACCCCCTACACCATTCGGCATGGTGGGATAACTAATGACCTCCTGGGAGCCATCTATTTCTACCTTCTCAAGCCTAGGATTTCAGACATGCAGAACTGCACTCAGAAGTTTGCATGAGTGATTGCCAAACTTAAATCTTCGTGCTTTCAAGTACTGTGCAGACTGAGCCACCACCACAGATCCACTTATCATACCTCCTAGAATATAAAACCTGTCATAAGCACTGCTAACATTCAGTTCTGCAAGATGGACTCAGATCTTAATTCAAGCACACAAGAGCACCACTTCTCTTTTTTCCTTTTGTCAACCTACTGTGTGCTAGCAGCCTATTATTTCTAGGTATCACAGACAGCTCTGGAGACTTTTTATTTGGTTTGTTTATTTTTATTTCATTTCTTTTGACTCATCTTAAGCTATCAAGACCTTATGTAGACAAGAAGCTGTTTAGCAATATAGTTAATATTGAAAAAAACCTTGATTCATAAATAGCTCAGATAATCCAAATTTATAAAAATTGATATGTCCCCAAAGGTAAATGGAATATCATGCAGGGGAACCGAGTCATTTTAAGGCATTAAAATAGCTCACCTAGCACAGCATTATAAGTCATATTAGGCAGAAAAATCAGGAAATAAAGACAGAGACAAAGATATTGGGCAAGAAGAAAGAGGCTTGGAGTATGCTTCAGTGATGGAATGCATGCTTAGCATGTACAAAGCTGGGTTCTTAGCACAAAAAGAAGAGACAGAAAAGGAAGAGTCTGACCAGGAGGAGGAGGAGGAGGCAGAGGAGGAAGAAGAGACTGTGAGCTGGGAAAAAAAAAGGATACTGCTCAGTGTTATTTTCACCTATGAAGTAGACTCACTTTTGGAAAAGTAATAATGGGAATATTCTAGGCCACAGGGCTATGTAGATTGAGTAGCTTATGTAAGGACTTAAAATATGGTGGCAGCATATATCTCTCTGAGAGCCTTAAGATAAAGAAGGAAAGCACTGCATTATGGGAAATGCTACTGTGGGTTTGAGCTGGATGTAAACAGCTGGCTAGTGACAGTAATTTTAACCATTTCCACAAAGGTTTTCTCCTTCTGTCTATAGTACAGAATGATTTTCAGCTAGGACATAATCATCAGTATCAAAGCCTGACTCTATTGAAAATAGTCCTTTAAAAATTAAATGTTGTAAAACTAAAGTTACAGGTCATTAGAAATGCGTGAAACATAACAGAGCATCAAGGAGTGAGGGGATAGTGTGTTAGTTCCTGCAAAGATCATAGGTAGGGGTGGAGCTGCTTGTGAGTTAGTTCATTGCTATCTTTAAGGCAGTGGTCTCTTCCTGTCCTTCATGCTTTGCCATCTTCAGCATCACCACTCACCTGGCATCCTAAGCAGATGACACAAGGGCTGACATTTTCTTGTGAAGATGGACTGACATGCCCATACCTAGCCTGCTTAATGGACACAGATCGCCCATGACTCCTTCATGATAGCCATTGGCCTCTCATGACTTTCATTCCTTGGGAATAAATGGCCCCTGTAAAGTCTACTTTCAGAATGATCTGCCTTGACATATCATCTCCCATCAGACTGAACATAGAAAACAGCATCCAGCTGCCTATGCCAATGTTGTTCACTCCTGTTTTGACAGCTGTGGGCTAACTTCTGCTTGTTACAGAATTCCTAAGGCAGTAATCACAGTGCTTTTTAAGAACAGTTGATTGCTATCAGCTCATCTGATTTCTTAGGATCTTCACTTATTTTCCCTTTGAATTTACTAAAACCCAAGTAAACATATGAATAGACCCATGTGGTTGGGCTTATTTTGCAGAATTCAGGTCTTTAAAGGAAACATGGGTCCATTTAAAATGTGGTTTCATAATGCACCATGAGATGTTGGCATACAACACGTCTGAAATGTTGTTCTTCTCAAAGGAGCCTTTGAATTGTATCTGGATATCAATTATTTGATGTTTTTGTGTGATAAGAATTATAACTCATAAATTGTCATATCGCTGGAGAGATGGTTTGAGTGGTAAAGTGCCTGCCAGGTAAACATTATAATCTAAGTTTATATCTCCAATCAAATGGAAAAGCACAAGGTGAGGATGTGCTTTTGTAACCTAGTTCTGGGAGAGGAATGGAGACACATAGTTCCTAGCACCCATTGGATAAACAACCTAGCTCAATTAATGGGCTCCAGATTTAGAGGGAGATACTGTCTCAAAATTATAAAGTACCTACACACGCGCGCGCGCACACACACACACACACACACACACACACACACACACACACACACACACACACCCCAGTCTGAGATGTCACTCCTAACTAAAGTCTCTTCAGAGACACACTTGAATAATCTAGTAACCCAAGTTGTCTCTCCCTTTTCTTCAGATTGTTTCAGTGACATGACTTCTAACTGATTAGATTTCTTCCTAGCAATTGCTCACATTTTCCATAAATCTTAGTATAAAAATTTATCTAGAAAACTTTTGTTATGCTTATGCCCATAGAGGCCATATATGGTTTTGTTTATTTGTTTTGTCTTGGTTTGTTTCCAATCACTCCACCCAGGGACAGAGTGGCTGGTTACAAAGTCACATATATAACAGTAAGTTCCATAGCAAATTTTCCTTAAAATTGCAGTGTCAAATACATAAACTCTCTTCAACACAGGCATAAAACCAGGATTGGCACACATGCAAAAGGGATATGACACAACTCTAGGTCTTCCACTTTCAGGTTTCTTGTTTGCAGACCTGGAATACATTTTTCGGATCTTGATTTGGTTGTACATTGAGTAGAACAGAACTGAAAAGTTCAGAGATGGGCATCAAGCATTTGGGTTCTTGTTGCTCTTCCATCTGTTTGAATAAAAGTGATCCTGGAGGTTCATATATTTGAATGCTTGGTTCCCAGTCAGTAAACATTGTAAGAAGGAATAGGAGGTGTGGCATTGTCTGAGGAAATGGACTATTAGGGGTCACCTGTGAAGTTTCAAAAGCTCATTCCAAGCCCACAGCTCAGCCTTCCTCTCCCTCTCTGTGTCTAACTTACAGGTGAGACACGAGCTCTGTGACTGCTCCATTGTCATGCCTGTCACAATGCCACCTGTTATGATGTTCATGGACTCACCCTCTGAAACCACAAGCAAGTCCCCAATTAAATGCTTATTTTCATGAGCTTCCTTGGCCACAGTGTTTGATCACAGCAATGACCCCCCTCGGACATGGACCTAAGGGAGGGTAATAGGGTGGGGGTGGGAGGGTAGGAGGAACAGAAGGATATGAGTGATGGGAGAACAATTTTGTTGTACTCTGAATAAATTAATTTTTAAAAATAAACTTAAAAAAAAGACAGGCAATTTGATAGACTGCTTTGAACTTTAATCTTTCCATTAGTTAAATGAGAATAAAAAAGTCTAGGCTAAACATTAAATTAAATGGAGAGATACTCAAGGAAATCCCTCTAAAATCGGGGACCAGACAAGGCTGCCCACTTTCCCCATACCTCTTCAATATAGTTCTTGAAGTTCTAGCCAGAGCAATAAGACATCAAAAGGAGATCAAGGGTATCCAAATGGGAAAGGAAGAAGTCAAATTATCCCTATTTGCAGATGATATGATAGTGTATATAAGTGACCCCCAAAATTCTACCAGAGAACTCCTACAGCTGATAAACACCTTCAGCAAATTGGCAGGATACAAAATAAACTCAAAAAAGTCAGTAGCTTTCCTATATACAAATGACAAACAGGCAGAGGAAGAAATTAGGAAAACTACTCCCTTCACGATAGCCAAAAGCAATATAAAATACCTAGGAATAACCCTAACCAAGCAAGTGAAGGACTTATTTGAAAAAAACTTTAAATCTCTGAAGAAAGAGATTGAAAATGACATCAGAAGATGGTGGGATCTACCTTGTTCGTGGATCGGGAGAATTAACATAGTAAAAATGGCCATTTTACCAAAAGCAATTTACAGATTCAATGCAATCCCTATCAGAATACCTACAAAATATTTTGAAGATATTGAAAGAACAATACTCAACTTCATATGGAGAAACAAAAAGCCCAGAATAGCAAAAACAATCCTATACAATAAAAAATCCTCTGGAGGAATCTCCATACCTGATCTCAAGCTGTACTATAGAGCAACAGTAATTAAAACAGCATGGTACTGGCACAGCAATAGGCGAGTGGATCAATGGAATCGAACTGAAGACCCAGAGATGAATCCGCACACATTTGGTCACTTGATTTTTGACAAAGAAGCCAAATCCATTCAATGGAAAAACGACAGCATCTTCAACAAATGGTGCTGGTCTAACTGGATGTCTACATGTAGAAAAATGCAATTAGACCCCTATTTGTCACCATGCACAAAAATCAAGTCCAAGTGGATTAAAGACCTCAACCTAAAACCAGAGACATTAACCCAATTAGAGGAAAAAGTGGGGAAGAGTCTGGAACACATAGGTACAGGAGACAACTTCCTGAATAGAACACCAACAGCCCAGGCCTTAGCGTCAACAATTAATAAATGGGACCTCATGAGGCTGAGAAGCTTCTGTAAGGCAGGTGACACTGTCAAGAGAACAAAGCGACAGCCTACAGACTGGGAAAAGATCTTCACCAACCCTTCATCCGACAAAGGTCTAATATCCAAAATATATAAAGAACTCAAGAAATTAAACACTACCAAACCAAATAACCCAATAGAGAAATGGGGCTCAGAACTAAACAGAGAATTCTCAATAGAGGAATATCAAATGGTGGAGAAACACTTAAAGAAATGCTCGACCTCCTTAGTCATCAGAGAAATGCAAATCAAAACGACACTGAGATTCCATCTTACACCCATCAGAATGGCTAAGATCAATAATTCAACTGACACCACATGCTGGCAAGGATGTGGAGAAAGAGGAACACTCCTTCATTGCTGGTGGGAATGCAAACTAGTACAACCACTTTGGAAATCTATCTGGCGCTTTCTCAGAAAAATGGGAATAGGGCTTCCTCAAGACCCAGCTATTCCACTCCTTGGAATATACCCAGAGGATGCACTACCACACAACAGGGACATATGCTCAACCATGTTCATAGCTGCCTTATTCATAATAGCCAGAACCTGGAAACAACCTATGTGTCCATCAGTAGAAGAATGGATAAAGAAACTGTGGTATATTTACACTATGGAATACTACTCAGCTATTAAAAACAAGGAATTCCCGAAATTTGTGGACAAATGGATTGAACTAGAAATTATCATAATGAGTGAGTTCACCCAGAAGCAAAAAGAGTCAAATGGTATATACTCACTTATATCGAGACACTAGGCCAAGGGGTAAGCCCCCATGATAAACTTTACCTACCAAGAAAGTGGGTCAGAGGGGAGAAAATCCTATTGAGACTTTAGGGGTGAGAAGCCTGGAAGAATGAGGAAATAGAGGGATCCAGTGGGTCCTGGAAAAATACAGGCAGGTCTGGGCCCTCTAGTCCTCCTCAAACTATGGCACCAGCCAAGGAAAATTTAGCAGTAAACTTCGAACCCCTAACCAGTCTAGCCGATGGACAGGACATTCTCCACCGTTAAGTGGAGAAGGGGATCTGACTTTCACACAAACTCTGGTGCCCCATATCGGACCATGTCCCTTGGATGGGGAGGCCTGGTGGCACTCAGAGGAAGGATATAAGTCACCAAGAAGAGACTTGATACCCTAGGAGCATATACAGGGGGAGGAGGTCCCCCTCAGTCACAGTCATAGGGGAAGGGAGTAGAGGGGGAAAGGGGAGGGAGGAATGAAAGGGAGGATACAAGGGATGGGCTAACAATTGAGATGTAATATGAATAAATTAATAAATAAATTAATTAATTTAAAAAAAAAAAAAAAAAGAAATAATACCTTGTATCCTATCAGATCACCATGCTCTTAGGCTGCAATTCAACAACAACAGAAATAACAAAAAGCCTACACGTACGTGGAAACTAAACAAATCTCTGCTAAATGACACATGGGTCAGGGAAGAAATAAAGAAAGAAATCAAGGAGTTTCTAAAATTCAATGAAAATGAAGGAACAATGTACCCAAATTTGTGGGATACATTGAAAGCAGTGCTAAGAGGAAAATTCATAGCACTAAGTGCCTTTAAAAAGAAATTGGAAACATCACACATAAGCATCTTAATGGCACAACTGGAAGCCCTAGAAAAAAAAAAGAAGCAGAAACACTCAAAAGGAGTAGACGTCTGGAAATAATCAAACTCAGGGCTGAAATTAACAACTTAGAAACTAAGAAAACAGTCCAAAGAATTAACAAAACCAAGAGCTGGTTCTTTGAGAAAAATAAATAAATTTTTAAAAACTGGAGCAAAAATATAATTGGGAATCTGAGTTATTGGTAAGACTCAATAGGCCTACTGAAAAGATGAATGTCTGTGTCAGTACTTGTGTATGTGTGCATCTGACTAGTGAGTATATACATTTATACTAAGTACACATTTACATTTTCCTTTATCAATTTTTAGGTAATTTGTTTGATTCTTGGTGTTACGAAAACACAGTCTTTGTCAGACACTTTTTCTCTCTAAAAGTCTCTAGGAACAGTTGCTGAGTAAGAGAATGGCATCCTCAAAGATATGATCACTGCACTATTTATCAGGATACGAGCAGGAAAATTTGGAAACTCCAAATCCAACAACCTTTTTATTTCCCCCTGTGGAAGCTAGTAGCTGTAGGAGGTGTGGTATCCCCAGAAACAAGGCTGCCTAATTTCATCTGTACAATTGTGAATTACCTGATTAATGGCATTTGTTTGTTTTGTTTTGTTTTTAGGGTACTATCCTAGATGTGAGCAAAGCTAAGCTTGCAACTCAATGGAGACTGTGTAACTTAGTCACTTGCTATTAAGTAAACCACTCTGAGCTTCATAAAAAAAAAAAAAAAAAAAAAAAAAAAGTCTAGGCTAGAAATAACACTCAATGATGAGAGAGTGTGAGCTGATCTTTTTTAGGAGAGACTTTTCATTAAAATTTTTTACATATACATTTATATTATTGCACATATATACAATAAACTACCTACAGTAAGAAGAACTACAAAACAATCATGGATTATATATATTTATTATATATAATTATATATATGTATATATAAAATATTATATTCATAGTGTTTTGTCTGTTTGTATTTGGCAGCCTTGAAGAAAATATCTTTCCTATCTTAGTGTGTCTAAAAT
This sequence comes from Acomys percivali, assembly GCA_907169655.1. Taxonomy (NCBI): domain Eukaryota; kingdom Metazoa; phylum Chordata; class Mammalia; order Rodentia; family Muridae; genus Acomys; species Acomys percivali. The sequence continues at coordinate 82,598,696 of OU015743.1, read as the reverse complement.
TCTGGACGTAACTCAATATCTATCATATTTCATCATTATCAATTTAAAACATTTATCTAGACCTAAAAACATCTGAACCACTAAATTACTAAGCTTAATTGTAAAACTAAGCGATCTGGTCTTCAACCCCTCAGATACTTGAGAAGGAATAAGATTAATTACCCATGTATACAGGGAGTGCAGGTTAGCAACTTCCCAAATGAGAAGATGACAGAGACAGTTTGATGCCTGAACAGTCACCCAAAATTCTCTATAACTTTGAAGCATCAACTTCAGCCTTCTGGCCCAATATATCTGATAGACATATTTTTGAACCAAGAACTATTGAGGATTTTTTTACCCTGTCTTAGCAGAGTTTGGCTGTCAACTCTGCCTGCATCCAAGCTTGCCCATTTTTAGGCAGAATTCTGTCTGTGGTAGAAATGAGAACATTTTTCCCACTGGCTTGTTTGCCACATTTGAAGCTATCTCCATAAGGAGGCTCTTGGATGCTCATCATCTTCTTTGAGGTAGGATGGGTGTTGCCAAGAGTTAACCTGTCTCATTGTAAATGTATCTTTGAAATAATAAAAACATCTTTAAATGCCATATTCTGTATGTCTCTGAGGTTTTTTAACACCTTATCTAAATATTTTACCTTATCTTTCTATAGAATCATATCTATCTGTTACACAAGAATATCTGATGTATATTCTTGTGGTAAAAATAGACTAGTAATTGATATGACCATGACTTTATCAACTATCAGTTAACTTGTATAACTTACTTATCCTAAACAGCCTGCAATAGCACTTTCAAAGTATTGGAAGTAAACTTTGCATTATAATTGAGTTATATGGGTACAGTATCTCATATTGGAGTAGAAATATATATAATATCTGTAAAGAATAATTTTAATTTTAAATTCTATATCAATGTATCTAAAATTAAACTTATTTTGTATTTATAGACAAAATTCTATACTAGTTAATTAAAACTAACCTTGTGAATAAGAATTAAGGTATTAAGTTGAGGAGTAGATTCACTAATCCACTTTTTGTCCTATCATCCCTACATATTTCTATATTCCCGCTTCTTTTTTTTTTTAACCCCTATATCCAACCCTAAGAATGAAAGATAAAGGAAAGGAGAGACATCCCTGAGTCCAACCTCGTTTTGTCTCTAAATAAGACCAATAATAACTTATAACCAACTTCCAATGAAATTAAACATGTACCATCCAAGAAAGCAGCCCAAAATCTACCCAACTCCCATTAAGGGAAATGGGGCTTCATTCTCTTAACATTTCTTCTGGCTGATTTGGGATGAATAATATCTTTGTAGGAACCCAAATAAAATTGGGGAAAATAGTCAATAAACCACCTAGGAATAGCATTTGTGGTCCAGTTTCTAAACCTCGAGAAATTCCAGGCTTAATTAGAGTCCTGTGTAGGACATTCTGACATGCTGGACCAATTGAGATTGAAAGCTTTCGATCAAAGCTGTCCTGGGACCTTTCCTGTTCTGATAAGGCACAGTAACTGAGGCACTTGGTGCTGAAACGCAGAGGATGCAGGATGTCCAGCAGAGTATGAGCTGATCTTACAGAAGACTTGAGTTTGGTTCCCAGCACCCACATCAGGTGGCCCCCAAAGGCCTGGAAACTCCTGCTACAAACAGTCAGATGCCGTCTTCTGGTCTCTACAGATGCCTGCATGCATGTGTTTATACCCCTTGACACAGACACAGACATGCTATTTTTATCTTTTATTACTTTGTTTATTTTATTAAGTAATTAATGTATTTACTTTCCAACCAGATTGCAGTCTCCTCCCTCTTCTCCTGACTCCACCCTCCCTCCCTTATCCCCAGTGCCTCCTCCCCTGTTCCTCAGAAAATGGGAGCACCCTACCCACCACTCCCACTCATCAAGCCCCATTAGAACTGACTTGACTTAGTGTGACTTGGTGAGACAGTCACACTAGAGGGGAGTGATCAAAAAGCAGGCTGTTAGAGACAGCCCCCACTTCCCTTACCAGAGAACCCATACACAGCCTGAGCTACCCATCTGCTATATCTGTGTACAGGGACTAAATTCGGTCTATGTGTGGTCCTTGGTTGATGCTTCAGTTTCTGCAGGCCCCTCTAGGCCTTGGTTAGTTGGATCTGTTGGTCTTTTTTGTGGCGCTCCTGTCACCTCCAGGTCCTTCTGTCCATCCACCACTCTTCCATAAGGCTCCCTAAAAAGACTTTTTAAGTAATTTAAAGAATTATTATTTTAGGAGCTAATATCATACAAATATGGAACCAACCTGTGTAAGACATACCTGACCCCATTAACTAGCAAGAAAAAAAGCTGTTTTATTAAGAAAAAAAGAGAATATAAAACTACAAAAAGCATCACTGTTAGGTGAAATTTTCATTCTTGTTAATAATGACCAGCCTCTGAAGATGAGAATAATATAGACCCTGAGGGGTTTATATCATCTACGGCACATTCCAGAGTTCCATGGTTCTCCTCCTCAGGCTGTCTTATGTGAGAAGGGAGGGTGGATGCAATTGAAAACATAAAGGTAATTGTAGATAGAAACTGGTTCATGAGTGGAATCCAGATGTCTGCATCGGCAAGAGCTTGAGCCTTGAGCCTGAAAGCTTTTCCTGAGTTTCAAATACTCCATTTCAATCAGTCTGTCTGTCT
>OU015743.1:82574722-82596009 GCA_907169655.1 Acomys percivali | reverse complement strand
TGTGTGTGTGTGTGTGTGTGTGTGTGTGTGTGTGTGTGTGTGTGTGTATACTGATTTTGAGACAATGTTTCACATTATAGTTCAGGCTGGCCTTTAACTCATGGTAATCCTCCTGTCTCAGCTTCTGTACTGTTGATGAGAGACAGGAGCTACTGTACTGGGCTCAATCACTCCTTTTGTAAACATCAGAAAGCAATCTTTCTCCAAAATCAGAAGGGAAAGAGCATTATGTGGATTGCAATCTTCTCATTCCTTCTGTATCAACCAGAGGGAGCTACCAGCAAAGAGAAAGGCAGCCCAGACAGCTTCCGAATGAGGTCCTTGGTGGCCCCCTCTGGGTTTTTCACCTTATGGAGGGTAAAGGAAAAACTTCCATCTCATTGTGGAATTTCAGATCAGGATTTCAAAAGTAGAACAAAGGTGTGCCAGCTCCTCACCTGAGATTCTGGAGGAAGTGGCCTCAGTGTTTCCCACGATGGGTAGAAGTATTATAGAACACAGAAATTTCCTCGTCCTTGTCCTGGGCCTTATCTAGAGAAAGAAATCTCATTAGTGAACATCGCTGTATGCAGGCAGGTTATGTGGCAGTGCAAAGTACAAAATCCCCGGGGCACTCAGACTCCTGACATCTGCCTGGGGGCAGGTGCTACACTGGTCAGTACCAGAGACATCTCACCAAAGAGGAGCCAAGACGGTTCTCAGGCATGTGGGCAGTTTCCCCATTCCTGACAGCCCTCAAGATGTCAAGTAGAAGACAGATCAACTCAGTGTAGACTGTGACCTCTCTGGGTTTGAGCTCTGAGTTATCTCCACTCCATCATACCTGAATTTTCTATGCAGGAGAGCTTCAAGCATCTTACTGATGTTGGGCATCAGGCTCAATGGTCGCATATAGAAAGGAGGATGGGTTTTCATAAGCACTTTAGAATGAACCCTAGCTCTACATCACACCAACACCTCCCCGTACCACCTCCCTCCTGAGCTGCAGTGGCCTACAGCTGCAGAATTTTCTCTTTGGCCAAATGTGGCAAAGCCCTTCATTTTGTTCATCTTTTCTTAGCTCTGACCTTGCCCATAAGAGTTTCTAGTAGAGATTTACTGAAGTATGTTATTTCTTTTTAAACCAAAGTTATAGCATTATTTTTAATATGGATAAAATAGTCCATACTCTGCATCAATTTCAGAGCTAAAACAGTATGATTTATCTTTTCTTTCTATCCTGTACTTTCTTGAGGCAAAATCTCGTAGATATGTAAACATATCCCCACATGTATAGAAATAGGACAAAACATATCTCTCTAATATCTGCAGGAAAAAAGTGTGCCTTTAGTAGCATCTGGGACACAGCTGAGGTCTTAGAAGGTGATTACTGGTCACTGGGACCTTCCTAAGTCCTGGGGCACCCTGCTAGCTTCTTAAAGCTGGACACACTAAAGATGCTGCCAGCCTTCAAGCATTTAGATTCCATCACACTGCCAAAGTTGTTTTTATCATGCATGGCTACATCACTTTTTTTCCCTGACACATTAAAATCAGCAGAGAACTCATTGACTAAAGTCGCTGAATTGTTCTTTCCAATAGACATTCCCTTTTACTTAACAGTCTCATTTTTACCTACCTGAGCATCACAGTCTGGCAGTATAGAAGTCCAAGCCGGATGCAAGGCTACATGAGTGCAGAAGCTGCAGTGTAACAGAGTGGGCTCCTGGCCATGTTCTCTGCTCATCCAAAGGACAGGTCCCTAAGTACCTCCTGAGAGGAGAATGTGCCTTCAGAACCCATGGAAAGGACGTGGATGCCATGATTGACCCCATGATGAGGGTATGAGACTACAGAGCATTGCTAGGGTACTGCTGGCTCTCCAGCAGATACTGTCAGGTTCCTGGAGACTTTGGCCTCACCACTGATTCTGTATGCTGTGTCTACAGCCTCTGCTCCCTCCATCTGCTGACACGACTGGTCCTATTCTTCATATCTAGCTAAGGCTTGTCCTACTCCATACACCTTCTCTCCTCCTGACTCCAGGAGTATCCAGCAGCAGAGGTGAGTACCATTCAGTTTGCCTTTAGATCTCTTCGGTGCTAAAGAGATATCTGACAATGCTGCCTCTGCTATTTTAGCTTGGATTTCAGGCCATGGCCAAGAGAACGTTACATGATGTTTTTTGTCAAATCAGATTAATGACATCTCTAGCCATCTGAGGATGGCCATATACACACTTTATCAAAGCCTGAAATTTGCCAAAGTGTGGAAGACTGGCCTCAATACTTGTTAATAGATTTCTTCTTCACTCTAGATGGCTAAGCTATGAAGTTTTATGACTACTAGGGAAAAATTGAGCTTCTATAATCCAAACTTTGGGCTCATCATAGCATCTTTCCTGGTCTTTAAATAAATCTGGGCTGTAAAACATACAATAGAGATAATGCTTCAACAGCATACAAAGCCAATTTGGTGAATTTCAGGACCATACCACACAATTTTTCGGGGCATCTTCCTATCTCAGATTCTATTACAATAGATAGCTACCATACATAAGAAGGTCATTGGCCCTCTGGCTCACAAAACTGAAGTCCAGGCCAGCTGGGGAATGAAAACTTATTGCTTACAGCCAGAAAGATGCAGCTGGTTTGTATCATACCTATAATCTAAATTATTAAAGTCAAAATGTTGAAGCAAGCACATGGATTCTATAAAGTCTCTGTGCTAGAGATGAATTCCAAATTGTTTAGCAAGACAATCAGAATGGCTTATGTCATTTTCTGAAATTTTTCTTTTGAAATTAAATTACTGTTTGATGCTTCCCAAAGTTGATTTGTGGGTAGGGGTCTAGACTGAGAGAAATCTGCTTTTATTTTTGAGTGATAGCAACATGAAAGAGACATAGTTTTACCTCTGGTGCCTTTTCTTTTTATTCTTTTAAATTACTCAAATACATGCAAACTTCAGGAATCAGATAGTCATTTTAGGAAGAGCTCGATGAGAAAAGCAAATTGCGAAAAGCTATCCAAGCTTTAATAAAGTGACTTAGAAATGCCAGACTACTTCCATGAGCTAGAAGATTGTATTGGCTAAAACAATGTAGCTGTTGGCCAAGTTCACTACAGCACATCAACACATGTGCCAACCATTACCCCCAAGACATAACTGCAAAAACAATCCATCAATTTAGGTAACTGGTCAATTTGAACTTGAAAGAAATTACACTGTACAGTTGATTGAAATGGTTGTTGGACAAATTTTCTTATTGTTTATGTAGCTTTGTCTGGGTCTGATGGGTCAGAAATCTTGTGCAGAGAGTGACTATGAGACAGGGACTCAATGACCTCCATGTCTTCAGCTGAGAAATGGAGTTTGTTTAAGAGAGAGATGGGCATGAAATTTACCTGTTGCCAGTTTTCCCCCCTGTGGCATAATAGATTTTTCAAGTAAATAAAATGATAGGAAATTAGCCTGTTGAATTAATTTCCAAAACCACTCTCCGCATTTCTGACCCTCTACACAAACAGAAAACAATCTTTACTTCTCATTTAGGATCACTGGGAGAATCGTGGTCCTTGCCTGGGTGTGAGTTCTCTTTAAATACGTCCTGAGGATGTTTTACATGCATGTGGTCTGAATGAAGACTCCTGTCTGAGATAGAAGTGAGGGCTTGTCTGTGTTTGGCTCTGTTTTCAGATACTGGATAGTTGAAGATTATTTCTGTTTTTTCTCTTACACATGAAGCAAGTGAGAAAGGACTTACAGGGGTGTGTCTTCCCAAGAATGCTCTACTTTTTAAGCATATCTATAGTACACTTCATTTTAACAGCATAATCAGCTTTAATAACCTTTCACTTAGTTCAGCCAATCATGTAGAACCTACTGGAATAGTTTGTTAAGACATACAAAACTACAGTAATACTTAGATTATAATTGTGTTCCCAAGTTTCATCCACTGCAGTGGTCACACAGAGAATATAAACAGGTTTTGATTGATTGATTTCTTTTTCTGTGACACATTGTACTCCAAAGAACTTAAGTCAAAGCAGCTAGCACAATAAAAGACCAAACTATGATCCCATTGGCAAGACCACTAGCTGGAACAAAAGGCAACCAGTGTGTCAATTTATCAGAGAGAAGTAGGCTTCTGATTGAATGTCTCCCGTGATCCTATGCTCCTTTCAGCATCATTTGTCTTATAAACATCAGTTGAGAGCTGGGTGAATGCCAGACCATGTGTTGGATACTAAAGATTCAAGGATAAAGTGGGACACACCTGTAATCCCAGCACTCAGGAGGCAGAGGCAGGTGAATCACTGTGAGTTCAAGGCCAACCTGGTCTACAAAGTGAGTCTAGGACAGCCAAGGCTACACAGAGACACCCTGTCTCTAAAAATAGAAAGTCATAGGAGAGGGGAGTAGGGGGAAAGCAGGAGGGAGGGAGGAATGGGAGGATACAAGGGATGGGATAACAATTGAAATGTAGTATGAATAAATTAATAAATTAATAAAATATATTTAAAAAAAGAAAGGTAAATAAATATAAATAAATAAATGAAATAATTGTTGGTGCCACAAAAAAAAAAAAAAAAGAAAAGAAAAGAAAAAAGAAAAAAGAAAAGAAAACAAACAAACAAACCAAAAAGGTACAAGGCCAAGATATCACTCCTACTCCAGAACTCACTGGGGAGCACATGAAGTGATGACACATGGGTAAATGTATGCAAGTCAGTGAGAAAGTCTGGAGCTGGGAACATGGGACTTGGTGAACATAGGAGGGATGTCTCCATGACCCACCTCTAAAGCTAAGCTATTTGCATAAGTTAGCCACTGCCTTCTTCGCAGGGGGAATTCTTTTTCTTCATCCTACCACCCACCCTCACTAAAATACTTCCATAGTTTTCTCAAAAGCAAACAACACAGCTTTTTCCTGGCCAGCTTTCAGAGCTATCCCACTCACTCTCTGCTTTGTAAAGGAAACTACTTTGTCGAGATACAATTTTCATGCCACAGAGTCACTCTTCACCTGATTTAAGTACAGTCCGAAGCACCTTAGTGTATGTATAATCACACAGCCATCACCACAGTGCAACGTTAGAACAATTGCAACATGCCCAAAGATGATCTGTGTCTCTGTGCCTCCGAGAACACCCTCAGCCCAAGGCAAACCTGTGCTACCTTCTTTCCTCCTCTCTAGATTTAAAATTTCTGCACATGTCATACATATATACACTTATGGGGGGGGTCTTTGATGACTGGCTTCTTTCACTGACCACAGAAAATATAATGATCTCTGTATTTTTCCTGGGACCACTTGTTTGTGCTTTTGAGGTTCTTCTAAGTGGCAACTCATGTACCCACCTGATATTTTTGTTACAGGAGGGGGTCATGCTGTGTGTTCTTACCATATTCTGTTTACATATTCGTCAGCCGAAGGACATCTACATAATTTCTACTTAGGTATATTATGAAAATGCTATAGTCATGCACAGGTCTTCGTGTGGAGTTGTATAGACTCTGAGACGTGCAGTCACTCGTCAGATGCCTGCCTCCCTAATGCCTCTACAATCTTGTATTCCCATAAGCTATGTGTAAAAGTAACGGTTTTCCTGCCTCTTTGTCAATACATGTTACAGTTTGTGGACTGTTGCCATATGATCTGGCAACTCATGTGGCTCCGGTTTGCTTTTCAGTTGGGTTTCTAACATGTTGTTCTGTGTTTATTGGACGTCATTTCTCTTATTCACATGTTTCACCTAATACGTAATTGGATTGTTTGTCTTCACCATTGCATTATGAGAATTTTCTTATATTCTGAACACAAATCAGCAGACAGGTCATGACTAGTTTTTCCTCCATCATTCAGGCTGTGATCTACAGGGAGCAGCCTGAAGTCCTCAGGGAGGACAAGAGCGTTTGCATCATTCCTCACTCCCTGCTGGCTCAGAGCACATTTGGTGAACAATGCTCTTCATAAAGGTCAAACTCAGATGTTCTTTTTCAAACACAGGAATGAGCTTGCTTCAGTCATCAGTCATCTAGCTGGGAATTACTGTTAGGCCAGGGAAGCTGAGCTCAGAGGACAAGTTCTCTTGTCACAAACTGAGTTCATGGTGGTGGTAGTGGGGGACAGGGGCAGGGGTTGGGGGGCTAGGGAGGGGGAGGTGGGGGATGGAGGATGACAGAACACTGTGAAAAGCAAGTGTGTAGAGTAGCTTTGGGTACCAAACATTTCCACTCTAGTTTCAGTCCTCCGATTAAAACACAAAAACAAATGTGAAATTTACAGTTGGAATTTTAAAAAGATCGTGCTTGCCAGATTTTTAATCCCCTCAGTTTACACTTGGCAAGGAGCCTTACAGGTTTACTACTGAGATTGGATTTGGAAGGAGCTCTTCTCAAGTTCCAATTGCTTTCAAGATTGAGGTTTTTTGGGGGGTGTTTAACATAAAGTAAACTCACACACTGATCAGTTCAGAGCTCAGCACAATGTTAAAACCACACAATCTTAATGAAACAGGGAGAGCTTTGAAATTTACAAAATCCAAATTATGTTTAGGTTAAAAGCAGAAATATTGCAAAAATGTCGCCATACTCAAGAGCTTGAATCTGTTCATGAGGGCCTGCCTCCTTTCACTTAATAATTTGAGACCAGGGAGAAAAAACCCAGAAGCTACAAAATAACATCATACAGAGACAAAAAAAAAAAAAAAAAAAAAAAAAAATCTGAAATTCAAGATTGTCGTCTAGTTTCCAGGCACCCCTTCTGGTTACTGTCCCCGGGCTCTGCCTTCTCCTCGTCTTTATCAGGGTGTATTTTCCTCCTGAAAAGGAAATTACCAAGCTCAACCCTTTGTGGAATTTGACAGTGGCTTGAAGGGACAGTGTGCCATGACGTCTGCATAAGGGAGTTGATTTCCACTTTTTCTCTTGATATATATTGATCTGGAGTTTGTTGAGTTTTTTGGGTTTTTGTTTTGTTTTTGTTTTTGTTTTGAGATGAATGTTTCTGCAACTCTGTGCAGATTTTCTTTTTTCTTTTTTTTTTTAAATGATGCTTTCTAAATCCTTTCCACGTGTGGCCGTTCCTGAATGACTGGCTGACAGTTTTAGCTCTGATGTGAGGTAAAATTAAGTCTGGCTTGAGATCTTGGGGATGAATTAAAGTTACCATCTTGTATCTTTGACATCACTTGGATGCGAATCTCTGTGTTTGCTGTCTTTTAGTTTTTCTCATGAAAAAAGTGTGACATGCATTTCCAGTTCTGTCCACTTGAGGGAATCAGACTTTAGGGACGGCAGGTACTTCAGGTCTTTAAGTCAACTGGTAGAGCAATTATTTATTTGTTACCAAATGTCTCTTATGACAGCTAGGCAGGCCGGGGGTCACAGAACCTGAGTTCTGAGATAAATTACTCTTTATACCCCGCCCGTGCAGGTGGAAATGAGCACTTGCTGATGAATGGGAGTCCTGGGAGGTACGAAGCCAGGCCTACCATACAATTTATGGTCAGCACTCTTGGACTTCAGAATGATTAATACCACCAATTCTCACCGGAATAAAAGCTGTTTCAGCCCAAGAGAGGACTGTATATTACTGTTTATAGAAGCAGATAACATCAAAGTAACCCACGGTTTGTGTTAAACAAATACGAAATTCTGGGTCAGCGAAAATTAATCCTAAAGGAGTAACGGAAAGTTCCTAATGACTGTGAGATCCACACATTATCACTTTTCATTCAAGTGGTAGAAAATGGCAAAGCTATTAAAGAGATTTGCAAATGGCCCCTTTACTGCACGGGGCTAACAGCTGCATCACAGCATATTCTCCAATGGAGAGGCCTGTTATCTAGACATCTGCAGTTTGTTAATAAAGTGTACACGTCTATGCAGTTCTGAGATTACGTGCAGGAGCATCCGAACCATTTTACTATTGAGTTTCACAACAAAACACAGTAAATCACATTATATTTTGTCCATTCTTACACTACAAGCAGCTGTGAGGATGGATGAATTAAAACCCGCTCCCCTGTCCCTGTTACACAAAACAGATGTTATTTCTGCAGCATATCAGGAAGAGAATTTTTCCTCAATTGATGTTTTCTAGTGACTAGTTACGTATTGTGTTGTCTTACGAACACTGGGAACTTTTAAACATAAGAAAACTATATGAAGCAATTATACTTAAATGTTTTTATTACAGATTTTTAGGAATACCTTGGGATGTTTTTCGTACAATTCAAAAACTGTTTTTAAATTCCCCAACAAAAAACATATTTCTCTTCCTATAGAGTTATTTTTTCTTTAATAAGTTTTTATTCACAAATTTACATCATTACCATATTTGAATCATATCACAAATTCATATTGCTCTTGCCCAGTGCGTTACGAATTGCTTACTCACTTCAAATAAGCCTGAGTTAATTTAACTGTAGCAAAAAAATCAAGTCTAGGGAGATGGCTCACTGGGTCAAGGGTTGGCGGCCATGCTTGATGTCCTGTTCCAGAGCCTACTGGTAGAAAAAGAGAACCAACTCCCACCAGTTGTATTTTGGCCTCCACCCAAGCATCATGGCATATGTGGACACACTCACACAGACACACACACACACACACACACACACACACAGCACACACATGCAGCACACACACATAGCACACACACCATAACACACACAGACATAGACACACACCACGCACTAAGTAGATAGATAAATAATAAATGTTTTAATAGAATAAATTCCTCATTGCATTCTCTAATTAATCTGAAGTACACAAAATAATGTTTACTTTAGTTTCACTATTATTTCAATCATTTTATTAATTTAAAAAAGTGGGTATCTATTATCTTCCTTTTCACGGCATCTTCTCTCATGTTGCTATTTTGCCAAATTTTTGAAATGGTTACTAATTACTTAAATATAATAAATTTAAATTGCTTTCCTTCTGAAAATATAGTGAAAATAATTAGTCAATTACTTGAAAGCAAATATGTACTATTTGAATATTTTTAATTATTTAACTTAGAAATCAGTGGTCTGCCATCAGATTCCTAAGATCTGTATTTAATGACAGATTTTATTATGCAATGTATAGGGAAATTTTTTAGTACTCTAATGATACCAAAAGAAACTATATCATACCAATAAAAGGTTCCCATGCCATTTTTATACCATATTTTTTGAACTATAAGACTCACCTGACCATAAGATGCACTCAAGGAAAAACAGTAAAAACAGCAATTTGGCCTTAAGGCTCACCCTAAACCTCCCCCCCACACACACACACACTTTTGTGGAGAAAAAGTGCATCTTATGGTCTGAAAAATACAGTAGTTCAGTGCTTACTGATTTGTGTTTGTTCCTGACAGGCATGTAACATTAGAGCTCACTTGGTAGTGTAGCGTCATGAGTTTATCCAGATCTGCCCAGCACTTCATCTCAGAATTCAAACAGTAGTCTATAAAGAGCCATCTGCTCATGCTCAAAATGGCTGCATACCATCACAGGACCATGACAAGCTGCCATCTCTCATTGATTCTTCTAGAAACCCAAATGATCATGAAAGAGAATTTGTTGTAGTTGGTTGTTTTACCACTTTTCTTTTGCAAGCCATAATTTCTGTGTCATCTTTATCGATGCTATGTAAGAGAAATCTTTATAGATGCTTTTGAATTTTAGAAAACAATGAATCAAATTAAACTATCAGTCTAATTCATCCAGTGACTGGCTTGTGGTAAATTATTATTATTATTATTATTATTATTATTATTATTATTATTATTATTATTATTATTATTATTGTATCAATACATTGGTAGTATACATTTTATAATTGTCAAAGCTATTTCCTATTTTTGTTTCTTTGTTCATTTGTTTTGAGTATCAGACTGGCCTGAACCAATCTGGCAAGGTAGAATCTCCATTTAATAAAAGAGAAAACCAAATCCCAGATGCAAAAGTGGTGGCAAAGCTGTGGGTTGTCCTGTCTAGGAGACTGTATGCAGGAATTAGCACATCAAGTCCAGGGCTCTTCTTTCAAACTTGCTGCTCAACAGAGTCTCTCAGCTTTAATGACACTGTCTTTTGGGGAGGGTCTCTACTTGGGTTGTAGATTATTTCAACATTTCTGTAAACATCAATCATATTAGGTAAGTAATCCAAACATTGAGATTCTGATTTGGTAATGATCATTTTAGACATAAACTTGTGATCAAGATGCTGGCACAGAATCAGAAACTAGTGTATTGTACTTCGATGGTGATATTTTTTGCTTTAATAACGTTTATTAACTTTTAAAATCTTCAGTTATGTGTATACATGCAAACCTCTCTGTGGCCACATGCATATGTGCATATAGGTGACTTCAGAGTCCAGAAGAGGTTATCATGTCCCTTGGAGCTGGGGCTGTAGGCAGTTGTGAGCTGCTTGATGTGGGTGCTGGGAAACAAACTCAGGCCCTCTTGAAAGATGTGTAGATATTACTCTTAACCACTGAGCTATCTGTTCAGTCTTTGTTTCATTGATATTTAATATAAATGGAAGAGGAAAGAAATCCATTTCAATATCTACCTAAAATAAAGCATACATATATGCATATATATATATATATATATATATATATCAATGGCCTTTAATGAGGGGCTCTGTATCTTTCCACTGTGACAAGATAGTTATCTCAACTTTTTCCAAGAGCATCCTCCATTTTTTCTCATTCAAAACGAATACTTTGTATTTTGTTCTATAAATGTATAAAATCCAACAAAATATTGCTTCTGGAATAAAGATAGTATAGGGAGTCAGTATTTTTTAAAAGTTTATTCTATCTCTGGCTATAATATGCTTGGGTTCATACCAGCCATTGTAATATGTACTAGCCACTTGGGTTACCCTAGCAGTTGTGACTTTATAGAGACTGTAAATCTATTAAGCCACAATTTGCACATAATAAAAAGAAACTGCGAGCAGTTAAGTGAAAGGCTCACTTCTGAGTTGCCCAACAGTTTTCCAGGGAAAGTCATTGCAGCAGCTTCAGCTCCTGCCGCCTGCCCGCCCTTGAGAAATTTAATCACTCTGATTGAGGAAACCTGGAGAGAGTCGGCTGTTTCTTCCTTCTCCTCATAATTGCCCTGTAGCTGAAACAAAGCTCCTGCTGTGGAGGGCCAGACGCCAAAGGCATGCACGTATCAACTGCTGCCTACCTTCCCTGCAGCTCCAGCATCTATCCCTGAGCCATCCTGCCACCGGTCAGGAAAGCCACAGACAAGCTGATTTGATCGCCACCATGGTGGTCTCCTGGGAAGTGAGGATGGACACAGATACTCATCCACCCAGTACTGAATGGAGACGAAACTAAGGAAATCTTGGCATTGACTCAGCAAAACAAAATGACTACTCAGTGTGACCTCTGTAGGCAAGTAAATCTCAGTGCAAACATGAAATGTAGCTAGACTGTAAATATTATCTATAATAGAAACAAACAGCTGGGGGCTGGCTACACACGCATTCCTTGGGGCATCACCACCAAAGCTGAGATTTGTGCGTTAGCTGCGGGTTTCACTGCTGCCTGTGGGTGGGTGACCCTAGCCTAGCACACAAAAGATCCAGTCAGAAACCACATGCCCGCTTTTATTAAGTAAGAAAGAGAAGACAGGCTGGCAATGGAGATCCCAAGAACCAGAAAACTTGATACATCTTACTAATTGACTTGCAATACTAGCCGCTTGTAGAGTCACAATAAACACATTTCCTCTTCTATGCAGGTGATGTGCCCCACAACCTAAGCCGCATAGGCAAGTTTGAAAAGTTGTTGGGAAGGGCATACTAAAGTTTTAACAAATGTATCTGGGTGAGTATTAGACTTGCCTGGAAATTCCCCCCCACTGTTTGGAGCCCTCCATTTGCTTATTACAAAACTACTGCGTGTGGTTTTCTTATTTAAGCTTTCCTGTCAGTAGGACATTCTAAAGGAATTTTAATTCTGAAAAACCTTTACTCCTGGCTAATGCCTGCCAATTAAGTCCTATTCATTGAATCAACAGTTTTCTGTTACCTGTCCCTTCAGGTAGAACCAAGGCTCACAGTCCTGCCCTTTCCCAGGCTTCCACGCCGAGATTTTTCTGCTGCAAACAGTAGGGACACCTGTTTTGTGAGCAGGGCAGGCCAGCATCTGAAATCCTAGGAATGGGGCTGCTATTGAACAGGGGGTGCTCGATAAGACAGCCACAGTGATAGGCAGCGGAAATTTGATAATGAAAGGAGATGCCGAATAGATTAATCTGGCGTGATTTGCCAAAACACTGGGTTTTCTAGAAGATTATCCACACTCCAATAGGAAGCTCTTTGTCTTGTGAAAAGTCCCCCACTTATTATTGTCTTCTTTATCTCAATAAGAAACATAATGGCTTGCTTGTTTACATGCATGATAGACACAGCCAGAGCTGGCCTGCGGGGCTGTGCACCCGTCTCATTGAAATGTCTCCAGCATGCTGGTTGTTAGCTAGCAGGGAACAAGCAGCTGGACGTGTATAAAATTTAAATCTGCCTTGCTTAGGTTGGCAGAAAGGACGGTTATTTCACCCACTGGGAAAAGGTTTTATTTCCTGCTCAAATATTTTTTGCGCAAAGTCGCAAGATCATTGGTAGCCTTCACATAGGTACACGCATGCGTAATTGAGGGCTGAGCGAAGCGTCCACAGAAGCGAGCATGTTATTCTCAGCTGGTTTCTGTGCCCTGGTTTTGGTAATTTCATTAGATTGCGGTACTCTTTCTGTCTTGTTCTGCTTTCCATGATGTGTGGCGTACCTTTACGTGATTTATATTGACTATGTGTCTCGGAAGCTAATTCTTGATGCAACTTACACAACACTGCTTTGACTCCTGGCATTGATTTTTACATTCATGTATATGGCAGCCTAGGACTACCGGCAGAAGGTCTCCTACTCAGAAAGTAAACAGAATATCTCCCAGTGGTTGACTACAACTTGATTAAAAGATACACTCTTTGCTGCTGGCTGTTATTTCTTTTTTTTTTTTTAATTTTTTAAATTTTTTTTTATTTTTTTATTTTTTAATTAATTTATTCTTGTTACATCTCTATGGTTATCCCATCCCTTGTATCCTTAAAATAGGATCTTGTTCTGTAGACCAAGCTGGCTTAGAACTCGCTATGTAGCCCACGCTAAACCTTAAACTTCGGCAATCCTTCTCTATCACAACTTCCCAGATGTTTGTGTGCCCTCCCCTCCCGTGTGTGTGTGTGTGTGTGTGTGTGTGTGTGTGTGTTTTGAATCTTCTCTATGGACAGAACTCCTTTTTTGTCCTCATACAAAGAAGCTTGCCAGTGGAAATATATATCTGTAAAACATGCTTCCAGAATTCTACACATCATATTCCCTTGTCTCCCTCCCTGCTAGGACATCTAACACTGTTTGACTGGTTATGGTGTGTCAAACATTGGCGTGCACGCGCACGCTGTGTGTGTGTGTGTGTGTGTGTGTGTGTGTGTGTGTGTCTCTTCACGATAGCCCCATGACTCTCAGAGGTGTAGAAATGAATATGAGAAGGTTTATTGTGTAGGGGGCACATTTTCCAGTGACAAAAATAAATATTAGACACAGTAGCTTAAATGATCACAGTGCATGTTTGTCACTTCCTTTCATTTCTGATCTGGTGGCCAGAACTTCCTCTTCTGTCTACTATTTAAAGAAGCTAAGAGAAGCAGGGTAATTACTTTCATGGAAGTAGATAAAGAAGAAACTGTCCCTTGCAGTCTACTTGTGCTTTGAATTGAATACACGGCATAAGGCTTCACTCTCCTGTTGTTCTGTGACTACAGGAGACTGTCGACTGTTGAGTGACTTTTGCCAACAAGAGTCATTACATCCTGCATGCAAGCAGGAATGACAGAAAGGTCTGGAAAACCATAAAGAAAAACTGGGGCTAGAAATCTGATAAACCCATCAAACAAGAACAGATTTCAAAAGTGTCGAGACCAACTAACTGGCTACAAACAGGAGTTAGAGAGCTGTGCAGCCAAACGTGGATTCAGGGCTGGGGAAATTAGCACCAGGTAACACATGGGGCCTGCATCACATAAAATATGGCATCGTGCCTTTTTCTAACAGGCTTTAAACATTAAAAGCCCTGGAAACTCAGTCCTCACCTTTATAGATATTGTTTCTCTTTTACAGTCAGGCATGGCACATGTGCTGTCCTGTCTTTTCCAGACTTTAGAAATCCAAATTATGGCTGTCCTTTTGAGAAATAACTTGCAACTGGGAAATGCTTCCATTGTGCATAATTTGAAACTGTGGCTAAGGCATTTCTAACTTAGGTTGTGGCTTCTAGACTTACTCATGTTTTGTAAGATGTTAA
Organism: Acomys percivali; assembly: GCA_907169655.1. Lineage (NCBI taxonomy): Eukaryota > Metazoa > Chordata > Mammalia > Rodentia > Muridae > Acomys > Acomys percivali. The sequence goes on along the minus strand of OU015743.1, from coordinate 82,581,651 downwards.
GTTTCTTAAATGAAATATTCTCTTCAAGGTAATGCCAGGATATACTGCTAACACACAGGCACGCACGCACGCACGCACGCACGCACGCACGCACGCACGCACGCACGCACGCACACATGCACACACACGCAAATATAATGCACTATCTGTAGTTTTCTAATGTGATAGATTTTGATAAGTCTAAGAACAGTAACTGTCAGTCTTTTGCAATCTCATGTCTAAGAGCACGTATTTTCAATTTATTTATGTAAGGACTATGTCCCCTTCCAATACACTTCTCAATGGAAACATATGGGTGCGTGACCAGACCTAAAATCCATGGTATTTCCTTTCCATAGATGTTAAAGCACCATGAATAAGCAGGATTCCCCACCATCACACACCTTCATGGTTAATTACGTGTTTGCAGAGATACACACACAGAAGACCTTGTCTCTGTGGTGTTCTGATGGAGTCCTGGGGATAAACACAGGAAGGAAATGGGTTGTTGGTCTTGGACCGTTTTCACTAGCAACTGAGGACTCCAAAATAGCTTATTACTCCCTGACTACACTTTTTGGCTTCAGCTGAAATTATTTTGTCTTCAAGAGTAGGGGAAATACTCATTTATTTCCCTACATACCTTAATGATGCACAATCTCATATGAAAAAAATCAACATCAATAGTCATATTAAACTGTTAATGCACAGTAATTGGAAGCTGTTGGTTACATTGTCCATTTTGTAAACTGATGCCACCCAATTTTAGGATCAAGTACAAGGCACATGAGATAAAGCTGTTTTCATTGCTTAGAGGTTCTAACAACTCTTCTGGTATAATAGCTTACAAGAAATACACACATTCATCTCCTCTCCTTCCTTTTTATTCAGCCTTTCACTCTCTCCTTTCCTTCCTTAGATCTTCTGTTTCTCTCCTTCCTTCTGTCTTTTTTTCAGAAATAAAATGTGATTTTCCTCAGCATTAATATGTTCAGTCCTCTGACTCAAAGAAGACTCTGTCCTAACAAGTTGATATTCTGAGCAGCATGCCATAGAGAATGTACATCTATGCAGAATTTCTCAACTCATTCCCTTTCACTTGGCTTATCCACTTCGTTATCACCCGGGTGTAATTTGTCATCATTAGATCCACCGTGGGCATGTTTGCCTGTTTTTCCACATCTATCCTCTTCCAGCCCATTTTCTACCCTGCAAACAGAAGTATTCTAAAGGTGAAAACTTGATTATACTTCTTTAATTAAAACCCTTGAAGTTTTCCTATAGCTCCCAGAATTAAATCAAACTTCTGCAATGTGATGGGAACCCTCCGGACCTTTTCTCAATCCATCTCCTACTCTGCAGCATAAACTCCAGTACTCCAGCCTTCTCTCAGCTCCCAGAATTCACCATATTGTACGTTGTTGCACAAAGTCTGTACATCCTATTCTCTTAACCCGGAATTCACTTTCTTCTGCTTGTTACTGTCTTCTTGGAAGCTCCCGTTCACTTTCTTACTTGATGTAGTCTTAGGAACTTTAATGGTCTGGAGCCTCTCTCCTCTAGCACCTATTGGCAGCATATTAGACTTTTATCGAAGTCCAGACATTTATTTGTTAAACTTTTGTGTTCTCTTATTTAAAATAGACTTTTTAATAAAATATATCCTGATTAAAGTTTCTCCTCCCTCTGCCTCTCCATGTTCCTTCCCACCTCCCTTCCCATTCAGATCCATCCCCCTTTCTGTCTCTTATTGGAATGTAAACAGGTTTCTGCAGGCTAATAATAAAATAAAATAAAATGTAATATAATAAGATAAAACAAAAAAAACTTCTATTATTTTTTACTCTAAAAGAATCTTACTCTCTTACTGGACTTGGGAGTAGAAGCTTTCAATGGGGACAGACTATGTCACTGGGCAATCCCTTCATTCTATTTTCCCTTGGCTTGTTCCATTCTCTTGGCCGAAGTTTTAGCATACTCTGTATCCTCTTCCTTATTTGTCTTAGTGTTTTGTTTCTTCAGAATAATAAAGTGGCATTTGTGTTGCAAGACACGTAGAGAGACAAGACTTTGAATCTCAGGCCCTGGACGTCTCGTCTTCCTTGTTTAAGGACTGCCTTATAACACAGCGATGAACTTAATCAGCTTTGGTGAAATTCAGCTTGCTCTCTTTGGCCCCATGCTTCTGGCAGAGTTGTGTCTATCTGTGCAAAAGCACCCTTCCATCCACTTCCTTCCAACCCTTCCTTCCTTCCTTCCTGTTTGTCATTTCAACACTGAAATGAGACAACATAAGCCTACCACTCTTAATCAAGAGCATCAGCAACAGCTTTGGTGTGCTTCTCATAGATACTTAGAACTGGGATTTCATCATGCCACCTTATGAATTTCCGACAGCCAATTGCTAGGAAGGAAATATTCAACTTGACCTCTATGAAATGAGACAGCTGACCATCATATTAAACTTTCAATTCTTCTGAGAAAGTTCCTGGAAAATGGACTTAAAAGTAAGAACACGTTATTTTAGCTTACAATTTCAGAGGCTGCACTCCAATGTGGTGAGGGGGTCTGGTAAAGCAGCTCACTCATATCATGGCAGCCAGGAAGCAGAGAGAAAGAGAATACCTCTGTGTGTGCTTTCTCTTTTTCTTCTTTCTAGTCTCTCTGGACACCTAGCCTAAGGAATGGTGTCACCCATCGTGAAGCATGTCTTCTTACCTTCATTAAATCATCTTTAGAAATGCCCTCACAGATAACGCAGATATGTGCTTTATTACTTTAGGTATTTCTCAAACCAAACAAGTTGAAAATCAAGATTAATCGTCATGAGTCTACCCTTTATCAGGTTGATACCCAATGCATCTCCTTTAACCACAATGTTTTACCTTTAAACCCCACAAAGGCTCTTGCCTACCTCATGATGTGAAATTCATTAAGTCCATTTCCAGGTCTTTCCAGGACCTTAATAATGACATCAGGATTCTGAGACTCACAGAAAGCTTTTAGATTTAAACTCATGTAAAGGGAGAGGGAAACAGGGTGGGAGTGGGGGATTCCAGAATACAATTAGGCAGAATAAACATTCCCATGCTGAAAAAGAGGAATAGGAGAATAGCAAAGCAGTATCAAAATGAAGCAAGACCAAAATACAGCAGGGCAAGCACCATCCCCCTTAAGTTCATTCGGGGAATCTGTGGTGTATATTGTCATGAAGTGAGCTCTCTCTGGGAGCATCCTCATCCTTTGCATCCACGTGGCTTCTATCTTAGGCTGACTCTTTGTCAACTCAAGCTTTCCATAGCTGTTCCATGGCCCTAGAATCTTCAACATCACAGGGACTCCATTCTTAAACTAAAGCATCATAGCTCCCATCATTTCCTTCTCTGAGCCTGGCTGTAGGACCCCTGAGCCTTTCATGTATTGCCTTACCGCTCATATTTTTCCTGGAAAACTAGCAGCTCATGGCATGACTCAGATGTAGGCAGATGTGAATGTTGTCACTTAAGTTTGTCCTCATGGACCTTTTGCTACATCCAGGTCCCCCGCAACTTTCAGAGTAGGTCTTCCATCGTTCAGCTGATTCTTTAAGCACACTCACAGACATTTCCACAGATGTGCTTCCTCTATAATCTCCTAGGCATTTCTCAATCCAATCAAGTCAACAATAAGAGTGCACCACCATAGCTAACAACCTAATATTAACTAATGTGCTTCTCTCCTCTATCAGAGATAAACTTCAAGAGACTTTAACAATGGCATGGCAGGTCTTAATTAGTCTTATGCTTTTATAGTGCACACAATAAATATTTACTGATTGAATTAGTTAATGTATAAAATGGTATGCTAAGTTTTGGCATATATTTTAAAATATGTTATTATTTTTAATTATGCATATGTGTATCTTGATGCTTACAGAGGACAGAGGTATAGAATCTACTGGAAGATATGGCTGTATGATACTTTATGTGTGGGCTGGAATCAAACTAAGGTCCCCAGAAAAAGTAGTATGTGCTTTAAATGACCAAGTCATCTCTATTAATCTCCACATTTTGATGTTTACTTGAGATGAAGCCTGAGTTGTCTAGATGGTACATGGCAATGATTCTTACCAACAATGCCAGGTCACCTCTCACTGGGGCATGGTCAACAGATATCACACATATAAGCACTCTGCTTGTGTGACAACACAGAAACTACCTGGGTTTCTCACCCTTTGGGGAGATGCTTCTTATTGCTCTTCACACAGGCTTCCTGGAGGTATAGGCACTACAGTTTTCAAATGTGAACACAGCTGTTTTCAGATCTATGAGAGAAGAAGAAATTCTTTATGAATGGTATGCTCCATAGTTTACTAATTCAACAAATATGTTTCCTTTACACAATATACCCTGAGATGAAGGTGAGGCTCAGGAATTGGAAACGTTCCTCCAAGAACTTGAATGTCTCTTTTAGTAAAGGCAAGGAAACAGAACCTTATTCCAACAACTAACTCCACCTAAGGCACCCCAGAAATTTCTATCAGCTGGCCAGATGAGAGGTTGACACTATGAAAGGTGATTAGTTTCTTAGCCAATGTTGCCAAGTGACCTGGTAAAGAAATTCTGGCTGAGACCTCTGTTTCCCAGCCACTCAGATAAATATACAACATGATGACAGCCTGTCAATTATCACAGCAAATTTCTACTCAATAAACCAGTGATATCTCAGATCCTGTGATTAGAGGCCATCAAAATGGATAAGAAGTGTGTGGTGCTGCATGCCCATAATGCCAGCATTCAGGAGACTAAGAAAAGAGGATCAGTTCTAGGTCTGAGACTGGATTACACACATCAAGACCCTGTCTCAAAAATAATAAGGGGAGTAAAGGCACAGTTTTTGGTCTCAAATCTTTTCTATTTGTTGAGGACATTGGGATATATAGTGTTTAGAGATATTTATTATACAAAAGGCCAACAGATCAAAAGGATTCTTTATACTGTAAATAATCACTGGGTCAAAACTTGCAGGAGAAGCAAAGATTCATGGGGACAGAGTCGAGCTAAGAAGTATCTGAGACAGAGGCAGAGCTTAAGCCAGGCCAGAGATGGGTTATGAGATGGAATCAGAGAGCTGCTCTGCACATCAATTTCTTTTTCTTTTATTATAAAATGGCTTCTGAGATGCACCCAAATATGACAACAGTTGTTACCAGTATTCTATATTTTAACCAGAGACGAAGACCATCTGCACATTTCTGACCATCTCAAGTCTAGACAGCACAGGGAACAGACTCAAAGCTGTCCTCTTTACCTTGATCAAGATGGGACTCAGTGGGGCTCAGGTGTGCTCTTGCCTACTGTGTCTGACCAGCGGTGAGGATTCATACAGGGACTTAGGAAGTCCTTGTCGGAGCCATGTGGACTGAAGAGAAAGTGAGAAGTGTCATTGAGCACTCATTTTGTAGGAAAGGCAGTAGGATGCATTTGGGTTTTTTCCCCCTTGTATTATAAGCAGTTTTACTGAATCCTGCTACTGTATTTACTGTGTTTCTTCAGGGTCACTTTAGTTCAGTCCATTAGCAACTTAGATCCCACATAATGATCCCAAGATGCACAGCTGAGTGCAAAGAAACTGAAGGAAAACAAAGCTCACTAATGGCAAGCTTGTTAAACAACACTTATAGATACAGTGATAGGACCTTGCCCAGAAGTTGAAAGCACTATCCATAGCAGGTGCAAGAATCAGACCACTTCAGGGCAGCTCTGTTGTTTGTAGACCTCTAGCTTGCTCTTGGAACATGGTGTCCTATTGATGTCAGAATCTGCCTGCCAGACCCAGGCTTGCTGGGTTTCTGGATGCAATACTACAGTTTCCCAGAGTTATTGATAGTGCAGTTGAGAGGTGTTTCCATATTCTGTGGTTTTTTTAAAAGTTGTTATTGTTGTTGTTTGGGAAATTCAATTATATAGTGATGGGGCTAGAAGGCTAGAATGCCGAAGGTCATGGCAGGGATGGAGAGATACTGATCAAACAGAACTCTAGCTTTTCACAAACAAATAAATTATCCTGGTAACCCACAAAACTAATCCACATATTCTTGATCCAATGATGATGGCAAGAAAGAATTTTTTAATTTTAACCAGTTCTGAACCATGGTCCTGCAAACTTGAAGAGAGAATATGAATTCCAGGTATCTGTGCTTCCCTATTGCATGACCATCAGTGAATAAAGGTGACAAGGACACTGGAAAACCACTAAGCAGTAATCTTGAAATGATTTTTCATCAAGAACAAATAACTCGATGAGGATTCTAGTTTTAACCGTAAACAAAGGAAACTAATGAAATGCAGGTCAATATACAGAGCCCAAAGAGGAAGATGTCCTTCTCTCATCCCTGCTTCTGGTTGGCTGCCTCTTCTGCTTTGTAGTGCTTGGTAGTCTGGTGATAAGAGAGCAGGGTGAGAGTTGCTCATCTCAGCTCCCTACTCTTCTATGTTTATGTCTGCAGAACATATCTATGATCAGCTAAGGTAAAAGGGGGTTCAAGTTCAAATGGTTAGCCCTGTTTTTATAGTCATGTTTGTCTAAACCATACTCTGTGGAAACTACCTCCCTCTATTCAGCAGTTCAACATATGACCTCAGTTAGGACCCCAGGATATGAAACATAGCATTGTGGAGCAGCTACAGCTGAAAGGGAGGCACACGTCCAGTGTCTGCTGTGTCTGACTTCCTTTGTCCCTCCGGAGTCCACAGAATGTCTTTTGAAACTTACTGAGCTAAATCATTCTTAATTTTAATACATGAGGCAGTGTCACATCAGTTACCTCTAGAAAAAAAAAATGAAGTGTTGCTGCAGGTCATGCCTGGCCTCATAGCTGTGAAGTCTACAAGACAGTCATAAAACAGGATTCAGAGCTTAAAGGAACATACTGGAAGCTTGGAAATGGGGGAGTGGGTCACCTGGAAAGT
>OU015743.1:82541253-82566503 GCA_907169655.1 Acomys percivali | reverse complement strand
ATAATAATAATAATAATAATAATAATAATAATAATAATAATAATAATAAGAAGAAGAAGAAGAAGAAGAAGAAGAAGAAAAAGAAGAAGTAATGTGGACAGAAATCAACCTGGTCTTGCAATTAACACCAAAATATGTTCGTATATTTTGTCATAGCAATAAAACATAAATATAGCCAGAAAAATAAACAGCACCATTAAAGTACTTGTTAGACAAAGAAATGTGTCATTTCTGACTTGTAACATACACATCTCCATGTTGAAGCTATAACTTCTTACAAGCAGGAGGCCTTGGGCTTCTTTAAGAAATGGGGCCCCAGCCTGGGGTGAGTGGGTAAAGGCTTTAGGAGGGGGTGGAAGTACCATGTACATTTGTTTCCTATGCCTAGAATGTTCCATAGAATCATTCCAGGCCACAGGCCAGTCTTGGATGTCTATGTTTGAGATACAGGGGTATGAAACTCAGAGCCAAGTATTATGAAAGTGAAACAGAACAAGGGGCCATTCTACTGTTGACTTGAATTCCTACCTTTTTGTTTTAATAGGTCATAGAAACACTATAAGAGAAAAGAAAAAAGAAAAGAAAAGAAATGAAAAAATACCAAAGGGATCTGGCCAGAATAGCACATAGAAGGGAGAAAAACAAATCTTGAAACAACAACAAAAGACCCCTTTCTTCCACATTGTTACTTTGGATCCACATTTCTGTATATTTTAACTTGTATTCCGTTTATCAGTTTCCATCTAAAAAATAATGTCTGTGCCAAATTTTCATCCTATGTAACTCTATGAGGATTCTCTTTGCTTCTCGGAGTCTAATTCTCCCATGGTATTGCATTAGATGTAAATCTGACCCCTGGGGGAATATTGTTACAGTGAGAGGAGAAACTGCCTTTTATGGTGGCATGGTATCATTTAAGTGGGTTTTTTAATGTAATCTTTAAGGGAGATATAAAATTTATAAGCGGTAATGATATCATTTTAATCATTTAAAGATAATAGGCCAACACAAAATAAGCGTGTTTTCTTCTGAAGTGGGTTTAATGAAATGCAGAGTCCCAAGTCTTAATTTCCAATGGGCACTTTTCCTGCTGAGTCACTGGGCTTTCCCTAGAGCTTTGAACATTATGAAGGCTGATAATGGCACAGCTTCATTTCTGTTTTCTGTCTTGAAGAGACTTTTTAACACTCCTCTACCCAGAATCCTCTCCTTCAACTGAGTCCAGAGTCTGAGGAGACCCCAGCATGGTCCATATCCACACAGACTTGACTCTTACTCTTCCCAGGTAGTCATATTGAACACTTCCTACATTCAGTTCACAAAGGGGGCACTGATCTGTTCCCAGCAACCACGCTACCCAATTTCTATTGACATGCTCTGATTAAGTGGATGATTTTTTTTCTATTATAGAAAATAACAGTGTCAGTCATTTCTGTTACTCTCACAGATTAGCTGTTAACCGTGGCTTGCCAACAAGCCAATTTTTGTCAGGAGTGTTGGCTTTTAGCAGAAAATTGTTCCTTAAGAAGAGACCAGAGAACAACCTTTTGAAAGATACAGATTCTCTAGTTCAGCAAAGATTGAAACTGAGGAAAAAAGTAAATAAAAAGTGTAAGGGTTTTTTTTTTTTCACAGCACAAGGGCATCTTGGAGGCAAAAAATACCACAAAGTCACACCATGCAACAAACCTGACCCAAGAGATTTATTGAGGAGAAATCCAGAATGGCCACTGCCTCTGAACAGGAAGAGTTAGAGCAGAGGGCTAGAGAGAGGGTTTGGCTTTTATAGGGTCTTTGGAGTATGTGTAGTGAGTTAGTAGAAAAGCAAAGCAAGGCCCAAAGTATTGCTCACCAATAAATACATTCACCCTGAAACATAGTTTGGCCCTTGTTGCTGAGTCATGGGGATGGGATTTCCAAGTCTTGGAGCTCAGAGGTCAATCCAGGGGCAGGATGATTTTCTACTGGCCTATTACCCTACACTTCTCCTTTTCTTTACTATTGATAATTAATCAGGGTTCTAGAAAGAGGGTGCCATTGTTGTTAAACTTCTTCCTGCTGTATGAGGGTGTAGAAGTCCTTGAAGCAAGCTTTAAGCTTCATCTACCAGGGCATTGTCAGTAAACACAGGACTGAGTTTCCATAGCCAGGGTCTGATAATCACATAACAACAATTGCCTAAAGGTCTACTTAGAATTCTTTTGAATTTGTTGTTTGAGAAATCCAGACAAGAAGTTTATAAGATAGGATGCAATTAGTAGGATTAGGAAAAGGAGGATTGTCAATGATCCACCAGCCAAAGTCATCAGGCTGTTCTTTACATTTTTGGAGATCTGTCTGGAGTTGTTGAATCTTATCTTTTACTATTCCCAATTGGTTGACAACGAAGCAACATCTCTCCCCTCTCCCTGAGGAAGAGGCAAAGTTCACCCTTCTTCACTGTCTGTAGATCTAATTCTTGCCAATTTTCTCTAATAGTTTTCAAGTGGTTTGCACAGAAAGAAGAAATTTCTTTTAAATATAGACAACAACCTCTTTGTCCTGCATAAAGTAGGTCGGGTGCCCTATCATGTTGTAGAATTAATTGAACAAAGGAATCTACCTATTGATATATCTGGTTCTATTTAGTTTTAAGAGGTACATTTCTTGGCATGCCAATAGGCACTATAGTTAGCTATTTTTGTCCTCTATGCCAGGGAGTTTCCTTTTAACCTAAAACTTCAGCCTTTTGATGAATATAAAGGATGACACGCTCTCTTCTGTAACTACTTCCTGCTGAAATTAGTGCTCTTTTGTCAGGGCCCAGGAAGGTTGGAATGCCAGTCAAACACCAGAAGGGGACATTCATCAGAAGTATCTGGTTTGCAGGCACAGCTGAAGAGACAGGGAACAATCACACTGGCTGGACTAGTTCACATCAGCTTTCAGCAAGTTCAGGGCTCGCAGCCATTTGGAGCAGTTTGAAGTCAGCAGCTGATTCCTGGATGGCATTTGATAGCCAACAAAAAATTTGTTGAGACAGATATAATCTAGGGACAGAAGTTAAGATTAGGAACTTAAAGGAAAATCTTACATTTGGAACTTTCAGGCCCATGGTTCTGGTAGGTGGGGATAGGAGGAGCTCCAAAAGCAGGAGGGAGAGAGAGATTCCACCCTCAGGGATAGGCAAGTGGGGATACTTAGGATGTACCGCTATGGAGTCCATTTCACCTGTGAGAGGTAGATCCAAGTAAAGGAATAGGGTCAGTGAAGAGGGCCAGCCATAGCTGTAAAGACCATAGCTGAGGGTACTTCCACCTTCAAGAGAATGCCAGCCCAGTAGAATGCCAGATGATCAATAGCTACTTCCTCAGACACAGGGAAGATTCGCACCCTTTTCCCCTGGAGGATGAGGTGCACAGAAATCTGTGAGCCAGAAGGTAAGACTGTTGTGGATAGAATAAAGGTGAGGCATAGGGTCCCAATGTAGCTCAGACTCCAAGAAGGAGCACAGGCTCCTGGAGAGCCTGCCTGAGTCATGGAACTACAAAGTCACACCATGCAACAAATATCACACAAGAGGTTTATTGGAGAGAAACCTAGAATGGCTGCTGCCTCTGAACAGGAAGAATGCCTACAGAATACTGGATGAAGGGAATGGGTTTGAGAGGGTCTTTTGAGCATGTGCAGTGGGCTAATACAAAAGTAAAGCAAGGCAGTATTGCTTGGCCTTTAACCCTGAAACACTGTTTGTTGTTTAAGTCTGAGTCATAAGGGTAGGAACTTCCAAGCCATGGAGCTCGGGGTCAAGCCAGGGGCAGAGTGATTTTTCTCTGGCCTGTTACCCTACAAAAAGTAGATCTTTTGTGTGCTGTTAATTTATACAATTTACAGTTTTTTCCCTTTGGTTTTTTTAAAAAATAATTTTATTTTTAACCTTATACTTTTTCTTTTTCTGAGTTTGTTTTTGTTTTACTATTTTGTTAATTTACTATTTTGTTGTGTGGTTTGTGGGTTTTTTAAAAAATTGTTATTGTTGTTAGTTTTTTGTTTACTTGTTCTTTGTTTTGTTTGGGATTTAAAAAATAAATCTACTGTGTAGCTCTGGCTGGTCTGATGGTCTCTCTATATATAATATATTTATTTGTATGTAATAAATTTATTTCATGGAATATTTATATTTTTTGTAGTATTGTATTATTATATACAACTTCACCTAGCAGAACTATACTACAGGTTTTTATGCTGAGTTGGTGTAATACTAATTTGTTAAATTTGTAGTTAACAAGGTATAGATATTACTAAAATGCCCCCTTCTAGGCATTCAAATGTTTCAATCTATTAAAATTTTCTAGATATTAAGCATGAAAAATTGGTAACATGAGATGTCAATATTTCCTTCAAATGCCACCTCAAGTGTTTTACCTAAAATATGTAGAATGTTAGACTTACAGATATCAGTTACAATAGTCCATTTTCAAACAATTTGCTTAAGTTTTAAGAAAATGTAAAAATAAATAAGGATTTCTGAAGGTCCCACACACAACCATCATAACATTGGGTATGTCATAATATTTATAAATGTACATAATGTTCTAAAAATAAGTATTAAAGGGTATCCTTAACTGCAGTTGAAAAATCCATGCCTGTTAAAATGTGTTAAAGTAGTAAAATAAATAAAATGATAAATATCCATCTGCTTAAAAATTACTCCTTTTAAAAAATGGAAGAAAAGCACAGAATTTCCTCAGCCTCCTTCAGTCATAGATGAATGGAGTAAGAATTTTGGCTAGGAGAACACAGGTGATGGCCAGGTATATGAATGTATTTGAAGCATAGCTAGATTTCAGATGTAAAGATATCGGCCTTGACAGTCACCATGGTGTAAATAGTTGGACGTTTCTGGAAAGATATAGCATAAGATGGAGGACAATTTTTTAAGCCCTGGACATTGCAACCCAGGACTTTTAAGGAGAACTGAAGTCCCCACCCCCACCCCCACCCCCGACAATCTGGAACGCCCACTCTAAACAGCAAAGCCTTCATTTCAAGGATCTACTGAAGGCTTGGAGTGGAGTAAAGTTCACATCTTCACTATCACGTTCATACCAGCATCTACATGTCTGCAGCGGTTAGTCATAACTGTTAACCTGACACGATGTTGAATCATGGGGGAAGAAATTCTTGCCCAGGAATTATCTTGATCAGGCTGGCCTGTGGCCATGTCTGTGGTGGGTTATTTTTAATTGCCTTCACTGATGTGGGAAGACTGGGCAGCGCTGTTGCTGTGTTGTTGGGGCCCTGCATGTGTAAGAGCATAGAGGGATAGCTGGAAACTAAGCATAAGTGTATTTATTTCTCTTTGTTCTTGACGGTGAATGGTATAAACTAGCTCAGCGGTTCTCAACCTGTGGGCCACGACCCCTTTGGAGGGTGAAAGACCCTTACCATCAGAAGACACAGTAATTTGTGTTACAATTCATAACAGTAGCACAATTACAGTCATGAACTAGCAGCAAATATAATCTTATGGTTGGGGTCAGAACAACATGAGGAACTGTATTAAATGGTCGCAGCATTAGGAAGGTTGAGACCTTCAAGTTCTTGCCACATGACTTCCCTGCAATAATGATATGGAACCCCAAACTGTAAGCTAAAATAAACCCATTCTTCCTCGTTTGCTGTTGGCCAGGGTGTTTTATCACAGCAGCAGAAATTAAACTGGGCCAGTATTTTTAATGGAACTGACACAAAAAAATTAATAACAATATGTAGTACTTCTATACCCATGAAACCATATAAATGAGATAATTTTAATGAACCATGGCTCTAAATATAGAGCAAATATTTAGGCAAATGGGTTAAAAGTACATATTAACAGGGTAATGATGCCAAGAAATTTAGGTGGAAATTTTGTTTCAGCAATACAGTTTTGCAGTTACTAAACACAAAAGATGATTTAAGTGGGAAGAGGTAGAAAATTTGGATATAGAGTCAGTCTCAAAAGAAGAAATACAATAGGCAAACTGAGTGGAAAGAGTTCAAGGAGCCATACCCTAATCCAGAGATGCTGAGGGAACAGTCCAACACCTGAAGTTGCTCTTTTATCACAAACCTCAACTTTCTCTCTTTTTTTCATTTAGTTTTATTAATTTATTCAGATTACAACTCAATTGTTATCCCATCACTTGTTTCCTCCCATTCCTCCCTCCCTCCCACTTTCACCCTATTCCCCTCCCCTAGGTCTAAGACGAAGGGGGACCGCCTCCCCCACTGTATGGTCATAGGCTATCAAGTCTCATCTTGATAGCCTGCTTATTCTTTCTTTGAGTGCCATCAGGCCTCCCCACCAAGGGGAGGTGGTCAAATATGAGGCACCAGAGTTCATGTCAGAGTCAGTCCCCACTCTCCATATAACTGTAGAGTATGTCCTGTCAATTGGCTAGATCAGAGTAGAGGTTTGATGTTTACTACTTGTATTGTCCTTGGTTAGTGCAATAGTTTGAGCAGACACTCTGGGCCCGATCCACCCGTCATGATGTTCTTCTAGTAGGTTTCTAGGACCCTGTGGATCCTTGTATTTCCTCACCTCCTATATTTCTCTTACCTAGAGTCACAGTAGGATGTCCTGACATCTATCCCAATCTCCTGGTAAGTGAAAACTTTCATGGGACATACCTTTTGGGCTAGTGCCCAATTATAAGTGAGTATATACCATGTGAGTCTTTCTGCTTCTGGGTTAACTCACTCATTATGATCATTTCTAGTCCCATCCATTTGTCCAAAAATTTCTGGATTTCCTTGTTTTTAATATCTGAGTAGTATTCCATAGTGTAAATGTACCTCAGTTTCTTTATCCATTCTTCAATTGAGGGACACTTAGGCTGTTTCCAGGTTCTGGCTATTATAAATAAGGCTGCTATGAACATGGTTGAGCATATGTCCTTGTTGTATGGTGGAGCGTTTTCAGGGTATATTCCAAGGAGTGGAATAGGTAGGTCTTGAGGAAGCCCTATTCCCAGTTTTCTGAAAAAGCGCCAGATAGATTTCCAAAGTGGAACCTTCTCCAAAATTGACCATATAGTATGTCACAAAGCAACCCTCAACACATTCAAGACAATTGAAATAATACCTTGTATCCTATCAGACCATCATGGACTAAAACTGGACTTCAACAACAGAAATAACAAAAAACCTACACATACATGGAAACTAAGCAATTCTCTCCTCAATGACAACTGGGTCAGGGAAGAAATGAAGAAAATAATTAAGGATGTCCTAAAATTCAACGAAAATGAAGGTACAACATACCCACATACATGGGACATATTGAAAGTGGTACTAAGAGGAAAAGTCATAGCACTAAATGCCTTCATGAAGAGATTGGAAATATCTCATATAGGCAACTTAACGACATGTCTGGCAGCCCTAGGGGAAAAAAAAAGAAGAAGCAGAAGCACCCAAGAGCTGGAAATAATAAAACTCACTGCTGAAATCAATAAATTAGAAACAAAGAGAACAATTCAAAGAATGAACAAAACTAAGATCTGGTTCTCTGAGAAAATCAACAAGATAGACAAACCATTAACAAAACTAACTAAAAGGCAGAGAGACACTATCCAAATCAACAAAATAAGAAACTAAAAAGTAGACATAGCAACAGACACTGAAGAAATAAAAAGAATCATTAGATCCTACTTCAAAAGATTATACACCACAAAATTTGAAAATCCAAAGGAAATGGACACTTTTCTTGATGGATTACACTTGCCAAAGTTGAATCAAGATGAGAAAAACAAATTAAACAGTCCTATTTCTCCTACAGAAATAGAAGCTGTCATTAAAAGTCTCCCCAGAAAAAAAAAAAAAAAAAAAAGCAAGCCCAGGGCCAGATAGTTTCAGCACAGAATTCTACCAGACCTTCAATGAAGAGCTAATACTGATACTCTTAAAACTATTCCACAAAATAGAAATGGGTGGAACATTCTATGAGGCCACAGTCCCCTTGATACCTAAACTTCACAAAGTCCCAACAAAGAAAGAGAAGTTCAGACCAATTTCTCTTATGAGCATTGATGCAAAAATACTCAATAAAATACAAACTGAATCCAAGAACACATTAAAAATATCATCTACCATGACCAAGTAGGCTTCATCCCAGGCACGCCGTGATGGTTCAATATACAGAAATCCATCAATGTAATCCACCATATAAATAAACTGAAAGAAAAAAAAATGATCGTTTCCTTAGATGCCGAAAAAACTTTGACAAAATCCAACACCTATTCATGTTTAAATCTATCTGGATTAGACCTGATAAGCTGTTATCATATGGTGGTGGAGGAGGTCCCCTTCTGTCACAGACCTAGGGAAGGAAAATAGGGTTAAAGAGGGAGGGAGGGGGAATGGGAAGGCACAACAGAGGGGGTAAAAATCAAGATGTAATCTAAATAAATTATTTAAATAATTAAAAAAAATTCCTCTGGTGCACCCTGGAAGGGGAGGCCTGGTGGCACTCAGAGGAAGGATAGCAGGCTACCAAGAAGAGACTTGATACCCTATGAGCATATATAGCGGGAGAAGGTCCCCCTCAGTCACAGTCATAGGGGAGGGGAGTAGGAGGAAAACGGGAGGGAGGGAGGAATGGGAGGACACAAGGGATGGGATAACAATTGAGATGTAATGTGAATAAATTAACAAAATATTTTTAAAATGCATTCTTCTATTGCTTTTGAATTCAGTCTCCCTTAATTTCTCAAAAAAACAAGCATGATACAGCCAAATTCTTTGCCAGAATATAGCATGAAATGCTGCTAGATTAGCCTGTTAGGAGCCTATGCTATCCTCTTCAACCTCATGAGTATACTCTTTATTGTCTGGCATTCCATCTGTCAAAACTCTTATCCTCCCATTCCCTCCAGAATGTCCTATAACATCCTATCTTTTCTCGCCTATGTCTCCAGAATCTTTTATACTTCTTCAACAAACTAGTTATAGTAGTCTATTTCCACATGGTCTGGCTTATCACAGCAGTGATTCGTTGTTGGTACCAATTTTCCACACTTATTACTGCTTCAATTACTCTGACAAAAGCAGCTAAATGAGACTATATTTTTGCTCCTGGGATGAAAAACAGTCCACAATAGCAAGAAAGGTATGTCAGTAAGAGACCTTTGGCAAAGCAGGAGGACCATGAAACAGCTGGCCCCATTGCATCTACAATCTGGAGGCAAAACAGTAGGAATATAATCATCTCATTTCCTCCTTTTTATTGAGTCTAAGCCCTCAGGCCATGGTGTGTTGCAACCCACATTCAAGGTGAGTTTTCTCTCCTTTGTCAAACCTCTGTGAAAATGTGCTTGTAGACATGTCCAGAGGTGGCTCTTAAGTGATTTAAAATCTAGTCTACAATGATGATTGATCATGGCAAGGGTATATCTTTATTCCATTATTTGACTTTCAACTATTTTGTATTTTTACATATGTATTTTTACTCTTAAAAAACAGCATATGGTTTAGTTTATTCTTAGTTATTTGCCTTTTGATTATGTAATTAAGTATCCTTAATTTTAATTACAAATATATTAGATTTAACATCACCAATTTGTTATGACTTTCTGTGTACCTGATCTTTACTGCTTTTTCATTTCATTATTGCCATATTTCAGGCTGTTTCTCTTTTTCTACGTCCTTATTGGTTTTGAAATGAAATGGTATTTTGTTACTTATTATCCCAGGGGTTATAATATGTACCATTGACTCACTAAACCCCAATGTAAATTCTGCTCATAAACAAAATTAAGTAACAGAAGCCAGATTTAATCTCACACCTGAGAGAAACATGCATGGAAAAAAATAACTCTCGGATGCTCAGACAAAGAAACAGAATAGTGATCTCTGAGAGGCAAAATCCCAATGAAATAAATCATGTTTTCTTCTTGTACTAAATAGAAAAGGTTTCTAGGCTGATTCAGGGAGGGTGAAGTCAGAGGGTGTTAGATGTGTCCCTGAGTTGTAAGGTAGCCAAAGGAATCACAAATAACTGATGCCATAAATCAGAATCCTAATGGGCAGTGCTACTCACAGGAGGGATTCTAGAGATCTGCAACTGGGTACCCTCCAGTACTCAGGTGAGTATGGATAAGACTGTACACAAGAGGAAAATGCATAGAAAGAACCACCCAAAATATTAGAAAGAGTAGCTCTTCTGAAACTCCAGGGACAGAGGCAGGAATAACAGCCATTCACAACAGCCAAAGTGGAAATATCCATGAAAATGCATCATCAATTAGGTTAGCACAAAACAATTAACCATGACAGAAGATCAGAACACATCCAGCTGGTTTGAAATAACTTAGACAAATATAAGAACAAAGCTTGGAAAATGCATAGTAATACAAAATAACAAACCACTGAAAAGGAAAGACAGTCAGTGGTTGGTGTCAAATACAAAGCTGCACGCCTAAAATGCAGCAGGAAGGCAGAGCCTACCATGAAGAGAAAATTCACCTGGGTGAGCTGAACACAAAATGCTGGTGTGGCACAATTCATAGAACTGATAGAAAACTATCTTACAGTGAAGTGGTTTGTGGCTTAGAGGAATGATTGTGCTTAAGATGCGAAGGCTAAGAATCTCCTTAATAAGAGGCTATTGATACTTCACAGCTGCTATGAGAAGGAAAGTCAGTTGCCACTATGTTATGGCCACTTGTGGACATCCATGCTCCAGTTGATGGCCCTGCCCTCATGTGTACATGGGCAACACAAATTGGACTCTGTGAGTTATGCCACACAAATAATAGTTTGGTATAATGACTCACACCTTAATTCCCAGTATGGGAAGGAAGGTGGATCTCTGTGAGTTTGAGGTCAGCCTGATCTACATAGTGAGACCATATATAAATGAAATAAATAAAAAAATTTTAAAGAGGCTGTAAAGTTTAAAGTCAACAGGTGGAGTTGACAGACCTGGGAAGATTTGGAAGAAGAAGGAGAAGCTGAATATGATCAAAGTATATCATATGCCTGTGTGAAATTCTCAAAGAATTAATAAATATATTATATTTCAAAAATGGTATTTGGGCTGGAGTACAGTAGCTCATCAGTAGAGCACTGAAGAAGCAGGTACAATGTCCTGGGTTCAGTTATTAGCAGCACAAATCAATAAATAAAAATAAATATGGCATACATTTCTGGAAGTGAAAATCATAATTACAATGAGACAAATACACATTAGAACAGACTAATAGTAGGTTGAACACTGTAGAGAAAACACAAACATGGACCAATCTGAAGACTTAAAATTTGAAAGCCTATGAAATGAAACTTGAACAAAAGGGAAAATGACAAAAAGATCAGTGTGGGCTTGGCTTTGGCAAAAGTATATGGTGTTAAATATACATATAATTGGAGTTATGGAATAAGAGGAAAAGAAGAATGAAAGAGAAAAATACCTGGACAATAACAACCAATTCTTGTTTTAATTTCATTGAAACTATTAAGCTACAAAGTATTAAAACTTCACATAAAAGTAAGTAAGATAATATGAACACAGTATGCTAAGACTCTTAATAACCACTTTGTGATTTGAAGGATAAAGAAAATGTCTTAAAGGGAAGGAAGAACAGAAGGCAAACACATATATGTATATATTCTAGCAATCAGTGGAATATCAGAACAAAGAGCTTAAGTTAAAAAATCAACACCAAAAAAGATAAAAATTAATTTCTTAACCCAAAATGATAGAAAAAAGGAGATTAGAGGAAAATAAAGGAAATGGTACAGACCAAATACATAGGACTTTGAGCTGAGGAGTCACAGATGCTATGACAGTAGGGCCCATCTTTGTTTAATGCTCAGATGTCAGGAAAATTACTAAAATTTGAAAACAAGAAGTCTACATTTGTCTATTTAGTTGGGTCTTGAAAATTATACGGGCAGTCTTATTTTGTTTGTTCTACTCATGACAAGCCAAAATAAATGAATAAAATAATAAGATGGTAGATTTAAAATAAACCTCATTATTAATAATACTAAATGCAAATGGCCTAAACATTTCAAAGAAAAATGCACATTGTTGAGTTCAAAACCAAAACACAGCCATCTACTACCTACAAGAAACAACTCTCTATTTAATAACACAAAAAAATGAACAGTGAAATATAAATGAACAGTAGTCTAGATTGTATACATTATTTCAGAAAGATGAGGTTTAGGAGAACCACTATTAGAGAAAAATTTTGTAATGATAAACATCCACTTTGTTGATGGTAATAACAATTATAAGCTTGATGAATCCAATAAGAGAAACTCAAAATATAAGAAACAAGACTGAAAATTTGTGAGGTGGAAAAATAATTTTTAAGCATTTTGAGCATATTTAAATCAGAGTTATTTGACAGAAGTAACACTGGATAGAATTAGTAAGGGAGTAGGTAACTTGAACAACTCTTAGATAACTCTGACTGTAGAGCCCTCTACCCACCTTCAGCATACTCATTCTTTCCAAGTGCATTTGGAACTTTCACTGGGATAAGATCAAATAGCATGTGATTTTTAAGAAAAAAATTAGAAATTTTAAAATGTTAAAAGTCACATATACACAAACATTTCTGTGGTATGCTGACTTAGAATCCTTTGGACATTTATCCCTATTCTACTGTGGTAAAAAAAAATAAAACAGATGTTATATAGTTTGTTTTATTTTATCAAATCTACTCATTCCTACCGCTGAAAGATTTTTTTCATGACTTCAAAAACACAAGGGAAAAAAACACAGATTATTTCTATCTAATTTTCAATTTTGAGGTAAGGTGAATAAAAAGCTGCCTGAGCTAAAATCATTTGATCTCTGCTTCTTCTTCTTCTTCTTCTTTTCCTTCTTTGTTTTCTGTGTCTATGTGCACATTCACGTGTAGATGCATGTGCATATGTTTTCACAAGTATCGAAGGCCACACACTCACATTGACGCTCTTCATCTCTTCAAAGTGGCTTTCCACTTTTCTTTTTGAGCCAAGACCTCTCATTGGATCTGGAACTCACTAATTAGCTAACCAACAAACCAGGGCATCATCCATGTCTTACTGCCCAGTGCTAGGATTACACATGCAAGCTGTTACGACAATTCTTTTATGTGGTCACCGGGGATCAAACTCAAGTCCTCAGGTTTGGTTAGCAAGCACCCTATTGACTCAGCTACCTCCTCACCCCATCTCCCTTTTCCTTTCTTATCTGTACATTTTCAGAATCTTTACCTACCTTGGCTTCCAAGATCTCTGAGTGTTCTAGAATCAGTGTTGGTCCTCCAGGACATACCTTTCCTATCAACCAATGCACTCAGAGACAACCATAAGTCTCCCTTCTCTATCCCAAAGCTTCTTAAATGTTGAGCCATGGCCACATAAAGGTCAGTGAAACTAAATATGGAGTAACAAAATAATTATGCTACAGTGAAGGCTTTCTGAATGCATAAAGACAAAGATAAAAAAATGTATAGTGAACATGAGATGTGTCTGTCTGGACTTGTCTGTGTCGCATTGTGACTTCACCTTGTTTCTATGGCTTTGGTTCTGAACATATGCTAGGTGCATTCGGCACTGTGCAATAGGGACGCTATGCAATATCAGAAAACATTGTCTGAGACCACTGGGCTCAGATTTAAGACTATCCTGTGTTATGAATTGCAGCATTTTTACTGTGCATACAAAGTTTTCTGCTCTTATGGAAACATAATACTTTACAGAAAATAAAGACTTTTAATAGTGTTCTACCATCATTATTCAGCATATCAGAATCAAATAAATATACATTTGGATTATAATTTTCTAGACAAATAAACACATCTACTTCAATAATAATATGCAAATTGTCTTTTATCTTTAATAAGTTACACACACACACACACAAAAAAAAACCCGATTGGCTGGGCATGCAGTACACTTGTTTAATCCAAACACTCAGAAGGTGGAGGCAGGTGGATGGCTGTGAGCTCAAAGCTACCTTGGTCTACATAGGCAGTTTAAGGCTAACTGGGGCTACATAGTGAAACTCTTTCTCTCACACATATATATGCATGTGTATGTGTGTTTGTATGTTTACCAAAACTATTTTAAAGTAATGATTTTGTGAATTATTACCAGTAAATGTTTTTTGTATACATATATCTTGGGGCTACATAAATCTTCCTCAGATGAAAGGCGTCACATCTCCTATGCCATCTCCCCAGGATCACCCGATATTCAGTAACTGTTGTTGCTTCTAGTTCGAATGACCATCGCCACAAGTATAAATCTCTCATGTCAAAAATTTATGCCTAGATTTCCACTCAGACACGTCTTCTCAAGGTCACTGATGACTTCTAGATGGGTAGTTCCGATGGCCGGTTACTACTTCTCCTCTTGACCTTTCAGGAGTATCTGGTGTTAACGGCCATCCCTTTCTTTACTGACACAGCTTCAGACATGGTCCAGGCGCCTGCTTCACATCCTTCAGCTGCTGCTTTCTGAGTCCTATGCTCAAATTATTCCTTGGGCCACATCTTGTGTGTTAGTTATGGGAATAATTAAAATCTTCACACATCTCCTTTATCTCTACTTCCTAAAGGATCTCCCACTGGTTCAAGTGATATGTACCCACATCTTCACTGCCAAGTATTATATCAAACGCTAAATCTGAAACCATGGAGACATTTACCTTTTTCCATATCATTTTTGATTCTCTGATCTTTATATTTTTGGCTGGTTTAATGTCAAAGAGTATAAGGAGGCTGGTGATATGGCTCAGTTGGAAAAGATGCTTGCCACATGGTCTAACAACCTAAGTTTCTTATTTTTACATGTATGTCACACACACACACACACACACAACCTAAATAATAAATAAATATATAAAACTTTAAAATATAGCATTATTTACACATTAAAATACACGTTAAAATTGAGTACTGGAGAAATCTTGCCCCTTAAGGACATGAGCAAGAAGTCATCTTGGAGAACGTGAAGGGAGCACTTCCCATGAGTCC
Organism: Acomys percivali; assembly: GCA_907169655.1. NCBI lineage: Eukaryota > Metazoa > Chordata > Mammalia > Rodentia > Muridae > Acomys > Acomys percivali. The sequence continues at coordinate 82,551,504 of OU015743.1, read as the reverse complement.
CAACCTTGTCGCTATGCATTGAAATCCAAGTGAACCATGCAGCATTGCTCTTAGAGGATCTAAGACTCTTGGAGTAAACATGTGCAAGACTGAACTCCTGATCCCCCCAACTCCCTCACCATAGCCGTCTCCTTATTATTATCTCCCTTTAGTTAATAATACTGCTTACCCAGATTTCCAGACCCCAGACTCATGTCTCATTATGCAATTTATAAGTCCATGGCTGTCACCAATTTGTGAAATTTTTGGCTTCCATATCTTCATTTCCCTGATCCACTATCTTTTCTTCCTACTTCTTTCTTGAGTTGTTGATTGAATTTTATTTTGAGTTATGCGTGTGTATGTGTCTGTGCCTGATTTTGGCAACTTGATTTCAGTGCCTGCAGAGGTCAGAAGAAGGCATCATCAAATCCCTTGGATGGAGCTGGAGTTGGAGGTGGTTGTGCACCACTGGACATGGGTGCTGGGAATCAAACTCAGGTTCTCTGCAACAGCAGTATATGCTACTAAGTGCAGTATCTTCTCACCAGCTGCTTCTTCTCCTTCTAGGGCTCAGAAGTCAAGACATGAAGCCCTTCCCTGTGCTCCACACGTCTAAGTAACTCCATCTTGTCTATCTACACATCCTCTCTTTTTCTTCTAATTAACTAATCTTTCCTAGGCTTGGCTATGTTGGATTCTTTCAGCTTCCTTTGTATTGCTCTTAATTAGCTTATTTCTAGTACAAGAATTTCTGTTTCATATTTGTATTATATTAATTATATTTATGTTATAGTCATACTATATAATGGTCATTTGTTTTACCTCACTATACTGTTCTCTAATTTTTAGCATACCAACCACAGTTGGCTTTTTAAAAAAGGTTTTGTATAATCCTCCAATCACTGCTTTCCTGTTGCAACAGGCTCAAAAGTATATTTGCTTAGAAAATAAGATATATGGTGAGATCTTAGAGATAAAAGAACTTCAAAACAGAACACAGTTTATAGTACAAACCAGTAAAATGCTTTAAAAAACAAATACAAATGTATAACCTTGTATTATTTGAGTTATATTTTTCTTTCCATAACTTAACTATAGATTCTCTGTAAGTTCTCTTGTGTTGCTTTTTAATTGATTATTTGAAAACAAAGGCAACATTGATTAATGGGAACTTGGGTTTTGAGCAGGATTTTTCATGAGCACTGACATATGATATTTATCTGCAGAATCAGTAAAAGCTTTGGTTCCACGGCAGAAAGACAGCAGCATGTGATGCATGCTCTCCTGAAAAAACACTTAAATGGTTTAACAAGCAAATTTCATTGTACCCTCAGGGGCAATTTTTAGTCAAGATCACCCCAAGTGTGCCATAACAAAGGTCAAGGTATAAAGAACACAAAGGTACTGTCCAAAAGGCCTTGATCTTTTCTTGGTGCCTTACAGTGTGCCTGTCATCCGGAACATTCTCAACCGACAGCTTTCTCTTAAAGACAGAAGTATTATCTTATATTATCTTACACATGTTTTACCTACTGGCATTTATAAGTTGTTGCATGAAATTTATATGCATTATATATATGCACAATTGGTTTTAAATGAAAAGCTTGTCTTAAAGTTGCTCTTTAGAATTAAATCTGTTTGAGTACACTGTCATTCTTGCAAGGCAATGAGGTCATTTTGCTGAGATTCTGGGGTTAAGTATTACTTTCTAAGTTCCTAACGTTAAGAGCCTGGCCTAACAACATGATAGTTCGTGTATTAATAATGTTTTCTCATTAATAACTCTTATATCCAATACTATACGGATGTTATTTTGAGGAATTTAATTTCACGTAAAGATACTTTAAATCTATCTTTAAAATTTACCACTGTACAGCTAGGTGTAGATATGAACTTGTCTTATTGATAAAGAAAGTTAAGATTGAATGGAAATTCATATGCAGCATTTAGCGATGAACACTCATAATGCCATCCCTCAGAAGTAGAAACAGGAGGATCAGGATCAAGACTTCAAGGCCAACTTGAGCTACATGATAAATAAATGTAAATTTACAACCTGTTGAGGGGAAAGAAAAATTGTAGGTCCAAGCTTCTAGTATACACAAATATGTTATTTGGTGCCATTTTTAATAGATCACAAAAAGCAGAGAAATTACTATTTATGCTTTGATTTTTCCCAAATCGCCACTTATTGAGGAATTACACTGTGCAGAAATTTCTATTAGATACTTGATCTACATTGTCTAATTTAACTCACACATTATAAGGTGTGATCTTTAGCCACTGGACAGATGAGCATATGCAGGTCAAAGTGATGAATAATTTATCTTGTCTTGAGGAACGAAGATTAAGACTCAATCAGTCTGTTTCCAGTGTTTCTCTCTACAACAGGCACTCAACAATTTATGTGTTCAAAGACCTGAGTTTACACCTCCTCTATTTTCCAGATGGAGAAATGTAGAGTCTCACACAAGATCATGGCTTTGAGTCCAAAACCAAGCTCTTTCTCCCATAACTGTTTCCACCTTAATTCTATCCCTCCTTAACTTAATGCATTTTAATAACTAATGTGCTTCATTTCTCCATTTATACTATCTACCACGTCTTTCCTACTATTGAAAGAAAAACATTTCCATAGGGTTCAACATAAAAATCTTTGGAAGGTGTCTATGTCTATGCCAAAATAATTATGAAAAGCCAGGCATGGTGGCACAGACATTTAGCCCAAGCAGTGGAGAAAGAGGCAAGCAGATCTCTGAGTCTGAAGCCAGCCTGGTCTATAAGGAAGTTCCAGTCCAGCCAACATTCTATAGATAGACCTTGCCTCAAATAATTATGAAGCAGCCTGTGCTGTGCTATCACAGTGAGACCCTTTGACAGCTGCCTTCACTAATCATGTGGTGGGATGTATAGACAAAGCACACATACCTGAAGGAAAATGTAGTCACAAGAGGAAACGACACCATCTTGACCTGAACTAGCTCCTCAGAAGCTCTTGTTCAAGGGTATTTGCCCACTCTTCATATCTTTCATCAAAATCTTACATTCCTAGGAAATAGAAATAAGAGTAGAGTTTTTAGACACTGGAATCACTTTAAGAGGTGTTTTTTATTATTTTTACACAATTTTCAACATCAGTCTGGGCAAGCAGTTATCCTAATATCTTACCAACTGGTTGCCAGATTTCTAGCTGTGTGGCATCAGTCACTTCTCTGTGACTCAGTTTCTTCAGAAAAATGGTCATAATTGGTCAAAACACCTGACCTCATTTTGAGGCTTAAATTAGTTTATTTCTATGGCAAATTTCCACCCTCAGAATGCATGCAGTTCTCAGAGGACAACTTGCAGTAAGCAATTCTCTTCTTCTCCCGTGTCCATCTCAGGAATTGAACTCAGATCACCAGGCTTGGCACCAAGTGCCTTTTACCCACTGAGCCATCTCACTGGCCCCATATTGCAGTTTTATACTGCTAAAACTATGAATATTTAAGCACACAAACCTACACATCAAAGTTTAGAATGATTTACTGCTTACCCATTTTTCCACTTTGGCAGTATCTTCATGGTAAATCTAAGTCTCACAGACATAAATTACATACCCACCATCCCCCCAGTGGCAGTCATTTTGTCTTGGAAACTGAAGACATGCTGAACTATCTTAGAAGTGACCCATCATACACACACACACACACACACACACACACACACACACACCATTTTGAAATCAGCAAAATAGACTATTTCTACTAAAACTGGCAGCAACCTTCAGATGAGACACACAGTGGGGTTTCAACTGGAATATATTTAATCAGTTATTTCCCATTTACATTGAAACCATAGTCATTGTCATATTTCATAAGAAAGAAAGAAAGAAAGAAAGAAAGAAAGAAAGAAAGAAAGAAAGAAAGGAGAAAACCCTGAATTAAATGGCTACGCAATCTAATGCCTTCCAAAAAATTTTAGGTAGATGATATTCAGCATGTTCCCCCATAATCAGGGGAAATCGTGTTTGGAGAAAAGCAAACTGAATACAGGTTTTAGGCTCAAGAATATTAGCAACAAGCTAATCTTATCTATAAAACAAATGTGACTGACAACCATAACATCGAGGTGGTTGTCAGAACTAAGCACATCCAACTCCAGGGCGGACTCTGAACGTCGTCACAAGCGGAGAATATATTTCCAGCCCAAGCCATATCCAGCTTATTTTTGAAGATATCTATAATTGATGGCCGTTGGACTTTCTTAAAAGTCTGTTGACAAAATTCGAGGTGTGTATTATGCATTCTTACTTTCACTAAGCATAATTCTGTCTAAATATCTGAAAAAGCTCTGTACCAGGGCCACCATTCCAAGCTATTTTTTTTTAACTTTGATTTTTATGGCAAGTACCATGAACTTTGTTGATTATCATTTTGAACTGGCAACGCTTAGATTTTCTCTGCCTGTGAGTTGGCGCCAGAATCCACTCAGTGAATTCTGCCTGCTCGGGAAACACTGTGGCTTGAAAGCAAACATTAAAAGCAAAGGAAGATAAACATGTCCTGGATGATAATTAATACAGTGTATAAGGAATCTAGCATAGAAATCTTGCATGTCCACACGAGCATTTTGCCTATATTTGTAGCCCCGAATCAACAATGTGGTTGTTATCTTGTTCTATGTACATTACATGTTCTGATTTAAAATTTCAAAATGCTTTCCCATGTCAATGACAATCTTAATAGAGTCCAATTAGTTCCACAAGGCACTTTCTGATGCACAGCCCTCTGGCTTGATTGCGGTGAATGGTGGGTATTTCCTGTGTTTAAGCTCACATATGGATCGAGTAAGGCGGTGGCAGGGGGACTACTGTTTTCCTTCTCTATATCTTCATTGCTTTTTTCACAGGCTAAGCCTTTTTTTGTTTTTCCTGGCTCTGTTGTCAAAATACTGACCAAAGTTTTGGCTCATGGTTTCGAACACCAGGCCAAAACAATCCTCTGGAAACCAGTGTGGCAAAATGCATTTTCATCTATACATTCACCATTCAACCCTGTGCAGGATAACCACGCCCACTGGCCCACTCTGTGGTTTAAAAACAACATGGGGTTTGCCCCCAGAACAGTTTGATTTATAGAACGAGTTTTTTCAAGCCTGCTCTATCAACATTAAAAAAATGTTCTGAGGCTTGGTTTCATCACATCTCTTGTGGAAAAAAAAAATCACATTAACTGCACTAGGATCATTTTGTTTCAGGGATTTTTTTTTAAAAGGTGGATTCTTTGAGCATTCTGCAGACTGTCTTTGAAAAGGCACTCCAATTGAATCCGAAAGTAGTTAATGTGATTATTAAGAGTATTCCTTAGCAATATACATACAAAAAGTCTAAGAAATTCCCCAGAATGTATCTGCACACTTTCCTTTTAAGCTCATTGAAAACAATTAATTAATTCCCTTAAATATTAGAACTACCATTTAAAAGCAGTTTCTTTGTCTCAGAGTGTTGGATTCATTCTTTGTTAACTATATTTTATGATACTAAAATATCAGTTGAGCTCTTAAACTAACTTTAAATAGTACTTCAAAGATAAGACTACTGGCAGGACATCACAAAAACTTCACTATCGGGGACTCCGCACTTAATTATTCACCCATTTCATTCTCTTCTTTGATCAATCAATGGGTCCCCACCTTCAAGTTCTGAACTAATAAATATATAAATGGACCCTAATAGCCTTTGTTAAGAAAACTAGATTTGCTCTTCCATCTAAAAGTAACTATTCCATTCAGAGATGGCTAATTAAACCAAACTATGCTGGAAATTTTATAGAATTACATTAAATTTGCCACCTGGATTTTCTCCCAGATAAATGACAAAAGCTAAAGTAGTCAGGAAAATGTCCTTTGACTTTAAGTATTAAACCTTTCAGCAAAATGCAGTTTATAGCAAGGGAGAATTTTACAGGGTTTCCTTTCCACACACACATTCCCTCCCTCCCTCTCTCTCTCTCTCTCTCTCTCTCTCTCCCTCTCTCTCTCCCCAGCCTCTGAATGGGCACTGTTACAGTTTTTGTAATGTTTCAAAGTATAAAACTTTCTTTTTGAAAGTAAAGGACGAGTTTGATTTGAGGTGTTGCATACAAGAGAGAGGAGGAAGACAAAGAATGGGACTAAAGTTATGACATTTTGAATGCTAGTGACATACTTTGAGCTATCCCATAATACAATGTTTATTTTACTGAGTTCTGTCTTTAGACTTAATTGTTCCACTCTCTACTCTCAACTCAATTACCATTTACTAAACTGTGAATTTCCATAAACAGAGATGTTCCAAGTTAAAAGCACATTGGTACTTTTAGATTCCCTGACTGCTGAGACCACCTGAAGCCTTGTTCATGTGTTTAGGACAATGGTTTACACTCTGATTCAGGGGCAGCTGAGGGCCTAGCCACTGGCTAGGCTGTTGTTGTCCCTATCTAGGCCTGTATACAGCAGAGCATGCTCATTCTCCAAGCACCAAGATCTCAAACCTCTGGCTCTTTGCATCTGGACACAATGCAGGATTAAAGCATCTTCCTGCTCTTCTTCCCAAACACAAACCCCAAGGTGGCTGAAGAAGAGGCACCAATGAAGGTGGGGCATATCACTCAGTTTTAAGCCCCATTCAAAAGTAAAAGCAACAAACAAAAACTCTCAAGTGCATTGATATCATGCCTGCATCTCCTGCAGCAAAGGAGCTGTGGTTTTCATAAGCTAAGTAACATAAGCAGTCACCACAATAGGCAACTAAAACTATTTAGACATTTCATAGCAAAGAAGAAAGAAGCTGTCACTACCTGGAGCAAACAAGATATAACAATTATTTGTGGGAAAGGCAGTTTTATTTATGATCTGTGATCCATTTAAATATTGGTCCTTAAGATATTTGATGTTGAATTACCAAATTCTTTATGAGTTATAAGACTAATAATCCTCAAAAGGCTGCAAAATCAAAAATTATGATATTGCACTAGTTTTATTAGAATGTACAGTTTATCACCTATTAATATTACATTCTTGCTCTATGGTAGAACAGAAATACATCTGTTTTTAATACTGGCAGAATAGAGCCAACGAGCTACTAATTCTCCTGATCCATTTCTGCAGGGGCAGAATAAAGACCATAGCCATAGCCCATGCAACTTTTACACCTTCACATTTCCTTTTGGTTCAAGATCAGGGATGGTTCGGAGACTGCTGGGGGGGAGCTGTTTTTCACCCCAGGTGATTTGTGCATGGAATTAAGTTTACCCACTCATGACCCATTGGAGATTACAATGAGACAGCACACAATCAAAATCATAATTCCAAATTAAAAAAAAAAACATGACTCTTTAAAAGTATTTAGAGGGGTGCACAGCAGGGCATATGCTCTTTCTTACTGGCAACAGTTTGTAACTGCATAAGCTACCATTACTGAGAATATGAAAACATGAAGCAAAAGCATTGATTCAAGAATTCACTGAAGAAAATAATGCAAATAAATGTGAGGTGGCCAATTTTCCTTTATTCTTCTTAAAGCCCAAGTCACATGAATTGTTTACGGCAGGCAGGTACAGCTTGGTTGATCCACTACGGCCTTTTTTTTTTCAACTTTTATGGAAAAAAAAGTGTTATTTGTATTGTCAAATTTACATTATCTCCTCTTTAATTGTGTCATGAGCTAAGTAGGTCTAGAAATAATGACATTTAAAGGGAAAATGGCAACCCTTTTCAGAAGCCAGCAGTATAATGGAAGAAGCTAATTAATTTAACCTCCCAATCTTCTATAATGGCAAGCAATCATCAGGCCACAGATGGAGCTCTGAGCAATCCAGAGCACCCTGTCTTCCCTAACACTTCACAAGCACTGGCTACCCAGAGGGACAGTTTTCCTCCTGTTGCTTCAACAGCCACATTGACAGTATCAGCTCAAATTGTCCTATACTAAAGAATTAATGTATGTAGTAAAGAATTCAGAATTTGTGACATGAAAGAGGGAAAATTTAAGAAAAAACTCATCTCAAAGTGTTTTGACTTTATATGGCAGAGGCGAGGCAAAACATCTTTGTTAAGAGACACAAGACCAAGAATTTAGTATTGCCTGTAAATATTATTACAAGTTCAAAACTTGCAGCAAAAAAAAAAAAAAAAAGCAGTCAGACATTCCTCAGAAAAATTAAAGAAAAGCAGGTGTCTGCAGTTTGTTTTTAATGAAATTCATCATTTTTTGCTCTTTATGATTTTTAATGTTTTCTGAAATGTTGCTAATATAAGAATAATGAGGAGAAGTATGAAGTATGACCTTCTGCTCAAAGCAATCCCTGGGTTTCTTGGAAAGAACAGTTAAAATGCCATCCTGGTTTTCACTGCACAGGTCTCTGCTATAGGACTTGCCCAATTCATTGTCAGGGAGGGTGTCTGGGACTGAGTTACTCGGCTTTACTCTTCCAAAGAAATCATCCATTTGCCTTATGGAAAAATCTCTATTTGTGTTACTTTCTAGTCCTTAATTGTGAATATAAACACAGATTCCTGTTTCTCTCATCACAAGGAACAGAAAATAAATACTAAGCAGTGTCTGTGGGGATCCCACTCCTGGGACATGCTAATTGAGAGCTTCAGGAACCAGCTTCTCACCAGTTTGCTCACGTTCCTTAGCTTGGAAGGTTCCAAGCTTCGAAGCAGGGAAGGTGAGAAGGCCGCAGCTATGGTAAGGAAGATCATTGTCAACATTAGGACCAAGGGTCACCTCAGTGAAGATGGCGTTTGCATGTGCCATGCCCTTAGGCTAGGGCAAAAGATGACTCTCTTTCAGACTCTTAAGGAGGGCCAATTTCACAGACAGCCTCAGGCATATATTATTTTTTAAATCTGCTTATCTAAATTTCCAAAATATCCAGAGTCTGTATCTCTGGAAAGTGACATCTTCCCTTTGGGGACAGCATCTTTTCCTAAAAAGGGCCTTATGTCTGCTTGCAGTGTGTGGCAGAGGATCGCAGCTCTCAAAACAATAGCCATGGGGAATTTCAGTAATGCTAAAGGGGCAAGCTGCACCTTGGCCCACTCAGTTGCTTCACTGTGGTACAGAAAGAGCCTGAGATGACCAGGCCCGCAGGACCATTCCGTCTTTCCAAGAGTCATCTTCATTCTCTCAGCCTTGCCTGTGTCCTTCCAGAAATTGCCTTCCCCAGTTCCCAAAGAAGAGAAGGCTATAGAAATTCTGAGGCCTTACAAGGGAAAACAATTGGCTTCCCCTATGATTGGGGATATTGTGGGGGGGGGGGAGGTATCACACCTGCATGCATACCTTTATTAGGCCTGAGACTGTGGTTATCAAGGTGGGGAGGCTGGAGGGGAGCTATGGAGCTTCGGAGTATGAAAAGCTTCCTGCTGGGCACCTACAATGGCTTCACTCCTGTCAAGAAGTAAAGGTTGTCAACTAATACTAACAATAACAGTAAGAACTAGAAAGTAACAGAGAAGCTTCATTTGCTGTGATTCTCTGACCATATTTTTGACAATAAAGAAATGATGTATGGACCACAAGACCATTCTCAGAATTGCAGAATGAAAACTTAAGCCAGTGAGCTCAAACACTTAGAAGTCAGGCAAGAGAGAGAAAGGTTTTAAAGTTTGCTTCTGCTTCACTGGAATCGGATACAAACACTGTCCTAGGTGCTTCACTCTAGGCTTAGTGTTTGCAGGGTTGAATGGAAAACCATCCCTGTAAGTCATTTCAATTCCGGTTGTACTAAAGGGGGATTCAGACTTGGGAGAGATGCTGAATTTGGCTGCCTGTGCCCTCTTTAAACAATAACTTCCTGGTGGCTCTCCCTGAGCCTTATCTTGGCCAGGTCACCCTGAAGCTGTTTTAAAGTCCATTCGTTCCTTATAACTGCAGAGTTGACCCTTCCAGCTATAAGACTTGACAGCCAGACAGTAGCAATGAGTCCCCAGTGCTCAGCTCAGGAACAGGTCCTTTGGTCATTTCTGGGAAGGCCACATGCTATTCTTCTTCCTGCTAAGAAGGCAAAACAAAGCTGTGCTAGCTTGCCTGGAATTCTTAGCCTCCTGCCAACCACCAAAGGCTACTGCAGGCACAAAGAAAACATTCCTCTCTATCTAGTGTCTGAGAATCCTAGTTTCAAACAGGTTTCAACCAAGGGACACCAGCATCCTCAATAAGGACAAGGGACTCTCAGAGACTAGAGTTTCTCTCTCTCTCTCTCTCTCTCTCTCTCTCTCTCTCTCTCTCTCTCTCTCTCT
>OU015743.1:82522043-82538189 GCA_907169655.1 Acomys percivali | reverse complement strand
AGAGAGAGAGAGAGAGAGAGAGAGAGAGAGAGAGAGAGAGAGTTAAAGAGAGTTAGTCCTTGGTCTCATATGCTTTCAGGGCCTCTGGTTCGACTGTTTCAGAGATACATAGTAATGAAATTTTAGTGATCCCCAAATATAATCAAGCTAGACTTTTTCGGAGTGTTTATACTGCCTAGGGTTTTTTACTGCAGTCTTATTGACATGTTTTGTTTAATTAAAGCCGTGCTTGAAAAGGAAAACAAAACTCTGTTTCCTTTGAAGAATCGGGTTTTTTTTTTTTTTCCTCCTAAGACCTCAGTGTGGTTGCGAGAGTAGCCCGGCTCCACTTGTGCAATGAACTGTGTTTGATTTTAGCTTATCGAAGAATGCAGTTTGGTTGACAAGATTTGTATTTTTGACTCACTTGGAAAAATATGCTCTTTCGTTAAAAAAAAAAATACATATAAGTGAAACCACACAGCTTCCAAAAGTAAACCACTCCCCTGCCTACCTGTTTTTAAAGACACAAAACCTACAAACGGTGTCTTCCTTTTCTTTACTTCTTGAGAGGTGGGGGGCGTCATTATTAATGAATGAAATTCGAATATCCTGTTTGAGGATATTGACACATCTCTTAATCTTGAATGTAGACAAAGGCGCTGTTCATATCTTTGGGGGACAATCTCGTGCACCAAAATAGCCTTGCCCACAGCATCTCTCTCCGTAGTGCCCCACAAAAATTCCCAGTGTGCCATGGCTGCTAAGTTTAACACTGTGCTTTTGAAAACACAGTCGTCTAGTCTCCACTTTTATGGATAAGCGGGGCCGGGAAGAGCTAAATACTGGAAAAGAAAAAAAAAAAAAAAAAAAAAAAAGGGCGGCTCAGGCTGAATCCTAATTTCTACTTTCACTTCTCTCCCCGCCTCCCCCTCCTCCTCCCATCCAATTTACAGAACCACGTGTGGGGTTCTGCGTCTCTGTCTGTTCTCCGGTTTCTTACACCGTTTGGGTGTTTTGTTTTGTTTTGTTTTGTTTTGTTTTGTTTTGTTTTGTTCTCTTAGTAGTAAGAAAACTAATGCAGAGCGGGAAAGGGGTCTGATTTCGGATTGCAGAACAAGCAGAAGGGAAGCGCTAATCAGGAGGCCGGAATCCCCAGGGGCTTGCTGCTAACTGACTACCTGAGAAAGTCCCAGCGTCCTAGGCTGGAGAGAACAGAGAAGCACTGAGCAAGAAGCTAGGTTTGCTGCATAGCATGGACGCGAAATCAACAAAGGAAAAACCCTCCTATCTGAGGTGAATTTCACTTAACTATCCGCAGCGGGGGCTCAAGTCCTTGTTCAAGTCTTGGGTCCAGAATTAGTCCCTTGTAGCTACAGAACAGCGTGCCACCCCTGCCCTGCTCTCCTCTCCTTGCCTCCTGCTCTTCCTCCTCCACCTCCTCTCTCATCTCAATTTTCAAATGGGTCAACTACGTTGGTCTTGCAAGCTACATGCTCAGTAATTCTTGGTTATACACCTTTCCTTTTCTGGAGCAAACGATTTAATTGGCACTTTTAGCACACAGTTAGTTTTCAGGGTGTATTCAGATCCTCTTCTGTCTGGACTCACTGCAAATCCACGTTTCAACAACACAGAGCTAGCACAGGTAAACACAACACTTGCTTTTTGCCTCCTTCTATGTCAGCCTGATTGATTGTAAGAATGCAAATGCTGCTGGATCCCAACCCAGACTTATTAAATTAGTGACTTCAGATTTTAAGGACTCATACAAACTTCAAAGATTTTTAAAAATGCTATATGCAGCAATTATAATTTTCTTGTTTCCGTATGCGTGTGAATAACTCATTATTACAACATTTTTTCCCACCTGATTAGCAGTGATTGTCTTAGATGTTTGTTCAGTAATTTGAGTTTTCCTTTTAAAAATATAAATTCTACAGTTTAAGGGAAAATATCTATACTGTGTTGGGTTTATTTAGGCAAATTACTGGGCTGGGAGTTTGCTTTGGGATCTTCAGCAAATTTGCAATTAGAATTCTGGGAGAAAGATTTTAGGATAAAATGGTCAGCAATATTCAACATGCTTCATGGTGTGTTGAAAATAAAAGTAGGATAAAGTTTTACCCTTGGAGCTCCTCAGACTCACTATAAGTGTGTTAAAACTGCGATTCAGATAATACACAGATTTAGAATCATGTCAGCTCTTGATTTAAAAGAGTCCGTAAAGCAATTTTCAGTTCTGATCCTTAAAGGACAGGGTAGGAATTACGTATTTGTTTTAGTAAACAGAATGGTCTGTCAAGCAACACAAAATAGCTAGTGTTTGAAAAACAACCACGTGGCAGCAAAGAGTAAAAACATCCAACCAGCAGAGCAAGCAGACAACAAAAGAAAAGCAGTCAGCCTCAATCAGCTCCTGAGACCACTGAAGATTGGACTAATACTCCCAGGCACATTAGGTTTTCATTACCCAAACTGGCTCTTCAGAGTACCTCCTGTTACATGGTCAGAAATGAAGACAATTGCTATGTTGGAAGCATAATTTTCCTTACTCCAAATATTTTATGCTTATCAAACAACAACAGACATTTTGCTTTCTCTTGCCACCACTCCTTTGGCACTAATTGTGGCACTTTGGTCGTTCCTGGTTTGGCATTCAACACAAGAAAGTTTGGAAATGATCTTTACTGATCTCTCTGATCCTGGCCTTCAGGGGTGTTGTAAGTCAGTGCACAGTTGTCTTTTTTGTCCAAACGAGTCTCCTTCCACCAGCCATGCTTTTCTACAGTAAGTCCTGATTGTTCCAACTCCAAGTGAGCCCAAGATCTTATATGTTTAGTTTTATTTTGTATGATGACAGAACTCAGAATGGGACACCATTGAGATTTTGTTGTTGCTATTTTTAAGTGTTATAATAAATCACAACTTTAAAATAAAGTAAAAATATATATATATATTATCAGTTGTCGATCAAACAGCATGTAAGACAGTTGCAATCAAAATTAAACCTAAGCATGTCTAGGGAAATATACAATCTAAACAGCATAACTTGAGATCTAATTCATGTTTTTCATGAATTAAACCTCTGGCTTTGTTTTCTTCTGGCCACTGAGGTATATTTGCATGACATCTAATTCTTTTTTAAATCATGGCTAGAACAGTATATTAGATTTTTAAAAACTCGCTTACAACTTTATTCCAAATGGGTGCTATTTTTAAAATCTCTATTTGTGTTGGTTACACGACATTCTAGAAACTTGAATAATGTGGCATTAGAAGAAAATATGTCTAGTAGAAGGAAAATAGGAGCTTGGTAAGGGATCATATCCCCCAACACTTATGTTAGATATCATCTTTATGCAGGTAAGGGCAGCACAAACATGGGCATATTATGAAGTTAGAAGCTCTAGATCACACACACACACACACACACACACACACACATAGTAGCAAGTCAGGATGATGATTGGTGTGTGTGTGTGTGTGTGTGTGTGTGTGTGTGTGTGTGTACCTGCCAGGAGAGAAAATGATAAATGGAAAATTGTAAAATGAGGTTTAAAGTGCAGAAATATTATATATAAATAACTGGAAATTTTACCTAAAAGTGAAAGTTCAATATTTTGTTTAAAAATTAGTCAAACATATATCAAAATTTCCCATGGTTGCTATTTGTGGGACATGGGCTAGGGGCAAATTGACCTCAACTCTTTACCTAGGTGGAAATCAGATTAGGAATAATCGCCCCTAGCTAGTTTTATGCAGAAAGGCAAAAGGAAAATGGTCCCTTTGCTCCATTCAGCATTGGTCCTTTCACTGTCTACCTCAAGACCCAGGGGAGAAGACAAAAGAACCTGCTGATGTCCTTTGAAATCTCCATAAAAGGAATTGTATTTCCTAACATAAGTCACAGTTGGTTTAGAAAAGCAGTCCTAGCTGGGGGTAGTGGCACATGCCTTTAATCTAAGTACTCAAGATATGAAGGCAGGCAGCTCTCTGTGAGTTCGAGGCTAACCTGGGCCACAGATCAGGTCCAGGACAGCCAAGGCTACAAAGAGAAACCTTGTCAGGGGAAAAAAAAAAAAAAAAAAAAGCAAAACAACAATAAAACAAAACAGCCAAAAGAAAGAAAGAAAGAAAAGAAAAAAGAAAACCAGCCCTAATGTAACAGAAAACAATAAGTAAAACCATCAGTAATTTTGGGTCTTGTCATAAATACCTGTCTGTTGATTGACCTTCTCAGTTCATAGATGTATTATGGGATCAATAGAATGAGTTTTGTGATGCCAGGAGACTCTAGCAGACCAAAGAGTACATATGCCTATTTATATTATGAAGGTCTTGGAACTTACAGGCTACATTTAGTTTCATGCATAACGTTTTGTTGACACTCTCCCAGGGTCTTCAATTACTGTTCCCCTAGCAAAGTCTGTTCAGCGTCTGATGGGTTAATACAATTCCATACTACAAGTAACTTGGCTGGGTCAAAGGACAAAATCTGGCATTGGAAAAAATATTTGCTTAAATGTCTCTTTAATTCTTCCAGTAGCACATCTGGGGGCTTTGTTGTTGTTGTTGTTGCTGTTGTTGTTTCTCTGTGTAGCCTTGGCTGTCCTGGACTCACTCTGTAGACCAGGCTGGCCTCGAACTCACAGCAATCTGCCTTCCTCAGCCTCCTGAGTGCTGGGATTAAAGGCATGCGCCACTACGCCCCCGGCCACATCTGGGGATTTATAAGAGCTCCATGATGCTCAGAAACACATTTTGACCTAACTTAAAAATAGGTAGTATCTGCCTTCTCTTTTTAAGATTTATTTTTATTTTACATGTATGAGTGCTTTTCCTGAAATATAGGGACACGTGTGTCTGGTGCCTGTGGATGCCAGCAGAGGGCATCAGATCCTTGCTACTGGCATTACATATGGTAGTGAAATCCCTTGTGGTAGCTGGGAACTGCACCTGGGTCCTCTGTAAGAGCAACCAGAACTCCTAAGAACTAAGCTATCTCCCCAAGCCTCTTCTCCCTCCTTATAGAAAACTCCAATCCTTTGGTGCATGTGGAAAGCTTATCTGAAGGAAGTTAAGTTGCCACATTAAATAACAGTCACAACACAGCCTGCCACATGCTCAAGGAACTTCCCTCTTGACTTTCGTCCTTTGCCTTCTACAGCTCTGTATTTTAAAATCTAAAAAGGGCCCAAACTCAACTGTGCATCTCTGTCACATGTGTTCTGTGTTTATGTTGTAAACCAGAGAATAACACTGCACTTCAGTATTTTTTGTGCCTACAGACATGTGAAAAATGCTGACATTTCTTCATTGTGTATACTGAAAGTTGGATAGCAGTTGGGATTAGCTTTTATGACATGTAAACAAATGGATATCTTAAGTGCAACACAAGTCTAGAGATGCATAATTGTGTCCTCGTGACATTTACTAGTCACAAGAAACGTAGAGATAAGTACATCTATGCACACCTCAGCATACGAGTACAAACATTCTCAACTGGATAATTACAAATGTATGTTCTTATTATGTCTTGGCATAGGGTTACAAAAGACCTTTATATCTCCATTGGAAATGTTTTATTTGTGTCACATTAAAAAAAAAAAGATTTTAATGTCCAAAGCAAACGTGTCTTGGGTGGTAGAATGCATTTGCTGAATGTGACCTTGTACTCAGGCAGAAGTGCGTGCACACCCTGTGCCTGTGATTGATTTGGGATGTGGATTTCTGATTTGGCTGAGAGATGTGTAAAAACCTCAAGTAGTCAACAGCTCCCTGTTAGCTGTGCATCTGAGGGTCTCGAGAGCATTGTTTATTCCAGCAAGTGTCTGGAATACATTATACTCCATAAGTTGGCTTCTGTTACTCCTGTTTTGGAGAATATGAAAATTTTGTATATTACGCTGAAAGCAACGTGCTTTTCCCGAACGACTTTCCTTAACAGAGAATTCTCAACAAGACTGTATCTTCTGAATCTGGTACAGCTAATAGTTTAAGCACATGGCACTCGTGACAGAGCAACAGTGAAATGATTCTCCACACCTTCAGATTAAAGACCTAGTTCAAAATGGAGACAATTTTCCCCAAAAGTATATGAAATTAGATTTCCACAAATTAAAGCAAATATATTCAGATTGTGACTTACCCTATATATTTTAAGAAACACTAAGGGGAAGGATTCAAATAATTATTGTATTGATCCATAAAAAATTTTAAATTAACTTATATCTGAATTTCAGGGATTGGTCCTTTCAAAACACATTTAAAACAAATGGCTTTTCTAGTCTTTGGCAAGAGAAACTCCAATTGTCTTTGGTGAGTTCTTATCAGACACCTGGCTTGGTGATTTGTGGTTACTGTTGCTCCTCCTTAAGTATAAAATTTGATGCTTTGCTTTAAGCTTTATGAGGCTCTGCGGACACTTTTTGCTATGGGAATTCGTTAGATTTATGAGTGGGTAGAAATGAGAATAACTGGATTAAAAATGGCAGAGCTATCCTTGTGAACTTAGTTCTTTGACTAATATCTAAGTCAGTTACCATTGGATTGCCTTCTGCAGTCTCTCTGGCTCAGTATACTAAGCTCTGTTTTGGAAAGTTCCTAAATCTGCATGAGTGTAAGCATCCAACAGTTTAGGATACAAAATAAAACAAACAGAAAAACAGCCTCTGCTTAGATTCCTGTTTCCTGTTCTGTGGCTGGCCCTATCTCTGAATCTCTAATCCATGGTCTTTGAAGGTGAAGGATTAGTTCTGATTGTTCCGAGGCAGGGTGGTGCCTAGCACAGTCAATAGGTACTCTCTTGGTGACTGACAGAAACAGCAGCAAAGCGTGTGAGTCTAGATGACTTTGAAAGACCGTACAACAATACCTGCATTCATTTATGCGGGGCTCCCCTCCCCCCCCAGCCACCCTCCCCTCCCCTCTCCCCCGCCTCCGCCACCTGCCCCCCCCCTGCCCGCCCGCCATCCTCCTCCCCCTCATGGTCTCCCAGCTTACCCCCGCCCCCCTCCCCCCATGACTGCCCGCCTCTTACATCATCTCATCTGAGGGGAGTAACTGAGTGGAGGTGGGAAAGGAATTTCATTTGATAGAGAAGAGACAGCATTTTTGATAGTCACCGGAGAAGTGAGGAGTCCTTCCTGCATGGTCACGAGGTGTCCGGGTATCTTTCACTGCTTGGATTGGGCTCCCTAATCATATAAGAAGTTCCGGAGAGGAGTGTGTCTGATTGGTCCTAATGGTGGCTTCTTCACCAGTGCAGAAAGGCTTTGCAGGTTGACTAGACATTCTTCAGTCTCCTTCCTGGGGCACCTCAGGGTTGCAGAAACTTAGAGCAAGGAAACTTTGTTCCTTGATACCAAGAGAGTTAGATAAAAGTAGAAAGATAAAGGACCAGCTCTGACATTTGATTCAAGTTTCTCTACCTTCATCTCTCAGTCTCTGAGAAGTTGGAATTTATACCTTTAAAATTTAAAAAGTATTTGACTCATCCTGGATGTCATAGGTTGACTCAATTTCCCTTTATATCCTACCTCCACACCACCCACTCCCCTAAATCTCCAGGTCACTTCACCCACCCTTCAGGCCAGCACTCCCTGACAGCTCTCCCATGGCCACCAAGAGATCCCTGCCCATTCTTCAGTCTACATGGGGCCTCAGGGCTCCAGAGACATCTCAGGGAGCGGAGCCTCCAGCACCCTGGCCTAGGAAAATTGGGCTTGGGGGAGAGGCCTGGCATGCTCAAAACTGAAGGCTCTCCAGACAGGGTTCCCCTTGCCAAGCTGGCCCCAGCACTCAAGCAGAGGCTGGCACAGCATGGATTTTAAAAGAGAAAAGGGAGAAAAAGCCACTAACAGGCTAGAATTTCTGGAAGCCCCAGCAGTGGTTTTCGCTCCACACACAGCTAGAACCTGATTTGGAGCTTGCCTAGACTATTTTTGGTTTGCTTTTGGTAGAACCGGTTCAGTAGCCCCGTTTGGAGGTACAGTGTAATAGATATAACTGAAGTACCGTGTTGCCAGCCACCCTCCCCTCACTCCCCGCTCCTCCTGCTGTCACCTATGAACCAGCCAGGCCTGCCTGCCTGCTGGTTCCAGGCTTTGACTTCCAGTCCAGCTCCAGCTGTGGTGACAGAGACTTGGTGCTGAAACAAGGTCTTTCTTCCAGGCTGGAGGCAGCAGTCCAAAGCCAGGGATGGCTGTTGCCTAAGGCCCCCAGAATGCAGAGGGCACCCTGGCTCCAAGCTGACACTACCTGCTCCTTTGGCCACCTCCAGGACCACACCAGGTACTCTGGCAACACCAGATAGATAAGGGGCAAGGGAAACCCCCTTCCTGCCCGCCATCCCTCATCCCCTCCCTTCCCCCACCCCCCAGTCCCCCCACTCCCACACTGGGACCTTGCAGCTGTTGCCCCCTAGCAAGAGAGATGGAGCTGATCTGGCCAGTTTCCCTTGAGGAACTGGTCACTGGCTGCCCAGTTCCCCTCTCTCCCTTCTCCCAGCAGTGGAGGAAGTTACCCTGCCTTTCCATGACTGCCACTTAGACAAGTGTTTGAGCTGGGAGTTCCACTAATGGGTCATTCTCCTGGGTGTGTCTTCCTTTGGCCAAAGTGTTTTAGTTGGTCCAAATAAGGGAGAAGTGTAAAAGAAATAGTATATGAATTGGGGGCATTGACAATATTGACAAAGTCTTAACTTGAATAATTCTGGAACCAAAATAAGGAAAGTTATTGTTGTTGTTGTTATTATTATTATTATTATTATTATTATTATTATTATTATTATTATTATTACTACCACTACTTCTACTACTACTATTTACCTTTTATGAAGGTTAAGGTTTCATGAATAAAATGATGCATAAGCCTAAACAATCCTCATTGTCTTCTTTATGTTAAGTAATATGCACCCTACATTTTTGATCTATTAACTATCTAAGTACATATGAAATTTTAATCTTTGTTAATAGGGTGGGGGCCAGGGATGGTGCTATAGCCTGTAAGCCTAGCCTCAGATAGGGAGTTCAAGGTGAACCTGGGCTAGGTAAGACATTGTCACGAATGTTAGGTGAAAAGGAGGCTCAAGTTTATCAACAAACATAAAGTGTTATACATCCAATAGAATCTGAAGCTGGTGTCTACTGAGCAGAGAGTGGCCAGCAAGGGCAGGGACAGCATGGCAGCCTCCGTCCGTGTTGGCCTGGAGGTCATGCTTCAGTCCTGCTCACAGTCCTAAGCTGCCTACGAGTTCTGAGTCTCTACTTTGAATGAGTTCATTAGAAAACACTGAGAAAAGTTGAGTGGGCCAGGCTTCTGGTTGTGTGCATAAAAATAGTTTCCATCCATTAAGAGCAGTCTGCTGACATTGTAAGCCCAAACAACTAATGATTAAATGAGGAAGTGCAAACCCCAAGCTGAAATGCAGTGTTCAAGGCTTCCTGGTAGATTGGGCTACATGAAGAGACTTTGTCTTATGTGGGACTGTGGCTGAAAGGAGCATTGGCTTGTAAGGTGGTGTTGGGCATCCTGACGTGTCTGGAATTGGGCAGGGAGAGAGGATGGGGACAGGAGGAGCAGAGTAGAAAAGGCCCAGGGCATAGAAAGATTGGCTGAGATGCTAGCTGGAGCCAGATGAGAAACGTCTTCTGTCCAAATCCAACCAAATCAGACCTGATTTAGGACACAGTGCAATTTGACGTGTTTTGTGCCTGGCAACACATGATAATATGGGAAGAGGCCAGGAAAGTAGTACCCAAGAGAGGTTGTAAAGCAATAACTATAAAAATATAGCAGTGGGATAGTTAAGCCAATTAAAGTTAAATTCTTCAACATTGTACTAGCTCGGTTCTTAAAGAATCTGATTATTTTTAACCAGTTGGCTGACATGACCTGATAATTGTTGAATGTAAAAACTAGAAGAAAATAGGTATATTTTCATCATTGTATTCTTTACTAAATGATTGTATTCTTTACTAAAGTCTTCATTTACCTGTCTCTATTGAGCATGCCCTGCACGTGGGGCACATTGCTAATGTTCTATATTGTGTGAGATTATGTTACTGTGGCTGCATTAATGACAAAGCAGACTAAAAGATATTGTCCTAGAGTATAGAGGTGATGAATGCCAGGGTTATGCAAACCCTTGACCTCTTACTTCAAGGCTTTTCTCTTACGTTTTGATACATTAAGACCAAGAATTGCTCTATTTTGTCTTCTTCTTCTTCTTCTTCTTCTTCTTCTTCTTCTTCTTCTTCTTCTTCTTCTTCTAATTCAGCCTCCTCAAACATCATCATCACATCTATCTTGAAAGAAGAAAGCAAATGCAATCATTTTTAGGCAGATAGTTTTCACTAGGCTAGAACGAATGGCCCGAGCATTGAGAAATGAAAGGGAATCTAAATCTAGTTTGATGGCCAGATAGGGAGAAATTGACAAGATGGGAATTTCACAGAAATTTCCCCCAGGATAAAAGGCTTTGAGTGACTGTAAGTTGAATAAGTCACAATGGTGGTCAGATCAAGAGTCCATTGATTAACAAATAACTGTGTGTATATATTATGTGTTTATATTTGTGTATCACAATAATAATTAAAGAAAAAGAGATCATGAATTTGTGAGAAAGTAGAAAAGGACACAGGAGGCATTTAAGGGGAAGAAGGAGGAGCAGAAATGGTATAAATATAATACTCATGTATGAAATTCTCAAAGCTCTTTAATTACAAAGGTGTATCGTAAGGTATAAAATCTAAAAAGAAGATCCATTGGGCTTACAATTGTAGTCTTCAAAAACTTCAAAGACTATTTTGGCTGGAAGAATGTTGTATGTGTTTGTGTATGTTCAGAAGAAAAATTGGCCCCAGAGAAGAAAGGTCTTGGTAGGCCCATGCCAGCTCAGTACCAAGAAAATGGCTCCTGGGCATGAAGCACCCAGGTCTGCACCAGACGACTTGACAAGCTGGGGAATTGCTGTCCCGACAAGTGTTCACAGTGGAGCAGGTTGGCTCTCTGCTAAGGTTCTTGCCACCAGTGATTCCTGCCCGATGTGGAGATTCCAGTCCTCTGTGTCGGGATTCGTCATGGCTGTTTTCGTTTGTTTTTTGTTTTCACAATTCGCTGATTTCTTATGTAATCAAGGACAGAAAGGTTTCCTAAACCTTCCTAGCTTTTCTCTCATCTAAGTTATCCATTGGTTTTTTTTTTTAATTTATGATTTTTTTATTTTTTATGTACATTGGCATTTTGCTTGCCTATATGTCTGTGTAAGGGTTTCAGACCCCCTGGAAATGGAGTTACAGACAGTTGTGAGCTGCCATGTGGGTTCTGGGAATTGAACCTGTGTCCTCTGGAAGCACAGCCAGTACTCTTAACCACCTAATCATCTCTCCAGACCCTATCCTTTGGTTTTTCTTTTAAAGAGTAAGACCCAAAAGAAACCTCGAGTCGGTGCCTCTTTCTCTACCACTGTCCTTTCCTTGCTTGTTTCGAGCCTCTGAGGTTGCTGTCCTGCAGGCATACTCCATCAGACAATTCTTACTCTGGTGAAGAAACAGCAAAAAGTGAGAGTCAGCATCCAGGAAACGTGGGAACTACTTTGTTAAACATTACTGCGGCTTGGCTCAAGTCTTTGGGGTGTTGTTGGAGGAGCCTGGGGAGGCACATATTCTCCAGTTCTTCCTAGGTCAGAACAGGCCCTATACATGAATTCTAAGTTCTTGTGATTAACGTGCTTGTTGTGGTCCTGCGACAAAACAGATAGACATTGCTGTCAGTGGTTACATCCGGGTTTGCAATATTACTTTTGAATTTTAGCGAAAGATGAGAACTGTCTGACACAGAAGTACGAGATCATACTTTCTGAAGAAAAAAACCTACAGTTTTATTCTTTTCTTTTGAACTTCCTGGGAGCAAAGCACAAATAGGGCAGTTTATACATTTGACCCTGAGTTTGACAAAACACCAGTTGATTCTGATTTAAATCCTAAAAAATATTAGAGCCTATAGAAGGCCTGCATTGTTAATATACCAATTAAACCCTAGCATCCAAGAGCCTTATGTGTTTTCTAATCCTCACTTCTCAAACCAAGACGACGTTTCCATTTGTCTTTGGTTTGGCATCTAACTGTGAACACCATGAGTTGAGTCTGTACCATTGCTTCAGGTAGGAGTCAATTCAGTCTGTACTGGAAAGGACTGCTTGTGGAGGATCCACTAGCCTGTTTGACTTGGGGGACTACCTTCATGCCTGGTGAAGGAGACAGGCACTACTAAACCATTTTGCTACCTCCTAGATGGTTAAGGACGAATACAAATATAATTTACAACATATTTTTTAAGGCTTATTATTATTCACTGGATCTAATGATGCATATCTATAGTCCCAACACTGGAGAAGCTGAGGCAGGAGGATCAGAAATTCTTGGCCAGCCTGCACTATAAGAGGAGACCTGTTTCTACATTAAAAAAAAATAAATCCAAAACCAACAAGCCCTCTTAAGTGTACTAAACATGCATCTCAGTGTGTCTTCGGTACTTCTCCCCCCCCACCCCAGCACCCCGCCATCACATTTTCAACAACTCGACAGTTCCTTTCTGGCTTTCCAGGGTCAATTGACATCACTCACCCCAATCTAGCCCTTGGCTACATAATCATGGTTCAGCTTTTCATCATCCTAAGGTGTTTTGTTGTTGTGTTTTGTTTTTAAATAGTAGGTGATCCATATCTTCTTTCTTCCCTCTGAATAAAGTAAGTCAATTCATCATTGAGATAGAGTTGCTGAGTTTGGACCAGAGCAAATAGAACCATTCAGTAGAAATCATTTTGTTTTGTTTTGCTACTCACCAGTTGGTCTGAGGCACGTTCCTTCCAGAAGGTGAAATTCCTAGTAGGCTAAGAAACTATTTCTGTGATGCACCGAATACACGCAATGCTGCCGCAGCATCAGCTACTAGTACCTACCCTGGTGACCCCTTAGATGTGTGCCATGCTTTTTTGTGTGTTTTAGATCATTTTTGTTGCATGCCTTAAACTCCTCATCACGCATAGGATTTTTCAGGCTGAGGGTTCTCAGGACACATGCTGTCCAGTGCACCAATGTTCAAGTTCTGCACTCACCCACCAGCCACGGGCAGTGAGCATGTCTTCAGTTTTCTTAACACTGTTAATGTAATAAATTATATATCAAAATAATGTATAGGTCTGCTGTCCTTCAGAACAGTTTAGATTCATCTCTATTTGCCAAGTAAGCATATTGTCACTTTTTAAATGAGTGTCAACTCATTCTATTGTCTTCCCTTTCCTTTGAAGTTAGACTAAGGCACAGATGGCAGAAGTTCTGTTGCACTTTAGTGTGACTTCAGCTGACATTAATATAGTGTGCCCTTCCAAAGAGCTGGAATAAATGACCTTAAAAGATCTCACAAGAACTAATAAATGTTTATAAGTGATGCATATATTAACCACCCTGAATTTGTGATTATACAATATATAAATATACTGAAATGTTGTATTATCTTCTGTAAACACATGTATGTCAATCAAAAAAGAAACCTAGTCTTACTCACTTGAAAATTCCATAAAAAATAAACACACATCAGAATAAAAATATAGCAACAACAATAAAACAGCAGAGTCGGGAAGTGAGCAGAAACAAGCAAACAAACAAACCAAAATGAGTGTAGACATTTGCTTCCATAGGAACAGACTCTCCCTAAGCAGAAGGCCTCTGTTAGGGTACAGCTCAAGCTGGTCTGTAGCATGCTTAATCTGTTTTCCTTGATGGAACCAACTTTCTGAGGAAGGCAAAGAAAAGCAAAGGAAGGTGAGTGTCAGTGCCTTGTGGCTTCGGTAGCCCTGGATGACCGAGTTTCACAGCTCTCGGCAGGTCATTCATCCAATGGTTCATTTCACTGCAGGCTTCTGTTTGTAAATTTTCTTAGGGCCCCCTTGATTTGATATGTTTACTCAATCTGGAGATGTAGTCTTTTGGGGGCATATCTTAGAATAGCCCTTTTCTTTTCCATAAAACCATGTTCAATCGCCAGTTTCCTTCTGCCTCTCAGGAATGTTAGAAAACTCAACACTTGGTGAGAAGGCCAAGAGCAAAGTATGGTGTGCCGTGATGAAAACACTCTTTCATCCGGGAAGCCACAGGTACGAACAGTGTCTGATGGGACTCTGGCTCATTATAGATGATTAATGTGCCATCGGAAGCAATCTGGTTTTCAATACCAGTAGGAAGAAAATAAAATACATATGGTATATGAAATGAAAAGGAAATATTTTCTTCCTAATTGTATCACTACCAATTTTTACCTCTGCCCTATTTTCTTTAATCTAGAAAGACTGGCTCAATGGCTTGCCAACTTTGATACTTTCTTTGTCTATTTTGCACACTTTGCAGACAGAACTTATATGATGAGCTAGGCCTAACATAAAAGTTAATCTTCACATAAGATGTAATGCTACTACTTATTTTTTCCAGCTGCTTTTTTTTTTTTTTTTTTTTTTAGCAGATTCTAGAAAGGGAACTGTAAGTGTACACATTGAAGATTTGAATGTATTCTGTAAAAGACAGATGTTAATGATTTTGGAGACTCTGAGTTCTGAGCTCTTGAAGCATTTCTTAAAGAGTACCAAGCAAAGGAGTTGGGGAAATAACTCAGGTGGTAATGTGCTTGCCACAAGAGCATGAGCTTCATCCCCAGTATCCAAGTCGAAACCTCAGGCTTGGTGATGCATTGCTTGCAATCCTAGGAAAGAAGAGACAGGAAGAATACTGAAGTTTATTGGCCAGCCAGCTTAGTCTAAGCAGTAAGCCACAAGTGCCAGTGAGGGGTCCTCTCTCAAGCAGCAAGGTGAATGGCCCCAAGATAATCTGTACACAAACACACACACACACACACACACACACACACACATGCTAGCAATTTTGGAGGATGATTGGCTGCAGCTTGAGGGAATGCTAACTAGATGTCTTGGGTCCCAAGCTTTGGTTTATATTTTATATTTTGATAAGCTTCCTGATCACAATAGTATGTATATAAAATATTGTTTCCTAGTATGGACTGTGCTGTATGGGAATAATTATGTCATCACAAGGGACCCAGGTTCGCGATGCCTCTGGACCCCCAGAGAGTATATGGATAACTTAAAATTCTTGGCAGATGGCATTCTAGGTTATATAGTTTATTATTCTATAAGTGCTAAGTTTAACACTTACCACTGTTTGTTTTCTGGTGTGTGTTCACCAATTTGAACTCCTTTCCACTCTACTCCAAAAATGGCAAAGGAAGGAAACTCTTAAAGCATCCATTAGTCCTGTGTAGGTGCACACACTGAACAAGTGAGCTGCTCACTAACAGCCGGGGCCTTCCTTCCCACAGCTGCTGTTCTTCAGTGAAGGCCAAGAATGGGCAAACCTCCCCACATCTTTCAGCTGGCTTTCTTCAGGGACTGGAGAAAGCCTAGTTCCCTCGGTGTTGAAAAGACTCTTGTCTCTCACACAGCAGAGACTCCTCCTACTGTCACTCTTTGCCTGGGGGACTATTTTCCAAAACTAATTTCCCTAAGCAAATAGCTAATCCAGGGCTGTGACTACAAGTCAAGGTTCATCCCTCGAGAGCTATAAAGCTAATATTTCTCAAGAGTTGGGGGATGGGAGTGGATGGTGGTTATGTTGGCCTTGAAAGGGCTATTTGCCTTCATGCATCCTAAGAGAGCCATCAGGTGGCCTCAGGCATGTCGAAGACATAAGAGTCAGGTTATATTTAAACACACAACGCTCAGCTGAACCCTGTTTAATAACTTGTCTGTGTTTGTTTTGCCTGATGCATCCTTTTTCATACTGAAAGAAATGATGATGTAAGATTCAGGAGCAGATTAATAACTCTAGTAACCTGGGGCCTTTGATTTAACAGGCAGTGCCCAGGGGACTGCTTAACCCTTGTTTTCTTTTGAGCATAGTTTATGTTTTAGTAGCCAATGGAAGGGTGGCCTTCTGACACGTACAACTTCAGGTTCTACAGGTCCTCTTCATGGCTGACCCAAATATGGACAAATGAAGGATTCTACCACTTAGAGGAAATGCACATGTGAGCATGTGCGTGCACGTGTACACACACACACACACACACACACACACACACACACACACACACACA
>OU015743.1:82491763-82522033 GCA_907169655.1 Acomys percivali | reverse complement strand
ACACACACACACACACACACACACACACACACACACACACACACACACATGATTGGTTCCCTGTTCTGCTTTTGTAGGGTTATGTTACATTGTTTGTGAGTGGATAATTTCCACCGTTCCACCCCTGACAGCAAAGTGTCTGCCTGTAGTACCCCACATGTATTCCAAAACATTATTCTCAGTGGACACTGTGACATCCTCTTTTAGGGGCCATGCTTAGAGTTATGCAGTCTCCAAGAAGCCCAGCTAAAGTCACCTCTGCATGTACTTATCCACAGGCACACCTCTCACTTTTCTCACTGCTGCGACCCAACAGCAGAAAGAAAGCAACTCAAGGATAAAGAGCTTATCTGGACTCAGGGTTCGAGGAGATAGTCTGTGATGACCTATCTTGGTTAGTCAACTTGACACCCCTGGGAAAAGCAGATCTCCATTGAGGAATGACCTGCAGCCGACTAGCCCATGAGCATGTCTGTGTGGAAGTTTCTTGTTGATTGATATGGGGGGCCCAGCCCAGTGTGGGCAGCGCTACTCTTGGGTCGATTGGCTTTGGCTGGATAAGAAATGTGCTGACCGAGATCAAGCCAGTAAGTAGTCTCCTTCCATTGGTTTCTGCTTCAAATTCCTGCCTTGAGTGCCTGCCTTTAAGTTAAAATACCTTGTCAAGGTATTTAGCATACTAACAGAAGGCAAACTAGAGCACAATCCATCATGGCATACTATCAGGAGCAGGAAGTGGCAGGACACATTGTATCCCGTGGTCAGGAAGCAGAGAGGAAATTACTAGTAATTAGTTAGATTTCTCCATTTTTCTGTCTTACCTAGTCTGGAACTCCAGCCCAAGGCATGGTGTCTAACATGTGCAGCATGGGCCTTCGCTCCTCAGTTAAACCTCTTTGGAAAGTCCCTCACAGACATACCCAGAGATGGAGTTTCTCAGGCCATCCCATTAGAGTAGATTTGTGCCATTTCAGGAATAGATGCTGTCTATGTAGATAACTAGGCAAGTAAGTAGGTGAATAGGTGGATATGGATGACTTCACCTGTTCTGCTAGAGCCCATTACTTAGGGTGACTACAACAAATGTTTAGAGCCAGGATGTCCTTCTAAGTTGCTTGATAGCACTCTTTAATTGTTCGCTGAATTCTAGCTCAATATTTACACGCATTCAAAGAGTGCCATACGTGCCACTTTATTTGCTGATTCATCCAAAATATTTAATGAGTGCCATATGTGCCCAGGATGAAAAAGCAAAGCCTAGTCCTAGACCTCAAGGAGCTGCAGCCAGTCAAAGAGACAGGTAGGGAAATAATTGCAGTCCCACTAGATAAATGCTATAATGGAGGCAGGCTTATATATAAACCATGAAAGATCAAGTCCAGCAAGGGAATTAAGGATTTGTCTGAGCCAGGCTCCTAAATATCAGTAGGCCCAGTCATGTCATATATTTCATGGCCTGGATTGACATGTCGAAATCTGGAAACAACTATACTGATTTAGCAAGCAGTGGAGAGTTTGTAAATAAAGCCCACGACTCTGTGATTTTTTTTTTCACATTTCTGAGGGGTAGCCTTTGGTCGGGGAAACATCTACCTGAGGCAGATGAATGCTGACTGCTTTGACTTCTCAATAATCTCATCCCTTTCTTTTGAGCCCAGGAAACAATAACAAACATGATATTTCATACAGAACAGCTTCATCTTCAGCAGAAATAAAATTACAAACGAAATACCTTTCATGCCCATGTAACTCGACCATTCTTAATACCCCAGTAATTTCAATGTGGAAATATGGAAGAGAAACACATGGCCAAGAGCAGTGGATATCAGATATACAGATTCTGATTAAAACATGGTCTCGAGACAGGTACGGAGGGGATGGCAATTTGTGGGAAATCAGAGGGTCTTTGTCTTAGCCTGCTCTCTCCTGTTAGCAATGAGACTGGACTTCTATCCTGATATAGGTGCATTGAAGGTAGTTTGGAAAATGTGGCATGTCTTGCCTATGGGAGGAAGGGTTATGAGCCTGACTTTCAACCCCCACCTCAGGGTCTAGAGAAGTCAGTACCCTCCTGAGAGAAACATAAGCAATGAAGAAAAGAATCTGTTTTATTCTGTGATATCTTTGCCCTGATTAGGCTAGACCTCCTTTACAGCAGTACGTGTGAACTGTGTTGTTCATGTTGCGAATTTGGGGAACATTCAAAATAGAGTATTGCAGTGTGTTTTCCTGGCTTTACGGTTGTGAATGCACCATGCAATTTTTATTTACTCTGAAGTTGAAATCATGACTCGGACTCATGAAATTTACTTCTTGGCAAAATTACAAATAAAAGCACTTTTACAAAGTGCTCTCCAATTTCTAACATAATCCATGAGTCTTGTATCATGCAAAGAGACTTTTTGTGGGCAGGGTGCAAGTCACTTGTTTTTGCAGTATTGATAACTATAAGCAAACTAAGTAGAAGATTTATCCTACTGTTTCAAAACGACTTTTCAAAAGAAGTATGCTTAGAGTATTTTACCAGGAAATTATGCATGCAAATGCAAGTGCTTAACAAATAATAAAATATGAGAAGTGCTGGATACTCAGGCATGAGAGAAACTTGCCTCTGTCAGATTGACCTGTAAGGATGTCTCTGGGCCATTTTCCTGGCTCCTAATTGATAGAGGAGGGCCCAATGCACAGTGTGGCACTGTTGTAAAGAAAGCTAGCCAAGCACCCTCCAGAGGGGTCAAGTCAGTAAGCAACATTCCTACAGCATCTCTGTTTGTGCTTGGCTTCATTAAGTTCTGGACTGCAAGGTCAAATAAACACTTCCCTGCTTCCCAAGTCACTTCCAATCATGGTAATTGTTTATCATAACAACAGAAAACAAACTAGAATGGTATTTGTGTAAAATATAAAGGTAGAAGGTATCACCCAGTTGGAATCTTCCATTTCACAGATGAGTAAACAGAAGCCCAAACAACCTTCATCATTCTTGACCTGTCCGTCAAACCAGAACACAAAGATGCTGACTTTTACTTTGATGGTTTTTCTGACATCTTAACATCCAGAAATCCAAGTGTGTCAGAAGCAATAAGCCTAAATTAAACTTCCTCATCTTCTTTGTCCTGAAGTTGTATCTCAGTATTAAAAGTTTTTCTTTTACTTCCTCCATATTTACACATCTCCATTTTGAGTTACTGTGAGGCATAAGGAACAAGTCATCAGTGCTCAAGTCCAAATCCAAAACCCAGAGAGTACCTTCTGAACTCTGCATTTGAGCATGGGAATGAATAGAAACTCTGAAAGTTAGGGAATGAGAGAGGGAGCTAGATGGCCACACTGTTTTTTGTTTTGTTCTGTTTTGTTTTTAGATAGTTAAATGTAAAGGACTACATTTACTGACTATGTTTAGAAGCCTCCACTGAACCTTTCCTTCTTGAAGGTGTTGAGTGTCTGAAGGTGCAGAATTGATCAACCATGAAATGGTGACCTAATGTCAACTTGCAGAGACTTAGTATAATAATCTCCATGCCCTAAGGCCAAAGCACTCAGGCCGGCGCTGGCTCTTTCATCCTTGCTCACACTACAGTCATATTTCTTTCTTAGTATTTCCTCTTCACATTGTGAGGCTGCTGACATTGATAGATAGCAGGGGAGAAACTGAATTAAAAAAAAAAAAAAAGAGAGTGAGAGAGAGAGAAAAAAAAAGAGGAAACGTGTTCTGTACTGTTGGCTCAAAAATAATGTGCGTGTAGAGCTCTCTGGGAGCCCGCCTGCCTGCTCCTCACCTTTCTTCCTGAGCTGCAGCTGCTGACAGCAGGCACCACTGAGCTACAATTTGGCCACATTTGGCTCATGTATATTGTGATAAACAGGAAGCCCATAGTATTTATTTTAGAGGTCCATTCAGTGAGGTAAGCATTCTTGACTTGTGTATACGTGCTGTGAATGGAAGGCTGCAGATGCATGCCGCACAATTAACATGGCTGTATGATTTCTGCTCCACGCAGGTGTGAGGTCTTAAAACCCATGGAAGGAGTGTGTTGTTAATGGCCTATCTATAATTTTGAAGAAGTCTTCAATGGAAGGCGCTTGTGAGACACATGGCCAGTCTGTAAGTAAACAGAATGTGAGTCTTAAGCAAAGAGTTATGGCTTTTAAAATTGTAATGACCATTTTTGTTGTAACCTGAGTGTCTGGAAATTTCTCAGTCTCTGTACCAATTTTTAATGATTTTAAACCTTATGAATTAAGTGGTGCACCATTTCATCAGCCTAACCTAATTTATGTCTCTTCTTAGAGGTATCAGCTATCAAAAGTAAAGTCGGAGAGGAAAAAGCCAACCTTCAGTATTATGTAATTACACCAATATGTACAGCATAATTTTAATTTTAATGCTTAATGCATTTTCCTCTGCCTCAAGGAAAGCATATTGTCTCATGAAACTTGAAATTAATTCCTGGTTTAGATTGATTTATATGGATTTTCTTTATAGTATATGTATGTATAGTATAGTAAATGTATGTTTGATATGGAAGTTTCATAGTCTGACAAGCTCTCAAATGGGTTTCAAATAAAGGAATCCTTGAGGTATACCTGACGTTTATCTTATGAGTAGGAGAGGAAAGGTCTAGAAACTTTGTGCAGGTCCTTTCCAGAGGAAAATTTATCAAGGCTTACAAATGGCTGTTTCTCACTGATTTCAGCAGATCCAACATCTGAGTTATTTCAGTGAGTTAAAGCTGCTTCCTTAGACAATTTCACTAGCAGTATTTGGGGTAGGATACAGGACTTTGCGTTGAAGGTGCCCTGCTCATATCAAAGTGCTTTCACTCCTATGATTTCACAGGCCAGCTTTGTGCACAATGGAATTATCACAAATGCAGAGTATGATCTTTAGTAATGCTGTTGTGGTCCCTTTAAGTGTGTGCTTTACAAGGCCCTTTGGTGTTAGGCAATAAGCACGGACTGCTAATGGATACAGATTTTAACAACCCATGGTCAAGTGCTATCACGTAGTTTTAGTTGCACTGTATGCAATTACATAGTGGACTTTATGGATCCTGGAAGTCGTCCTCTGAGGTAATTCAGACAAAGCACTTCAGGACTACTTTGTATGGTGTAGCTTTTACTCTTAAACAGGAAACAGACATCCCTAACCTATTTAGTCATTTATTGTATTTAAACTCCTACTATGAGTCAGTGATGTTTGATTTTATTAAAGTACTTACATAATTCATATAATATCAATGAAAAATAATACCACCAACAACTTAATACTGTCTTTTTGCTATAGAGGCAAGTTGACATGTTGGGGAATCTGACACGTTTAACAACTTTTTCAGAGATATATTGGCTTGGTGACCACATTTTACCTTTTGCCAATCCTAATATAAGAATGAAGAAATTAAGATTCGGAAGTAAAATAAATAATATGTAAATAACATAAGGATTCAGAGATATGCTTGCCTTTCACTGAAAATATCACATTGCATAAATTTTGAAGAACTCTTCATTGTGTGTATTCATGGTTCTGTACTGCAAATACATTGTACAAAACATGTATTGGCCCCTGTACGCTCTTATCTCCTGTTCTCCCTCCCTCTCCCGCTCAGTCCCTTCAGAGCAAAAGAACATGTTTACTGGGCAACATAATTACATGTCATTTTGTTCTTTTTCTTTTTCTTTTTTTGATTACATGAACATGAAGCAGTTTTTGCTCTCAAGCAGAAGTTGACTAACCAACATACAAACACGGGCAGGGCCACTTCTCAAAAACACATGCCATGCGGTGTTGATTGCTGAAGCCTTTCTTGGCAATTTGGCTCCTGTGTGCTCAATCAGGGATGGCCATCTTTTCGTCAAGAGCTCCTGTGTACATGTTTGGGGTGGCCTCACTTCCTTTAGCGCTCAGCTTCCTCCTTCCTTCAAAAAACAAAACAAACAAGCAAACAAACAAACAAAAAAAAACAGCCTGCAAATGGCATGAGGACCTAGAACTTGGCTGAAAGTGTTGGCATTACCTAGGACAAAAGAGGAGGAGTCTTGAACTCACAACAAGAGCATTCACATTGCAAGCAGGATTAACATTTCCCTTGCCTGTTTTTCTTATAGCAAGTCAACTGTTTTTGAGGCAAACAAAAAAGTATGTTGTATCCCTTGTACATGGGCTGTGGACATGTGGCCCATGTTTCATGTGCTGAGAGAGACAATCATCACAATGCAATCCTGACAAGTGAGCGTGTCTATATTAGCCCACCCTGTCACCAAGCACAAATCTCCTCACCCTGGCAATCCTCTCACGTTCTGTCTTACTCAATACTTTCCAGTGTCCATCTTCTGACCCCACAGAAAAACACTGCTTTCTCTTTCACTCAGGTCTGCCTAGTGCTCCAAAAGCTCACATATACTGAATCCTTACACCAAGTCCCTCGCTTCTGTTTTTGTTTCCCACTGTACCTGCAAGACACTTCAATGTGGTTGTAGTTAGGCAACAGGCTCCGCTTTTTACCCATGGCTAGTATATACTGCATATATGTTTTTTGAAAAATATTAAATATACTTATAAAGAATTTTTTGGGGAACTCTGATTGTTGCATCAGTAAAATAAAGAGAATGGAATCTATATAACCTCACCAATCTTCTTTTTAGCATTATTGTTATATAAATTTCTTATGGTCTAGAACCCTTTGTTCACAGAATTATACTTACTACTTTGCTCTCTGGAGTTATGTCTATTGTATATAGAATGATTCAATCCTTGTTCCCTAATATATTCATGAAAGAAGCCAGAACTTTTGCTTTTTCCATTACATTTTTTAAAAGAAGCTTTTGAGTGGGAATGGAAAGATACAAGCAAGGGGATAACAATCTGGATGTAATTAATAAATTAAAAAAATTAAAAAGTCTTTTGAATGAATTTATACACAAAGCTAAGTAAGTATCAAAATGTGTGTGTTGCTCAGCACATAAAATAATCAATATAAGACTATGAAGCTCCTGTGACTCCATTCTCTTTGGTTCTTTGCTCTGTGCATAGAGGACTATGATAAGACAGGAAGCGGGGGAAGAGGTCCCCCTCAGTCACAGTCATAGGGAGGGGAATGAGGGGAAAATGGGAGGAAGGGAGAAATGGGAGGATACAAGGGATGGGATAACAATTTAGATGTAATATGAATAAATTAATAAAATATATGAAAAAACAAAACAAAATGAGAACTGGCAAAAGTAGACAAACAAACAAACAAACAAGCAAACAAAAGACAGGAAGAGCCGATGGCACCTCTGGGTTGGGCGTAGAGTGGACAGAAGTGTAATCATCCTTCTTTTAGCCCCTGACTGCTGGTAAGCACAGGAAGTCCCTCTGAGAGAGACTGAGAGATGTGTCCTTGTCGTTTTCAGTGGGTAGGATAACTGTGCTTGAGACACTTCTAAGCCACTGCGCCCAGAAACTTAACAGTGGCTACACCACTGAAGAAAATCTCTCTGCCTCCCCTGACAATTATAACTGCCCATAACATCCTTGGGTTCAAGTAGGGGCCTCATTAGCTCCTCCCACCTCCACAGCAGGGTGTTGACAGGCACCATCTTGTGAGGTAATCATGGGTGCTATGAGTTCTTAGAGGTAGATTTCTCCACATCAGACTCAGCAACTATAGGATAGAAATGATGATAGTTCTTTTTTTTATTCAAAATCTTAATTTTGCAGTTCAAGTGAAACCATGATTCAAACATTCTTTGAACACTAAAAAGTGCAATATAATTGGAATAAACTTTTTACTGGACCTATCTCTAGAAAGGGCTGGAGCAAAGACCCAGCAGTTAAGAACAATGGTTGCTCTTTACAGGAGTCCTGGTATAAAACATTATCTGATCACCCTGAAACCTACAAAACAAGAGAAAAAACCCAAAATTTAAAAATAAAAATTTCATACGTATGCCATGTAGTACAAACACCAGCGTGCGCACACACACACACACACACACACACACAGATGCTCAAGTAGAGTGCTGGTGACTGGCAGGAAGGACTAGGGCTGAGCCACTCTCTTATAAAACCAGGTAACTTACTATAATCTAGAAAGTTCCAAAGGATTGTCTTCTAGACCTCCTGGGAATACTGGCACTTTAGGGTTCCATTGTAATTCTTGAAATTCAAATTTGGCTCCTTTAAGTTAAGGTAAATTTGCATTGCTAAGGACATTTTTTTGTTTGACTATTGAGTTTTGCAAGAAAAAAAAAATCATTAACTAAAACAAGCCTTTACCTTGTTCTTAGACTTGAGGATTCTAGAAATAAAAGATGACTTTGAAACAAAATGGAAAAAAATCCATATTATCTTATTAATAGGAACAAGCATGGCCAGTAATGACACTCACTGGAAGTTATAATATAAATTTGATATAAATACTAGCCACATTAAAAGTCAAACTAGGGAATGGAGAGGTGGCTCTGCAGTTATGGCACAGATTTTTATTTGAACAGACTAGGCTAGTGTGAGCACATTATGAGAGCCCAGACTGGTAGACAGCCATGGTTGAACTAGCTGGACCACAGCCTGGCTACCACTCTATATAATAAACCATATATATATATATATATATATATATATATATATAATGCATGTTACACACATTACATGTGTGTATGTATGTGTGTGTGTGCGCGTGTATTACATATTCCTTCTATTAGTCCTATCCCTCTAGCGAGCCCTGGGTACTACAGGAGATTAGCCCTTGATGTGCCACCACCTAAATTGCAAGTGTCTTGATGGAAGAGCTAATAACGAACATCTGTAATTGTTTCCTAGCACTTAAGGGCTTTTCTGTAACTAATAGCCGAGGGCTGTTGCTTTAGTGCACTGGGTTTCTTCTCCCCCTTTGTCGGTCTGAGAGTGTAAGAGTGTGCGCAGTTAGTACCGGGTAGTCAGGCATGCAACTGGGGTAGTTTGACCCAGTCACCATGGGCCCAGACTAAACACATGCCAACTTGAACCCAGGAAGGTGGAGCATGGGAAAGACAGCCCAAATTATCGATGGTGGCTCAGGAGGCAAGGGCAAAACACGCCTGGGATCATCCCCCTATATTGCGATGAGGAGTGGGGAAGGGATTCAATTATGCAAGATTTCAATTAATGTCTTCAAGAAATCTATTTCTGAGCTTCAATTTAATTTGTAGAAAGAGACCATAAGACATATATTGCTCAGTCCATGGAGTGAAGAAATGAGATCATATGTGCCAGAGCACTCTGTGCTCTATAGAGTGACGCAGGCAACACCTCGTGTTAAACCTTGGGCACATTTTAGTGGGAGCAGGATATTTGAAGTAGGACAGACCTGCTCCATTTCCATTCTGCTCTTAGGCTGGTGTCTTAAAATCCCTGAGCCATAGTTCTTTCTCATTTGCAAAGTGGGGACTAATGCTTGTGTGAATAGACACAATATAAGCTATGAGGGGGCAGGAAGAGAGTAAACTCAGATTCTGCAGCCTGCCTCTGAGCACACACCTGGACCGAGATACTCAGGAAGAGCCCAGTCCCAAACAAGCAGAGGGCCTCTGCTGGGCCAGTTTTCATGTCTGACAATAAACTGATATCCAGGGGGTACTGAGAAGACTTATTGGATCCTGTGGGTGGCTGCTAAGACTGACACGGAATTCATGCCCTCTTAGTGTTTTTTGTTACTACTAATACTACCCCAAACAGTCGGTAAGAACATAACAATATTTATTTATTGAAATGTATTTGACTAGGGGAGTAATTAAGTGGCCGTGTCTTAACTGATGTGCAACAGGCACTTACTTATTCACAGGGCTAAGTTGAAGTTATAATTTGGGAGCTCGGGCTATGCTGGAAAGGATGAGAGAAAACTTTTCATGTCAGTGGGTCAGTCTAACCACTCACATGAAGAAAGCATATCCTTGGGGCTTGCAAGAAAAGGACCAGCCAAGTTCAAACTGGGCACCAGGTTGTAATAGCCGTTGGATGCTGTTAGGTAAAAGCTGAAACCCAGACGGGAAAATTACTCCAGGGGGCAGGACAGTGGCATGTTTATCTTTGCAAGGCCAAGCGCAGTGACAAGCTGCTGCTCATGGGCACCCAGTAAACGTTTGTTTGTCTGAGCCGGCCAGCATCGTGTGTTCTGGTGTAGCTCACTTTGTCTACACGCACCAAATAAATGGAGTGTGACAAAGATGGAAATTGTTTGTGACTGGTGTTGGAAAGAAGGAGAGTGCTCTACCCACTACGAGGAGCTATCTGTTGGCTGCCTCTGGTCAGCACTCTCACAGCAAAGATGCCACTGAGGCTCTCTTTTCTGCGCAAACACATTTTGAGACTTGATTGTTCTTTTAAATACTGGGATGTAGGATGATTAGTTAAACTCTTTTTTAAAAAATTACCCCAGCCAGACGTGATGATACACACCTAAAGTCTCAGCTCTCATCTGGTGAGACAGAAAGATCACAACGTTGAGCCAGCCTGAACTACATAGTGAGGCCTTTAAAACAAAATGCAAAGCCCAAAGAACAAAGCTAACAAACCAACAAAAACTCAGTGCACTACTTTGCTGCAGTGAGAGGTAGTGGTGATTTCCATCAGTCACCAGTGCTAACCCCTGAAGCTGCAACATTAAGAGCCACACGGTTGGGTGGAACAGACACCTGAGGTAGCATGCTTGTATGCAGACACAGTGACGAGCGCTGGGTCATCCTCTCCAGGAAGGTATTGGTAAGTGGCTCTAAAATGCTCAATTTCCCCTTCCAAGAGTTCTCCATCCTCCAGTCAGGCTAGCCTGTCAACCTCAGCAGTAACTTTTCTTCTGCTGCCTTGCACTGTCCTCATTTTTAAGATGGAGAATTTGGGAGATGAGTTCTTCTGATTTGAACTCCAGTGCCATTCTTTGGGTGCTCAGTGAACTCGGCAATTGATATTCATAAATCGTTTCTATCACAGTGACTCTGTCTATCACCAATGAGTGCACGGGACCCATCATGCATCTGGCGTCGGCATGAGCTCAAGGGTTTCCCCACAGTTCCCGGAGTGCATCTGAGTGGAACGAGACGAACCGCTATGTTCTAAATTCTGCTTTTCTTTTCTTTCCTTCTCCTCTGCCCCTTTCCCTGAGTCCTTGTTCATCATTCGGTCAATGGATATTATTATTCATGGAGCTTTGACCTTTCTTGCAACCCTAATGTAGTGATGGTTGTACACTGGGTCCCACCCTGCTGTTTGTCTGGAGTTTATCCGTGCTATCTATCCTCTTTAGCCCTCCTATGACTAATATTAAAGGATGCACAGAAGATGCTAAAGAAAAATGCCTTCATCCTGTGCCTGAGGCACAGACTGTGGCACTTGGAAGCCACGTTCACAAATCCTTTGTAATTGCCCTCTTTCAAAGAGGGACCTCGTTCACAGAACTCCTTGGGAAGGCCTCTGTAGACCCATGCCCTTGAGTGTAGTCTGGGCCTCATGACTCACTTCTAAGCAGGAAAAAGGAAGACATGATAGCAAGCCACTGTGGAGTCTAGGTCAGGAAAGCCACCGTGGCTTGGATTATCCTCTGTGAGAGCCAGCTCTGTGGCCAGGGCAACAGGTCAGGACCTGCAGCCTTCGGAAGGAACCATGTGAGTGAGCCAAACTGAGAACAGACTCCAAAATGATAGTAGCTCTCATAAAACACTATCCGATAATAAATGTGTATTTTAAAATGTCCATTTCTCTACCTATCTATCTACATCTATACACACACACACACACACACACACACACACACACACACACACACACACACATATATATTTGTGGTGCCAGGGATGAACCTAGAGCCCTGTGCAAAGTAAATGCAGATGTACTACTAAGCTGAATTACTCAGCCTAGTGTCTGGTAATGTGCTAATTTCTTGGGTAATTTGTTACACAGAGATAGACAACTAATAGAGTGAATCTACCAACCTATTTTTTAAAAAATTAAAATTAGTAAAATACTCTGGCCTTTTTTAGAGAGGTATTTTATTTCTAATTATGTGTATGTGTGTGGATATGAACACTCGGTGCCCTTGGAGGTCAGAGGTGTTAGATCCCCCACAATTGCAGTTATAAGCAATTATGAGCTGCCTGATGTAGGTGCTAGTATTTGAACTCAGGTCCTATGTAAAAGCCCCTTCTCCAATTCAAAATACTCAGTACTTTTGAACAAAAGAAGTGAAGCTTCTTTTACATAAATAATTACATTTAAATAATTATATACATGCAGTGCCATACATAGAATTAGTAATTATAGCTCTTTTCATTTGTTTTTCTTTTTTTGTTAACTGTATACAGTCAGAAGTCAATTTATTTATATTTTCTTCCCTTCCCCAAAAGAACCTTTTTCCCAAACAATAAGCCCTTTGAACTGCTAATTAGCATAGTTTTTTTCCCCTATCCTGTGCTGTCAGTCCTAATTTGAAAGTCTGTTTGCCTAAGATCCTGATCTCTTTTAGGACAGACGTGGGATGGGGTGGGGGCAGCCCCCTGCCTCTGGTGCTGAGGCCCTCTCTTCTGCACTGTTGCAGATGGGCAAAATGTTTTGGTTAAATGAATAAATGAATGAATGAATGATTGAATGAATGAATGAATACAATTGCCTGGAGTAGAGTTTTGTAAACAGAGGGACATCTTCACAAGCCCTAGCCTAGCAGGGCATCTCTCCTGGCTTCAGGGTATCCAGCTCAGAGCTGCTGGGTGCTTCTGCGGCTCATGAAGGTGGGGGAGACCTTGCTTTGACAAATCCTAGGAAAGAAGCCACATGGACTGGAATTCCCACATTTGCCACAAGTTGATCAGAGGAAGAAAGGAATTTTGGATCTATGCCTGTATAAAAATAGGCCTGTAAGAGAAATTAATAATAGAGATTAATTCAACCTATGTAACCTAGTGAAACTAACTGGACAAAATCAGTTAATACATATCAAAGATTTTAATCACATTTCTCTTCCCCCTGCCCCCAAATAAGCAGTATTTATTGAAGAAGTTTTTCCATGGTGGCCTTAAGTTAAACTAGGTGACTGTAAATCAAATTAATTTTTATTTTTAGGCTTTTGTGTTTTGTTGTCTTTCCTCTTGTTTTATTGACAGAGTCTCAAACAGCCCAGGGTAGCCAAGGCCTGGAACTCCTAATCTTCCTTTCTCAGCCTCCTTACCCTCCATGCCCAAATGCTGGGGTTACACCATACCATACCAGGTTCTTTCAGTATATCAGATTTAGACTGTAAATATATATATATATATATATATATACATATATATATGTTATATGTTCCTGTAACATAGATACACATGCATACATACATATGTAGATAAACACATACATATATGTTCATGTAACTCTATATATTTACTCCTATCTCATATTAAAGCAATGACTGAACTTTGGTTCACAACAGTAGGACTTGGAGACTACCTGTGAGGGTTGTGGAGGGAGTCGGCTGGAAAGGCAAACAGCTAAAGGTGTGTGTGTGCTGAAGTCCCAATGCAGCTACAGCCTAGCTGTGTGCCAGCCTCTGGTCATTTCCAAGCTAGCATCTTTACCTCCAAAATAGGGATGCCATGTAGTCTTCACTCCAAATCTACAGAGGACTTTTCTAAGGCTCTCACCAATGCTAAAACCTTCTGGCTTTGGCTCAAAGATATTGAGTATTTCACTAGTTTTATTGGGAAAGCATTGTATTAGCCATCTACTGTAGTGTAACAAACGATTCCAAACTGGTGCTGTAACAGACACTGGGGCAAGGAGTGTAGCTCAGTTGCACAGCCTAGGCTTAGTCCAGTCTTCTACAAAATGTCAAGGATTTGCAAGTACGTATGCACACCCTTCTGTGTACTTCGAATCATCAGGAGCCTGCTGTGGCCACGCGTGTAGTCCCGAGCCAATTGGAGGCTGAGACGAGAGTCCTATGTGCTTGGGCAATGTATCAAGGCTTTGTTTCAAGCATTAACTATTCAAAATCACTAGAGTTTTATAATACCAAGGAAACCGTAAATGGTGGTTGTATTAGTTGGAGAATGATGACGAGAGAAAGAGTATACATATGTTCAGCACAGAAACTCTTATTTTCCTAAATGTTTTCCATCCAGTGTTCGGTTTAGCATCATTAGGTACAGAAAGAGAGGTTTATCTCAATTGTGATCATCAGAAGCTCATGGCTGTCTTTATTAAGCACTGTAGCAACACACACACACATGACAAATACATGCACCTTCTTCCATGCAGCACAGCTGTAATGAAACCCACGAAGTCCTCTGGTTCTTCCCAAAGTTTTTTTTCCACAAAAGAAAAAAGTATTGTTCATGTTATTATTATTA
Organism: Acomys percivali; assembly: GCA_907169655.1. NCBI lineage: Eukaryota > Metazoa > Chordata > Mammalia > Rodentia > Muridae > Acomys > Acomys percivali. The sequence goes on along the minus strand of OU015743.1, from coordinate 82,507,702 downwards.
TTTCTTGGCAACATATTATTAGGCTTTCCTACGGGATCCTGGGAAATAAATGTATTTTCTAATAGCTGATTTAATTTACATTTTTTCCTTTTGAAATACGGAATTCAAACTGTGAGCCAGGATGCCATCTTAACACAAAACAGTTGTCAACAAATCTTTCGAAGGATCATCTGCTCTGTTTGGGACACCAAATGAAGTCTGTAGTTCTAGTAGATCATCAACAGAGGGAGAAAGAGATGTCACTGGCCTAGTGCACACAGTGTGTCCTGGAATTCGAGATGACCGCATTCCAGTGGGCCCTGTGAGGGTTGTTACTACTGTGGGAATAAGGGTGCATTAGTGATTTTTGAAAGTTGCATTAACTTTATTCACTGTTTATTCAACTTTATTCAGTGTTCGGTGGATGGCCTCTCTTGATACATCTCATGGCAGTTGGTCAAATGCTGATATTGCTTTGGAAAGCCAGGTCTGAAATTCTTTGGTTTTTGTTTGTTTACTTGTTTTTATTTTTTCGAGATAGAGTTTCTCTGTGTAGGCTTGACTGTCCTGGACTCGCTTTGTAGACCAGGCTGGCCTCAAACTCACAGCGATCCTCCTGCCTCCGCCTCACTGAAATTCTTATAATATTCTCAACTAATCTTAAAAGGTGATTATAAATACTAAAGCTATACATATACATATATACATACACATATGCATGTGTGTATATATATATATGTGTGTGTGTGTGTGTGTGTGTGTGTTTTTAAGTTTACAGCTCTATCATTTTAAAAATTTACTTATTATTTGTACCGTATTCTGCCAGCATGTGTGGTTGTCCACCAGAAGAGGGCACCAGATCTCATTATAGATGATTGTGAGCCACCATGTGTTGCTGGGAATTGAACTCAGGACTTTTGGAAGAACAGACAGTGATCTTAACTTCTGAGCCATCTCTCCAGCTCCACAATTTTATCATTTAACGAAGCATTAATTATGTATTAGCTTGTTGGAGACATTGCTCTGAGAATGCTTTGATGTGTATGCAAAGCAATGGCATTGATAATCGAGTTCTTCATATATTATGTATCTTTAAGTCATTAAACCAATTAGCAGTCCTTGAATATTACACATTAAAGGAAGGGATGGAACTGGTTTCTTGACAGCACGTTTCCTGTTGTTAGGTTGGACCTGTTATGACAAGGAATAAATAACAAGTGTGAGATGCTGAAGTGGGTCCTGCTCTGAGGACTCCACGTGTGCTATGCTAGCTCATTATCACCTGGTGAAAATCTTCTGGAGACTCCTGTGTAGAGAATAAGGTGAGATGGGATTGACTCGAAAATCCCTCCTAAGGCTGAGATTTCATGACCTTAAGATTTATTGCCTCCTGTTTGATGAAAGAGAGGAAGTGAGGCTGTAAGACTCAAGGTGGCTTTTCCATAGCTGGGGAGTAAAAATGCTTAACACTCTCTGCTGTCCCTGTGGGGTTTACATAGACTTTTAAAAAAAACTCCCTATGTTCTCCCAGAAAGGCTCACATAACACACTTACAAATTAGAAATACTTTGAATATTTCTTTCATTCTTTCGAGCCCTCGGCCAGCTCTCAAGTCTAGTAAAAATCCCTTAATTCTTTAAAGTCTAGAAAAATTACTCATTGATTTGTTATTAAGTTGGGTAAACTAGGCTGGTTGTAAGTTAGCTTGGGGCTAATCCTGGTGCCTTTCTAGCTCCTTTGCCTTTGTCTTCTTGTTTACAGATGCTCAGCTGGATTGTTTTGGATCTGATCTTAGAGTGGGAAGTCCTCAGTCATTATGTGGTCAACAAATAATCATTAAAAAACACCTTTGAAAATACGTGCAGCTTTTGGAGAAATCAAAACATGGTCTTGCTTGTGAAATGTTTGGGAACTATTAATCTATGGCTCACAAAGCCATTCCTCTATTTTGACTGGGGAAATAAATATATTTAGACTTTTGTGGCTTAAAAAATGTGTGAAAAGACAACAAAGGTCTAATTTCCAAATAAAGAACTCAAACCAGTAAACACCAACAAACAAAATAACTCAATTAAAAAAAAAAAACGGGTTACAGAGCTAAACAGAATTTTTAACAGAGAAATCTCGAATGGCTGGGAAGCACTTAAAGAAATTCTCAATGTCTATATTTCTTTCTTTAGTGGTTTCTATAATTAAGGGATTCTAAGTGATGCCTGCAAATGCAAGACACTTTGCCATGCAGTCTACTGCTAGACGTTTCTGTAGAGAGTTCACAAACCAAGTTGTATATTGTTTTCAACATATTTGTTTAACTTGATTCTTTACATATTCATGGATCGCTGTGAGTTCGAAGCCAGTCTGGTCTACAAAAGGAGTCCAGGACAGCCAAGGCTACACAGAGAAACCCTGTCTCAAAAAACCAAAAAAAAAAAAAAAAAAAAAAACCTGCCCATCAGTACTGTTAGAAATCAGAGAGTTGTTTTTTGAGACAAGGTCTCACTGTATGACCCTGGTTCCCTGGAACTTACTACATGGGTCTGGCTCAAACTTAGAGAGCTCTACCTGCTTCTGCCTCCCAGTGCTTGGATCAAAGCCATATGCCACAAGGTCTGACCAAATTAGATATAATATTACTCTTGGTTTCATGTGAGAGAAACACAATTGATATATCTGAAACATAACGAGAGAATTATTTATATTCAGCTAATTTTTGTAGTTTTTCTTGTTGATGTCTGCTATTATCAACTATTTATACTACATATGTTCACTTTTATTATTCACTTGCACCCATCATTAGTTATGTCACATTCTCATTGGCTTAGAGTTTTAAAAATAATATATTTATAATATATTTTGAGGATTTCATATATGCATACAATGTTGTCCTCAATAAGTATTTTTAAATACCTAAAAACATTTATTGATTCAATTTTTATTTTATGTATATGTCTGCACGAGTTTCTGCACAGTACGTGGGTGCAGGTTAGGTGCCTGTGGAGGGCTGAGGGCCTTGGATTCCTAGAATTAGAGTTATGGTTGGCTGTGAACTGCCTGGTGTGGGTGCTGGGAACCAAACCTAGGTCCTTTTCAATAGCAGCATGTACTCTTAACCTTTGAGCCATCTTGATGCCATCCAGCCCAGAAAATAGGATTTTCTTTTTCCTTTCAAAGAGTGATGATTTAAATGCATCACTAGAGAAATATTTATTATCTTCCAACCAGGGCCAGTCAGCCTATAATAAATATTTTTTTAACTTGAAACAGTCATAAGTTGAGATCCGTGGACCTCTGAGACCCAGTTTAGTCCTTGCAGCTGAGGATAGACGTGGAAACCACAGGTCCTTGTGTAAGTTCAGCATAAGGATGCATAAAACGTTACCTCACTGCTTGGTGGGCTGGCTTACTTTCCAGGCATGGATTAGGCAAACATTCACAGCCCCTGCTCTGTATTTCTGATCCTCATTACTTCAGCTGTGCTTAAGCCCTTTGAAAGAATTAGGCCTTTGGCCTAAGAGCTAGATCCTCTCACCCAGGCTGAACTCTGGCCCTGGGCTGCGGAGGTGGGAGAGGAAGTATGGCTTCTCTCTCTCTCTCCGAGGTGTGGTTCTTCTGTTTATTCTGGAAAGGAAAGACACAAGAGTCTCCTAAAGTGGATTAGGCATGGCAAGACAAGATGATAGATCCCCACTATAAACGCTCAGGCAGCTGTGAGCAGGCAGTATGTGTGAACTTTCTTACCTTCTTAAAAGTCTTGATAGAGTTGTAGCTAAGCCCTTAACGGTCAAAAAACAAACTGCCAATGAAGTTTATTTTCTTTTTTGCTGAGTTTTCTGGACCATTGTTCCGCTTGAGGGGCCCTGTTTGTTGGTTTTGGCTCCTCTTCCTTGAGGCTCTGCGCTCCTCAGGCACCCTTGCTGCACAGTGCTCAGGGCACCTCACAGAGCACTCCCAGACGCACTCAAGGCCTGAACTACTGCCCTACTTCCTGCCTGGGGTGGAGGAGGGGTGCCGATGGGTGGGTTTGTATCTGTAATGTAAATATGTAGCTGATTTGGGCGGGGAACCAGGGATATTTTTGTTTGTTCTCACACAAGTACCCTGTAGGAAGGCTCCCTTTAAATTTTCTGTGACTTGTGTGCTGATCTGATTTTCTGCTTTCGTGCCCCCTTTTGTCAAAAATTTAAAATATTTAATTCAGCATTAGCTGTGCTTGCAAGCTACACAGCAGAATAAAATCACATTACAAACATTGTAGTATTAGATTTTATCACCATTTATTTCTTAGCCTGTCCAGGGATTTCTTCATGTTCAATAGAACTAATTTGCAGTCAGACACCGAGGTCTTCTCGAAGACCAGCAGGCTCCAGAAACTAATTTATCCAAATAACCGATCCCTCCAAAGCCAGAGAGAGAGGGACACCAAAATGGCCCAAGAAGGCCGAACGCCCCTTTTGAAGTCTGGGATGTTTTGACTGACTTGGAGCAGGCGGCTAGAATGAAAGGGTAATTTTCAGTGGCCCAGGGGATTTTTTTCCTCCCTCCCTCCCTTCCTTCCTTTCTCTTTCTGTCTCTCTCCCTCTTTCCATTTTCAAATATTAGATAAAACAGAGAGAAAATGCTTGCTCTAATTTAGAAAGACTTCTTAAACTGGAAGCCAAAGAGACTAAGAAGAAATTCAATGGACAGAACAGAAGTTACTCACAGCCAATGATTGCTGAAAAGTGACAACCATTGCACGCTTAGGAAAAGAAAAGCCTAGAGTGGATGCAATTAGTCAACATATCTGTGCTTTCTGCACCTATAGCTAAAATGGTTTTTTTTTTTTATTATTTATGAAAAATGTTAATTACTTTGATTTGATGGCATCTACAAAACAATGCTGCATTTTAATCTTTGTTTTACTCAACAGACAGGAGGCTATCATACCATGGGTTATCTGTTTACTGGGAAGATTTTAAGACTATCATATGTTTAAAGTAAATTGTGTGTGAAGTGACACACAAGGATGCCGAAGAGTGAGACATGGTTTTAGATTGATAGCTCAGACAAGCTCAAAGGCATGTTGAAGAGATTTCTTCCTTATTATTGTACAGGTGAATATGCCTTGTCATCGGAAAAGAATAACACTTTTTAAACTAGCAATCTGTTGTGATCCCTTTTGGGGATCGAATGAACCTTCCACAGGGGTCACCTAAGACTATCTGAAAAAAAAAAAAAACAGATAGTTACATTAAGATTTATAACAGTAGCAAAATTACAGTTACACTTATGAAGTAGCAATGAAAATAATTTTATGATTGGGGGTCACCACAACATGAGGAACTGTGTTAAATGGCGGCAGCATTAGGAAGTTTGAGAACTACTGTTTCAAATAAAAGGCTAACAGGAACTGGAAGCCAAAATACAAACAGGAAATATATCATTGCCTGATGTACTCGATATCAATTATAGAGCTAGTGTGCACATCTATAGGACTTAAGAAACAAATATTGTAATTTAAAGTTCTGAGTTCAAATAGATGACAACTTAGATTTTTTATTATTATTATTATTATTATTATTATTATTATTATTATTATTATTATTATTATTATTATTAGTTTTTTGAGACAGAGTGTCTCTGTGTAGCCTTGGCTGTCCTAGACTCACTTTGTAGACCAGGCTGGCCTCGAACTCACAGAGATGCACCTGCCTCTAGATGACAACTTAGATTTCGAACTCAGGCTTTTTATAGCCATTTTAGAGAACTACAATGTTATTGGTGCATAAATGACGCCACAAGGACACCAATCCTGTAGCTGGCAAGTGCACATCTCATAATTAAGTGTGTAATGAGTTCATTTAAATGCAAAAAACAAAACAAAACAAAAACCCTATACGCGTTCTTGTTTGGGATTTTGTTCCTGACTTTTGGTTGCATCGGTCAGTACTCTGCTGTTGAGCCCTGCTCTCTAAATTTGGCTTTTAGTTTTGGTAGCAGTGCTCCATTTGATGGCCTGCTCCTGAAAAGCAAGAATAGTTAAGAGCCCCATATGTGACCATGTCCCCTGGATGGGGAGGCCTGGTGGCACTCAGAGGAAGGATAGCAGGCTACAAAGAAGAGACTTGATACCCTATGAGCATATACAGGAGGAGGAGGTCCCCCTCAGTCACAGTCATAGGGGAGGGTAGTAAGGGGAAATAGGGAGGAAGGGAGGAATGGGAGGATATAAGGGATGGGATAACAATTGAGACGTAATATGAATAAATCAATAAAATATATTAAAAAAAAAAGAAAATCCCCAAAGGCAGAGCCTTCTAATGGGAGGGGGTGTTGCCATCATTCCTAACCGATAGAGAAGAAATGCTACTGTCCCCTCATCTTTACATTGCCTTCAAGTTTTTCTTTTAGCTGATGAGAGTTGAGTAAGAAATGTCAACACTTTAATAAAGTTGTCTGAAACTGCCTTTGGAAGAGAAGGAAACTGAGCGGTGTAATAAGGGTTGATGAGGCCAGCCGTGTTGACTAATTCAGGAGAGAGGGCGAGTTAAGCTGGTTTTGGTAACAAGATCTAAGACTATGTAAGTGTAGGACAGAGATCTGAGAAATGTGTGGAGCTGGAAATGGAGTGACGTTGAGAGACTGTGGTTTCTCTTCCTAGTTGCTGTGGCTGGGACATGCCTTAAAGGTCTGTGTGTTAGAAATCTGCCTTCCCGTGGAAGTGTTGAGATAGTGTAGTTTTACAATTAAGCTTAGTTGTTTAGGGTTTAAGATGTTTCTAGGTCTAGATAGATGTGTTAAGTAGATAATGACAATATGTGATGGAGATTGATTTACATTCTGAATTTTAGACACACCAAGACAGCCTTTCTTCAAGGCTGTCAAATACAACTAGCCAAAACACTAAGAATTTATATAATTCCTGATTGTGTCATGGTTCTTCTTGCTATAGGAAGTTTATTGTATATATTTGAAATAATATAAATGTATATGTAAAAAATAAAAGAAATGTTTAATTAACAAAATAACAATTTTTTTAATTAACAAAAAAGAGGTGTGGCCTAGTGGAAGGAATTTAGGGCATTGGGGTACAACCCTCGGAAGGAAGAATTGGTGTGACCAGGTCTTGTGATAACTGGACAGGGGAGTAAGTCTGGCCCCTCGCTCTTTCTGCCTGTTGGTCTCCCCATGCAACCTTTCCCTCTCCCATGCCTTCCTGCTATGATGTAATCTGTCTTGTGGTAACTCACTCCTCACCATAATAACGAAGAAAAAATAAAATTAGTTCTTTGCCTAAAATCACAGTACAGTGAATGTTTATTGTTGTTTAAATACCATCTTATGTTTACACAGTTTAAGGCTGGACACGGAGTGAAACCTATCTGTCAAGATTTCGTATAAGCAGCCACTGCGTGGTTACTGTGTAGAAGGGACTTTAGTGAGGTCGGAGACTGACCTTTCATGAATATTTAAAAGATTTCTGGATGGAAGGAAAATTCCTCTTAATATATTTGATGTAGGAGACAGGCCCATGAGTTTGGTGTTGGATCTTTTGAATCTGAGGGTTCTGCAGCTACCTAGGTGGCTTTTGTAGAGAGATGAAGGAAAGCATGCTGTGAACTTCTCGGGTGATCTAAAGCAGACTTGATGGTCATCAGCAAAATGTATGTTGCAGAAGCCTATGTTCCATGTGGCCTAGCAGTCATGTTGTCCCTTAAAAGGAAGATAGGATGAAGGCCAGGCAGAGGATGAGAGTCCACAGACTTAAGAACATTTTCAAAGTGAATGAACCAGAGATGGCGTAATCCCTCGAGATGGAGGACAGTGTGCCTGGTGTCAGCGTCCTCTGCGGGAGCATGATGGTTAACCTCAGTTGTCATTTTGATCATGTGTGGGAGAATAGGCTCCTGGGAGAATAGAATAGGCTCCAGATGCCTCTAGGGGTCACCTCCATGAGATTAGCTGAAGTAGGGAGGGCCGTCTTCTGTGGGTGACAGCACTGTTTGCATGGGGATTCCATACTGTATAAGAAGAGGAAGATGAATAGAGTACTACGCATATGTGTTGCTGCCAGATTCTTGATAGTGGGTGTGACACAGCCTGCTGCATCACATCCCTGCTGCCTTGATTTCCCTGCTACGATCACTGGATCTTTGGACTTATGAGACGGAATAAACCCTTTCTACCCTAAGTTGCTTTGTGGAAGTACTTTATCATGGCAACAGGAAAGGAAGCTAAGAAAGCTGTGTAAACCAACCAAGGAAAGGCACAATAGATGGACTCTGTTGATCCTACCAGTCTGAGTGGGGTAGTGAAGGGAAAATTATATTGTTTGTGTTGACAAATCTAAAGAAGCTAAGACATTAGGACACAATCCCAAGATCTGATGAGGCTTTCTAGAAGTCTGGTGGAGTATGGCGTCAGATTTGGAGGGGCATGAATAGCTGAATAAAGGTTCATAGAAGAATAGAAGCATACGAAGGTCTTTGCTTCATCCTGGACCTTGTCCCCTCTAATGCTAGTGCTTCTTAGGATTCCTTCTGAGGGCACAGCAGTAGGAAAAGGGAGAAGCTCTAGGGGTTATTTTTGGCTGTGCTTTGTATATTGACATCTACACGGTGGCAAACAAACATTTATATGTGCTACAGTCTGAGTGTGGAATGGCCCCAGGCCTCGTCTTGTGAGCATTCTGCTCTTTAGCTTATGGTGCTATTTTCCAGGCTTTGGGGTACTTTAGGAGGCTGGGCAGGCTGGCAGAGTAGATGACCAGGGACAGACATTTGAACGTTATACTTTCCAGTGGCTCTCTGTTTCCTGGTCTACTGCTATGTGAGCAAGCCTCCACCATTGGCTCCTCCTATGACGGATGGAGTTGCTCTGCCATGCCTTCCCTGACATGAGGGAAAGAAGTCTCTCTGAAAACAGGAGCCCAGTTGTGTCTGTCAGGTAGGTGGTCACAGCAACATGAAAGTGACAAGCAGTGTGCTACCCGTGAAGACCTTTAGGCATTAACTTCCTGGTGTTATAGTGAGACTTTCTCCTTGGCTTCACATCCTTTCCTGCTAAGGCCCAGTTCCTATTTTGAGGGGAAAGACAAGGGCACATATGAAGTTTACTCTGATAATTCCTACTCCATAGGTCTTTGTAGAGCTTAGGGTTTAGGGAGTTACGACTATTACGTAATTTTTGTCTAATAAATCTGGAGTTCTTACAGGATCACCTAGTTCTGTCTAAATCACTACTCTCTCTTTGTATGGGTTTTAGTAGTGACTCAGTTAACAATTAATGAGCATAATATTTAAGGAAAAACTAGGTATTGGAAAAGGTACCAAATATCTGTCTTAGTGACTAGAGTTATTGATGTCATTATACACATCTACATGTAACTATCTAAAGGGCCATTTGATATTTATAAAAAGAAGAATAATTATTGTAGTTAATGTAAGTTATGTTTATATAGTTGCTAATCTCTTTTTTATTTGAAGAGGGGGTATTTTATTGTGTTCACCATTACGTATGAGCAGAAGAAAATTCATATTAATTTCAAAAGAAAGTCTGAATAGGAAAATGTCTTGCTGGCGGTATTTACAGTATACAATGATGGTTTTAATAGAGACTATAATCTTAAATGGACTGTAGTTTAGAGATTTTATTGGCTTCCAGCTCTTATTTCCTTTACAATGGTTGCTCCTCTTAAGAACTGCATCAGAATCTTCAGAGTAAGTAGAATACAAGTGAGTGTAAAAACGAAGACTGGGGATGGTAACAGTTTTGTGTAGTTTTCAGTGTTTTCCATTTTGCAGCACTTGATGTAGCACTTTTGGCCATGGCAGTACCCTGATGTGAAGCCTAACAGTACTGGAAACCAGCTTGCACGAAATTCGAGGCTTAGTCTTTTGATGCTGGGTTCATCCTGTCTTCTACAGAGCTCAAGAGCTCTGCTGTGGCCCTGGAGGATTCTGAGCTCTAGTTAGCTACAAGCTTTCACACAGCAGCCAGTGAACATTTTCCTGCCACTAAGATGATAATAGAGCATTATTCTTAGAATAAAAAAGTTGGGAGGTAGGCTTGGAGAAGGCAGAGCATCCTCTGAGATCACATGACTTTGAGATCATATGACTTTGGACATCGGCACTGATGTGACCGTCACATCAAGTCCTTTCTGTGGCCTCACCTGAAGAATGAGCTAACAAAATAGACCTGCAGAGAATGCATGATACAGTGAACGACAGGTGTCAGATACTCAACTAACATTCACGTCTTTTTCTTTCAAGATGACTTTTTCAGCTTTGTTTGACTACACCCTAAAACGCATACCTTTGTTTCCTCTCTGGCTTGTCTTGACCACTGGAAGGTTGCTGGTTACTATGCTCATAGTGTTGGTCCTCTTTCATGTCTCAGGATATTTCTCTTTCTATATGTCTTTGCTACTTGCTTTAGTATTTCAGCTTTGCTTAAGAGACTGTGCTATTTCTGTAAGCACAAGGCACTGAAAATAAATGTAGATATAACAAACTATTTAATAAGGAAAGAAAAAGAAAAAGAAAGCCCTATAAATCCCAACAAAACTCAAGAAAAATAAAAGGATATATTTGATATGTATTTTCTAAATGTTTCTAGATGTATATGTACATATAAAAATAAATACATAATAATTGAATTGTGCCATATGTTCCAATTAAAATAATTCCTTTTATTTTATTTTAAAAGACCAAAAAAAAGCATTGCTTCCAAAGAATCACTACACTCTAGGCAAATGCTATTACAGAAAGTAGGATTCGAGAAAGGAAAACTCTCTAGAAAACTTATGCAAACTGCCATGAAAAGGACATGTTTTAAAAGAGACATATCCACTTCAGACAGAATGCTGGGCTTACTGGTGGAAAGTCTGAGGCGATTAGCCCATTTCTAACATCTACGTTTCTTTTCTTTTTTGCTGCAATCTTTTGGCACTAGTAGGTTTTATTTATAACATTCTGTTATGAAAATTAGAGCTTGTTTGATCTTAGGTTCTAAATATTCTTTGCTAATTTACTGAGCTTGGCTTTTGTCACCATTCTTCTGTTGGCTTTGAAATTTTAATTAAGCATTCAAGAAGACTGCAGTGCTTGACTTTGTGCAAGTTAGAGAATGCTTGCTTATTGACATCTTACCCTAGAGAAAACTCCGAAGGCTCTAAGGTTCCCTCCTTTCCCTGTATCATTTCGGGGTCCACAGTAAGGTCTTCTCCTGTGGTCCTCACTATTGTAGAAAATGAGAGCAAAAGAACCTTTCCATCATGCGTGCAATCACATTTTAAAAAAAAAATCCTTGAGGTTTAATAAGACATGTATATGTAAATTGAGTTGTCCTTGTCCCTATTTGTCTTTGTAGAAAATAGTGTGCAGTTTTTGGAAGGCATAATTCCTAGGAAATTCTATTAATGTTCCGTGAGTTGGTGGGCATTTTTGATTGGAAAGTTCAAGGTCAATTTCAAGAGAGATTTTGTTTCAGCGTATTTTAAAATTTCTGTTTCATTCTGGCAGCAAGTCCTTTGGGATATTAATTTTGCTAAAAAATTTTACATCTATAATTTACATATCTTCTATAAAATCTGTTTTTATTTCTTCTACATTCTTTTTCCAGCTTATCTGTAGTGTTCCTAACTGTTTCATTTCTAATTATCTTAATTGTTGTTGCTGCCCCTGGAGCTATACATTTGTAACATTCCTATTTTCCCCTTCTGTTTCCCTCTGGAATTCTACATGCTCTTTTATTTATTTATTTTGCTGATTTGTGCTGCCTTGCTTTAATTTTTCTTACAAAAGGGTTATACATATGTGCTTTCTGTTGTAAAAATTGTAAACTGTTTCCCAACCTTTCTGTCTCTTCATGGTGCCCTCTGCGGTGTTTGTAGCTCTGGGCTACCGGGCATGCTTCTGAAGCTCAGCTTTGAACTCTCAGAAGATATTATCATGCGTGCACGAAGCCACTCTGAAGGAGCCCTGAGGAAGCAGTGATTACCTCTGATAAATTGGGGTTGACATTGTACAAAACACAGCCTCTCACACTGATTCAGGATGCTTAGAGTTCATGAGGGCCTCTCCAGACGGGAATCCTGTCATGAATGTCATTCGATCGTGGTACCAAACTTGGAATAGTCAGGAAATGTGACCTGCCTTTTACCACTGGGGACTGATCTTCAGACTCTGTGTGTTCTGGTCACAGTCACCAAGAGAGTAGAATAAGTCTGGGACAAGCAGAGCCACCAGGAAAACCCAGCATGGCTGCTTACTTACCGGTGTTCCCCTGCCATGCCCTCTCCCCCACGTTTCCCCCGTTTGCTTTGCTCCTGTCTGGTTAGGAAGGACACTCAAGGCTGCTTTCCTTGCGCCCCATTCAGTCCCAAGGGCTGATTTATCAAAAGACAACAAACAACAACAGTGGTGCATACTCTCAGGAAAGTGTAGGGCCTGGGATTTACAGGAGATGTGATGGCGTCATGGCAGGTAGCCACCTCTCTTCTTCACAGGAGTCTCTGATTCTAGGCTCGTTCCTCTGTGCTGTCCACCACCTGTGTAGTCATACACACTGTTGGCGTTGGCCAGAAGGCCCTGCTCAGCTTAGCTAACCCTATCATCCTCCTAGAGTTAATTTAACTCCACTGAAGCAGAGAGAGCAAACTCTTTTCGCTTACTCTTCTCTTTTGAGAAGGTGTTTGGTCTCAACCCCAAAAGTTTGCTAGCTCCCTACATACTCGTGGCACTGACAGGGGATGGCTGATTTTGTTGCTTACCTCTTTGGAGCTTTAGGTTTTCTGATCTTGGTTTTCTCTTATGTACATCTGGAAGCAATGCTGGCATGCAGTAAGCCTTTAGGTGGAGATGTACTAGGACTCCAGTGAGTTTGTTTTGCAATGGGGTGTGCTGAAGGACGTATCCCCATAACTCGGCAACAGCAGCTCAGCTCTGTTAGCTGAGAACATCTACAGGGCAATATGAAGAGACTGAGGGAGGAGCTTTCCCAGGATACGCTCCACGTCAGATGTGATGCAAAGTTAAGTTTAACTGGGTTTGGTGGTATTAGACGTGGCAAGAAAGGACTCACGCAAAAAGTGTGCCAGCCAGCAAAAGGCATCTCTTGAAGAGTGATTGGTGAGATCAAGTGTACACCACCACCCACCCAAACCTCTAAATGTGCTTTTGAATTAAACATGCAGCCCTGTCCGGTTGTACAGTTATAATGTGTTTGTGGAGATTTCCTTGTTGAAGCACACAAAAATAGTTTTGTTTTATAATTCGCTGGCTTACATTGGATAGGAAATCATTAAAACTTGCACTTAAGGTGCCAAAGTCAAAGCACATTGTCATTCACTCAGAAATAAGCGTGCCTACCCTGGCACCAAGGGACACACAAATAAGCTCTCTTTATTTAGGAGATTTCTAAACTCTTTTTGATGAGTAATTAAGACATTTTAGAGGTGTCCTTGCTTCCCACTTAGGCATAGTCTCTAAAGTACCTTTGTCAGGGACCAATCCATTCAATTTTACATGAAGGTAGTTTCTAAAATATGTAATTCATTTTATTATAAAAAGTTTAGAAATTAAAAAAAAAAAGTTGACCAGAATTGAAGGAATACCTGCCTGGTCTTGAACAAAGGTGCACTTTGTAAACAGAATATTTCTGAGAGTGCTTGATTGAGGCTACTTCCATGTACGTGGCATACCTATATACTTTCAGGAAGCAGACAGAAACTGCTGAGAGAAGTTGTCCAACATGTGCCATGTGCTTCTCACGTATAAGTTTAGTGGAGTGAAATAAGTCTAAGACGTCCCACTTCTCTGTCTAGCTCTTGTCTTGTCTGGTTGCTATAATAAAACACTACAAGCTTACAGTACAGACATATGGGCCGTGGGAATTCTTCTTGCTCTCTTTTTGAGGTTGGGATGTGTAGAGAGGCAGGGCTGCAGCAGTTGCCACACCTGATCAGAGCCCATTTTCATCTTCACGAACCATGAGCTCTGGCTGTGTCATCAACCTGAGGCTCTAAATCCCTTTCCTGAGGGTTCACCCTTGAGACCAATCATCTGTTACAAAGGGCCACCCCAATACTATATTTGGGAGAACTGTAACCGTTCAAGCCCCATTGAACAGTGGCCTCTAAGAAGTCCCATTGTCCTCATGAGCTCCATGTACTTACAAAGGCCACCGAAGGCCCAAGGGGACAGCACTGATGGAAAGTTTGTTTCTGAATAGTAGAGAGCCACAGAGTCAGAGAAGATGATGCAGAAGGTGAAGTGTGATAGTGGGACATTCTCCCCACCCCCACCCCCACCCCTACGCAGCGGGAGGATTGCTGAGCGAAAGGTCTCTTGGGCCAACAGCTGTATTGCAAATCACCACTGGAGCTCATAAACCCATCTGTGCTGTGACCATAGGACTGACAATGCTAGGCAGAATGGAGGCCCACGATCCTGCATTCACACTTGGCCATTTTACTTTAACTTAAAAGATGGGGTATACCTGTGTGTCAGTGGATGGTGTTGCTGGGGATTTTTACTAGGATTTAGAATTAGAATCTTATCTTCTCCCCAGACCACATGAACAATGTCTAGTCACTCTTTTTTTCTTCACAAAAGAAAACATATGGATTGGTTTGCTATGTATCAGCAATTGTTCCATATCAGTTGGTAGAACACGGCTTTCCTTAACAGTTGCACAGTATTCCACACAAAGACTGTACCATTATGGTGAGCGTGTGGACATTTCCCATTGTTCTGTGTTTATTAAAAAAATCCTACAGAAATAATAGCTGCATGAGTCAGTGGTCTTGCATTGGTACAGTTACACGTGTGGGGCAAATGACCAGAAATAGAATTCTTGCATCTCCTTGGTAGGATGTGACTATATATACTTCGCCAGCAATATGTCAGAAAGCAAGTAAGAAGTACCTAACGACATTTTCAGTTTTTGTCTGACATGGGAGAGACTGAACTTTATCCTGGCAGAGGAGGGAGTATGGTTAGCAGTTTAGAGACAAGTGTTTAGATTTGACATCAGGGTCAGATTCAGACTCCTTCACTTGCCAGCTCTGTGACCTCGGGCAAGTGGTTTTCATTTTTGGTGCTCTGTATCCTTGCGCATGTACTTTTGAGCGTCATAGCAACTGTCTAGGCTTTAGGAATTGCAGGTAGCAAAATGTGTACAGAGCTCACTGGAGCCTAGGACAGAGTACATCCTGTTGTTAGTGGAATTTGTATGTTTTTAAGGCCAGCTACTTCTTTCCCCTGAACTTCTGTCTTTTCTCTCTCTCTCTCTTATTTTGTCACTTGTTGGTTTTTCTCTTATGGGCTTTTATTAGCCTTAATATGTTCCTATTAGCCTTGTAACATAATCTGCTAATACTTGGGCACAGTCTGTTGCTTGCCTTTTACTGTTGATCATGTCTTTGACATGCATTTCTGACCATTCATGTAGTGGGATTTATCAATGTACTCTTATAATGTTCTGGGGCTTGCAATCACAGTGAGGCAATAGAATGTTATAAAGTGATTATCCATGGTGGTTTTCTTGGGAACTTTCACAAGCTTATTTTTTTTTATATATGTGACTTCTTGTACCATTTGAAACTTAGACATGTGGTCAGAGATAATATTTTAGTTTGCCCTTATGAAACACTCTTTCCAAAACATCACATTTCATTGTTAAGCAACAGCTCATCCTCTGTGCACTCAGAGTGAATCTTCTGTAATACAGCTGAATTGCCAAGTGACAGTGACAGGTGTGGTTGGACACAGAGTTTTGGTGGACACAGTCTGTTATCTGGCTGCTTGCTGAGGAGTCAGGGTACACATCAGATTCCACCACCAGGGAAACAACACAGTGCTCTCCAAGGTAAGCACACCAAAGAATAAAACCAGCCAGCCTGTGTCGCTTGAGCCCCAAATGGGATAAAGACCCTGAGTCCATCCTAAAAGCTGGCTTCCCTCACAAACCTCCATG
>OU015743.1:82456490-82491753 GCA_907169655.1 Acomys percivali | reverse complement strand
TGCGCTCTGTGCAGGAGTGTTTGAAGGTGCCTCTCTTCCATTCTCCGTATTGTGGTCCATACGAGAAGATGGGGGCAGGAGAGAGGTAGCAAAGCTGACTGTGCAAAGGAGCCCTGTTTTTTTGGTTTCTGACGTGTTTGAGGGATGGATAGTTCAAGATTTATTCCACCAAGTCCTCCAACACCCACAAATAATTGCTGGATCAAAAAGGAAAGAATGTGGATGGCGGCGAGCACTGCTGTGGTGGACGCCCTCCGACATTCCATAGTCTTGGGGGTGCTGAGGGAGCCCATGCCTTTCCCTTGTGGGTGGCCATCCTGAGAGTCACCCTTCTCATCTCACTGGCGAAGCAATGAACGAGGAAGGAATTTAGTAGATATGTTTTTGTTGGCCTTGCTTCTAGCGGGACATGGGTTTGGTTACTAATTATGACGTTGTAGAAGCATCGTGAGGAAATGTGTCACAGAACTGTCTAGCCAGCCCTTCTATTTACCAAGCGGGTTGCTCTCTACCTCGATTGTCAACCAGAATCACCTGGAACAGTTTGCCGAGCCCCAGACTGGGACCTCTGATGTACTGCCAGGTTGAGAACCTTTTGGGTTCGTGTTTCTTATTTTATTTTAAAGGCAATGCTATAATGAAGGACAAAACTCAGGATTTCTTAAAGTGAGATCCCTAAGCCACAGGTGTCGAAATAGCAGCCTTGTTAAAAATTTATCAAAGCACCATCCTGCAGCTGGCTGTATTAGTGAATGCTCCAGGCAATGTTGACACACACTAACACACTTGAGCTGATTTTTTTTTAGTAAAAACCAATGTAAATACAACAGGCTTTGCAATGGTTTGTAGCTTGCTCTATTTTAAATGTATTCATTTTATTTGAACATCTTCATTGTACATAGTGATGGGATTCATAATGATAACTTCATATGCAAGTTTATGATATATGTTGACCGTATTTGTGGTGGTTTCCATGAGAACGGATCAAATAGGCTCATATATTTGAATGCCCAGTCCCTAGTTGGTGGTCTGTTTAGGTGAGGATTAAGAGGTGTGGCCTTGTTGGAGGAGGTGTGTCACTAAGGGTGAGCTTTGAGGTTTTAAAAGCACCAGGCCCAGTGTATGCCTTTTTTTCCCTCTGCCTACTGCCTACAGATCAGAGCTCCCAGTTACTGCTCCAGCACCATGCTTGCCTTAGTGTGGCCATGCTCCCCATGATGGTAATGGACTAGCCCTCTGCAATGGTAAGCCAGCCCCAACTTTATAAATGCCTCCTTTGTAAGAGTTGCTGTAGTCATGGTGTCTCCTCTCTGCAATGTTCAGACCCCACCTTCTCATTAGATCTCTGCTTACATTTTAGAAAATCAGTTTAGCTGGAGGTTTATAACAGAAAAACATAACTATGATTTTTCTCTTTTGATTTTTCAAAAAGAATTAATTATTCATTATTTTCAAGACATACAATTAGGTTGCTTTATTTTAATAACTATGAACCAAATTTTAATATTATGCTTAAAATAAATGTATATAAGCTTTCAAATATGTTTAAATTGTCCATATTCTACTATACTTACTCCCTGAAGTTAGGCAGAAAGTGGTTTTAGTTGAATAAATTGATGGATGGGTTATATATGTACTTTTTAACTTCTCAATTAACTCAATTGGTCAGTCAATTGTAAATACTTTTTTCTCAAGAAATATCTTTTGCAGTTTGTGTTAGTTTCTTTTCTCTTTGCTGTAGCAAACACCTTCCAAACAGAAATTAAGGAAGAAAGGAGCCTTGCTGTGGCTCACCATTGGAGACTAAGTCATGGCAACAGGTGCTTGAAGGAACTGGTCCAACTGAAGTCATAGCCAGGTAGCAGGCAATGTTGAGTATCCATGCCCCCTGAGCTTTCTTTTGTTCACAAGAACCCATCACATGAAATTGTACACCTCACAGTTGAGTGGAACGTTCCAGGTTACTTAACCTAATCTAGAGGCTTTCACACAGGCATGCCTGCAGATTCATGAAAACTAGGTAACCCCTGAACAGTTTGCAGGAGGCTTCTCCTGCTTAGTCAGTCTGAGAGACTGTCAGGTAAATATTATTCACAATTTCATTCTTTTTCATATGGATCCTATTTAAGTAAACTATATGACACTTTCAAATATCACTATGCATATTTAAATTCTTTACGCATATTTTGTATAAATTTTTAGGACTATAAACGCGCGCGTGTGCGCGCGTGTATGTGTGTG
Organism: Acomys percivali; assembly: GCA_907169655.1. Classification (NCBI taxonomy): domain Eukaryota; kingdom Metazoa; phylum Chordata; class Mammalia; order Rodentia; family Muridae; genus Acomys; species Acomys percivali. The sequence goes on along the minus strand of OU015743.1, from coordinate 82,489,512 downwards.
TGTGTGTGTGTGTGTGTGTGTGAGTGTGTGACAATTAGTAAAAAGAAGCTAGGGATTTGAAGGAGAGCAAGGAAGTGTATATGAGAGAGTTTGGACAAAGGAAAGGGAAGTGGGAAAATATAATTATATTATAATATCAAAATAGAAGAATTAATAAAAAATAACTCCATTGAAGTTGAGAATTGCCCTTTTAAGGTCTTTAAAGAATTTTGTTAGGATTTTGATGAGGATTGCATTCAATCTGCAGATCACTTTTGGTAAGATGGCCATTTTTACTATGTTACTCCAATTGAACTATGAGCATGAGAGATCTTTCCATTTTCTGTTATCTTCTTCAATTTCTTTCCTCAAGGATTAACATTTTGACCATACAAGTCTTCCACCTGCTTGGTAAAAGTTACCTCAAGATATTTCACATTATTTGAGGCTATTGTGAAAGGTGTTGTTTCCCTGATTTCTTTCTGAGTCTGTTGTATTCATATTCACTGGAAGTGCTTAGCAGCTGTAGGAGTTCCCTGGTGGGATTTTTTTAGGATCACTTATGCATACTATAATATCATCTGCAAATAAGGATATTTTCACTTCTTCCTTTTAAATTTCCTTTTTTTGAGATTAATTAATTTATTTATTCACTTTACATCCCGATCGATCATAGCCCCCTCCCTCTTCTCCTGGTCCCAACCTCCATCCCTCTACCCCCTTATGCTTTCCTGTTTCTTAGAAAAGGGAGCCCCCACTCACCCACCCACCCACAACTCATCAAGTTGCATCAGGACTGAGCACATCCTCTTCCCCTATGGCCTGGAGAGGCAGCCTCACCAGCTGGGAGTGATCAAAAAAGCAGGCAACCAAGTCCATGTCAGAAACAGCCCTAGCTCACCTTACTAGGGTACCCATATAAAGCCTAAGCTGTTCATCTGCTACATCTGTGTAGAGGACCTAGGTCCAGTCTATGCATGGTCCTTGGTTGGTGCTTCAGTCTTGAAGCCCCTCTGTGCCCTAGTTAGTTGGCTCTGTTGCTCTTGTAGAGCTCCTGTCACCTATAGGTCTTTCTATCTTTCCTCCAACTTTTCCACAAGACTCCCTATGCTTTGCCCAATGTTTGGCTGTGAGTGTGCACATCCATTTGGATCCATGGTTGGCTGTAGTCTCTCAGAGGACAGTTATGCTAGGCTCCTGTCTGTGAGCATTGCAGAGCATTGTTGATAGTGGCAGGGATTGTCTCTCTCCCATGGGGTAGGTCTCAGGTTGGGCCAGGCATTGGTTGGACATTCCCTCAATCTCAGCTCTTTCTTTATCCCTGCATATCTTATAGGCAGAATAAATTTTGGGTCAAAGTTTTCGTGGGTTGGTTGGTATTCCCTTCCCTCCTGTAGGAGTCCTGTCTAGTTAGAGAGTGTCTTCTTCAGTCTCCACAACCCATGCTACTAATAGTCTCAGGTAGAGTCACAGCCATATCCTCCAGCTTGTCTCAAAGCTAGGTCTCCAGCTTTTCACAAAGATGCCTACACCTTGACGATTTTTAATAGCAAAAAATATACATCAAGGAGATGAAGAGAGATAGATAGGTGATTTATAAACTTGGTATCCATATTATTATTGGAGCTGTGGGAGACTAAATAGTGTGTGTGTGTGTGTGTGTTTGTGTGTGTGTGTGTGTGTGTGTGTGTGTGTGTGTGTGTGTACTGGATTATAAATTTGAGGGTTTTTAATGACTTGGGGAAAGTTTGCTTGCAATTACATGAAAATTTTTTGAGTTCCAAGAATCTTCCAAAAATTAAAAATTCAACTAGTGAATCTAGTTTGTTTGATTGGGTTTTGATTGGTTGGTTTTTTGTTTGTTTGTGGTTTAGTTTTGGTTTTGGTTTTGTTCGGACAGAGTCTCACTATGTAGCTCTGACTATCCTGGAATTTACTATGTAGACCAGGCTTGCCTCGAGCTCAGAGAGATCTGCCTGCCTCTACCTCCTAAGTGCTGGGATTAAAGGTATGTGCCACCATATCATCCCTAACTAATTTATTTTTATAGCTGTGAATTAATAAGTTTTAACAAAATCATACACACTCCAAAATATAATTATAATACAAGCAATGAGCATATCTATCAGGAAAAAATAGTAAATTTTTTCTTGTACCATATTGGAACTATAATTTCTTGCTCATTAAATCTTTTCATGAATTCCCATAGAATTCATCCTACCCAGGCAGTCTTAGTAGAACATGTGACATAATTTTTATGCAGATAACTGTTATAGTCTTATAAACCTTTTGTTGTTTTTTTTTCATTTTGCTTTTTGAAACAGGGATTTGCTATGAATCTCAGACTATGTTTGAATTCCTCATCTAGCCCAGACTATCCTAAGACTCATGTACAGTCTTTTGTTTTAATTTCGAGCATCCTAGGATTAATAGTTACTATACAGAGCAGTAATTTCAACTTCTTCTGTGTGTGTGCATATGCACACATGCATGTGTTATGTACACATTGGTGTTAGTGTATATGTATGTGACATTAAATGTGTGTGTGTATGTGTGTGTGTGTGTGTGTGTGTGTGTGTGTGTGTGTGTGTGTAGAGCTGAGGGCATGTTGTGTATGTCCTTCATTCACCAGCAACCTGAGTTTTTGAGGCAGAGTCTCTCACTGAGCCTGAAGCTTGCTGTTTTCTTAGGCTGACTGTCCAATGAACTCCCAGAATCTGCCCATTTCTGCCCTTCCTTCCTACCTACCACCCCATTGTGGGGTTATAAGCTGCTGTGCATAGCTTTTGTGTGAGTGCTGGATATTGGACTCAGGTCCTTACGACTACATGACAAACACTTGATCAACCAAGACATTTCCCTAGCTTAAATTCAAATGCAGTAACTGAAAACATGATATGGCTCTCTATGTCTTCCATCTAGGAAGAGATATGTGTAAAATAAACACATTAGCACACTCACTTCTTGAGGATTACTTTCAATAACTTAAACAAATGAAAATGTGTTTCAGTGAGGAGCATATGCTATTACTGATGGAAATGGTCCATATTATGTGATGTCTGTAATTCCAAGGTACAGATACTAACATCTGGTACCTGGGTACCACACTGAGCTGTCAAACATCAGTGGCCTCTTCACTGAGTGTAGTTCACATATGGCATGCACTAGGGACACTGGCCTCAAGTCCATGTTTTACTGTGGACTTTACAGCATGAGTGCATGGTTATGTCTCATAATTGTGTGGCTGCCTGCAAACCGTGGCTCACAGCTGACACCTTCATCACCAAGAGCATCATATAGATTATTGTCAGCCTGGGAAAGGATCCAAGTTCAAAATTTGAAGAGCACAGTCTACTGAATGTGCATCACATTGACTCTTTTGTAAAGCCCCCAAACTCAAGTCAGATGACAAGTTGAGGACTTCTGTAACTGTCCCTAGTAACAGAATAGCACAAATGCTAATAATGAACCTGTATATTTTACCTTGACAATGGCACCCAGGGTCACTGGCTGGAAGAGTGTGTTCCTGTTACCCAGTTATGCAGATGTCAAGGCTATCCTTTATCTTCAACATGAGGACAAACTCTCTCATATTGAATATCACTTCTTTATTTAATTGTCTTAGCAACTTTTAAGGATCTCTTAATATTTGATAAGAGGCTTTTGTGAGCCAGCACTTACCCTTCTCCCGAACCTGAGCTAGTCATTGAGTGAAATGGAGAGGAATCTGCTCTTGACCTCAGGCAGCTTTCACTCCGTTTTTAGGGGAAATGTACAGAGGAGGAAACAATAGAATTGCAATTACAAGATAAGATTATCAATGTTTCTTCGAAGGCAGTAGTCAATATTCAGTCAACTAACAAAATCGTTACAAAAGTGACTTTTCATAGTTGTGTGTTGGGAGAGCCAGCTCAGAGACACACACTCAGTTATAAAGAAGATGATTTGTGCCTGGAGAACCAGTGATGGGTTGTATTCAGCCAAATCAAAGCAAGTGATCAGATTTAATCTGATGCTTTTACAAACAGGCAGGGTTGCTGCCATTGATGGAGAGCTTGGGAACCTGTTTAGGGCTCAGAGATGTTTCAAAAAGCCTGTTTATAGCAAAACTCAAATTTAATTGAGAGACCTGTATTTTTACTTGAGAACTGTACAAATGACCCAAGTGTAATAGCTATTCCTGGTGGTCGACTTGGCTGTATCTGGAAGGAACTACAATCCAGAAATAAAGGGTACACCTTCTTCTCCTATAACATCTCAAAGTTGCCACAGCATCCAACTGAGCATCTTTCTTCCCTTTGCATGAATGTGTGCAAAATGCAGCCCATGCTGTGCATTGCAGTCATCCACATCTGTCTGGACAAAATAGAGGATGCCATACAGTTTTCCCTTGGTAGGTAGAGCTTCACTGAAATAATTGCAACACAAAATATTTTCAGGATAACTAGTCCAAGATGCACATATATAACTGTTTCCCACAGCATGGAAGATAAATAATGGCCATGCTTTACATCAGCTCAGAAGCACAGAGTCAGGAGGGGGCGCACGTGTTTCTTTGCTATGGACAGTTGCTCAAGCCAGCTCAGCTTACTCCTGCTTCTCACCCTCTGAGAACATTCACTCCTTCTAACCCAGACCTTGACTAATATTCTGGAAAACTCTGTTGCTTCTGTTTTGCCCCATTACTCAAGTTCATTATAGCAAAGCATTGTCCTAAAATCAAATGATTCATGAAATAAAATTAATAAAATGAATTTATGCTTGCATACCAGTGACGTTCAATGACAGGGCGCATTATTAGTCTAGGTGACATATTAGTCAGGGTTCTCTAGAGTCACAGAACTCATGGAAGGAATATGTATATATGTTTACATTTATATATATATATATATATATATATATATATATATACATACAAAGGGAATTTATTGGAATGACTTATAGGCTGCAGTCCAACCAATCCAGCAATGGCCAACTGTGAGTGGGAAGTCCCATAATCTAGTAGTTTCTCAGTCCCATGGAGCTAGATGTCTCAGCTGGTCTTCTATAGGAGCTGGACTCCCAAAGAGGTAGGCTCCAGTGAACACGCTGACAAAGCGAATGTAAGCAGGTGAAGAATGAACAAACCCTTCCTTCTTCCAATGTCCTTATATAGGCTTCCAGCAGATGGCATGGCCCAGGTTAAAAGTGTGCCTCAAGGTCTGGATTAAAGGCATGTGTCAATCCAGATCAAAAGCGTGTTTCGTCCCACCTCAAGATCCAATCCATAGCCTGTGTCTTCCTGCCTCAAGATCCAGATTAAAAGCACGTTGTTTTCCTGCCTCCCGATCTGGATTGCAGGTTAGCCCTCCATTTCTGGACTGGAGTTCATTCCAGATACGGTCAAGTTGAAAACCGAGAACAACCATCACAGCGACATAGTTACACTTTGACGGTACAAGCTGTGACTTGACAGCAGGTTGAGGGCAAGATGTGAGTGGATGGAAAAGTGAGAATGGAGACATTGAGGTGGAGGGTCTTTTTTGTTTTTGTTTTCTTTTTCTTGTTTTGTTTTGTTTTGTTTTAAGTTTCTGGAGCTTTATGAAATCTCATCACCAGTTAGCTGAGATAAATTTGGCACTAACATGGAATGCAAAGATTATTAATGTTCAGCTGAGATGAAACTCCATGTTGCTCTAAAGCTCTTTGTCTTTTGTCTTAATGAAAATAAAATTATGGTCTAAATGACTCTGTGTGTGTGTGTGTGTGTGTGTTAATTGCCACCATTACCTATCTCCCTCTATCCTGAACTCTCTCATGTTCACTTGACACTTGCAGTCAGAACAATTTGATGGTGGAGGTTGTGACTTGACAGCAAGTTGAGGCCAAGGAGCCAATGCAAAGATAAATGAGAAAGGGGACATCTATGAAGGCTGAAAGTTCTGTGACTGAGATGCCTCTGAACTGGCTGACTCCCAGCCTCGGCAATAACCTCTCAGTGTCTCTGACCTTGCACTTTTATCCCTGATTTATTTGCTGCTCCATTCCTGATGCTCTATATCCAGGCCATGGCATATTTGGGTAGTTTATTTATGCAGTGTATTTGGATAGTTTACTAACTTCTAGTAGTTTTCAGTGTATCATATGCCCACCAAGAAGCATTCAAGCATGCCAAATGTCTCTGGGCTCTCACTGGGCAGGGGTGGAATTTTGCTAATTTTTGTTTGCACAGTGGGGCATTATGGTGGTTAAGCAAGGCCTGGGATCCTATGCACTGTGTAGGGAATGAGCCTCTCTATTAAGGGTCTGAGCATCTCATACCTTGGAATGGCACTTATAAAACAGAGCCACAACAGTCCCTAAAAAAATTAAGCATGGAGGACAGCCATGGCATAGACTGAGCAGACCACTGTGAGTCACCACCACAGAGAGGGCCTTACTTCCCTGTCTTAGTGATGAGAACAAGCTAGAGTCTACTTTTTATTAGGAACCTGACCATGTCCATATGCACCTCCAGGAAGGGTTTATGATGTGAGGGAAACCCTACATCCCGGCTTTCCATCCCTGCATAAATAGCAGTACTCTTTAATGTAGGGCCACCATGTCTTTGATGTTGTTCTGTTCTACATCAAAGCTGGTCTCTCTTACAAAGCTGGCCCAGGACACTCTGCCTTGGCCTGAGTGGAGCTTGGTGTAGGCTTTGAGATATTTTGATGCTGAGGTATTGTAGTCCTCTCATGGGCAAGGTGGTTAGATTTTTTAAAAACAGTATTTATTTGTATATTTTTAACTGACAAATAAATTACAGGCATTTACTATGTACAACCCATTTTATAATATATAGCATTGGTTCAGAGAGCTTAGCACCTTTCAAGAATACATTAATTATCACCACATTGTATACTACGTCTTGTCTGTTCAATTAATTCCTTCCATTTCATACAAATTTGTTCATTTGACAAACATCACTTCAACCCTCTTCTCAATCACCCAACCTCTCGCTGTACACACTTGAAAATGAATTTTTAAGTTTTAACACATAAATGGGATCATCAAGTTTTTATGTTCTGTGTCTAGCTTATTTCATTTAACACACCATCATGGTTAATCCATAGTATCAAAGTGACAGGGCTTTCTTCCTTTTCATGGCTGAGTAGTAGTCTATGTCTATGTTGGCCCCAATTCTTTATGCATTTCACACCGACCCTGACTGTACTTTTCGGCTATTGCAAAGTGTTGTGGAATGACTGTAGGAGAACATCTACTGTTTCTGCTTTAATTTAATTTCCTTTGGTTATATTTTCAGTGGTGAGCTTGCTGGATTGTACGGCAGTTCTATTTTTAACTTTTGAGAAATTTCTATATTGTCTTCCCCAATAGCTTTATGAATTAAATTACCACTGACATCCTTATCAGTACAGACCATTCTTGTGTTTGTTTGTTTGTTTGATACAGGGTCCCACTGTGTAGCTCTGACTGTTCTAGAACACAATATATAGACGAGGCTGACCTTGAACTCAGAAACCTGCCTGCCTCTGCCTCCCTAGTTCTGGGACTGAAGGACTGAGCCACTAGACCTGGCCCTAATCCTTTGTCTTTTGTTAAGACATTCTAGCAAACACAAAGTTCTATTTCCTTGTGATTTTAACTTGCATGTACCTGATGATTAATGATGTTGGTCGTTTTTTCACATTTATGCCTTCTGGTGATGGCTGTCTGTTCAGGTCCTTTGACTATTTTTAAACTTGGGGTATTTGTTCTCTTGCTATTCGATGATTTGTGCCATGCATATGTTCTCAATACTATCCACTAACAGGTACATAGTTTACACATTCTTTATTCTGTGTTTTAGACTGATTCTCACTCTGTTGGTAGTTCCCTTTTCTGGTTCGATATAATTCCATTCTGTTATTGTGGCTTTTATTATCTATGTGTTTGGCATTCTGTGGCTGAATTTCAATAGGTAATGCTGTTCCAATCCATTCTCCTTTTTAGGAAGTTTGCCTTATTAGACAAGGTAAAGGCTGGTTAAAAACGTGGGTTAGACAGCTGGTAGGTATTTGCTTGTTTGTTTGTTTGTTTGTTGTTGTTTGTTTGTTTTTCTAGCTCTTGAAATTTTAATCAGCCACCAACAATTGGTGGAAATTGATCAGGACAATTGCTTTTCCTGTGGTACAAGCAAAGAGAGTGTGGTGAAATGTTTATCTCTGAAGATAGCAATAAGAGATTTAAATACAAAAGATGATCTTAGGTTCATTTTGACACTGCCTCAAGTCTTTTAGGAAATTAAGGTACTGTGTAATTATTTGATGTTCTGTTCATTAATTTTAACTCCAGAGATTAATTCATAGAATAAGAGAAATTGCCTTGAAACATTAAAAAAATGCTGATGAATTTTCTATGTGCATGACTATAACTTCTAAATCCTAGCAAACTCAAGTTTTATAAATTAGAAACAAAATGATCCATTTTGCTATGAATATTTAACATGACTCTGTAATAGTTCCATTACATATAAATAAAAATAAAAAGTATAAACATAAATACTTAATTAAGCAATTCAGAGATCCCTTCCTGCTTTCCAATCTGTTTGCAGTGTCAGGATATAAGCTGAGTGATTCAAGTGAAAAGCCCCATAATGCCATGATTTGTGTAAGGCTGCCAACAAAAATAAGCCTGGCTGTGACTCAGGTAATGACAATGGTTAGCTTAGCTCTGTGGGCTCAGGGAAGCATGCAAACAAGGGCAATTAGACCCACATGCTGATTTATTACCTCAGCTCCAGGTGTTGAGTTTTATGGGAACGGGGGATTATCAGACTTGTCTCTACACAGTTAGGTTCAGTTATATAGACACTTAAAAATCATTCATTGGAACAGTCAACAAAATTAGAAATAGTGTCTTGGTTCCTGAGTTTTTTTCCTGAAGAAAAGACTTTGAAATGTAAAAATCTTGCTTTCCATTTTAGCAGTGTAAAATTCAGACTAGTGTTTAGGAATACTTGTTAATTTCTCATGAGAAGCGTGACTCATTGTAGAGTCCACCATCATGTGATCCAAACACTCACTCTACTGAAAGAGCCCTTGCTGAGGGCTGACCTCCTGCCCATGCACTCCCTCTATGGTAGATGGGAGGGAGCTGAAAGACATTAGCATAGTGTCCCTTTACCCAGAAGGCCATGTATATTTCCTAACCGCCAAACTGTGGGTGTTCTTATTAATTACATATAGACATGTACCATATAACAATGTCTTGATCAAGAATGGTGTACAGATGCAAAGGTGACACCCCCAAGTTTATACCACCCAGGGAAATCACTGCCATCCAAGTTTAATGTCGTCTATGATGTAAAGAGAGGATCACTTAATGATATAGCTTTAAACTTACTGTCTCAGCAAATGGTGCCTGACTATGCATTAAATGTGGGGCTCGGGAGGGAAGGGAGAGAGGGAAGGGTGGGGAAGGGAGGGAGGGAGAGGAGGAAAGAGAGACTTAGGGAAGATGGAAGGAGTGAGAGGGAGAAGGAAGAAAGGAGAAAGGATGGGAGGGAGGGAAGGAGGGAGGGAGGATGGTAGGATGGGTGGAAGGAAAGGGTTGAAATTACAACTTCCTATGAGTTAATTATGTTAGCCGAGGAAGAAAATGTAGCCACCATACAATTTTGACTCAAACCCAACATCCGATGCTAAGAGTTTTAATAATTCTTAGAATTAAATTTTACTGAGCACTTAAATTTCACATCAAACCAGGGCAATTAACACATTTCTCTTGCAGCTATTTTTATTGTGGTTAAATAAAAAACTCATCTAGGAATACGACAGTTTTAAAGATTTCAAGCATTTTATTGAAGAAATAATGACCTGTTATAACAGTTTTGGGCAACCAGTAATCTTGATCTTTCATGTGGTATTTTGGTTTTCACAATTTTTTTTTCTAAAAAACCAAACAAAACAACAAAAAAAATAGCATACATTCACCAGGCTATGAGTTTCAAGTTTGTGGTTTGCCTAAGTATTTTCTGCATTGTGGTGTCATTCCTAAGTCCAGAACGCATTCACAAACAGCCTGAATTTTGCTCTTTCTATATTTGCAAATTGCAGTATATTGCTTTGGCTGTGAAAGTGAGCTGAACCTTAGACAAGTTTCAAAATGAAGGCTCAGTTTGGGTCTGTGCTCTCACTTAATGAATATTTTATTGAAGTTGGCTCACAAAATACTCACATATGTATTGCTCACGCTTAATTCTGTTATTTACGGAGTATTTTCCTTCTACATATTTCCGATTATGAATGCTTGACTTGAGGCAGCTGCGCGCTCACGTCTTTCCTAACCTTGGCATCTAAGCTGTGCTCCAGGCTCTCTTTACCTTTCACCAGATTTCAAATGTTCTGTGTTTTCTCTTGCACTCTTGACAGGAGGCAAATCACTCACAAATGGGACATGGACAGTGAAGCTATTGATCCACTTTCCTTAAGACTTTGCCCCATGCTTACCTTTAAAAAATACTGTTGGCTAAAGGGTACATTGACGAGGCCTTGAGAAGAATCTGAGTGTACCAACAATCTATTCAAACAACTTACCACTGCTTATCCCTTCATTTAAATAGCATAGCGTATGTTGGTTAAGGTGGAAACAAAGTTGTCTGGCAAAAAAAAAAAAAGTTCAAAAAGGACCTCTTGAGCGAATTAATGTTCTATCACTCCAAAACTTTCAATGTACAAAGAACCAACAGCTTTTGCATTTTTATCGCTGGCTTTAGTTTTATTTTGATTTGGCTTTATTTGACCCTATAAAATAATCTAGAAATCCAAGATATGAAGTTTTGTACAAAGCCAATGTGCCTTAATAGAAGAATTGTACTTATAATAAAACTGTAAGTTAAAGCTGGATTTTATTTTTAAATTCCCCATATTTGTTCTAATCAAATTGTCTGTAGACAAATATAGAGCCTCTTGAAGTGATTCAATATTCCATTATATAAAGTTTCTTTTGAAAAAAATATTCAATATATAATATATAATGAAATTCACCCTATTTAAAAATTGGCCTCCGATAGAAAGTGAGTGGCTTTCTCTTCCATATATAGAAGCCTGCTTCATAGTTTTCTACTGGTATTTAGTCTTCCTGGTCTTATATAGGAAGGAAGGCGTTTCCCGAAGCCCAAAGCCTTTAGGCCAGTTTGACTATTTGGATACCAGTGGCTTTCATATTGCTCTTTTCACAGTAAATGATGCAGGCAGGATGGAAAAGCTTTTAAGTATCCAGAGCATGCTTCAGGGGTGGGGCAGTGTCTCAGTTGGCAAGCTGCTTGCTGCTCAAGCATGAGGTCCTGCGCTTATATCACCAGCACCCATGTTAGAAAGCTGGGTGCAACACCTTGCATCTGGACCCTCACCCCTGAGACAGGTGCAGAGATGGACAGACTCATAGAACTGGCCAGACAGCCCATCTGAGGTGATGAGCTCCAGATGCTGGGAGAGATCTGATCCCCTGCCTGCCCACCCCCAAAAAGTGAAAGTGTTGAGAGAGATACTCAGTGTTGGTCTCTGGCCTCTATGTGCACACACATACATGAACATGAATATAAATATATGCTGCTCTATATGTACACAGGGTGTGTTTCAACATGGAAGTAAGGCAAGGAGGCTGGTGCAGAGGCGAAGGGGGGAAGATAGCAAGAGAGAGAGAGACGTGCCTACGTGAATATGTGGAAGTAGAATTGAAGCTGCCCCATTGGCAGAGGATGCATGTGCTTGGGATAGACAGTTACCATCTCTTCCTCCTGCCACCTCCTCTCCACGTTATTATATTCAAAGTAGGTCACATTAATATGTAACTTATCATAACAGTTTTCAAATGTAACTGGATATTTAAAAATGACAAGCCTGTTTGTTGTTGTCTGGTATGGCTTACTCTCTGAGGCCCATGTACTCACAGCTGCTCCTGTACCCATGGGTGATATTGAGATAGGCATTGTAGCTCCCTTTTCCTGAGACAAGGCTCTATCTCAGACCCAGTGTTAAGTATAACATTTCACACACCCTGAGAGCCATTGGCCATGTTGCCTTAGGAATGGTTGCTCCCACAGAGCTGACTCTCAGCTCATTGGTCAATATGAAGATGTCCACCAGACTGGCCTCCTCAGGGGTGTCTCTCTTTCTTATCTCCTCACGGTCTTCCTCTGGTGGTTGCCCTACTCTTTTTCACTCAGTCCTCTTAAAAGACTTAAATAACCTTAATTATCATTTCTAAACCTCTACTGTGGAACACAGTCATATTCTAAAGTATTGGGGCCAATTCTGTTTTCTTTCTTTATGATAAATATCCATGACATCAACTTTAAGGAAGGAAGATTTATTTTTGCTCACTGGCAAGAAGACAGCCCATGGTTCTTTGGCACTGTTGAGCTTGGGCCTACAGCATCGTTGTATATGGAGCTGAGAAAACTGCTTACCTCACAACAGCCAGGCCTGAAAGAGGCACAGGAAGTGGCTGAGGTCCCAATATTCCCTTCAAGGACACACTCCTGGTAAACCATTAGGTCCTGCTTCTTAAAGGCTTTATAGGCTAGGAAACAAACCTTCTACACAGTTGTATGAGGAATATTCAGAGCCCAAAATGCAGTGTGGGAGTGAGAGCTTCAGCATAGGTATGTGGCCAAGACATAGCACAGGCCCTAACAACTTTTAGTACTCATTAAACAATCTCTTCTGTCAGCCAGATTCATCAGCACCAGGAGCTACCCTTCCTTTCTAGACTTGCAAGTCAGGAGAATTCTGCTTTCCTGATCAGGACCTTCTCATTTAAAGCTTCCATTGAAAAGTAAATGGAGAATGAAGCGAGATGCAGAAAGCAACGCTGTGGGAGATGAAGAAATAAGCAGCTGAGGACTCCGTCCCTATGGCTTTGCAAGTGCGCCCGTTTGAGTTTGCTTCAGAGCTAAGCGTCTGAGACTCTGCTAGCTGTTATTTCTTCTTTCCACCATGCATTTGCTTCCTCACACCTTGACGGGTAGCCTCTTCGTACACTACCTTTGGCCTTCCCCACAAGAAGGCTGTGGAGCGACAAAAGATGCCAGAGGCCTTCCCATGATTCCAAGTGGAACTTAAAGCTCTCTTTCTCTGTGTTTCTTTCCCAGTCAGTGGTGAGTCACTTCCTCAAGGAAAAGTCTCCAGAGTGGACGTCTGTTGCAACTTTCTCTGCTGAGCGAATTCTTCTCACTTGTTAGGTCTGAAAAACTTAAAAGATGTTAGAACTGCTGGAAGTAATTTCTTAATGTATGTAAAACGTTCTCACGCCATAGTTTATTGAAGTAGGTCTCTATTGTACTTTGTAAAAATTATACCTTCTTTCAAATACATATTATGTACATAATACGTATATATTATTTGTTCTTGATATATACAGCTCTTTACATTTTTTTCCAAGTCCTCCTATCTTTTCTCACTGCAAATTCTGGCACTGGTATGTTCTCTGTTTCTAATATTTATTCTGTAACTTTAAAGTGTGTTTATTTAAAAAGCACATGTTTCAAGAACTTCATTTAAAAACATAACTTCCAAAAGCTATATTGTTCTGTGAACTGTGTAGAGCAACATTAAACAATGAGCCAGCTCTGCTGAAATGGCCTCTCCACTCTCGGCTACCCCATCGTTACTTCACTGAGCAAATCGAGAACTCTTGTCCTTCAGTTTTAATGTTGGAGGACCATCCTCCTTCAGGAAGTCTTGTGGTCAGCAAGCAAAAATGGCCGCTTGCTTCTCTAAAGCTGAAGGATTATTATGTAGTAACGGTCACCCACAACTTTTATAATAGCGGGCCAGCTGTGTAAACTGCAAGATGTTGTCAAAAGGAAGTGCCAAGCAAAACTGTGGTGCTGTTTGCTGACTGCGCTGAAGGGCAGAGGCACTCGATTCTTGCCAGTCATTTAGAAGATTGTTCGGAAAAGCACTGCCTCTGGGAGGTGCCTACTCCACAGGGCCTGGGATCCTGTCCTGGAGATTACACTTGGCCCAACACCTTTGTCTTCAACATCTGTCTGCTGACAAGGCCTGGCTCCTGCAGGGCTGGGCTGGGGGAAACAGCTGGGCTGGCAACACTCCTGTCATAGCCACGCCATACCTTCTGGAGACCTGGAAGTAATTCTTTATGTGGTTGGGAATCTACACCTGCTCTGATGTGGTTGCAGTTTTGTCTACTGGAGCTGATTAAAATAATACATGCCCTTGCCTATGACATAGTTAGAAGAACCCAGTTTCCGAGTGGTGCGCAAGCTTTGCAGGCCGGTGTAGCAGTTCTTCCACAGAATAACTATGTTCGTGTTCTGTAGCACAGGCTCTGATACCAACCGTGGCCTGAGCTATTTGCACAGAAGTGGGCAGACTGTATTTGTGTCCTTAACGTCAAACTCATCAACACACCCAGAGACTCAATGAATTTATGGAATGGCTTGAGAGGTGAAATAGGCTTAGGTGAAAGGGTAGAGACAACCCTAATGTGCAATAGACATCTACAACCTTCCTGTGGGCTTAGCTATAGCTAGCTATACAGTGGATACGTCACACATTTCTTCTCGTTTTGATTCTTCTTGTTAGCCAGCCAGGGACTTAGAGCTTGGACCCCAAAAGGTAGCTCTTCTCCTTGCCAGCTGTTTCCTGCGGCTGCTCTGAGTTCCATCACGGTGCACTGACTGCGTTTCTCAGTGACCTTCATGTAATCTGAAGCAGATAGCATCCTTATCAAGCCTCTTCAGACTCACTCAGTACAATGACTGTGGGATTCATGCCTGTGTTTGGAAGGTGTTTATGCTTTTTCATTGCTACGCAGCATTCTACTACGTAACTATACCACAGTCAATCCTTTATATCCTTAATATACATTTGACATGCCTACTTCACTATTTTTTTTTAACCTGTTATAAACAAAACACCTCTGGGGAGTCTGTTTTTACCCTTTTAAAAATTTTGGATATAAAGTCTCATTTGTTCCAATAATAGTATTGATGGCTGTCTTAATTGGGTTTCTATTGCTGGGATAAAACACCATGATCAAAAGCAACTTGAGGAGGAAAAGGTTTATTTCAGCTTGTATTCCATCTCCCAGGGAAGTCAGGACAGGAACATGGAGGCAGGGGATGAAGCAGAGGCCTTAGATGAGTACTGCTTACTGACTTGCTGCACAAGGCTTTCTCTGCCTTCCTTCTTACAGTACCCTGAACCACCAACCCAAGGGTGGCACCTGCCACAGCAGCTGTCCCTGCCCTACATCAATCGCTGATCAAGAAAATGCAACACAGACTTGCCACAAGCCAATCTGGTGGGGACATTTTGTCAATTATTGAAGCTCCCTCTTCTCGGGTGACTCGGATCGGCACAGTGGCTATCAGGAAGATGCACGTCTTGATGTAGATGACCGTGTCTTCCAGGCCAAGCAACACAAGCATCAGCGGTTTCGACTTTGTGTCAGATCTTCACCATCTCTAGGAATTACTTTATCATTTCTCCTTATAAAAAGGCAATATTTTTTCTTTAGTACGTTAATTAGTATTTTCTTGATGCCCTTTTATATTTCAATATCTTTGTTGATCATCTGATTTCCCTCTTAGATGAAGCAACTGTTCACATCTTTTTGTTCACTTAATTCCTCCCCCCCTTAATTGTTTGTAGGAACTCTTTAGGGGAATCTATGAATCCTTTGCTGGGTATACTACAAAGAATTTCTTCCAGCCTCTGTTGTAAGTTGCCAGTATGATAATGTTGTTTTTGTGGTACCCAAGGTCAAAGCCAGAATCTTCCATATGCTAGGCAAGTACTCTACCACTGAGTCACATCCCACACCCAACATAGACATTTTATATTTTCATGGTGTCCCTCTTGCCCCCAAGAATGAGGTTCATGAGAGCAGGGACTTTGTCCAGTGCTAAGAAGAGGATCTGCTCAGTGGTACTGGAGGCCATATCCAGCGGGTCAAACATGTTAGGCAAGCGCCACCACTCAGAAGCCACAGCCTCCTAAGTGTCTTTTGCTTAAACAAACACCTTCAGCTTCCCAGGGGAGATTGGTAGCAAATGGGGAGGGAGCTACAGGTGATATTCTCACAGCAGCTGATGAGAAACTACAGTGAAGCCTAATATTAGGGAAAATACCTAAATTATAAGTAGAAAACAGAGCGCTAGAGAATTGGACAGTAATTTTATGGTGCGCAGTACAGGAAAAGCTTCAGATCTTTGTAGACTGGGTTGAGATCAGCTACTTAGACAACCTTCGCTCTGGAAGAGCTTTTAGGGAGCAGGGGCCTGAACTTCTCATTTTACACAGAAAAGTGAGTCTAAAGAGTGTGAACTAATCCACTGTAATTACATTAAACCGATGTGAGAGTTAGATTAGAGCTTCTTAAACAATATGGGAACTACACCTGGAGTGATTTTCTTGCTCAGTCCCAGCTTCAAACACTTTTTCTCACTGTCTTAATAATACATTTGGATTTTGAAGATTATTTCCTGGTACCTATTCCCGCCCCCTCCCCCCCATGACTGCCATTGACAAATGGTTTTCGGGGTGTGTGATTGACATTAATCATTTAGGCCTGTGAAACTCTCTCAGGGAACTTAAAGAGGACAGTGTGCCATCCGGCTCCTCATGCGACCACGGAGCCACCTGAGGATTGCCACACCAGGCACACTGATGGAGAAGGGAATATGGCGACTTTGGCTCTGCAGAGGCTGAACTAGTCTGCACAACCGGGGTCACAAACGCCCCCAGCCCCAGCTACCTTTCCTCACAATGAGCTTGGGATGAGTCCTTGGATGGCAAGTTTATATCTCAAGGGCAGATCTGTGCCCCACACACCCCAGCATCTGCCTTTGAGGGAAAGAGAGCAATCCGGTCTAACCTACGCATCCAACTTTGAAATCCAGGTGCATGCCTCTGACCAACTGCTTACATCAAGGAAGGTGGAGCCAAGCTGGGCACTGCTTCCGACTGGGTCCCTCAAGCCTTTGGAAACAAATGTAGATGCATGTGGGTTTCTTCCTGTGTGCAGGGCAGTAACAAGGACGCCATGCCTTCTCCAAGAGGAGGCAAAACTGAGTAGTTGGGGAAAGGCCTCAAACGTTGCTCTCCTGCAGAGAGAAGCCAGCTCCTCCTCCTTTACAGACTGGTACCAGGAGGAGAAACGAAAACTTTTCCTGGCGCTCCCCCTCTTCCCGAGTGCCTTTCTAGTTTATTGAGTGATCACTCATCGGCCCTGGGAAACTGCCCTTGCAGCAGCCAGTGTGGTCTCACATGGAGAAGCAGCACTGGGCTTTTCCACATCGGAGTTGATTCTGCTCCACCGAGAGTGGTGCCAGGTCTGATTGGCATGCCTTGGGCCAGGCCTTAAACACAGTAGAGGCTTGGCGCTGGCTGCAGGTCACCACAGACCCTTCCCTCAGCCCCCATGCAAAAGTCTGATTGTGCTGCGATTCGTCCTCAAACTATCTGCACCCAAGAAACTCTATCCCTGAGATCCTGCCTCTAGAGGTGGGGCAGCAGCATCTTGGTTCTCTTTGAAATTTGGCAAAAGCCATGGATTCCTCAAAAGAACAAAAAACACTCTAGGCCCAAACTCCCAGAAAAAAAAATGGTTTAGTGTGGAAATAACTTCATGTATTATTTCAGGAAACACAGAAAACCAGCCATGCCATCTACAGGCTTTAGACTGACTTGACCTGAGGAAGGGAAAGAAAACCTAACTTAATTCTAACATCATTAAGAAGTATTTGAGTCACTTAAAAAAATTAGATTATTAAAAAATTTTTTAAAAAAAGAAGTGTTTGAGTCTTTATCTTACTTACCTCTTCAGCAGAGTTAAAACCTTAGACTAGACTAAGAGAAGAACTCCATAGGCATTCAAGAAGGACCCGGTACATCTTAGAAGTACAGCACACCGGAAAGCAAGGAGTACAATGCTTATCCAGAGAGGATTCAGAAGAGGGGTGGGCATGGAGGAAGGGGGAGGGGGACACCACAGACAGCTTCAAAAACTACTAAGTTCTATTTCTGTTTTTCTTTTTGTAATCAGCTTTCTTTTGTGTTCACTTGGACTTCTATACTTGGAAATACTTGTCTTTTTGGTTACAAGTCCTTCATCCCCTGAGTGCTGTGGTGCAAGGCTTCAATCTTGACGTTGGGAAGGCAGGGGCTGACAGAGTTCTATGTGCTCAAGGCCAGACTAGTCTATGTAATGGCCATCTTTGTCTCAAGATAAAACAACACCACCAACAAAAGAACGTCCTCCCTGATTCACAGAAATGAGAAAATTAGCACAAAATCTAGCATTCTGTGATTAAGCTCTTTCTCCATGGTAAAGCTGCTTTTCAGTTCTGTATCACCAGGACTTTTACAAGATTTATTTGTATTTATGTGGATTCATTTTGCCAATATAGAGTCAAGCGTTTCAAACTTGAAAAACAAAATGAATTTTAGTTACATGCATATATATGAAAAAGTGTAGTTTTTCATTATAAAATCTTTATTCATTTAAGTTTATACATGAATCCATTTTCAGAGGAAAAGTGTGTGTGCATGTGTGTGTGCGCATGCATCTGTGTGTGTGTGTGTGTGTGTGTGTGTATACTGTTGTAGTCATTGTTCTATTGCTGTGAAGAGGCACCATGACCATGACAACTCTTTTAAAGAAAAACACTTAATTTGGCTTACACTTAAACAAAACACTTAAACTGGCTTATAGTTCAGATCTTTAGTCCATTACCATCATGGTGGGAAGCACAGTGGCCTGCAGACAGATAAGGAACTGGAAAGGTAGCTAGGAGTTCTACATCCAGATTAGCAGGCAGCAGGAAGAAGGACAGAGAGATACAGTGCCTTGCTTTAAAGTCCGCCCCTAATGACATACTTCCTCCAACAAGGCCACACCTATTCCAAGAAGGCCACACCCCTTACTTAGGCCATGCCCTATGAGCCTATGGAGACCATTTTCATTCAAACCAATATATATATATAATTGCTGAATTAAAAAAAAATATTTTTCTTACTTCACTTGTTGAACCAACCATAAAATATAATGTATAGCAATTGCATTTAAATTGAAATGTGCCTCTATTCAACTACATTCTCCTCCTTAGAACACAGACCACATAGGGATGATGCTGAAGATATTTACAGGGTTGGAAAGCCCAGGTGTGAAGCTGCTGAAAAGGAGTGCTGCACTTTGCTGACGTGTAGCCCCACAGAACTCACAGCCGTGGGTCCCAACTCAACACTTCCTCCTACCTTCCAGCCCTGCCTCCACCTCCAGGGCAGGCCAGCTTAGTTCCAAGGCCTATGCATTCAGCACCAGACGGAAGTAGGATTTGATGGGTGGCAGGCTGATCATTGGGTACTGGAGATACAACTGGTCTTCTAGGAATATTTCAGCAGGTGACAATTAAAAGCCATATTTGCCACTGGACTGCAAAGCATGCCATTCTTTAATGGCATCCTTGTAGACAGGAAACTTGGCTGTGTATAGTTACCTGGGCAAACCTCTTAGGCATTGACTGTGCTGTGTTTCTGCCTGGGTGTGTGTCACTTGGAGATCTGCTTTGGTGTACTGTGATTCCCTACTGCAGGCGGTACGGCCTAGATCTAAGCACCTCAGAAATTCACAAGTGCTGGGGCCTTCCTTTATAAATCGGTCCTACACTCTCTCCAGCATCTTTGTCCACGTCTATAGAAATGCTACCATCCTTCTCAGGCCATGTGATCCAGTAGGTAGGGCTACTCAAACCACCACCTGATAGTGTTTGATGTTACTCAAGAAGTTGGTGAGTGTTCTGTCCCTAACAGACTTGAGTACCAATCAGATGCTGTGCTGGTTTGTCAGTGGCAGGAGTTTAAAGTGCACTGTGTAGGCCTTCTTTGCAGATGATTTCCCAGCATGTCTACTCCACTAAACAGGACCAGTGACATAGTGTGCAAAACTTGTTCCCCAAAGTGAACATGCAGGGGCCTCTTCCATGTACTCACTCACTAGAACCCATAGCTAATGGCCACTCTAAGGGATTTCAGCCTTCATGCCTTCATTATGAGTTTTGATTCACCCTTGTTCCTGTGCCTCAGTTTAGTGCTTTGCTCTTACCTAACCAAGGCCATTCCTTTAGCCCAAAGGAGAATTAAGAATCTCACATTGGGTCAATATAAGGACAAATGAAGGAAAAGCTTTATTAGCTTTCCACATTGCCCATTTCATGCACTCCGGATCGTTACTTACAATTTTTGCCTTTCCTCCTGAATGTGCATGTACACACACACACACACACACACACACACACACACACACACACACAGAGTCACTCACTTACATACTGAAACTGTTAGGGATGTTGTCACATGCTCCCACATCCTGCTGGTTTCCTAAGCTTCCCCAAAGGCCACATTTAAAAGTCTTAGTACATTCTAAATATTTGCTTAAGACTAAAGGAGTAAGAACGTGAGAGAATTTTCTATACTAAAAAACAATCCAGTTGAACAGGTTTTTTTTTCCTTTGTCTCAATATTTTGCTGTTTCTTGATGATTCACAGAAGCCCACTTTCTTTCTTACTTTAGGATGTTCAGTTTGAACGTAGTTTTTCTAATCAAATGCACTTGTGCATGCACGAATGCACCCACACATACACACATACAGAGGGACAGACAGACAGACAGAGACACAGAAAGAAAGAAAAAGAGACTGAAACAGAGACAGAAAAGAAACAGAGACAGAGACAGAGAGAAGGGGCTTTAAAAGTTTTGTAATTGGGTAGAGCCTAGTGAGTATATGGCACTCAAACAGCCTTGAAGGAGGTAAGAGTGTACTTTATATCTTTGGGAGAGAGGAACGTCCCAGTTGAAGGGACCACTCAGGGCAGGTGCCTTGAACAGGTGAACTTCAATGGCCGAAATCAATGCAAAACAAAAACAAAAACAAAAACAAAAACAAACAAACAGAAAAAGCAAATAAAGGAGACCGGCTGCTGAGTGTGCTCAAAGGCAACTCACTATGGCTCAGTTTTGACCCTGAGTAAAGCCGGAGCCCCTAACGCATTGGAACAGAAGACCAGTGTGTTGTGGCACATGCCTGTCAAGGGACTAGGTAGAGATGCAGTCACAGTGTGAACTTGAACTTTACTTGTGGATGTTTATTCCTTGCTTGTTTCTGGAATCCGCAGACTCAGCACTGTGTCTGCACGTCCTGTCCATGCTAGTGTATACGTTCATGGGTTGTTATTTCAATCACATGCAGTTTTCCATGACACGAATATGCTACAATTTATTTACTGTTGGACATTTCGTTGTTTTCCATTTGTAACTTTTCCTCACGAGATCGCTGTGAATGGACTCATCCTTGTCATTTGGTATACATCTTCATTCATTTTCCTTGGGTAGGTAAGTAGAGACAGAGGTCCTGAGGTATCAACGGGATGTGTGTCTAGCTTCAGTCGCTACTACCAAACAGCTCTTCAATGGAACTGACCACTCTTACACTCCCACAACAACGCATGAGGCCCCAGCCCTTCTACATCCTTTACTTTTGATGTCAGTTGTTTAACTCTGCGGCTAGATGAGCACTGGCATGGACTCGTGTTTTAATTAGCATTTCCCAATCAGTAATGGTGTTAAATGCCATTCTGTTGTTTGTTGGCTCTCTGTTATGATCCTTCTGCACCATTTCCTTTCTGATCTTTGGTCCACTTTTCATATTGGATTATCAACCCCTTTGTTATTGATTAGGAGAAATGCTTATATATTTGGGATGGAAGTCTTCTGTTTATATGCATGTGCAATTTATATATTTGTTATTTATACATACATGAATAATTTCTTCTGTAGCTTGTTTTTTTCATTTTTTCAGTGCTATTTTTCATATATAGAAGTGTGAAATTTTGAGGGAAGACAATGTCCAACTTACAATACATGGTAACTGGGCCTCTCATGTGCTTCCCATTTTTGGTTTAAAGATCTTATCTATCTACCATCTGTCTGTCTATCTATCTATCTATCTGCCTGCCTACCTATCTATCATGTATTTTCTATCTGTCATCAGTTTTGAGATAAAGTATCATTGGAGCCCAGGTTAGCCTTGAACTCACCAGGTAGCCAAGGATAACCTGGAATCACTGCTTGTCATGTTTCCATCTCTCAAGTGCAGGGGAAATCAATATTTGCACAAGTGTCACCTTGCTTGATTATAGATTTTCCAATTAAAACCTTTATTGTTCATCATTATTTTGTGTTATTTATTTTGTAAATTTACTCATCATTACTCATCATTTACTCATCATTTTTGTTTTGTTTATTTTGTATCTTGCTTTTCTCAATCAATGAATTAAAATCCATATGTTATTTTTATTCATTGTATATAATTTCTCATTTTATTCCTTTCTTGAAATGCTTAATAAGTTCATAAAGTGTTATATAATCCTCTAAAAACTATTTTAATGATAGAATAGGAATGCCTAAGGGTTTTACTAATCAAATTTTAAATTTGCTTTTGAAAATTTATTCACCAGGAGCAAAGGCTTTATTTTGTTCACCAATGAGAAATGCTATTTTAAAAGATGTTTTATTTTACATTATGTGTATGTGAGTGTTGCAGGGAATAAGGATGTGCCTGTAAGTTCACAGACTATCAGAGGCTAGAGTCATGAAAGCCTCCCTGGGACAGAGTTCCAGGTGCCCTGATCCTCCTGTCCTGGGGGTGCATGGACTTGAACGTAGATGCTCTGAGTACAGGCTCTCAACTGCTGAGCTATGGTGCCAGCCCTGAGAAATGTTATTTTCCTTGCAAAAATGTTATCTTTTTAGTTTGTTTTTTGGTTTTGTTTTGTTTTGTTTTGTTTTGTTTTGTTTTGTTTCAAGACAGGGTTTCTCTGTGTAGCCTTGGCCATCCTGGACTCACTTTGTAGACCAGGCTGGTCTCGAACTCACAGCGATCAGCCTGCCTCTACCTCCTGAGTGCTGAGATTAAAGGAGTGCGCCACCACGCCCGGCATGTTATCTTTTTAAATGAACACACTCATAAATAAAACCCTTTACTTTATAAGAGCCACTATAATAGCTGATGCTGTTTTGGAGCACACTAGTGAGGGGTGTTTTCCTTAATATCTAGCCAGTTGGGAAGGCAGGGGTGATGCTCTCTGTGAACATGGACTCTGCAGCGCTTACTGGTTTGCTTCCTATGGCTTACTTAGTCTGCTTGTAGAACCCAAGACCATCAGCCCAGGGGAGTGGCACCACCCACATTAGACTGGGTCCTCTCCCATCAATCACCAGGAAAATTGCCCTTACAGGACTACATATAACCCAATCTTATAGAGACATTTTGTAAATCAGACTTTTTCTTCTCAGAGGACTATGTGTTGTGTCAGGTTGGAAAAAAACTAGCCTGAGAACAAAATCCTTGTGTGCACTCAGTTCTGAGTGATGAAACTCAGGTTTTAAAACCAGCAGCATCCATGGGATTCATGCTTCCTGGTGGATGTGGTTGTACTGGGTTTTTCACTTTAGAGGGTAAATAAGTTGTTGGAGGCTCACCTTAATCTCTCATTTTTACAGACAAATCCATGGAATTTAGCTGAAATGCTTCGAGACAATGCATGCGTCCAGATGACTTACCCAGTGACAAGAACGGAAGGCGACATCTTTTCTCAGACGTCCTAGTGCTTTTGTGCTGCTATTCCAAGGCCAACAAAGGCACCTCAATGGGCCCTGCTTTGTACTCTGATAATCTCCCATCATACGCACATAAGCCCCATTTGTGATTCTCTCATATTTCTAATGAGCATTTTTCTGATAAGTCCTTTTGTTGAATAGAACTAAGGTCCTTGAGTTTCCTCAGCCTATGAATATACAGACAAGAATTATAAACAAAGCAAGAACATTTCAGTAAATATATTATGGTCAGCTTTTAATTAGGCATAAATCACCAAGAACTCTTCTTCTTTCTATCTAATTTAGATAAGAGAGAGAGAGAGAGAGAGAGAGAGAGAGAGAGAGAGAGAGAGAGAGAGAAAGAGAAAGAAATTAGAACAAGACGAGAGAATAAAAAATTTTTTAAAAAAATAACTATTATTTCTCCAGCTACTAGGAATTATGAGGATCAGAGAAGACTTAGAAAATAGAGCTTTTTTTTTTTCCAGCTCAATGTTCCTATATTCTCTAGGGCTGTATGAGGAACACAAACCTTAACCTAATAAGCATTGTACCTAGAATCTCTTTTTTCCCTCACATAACTCAGTGACTGGTGATAACGGCAAGAGCGGGATGGGAAGCATGATTGACGGCATTCAGATAGCATAGGAAATACTATGTATCCATGGCAGAGTAATGGGGAGTCTTTCCTCCTACATGTCAGTGGTTTCCTGTTACTGCTAGTACCAAGGTGGTATAGCCACCTTCTTAGGCATTCTAGAATAGTGTTCCCAAAGCACCAGCTCAAAGGGATGTACACTCTTGTAGTGATCCCATGAGGGCACATCTTTAATCTCATCACTCAGGAGAAAAATGCAGGCAGATCTCTGTAAATTCCAGGCCAGCCTTGTCTACATAGTAAGTTCCAGGCCACCTAGGCTTGCATAGTGAGAGTCTGTTTCAAAAAAACAAAACAAAACAAAAAGTAAAAAGAATGGGAGATCTTAGTCTGTTCTAAAGAAAGTATGGTGAAAGTATTGAAAACATTTTTCTCTAATGAATATTTGTGACTCGTGTAGTATTGTGGGTGTGAGAAAGAGGAGCAAGCAACAGTTAAAAAAGTCAGTCTCTAGCCTCTTGCAGCGCAGGGTCTGGGGTTAGGCCAATAACTATACATAATAAGTGGGGATCTTGGTAGCTTGTTAAGCTAGGACATGGATAAAGAAGCTAGAGAAGGTGACAGGCATTCTGGAGGTAAGTGGTCTGTGGTTTTAAATACGCTTGTCAAGATGGAAACGCCTTGAGAAGGCATAACATGAGCATAGTTTTTAAAAGTCTGGAGGAATGTGCCAACACAGGAACAGTTTTAGAAGATGGATTGAAGAGCTGTTATAGAGGCCAGTAGACAGCAAGGTGTGTGATAGGTACAGTTGAGGCCAGTGACAATAGTAAAGGAGTCGGGGACAGAAAAGTGAAAGTAGACACTAGGGAGGTAAAAGAGGTAGTGTGGGGACATAAGCTAATAATACAGTGTAGTACCTCACATGTAGGCCATGTGAGGACCTTGGTTTTTATTCTCAGAAAAGATATGGGATTGTTAAGGGAGCATAAGCAAAGGATACTTTCATCCTGAAGCCTACAAAGAATGTTATACAAAAATAATCGCCTGGTAGCCTCTCCTACTTTGTGTATGGTAGACTCTTGGTAAACATTTGCTGAGTGCTTGAATGAAAATAGCGACACATTTAGGCACATCGCTTTTCTCCTATTTGGTGACAAAGTGCCTTACTGTAGGATTTTTGTGATTCCCCTGTGACCAAGGAAGTTGGCATTCCATGGAAGCCTTGGGTACCTTATCTAACCACACTGTGAGCATGCAC
Source organism: Acomys percivali (assembly GCA_907169655.1). Classification (NCBI taxonomy): domain Eukaryota; kingdom Metazoa; phylum Chordata; class Mammalia; order Rodentia; family Muridae; genus Acomys; species Acomys percivali. The sequence continues at coordinate 82,464,025 of OU015743.1, read as the reverse complement.
ACTGAAGGCTCAGCCACTCTTTTCACCAGAGTAATCGGCAGGTTCTTGCAAGGGTCTTCTGTGGGTGCAGTCTGTAGCACATCTCTAACTGGCTGTTCATAAGTAGGCATCTTTGAAGTAGAGTGTTGGCAATTTTGAGACTCTCTTCATTTGTTACCACTCAGCTTATGGTTTGTGTTTTGAGAGAGCCTCAGTTTCTTGAAGGATAGCCTATGTTCAAGTGACACTTCTTGAAGCACAGGTTGATGGCTTCCTTCCTGTTGTCTGCCTCTGTTGATGTGCATGCCTCAAGTCACCCATTCATTGTCCTCCCCCCTACAGTATCAGTATGAGGTCTTTCCTGGCACATCTATACCAAATAAGGTTAATGGGCACTTCTGTTTATAAAATTGGGTACTGCTATTTTTCAACCTTTTCTTTGCCTATTTATCCTTTCCACACTCTTAGAAGTAATTGCTGCTGATCTTTCTTGACCCAGTGGTGCTTGAGTCATTGAAGTATCATTTACATCAGTTGAAATGTGAAACAGTTTTTCCTATTATTTTAACTATCTTGCTTGTACAGTTCTGTAGTTTTTAGTATAGTTACAACGTCTACAACCATCACTACCACCTAATTCTAGACTATTAGCATCATCTATAAAAGGAATCCTAATCCCATCCCAGTATGGGACTAAGGTCATGATGCTATGCATAATAAACCAGGTGATTCCATAGCTCACTTAGCTGGATCCTGGGTAGAAAACACTAGAGGAGATAAGAGAATAGGAAATGTTGGGAGCAAACGAACCGCAGCTTTAAACTTTGTCAGACTGATAGGCAGGTCCTCCCTCTTTCCAGCACCGGGCCTGGCAACCAGCATTTAGCATGATGTCTTCCGAATTCACTCCTGCAGTAGCATGGGTCACTGTTCTGTCCTTTGTGTTACATTGTATCCTGCTATATGAATACACTATATTTCATTTATCCACTTATCACCTGGTGGCTCTTTAAGGGTATTTCTTCTTTATGGATATGTAAATAAAGTTGACTTTTACATAGATATATGTTTCTCTTGGGTGTACACAAGGGGAAGAACTAGTAGGCCACATAACTCTATTCTACCATCTGAAAGATGGCCAACATGTATATCAGTGTTGGCGCTCCTGTATAATTTCATTCATAAAATGTGAGGGTTCATGTCTACATTCTCACCAACACTCACTCTCACAGACAGTTAACCGTCTAGTTTATGGGAAGGGACAATTCTGTGGTTTTGTGTTGCATCTCCCTAGTGACTGTGACATTGAACATGTTTTCATGCACTCATTGGCTGTATAATTCTCTTTGGAGGAATGTCCACCCAAGTGCTTTTCTGATTTTTTTTCCTATTAATTGTTAGCTGAATTATCATTGGGTTAGAGAGTTCTTTATGTATTTAGCAAAAAGTCCTATTAAAATGATTTGCAAATATTTTCTCTCATTCTGTAAATTTTATTTTCATTTACCTAGTGTCAAACTTATAAAACTTGTTTTTTTTTAAAATGTTGACAAAATCCCATTTTTTCTGGTATTGTTTGTTGTTTGGGAGTTCAATCTAAGAGATCTTTAGCTAATTAATGTCATGGGAATATTTTCTTGTATTCTTTTCAGATGCTTTTTACAGTTTTAATATTTTATTTACCTTTCTAGTTCACATTGACTTATTTTTAGATTGTTGTAAATGTTAGGCTTCTCAATTCATTCTTTGGCTTGGAAACATCAAGTTGTCTTGGGTCTGTTTGTTTGTTGGTTGGTTGGTTTTTGAGACAAACTCTTGCTATGTGACCCTGAACAGCCTGGTCCGGAACTTGCTATATAGACCAGCTGGCCTTGAACTGACAGATATCTACCTGCCTCTGCTGGGATTAAAGGAGTATGCTACCAAGCACAGATACAGAACTATTTTTTGAGAAGACTATCTCTTTCTGTTGAGTGTTCTTGGCACCCTTCATGAAATGAATTAACCTTAAGTGTGTGGGTTGGTCTTAGACTCTCAAACCTCACTCATTGATCTGTGAGTTTGTACTTATAACAGCACAGTACTGATGGAGTACCATAGCTTTATAGGACATTTTGGAATCCGGAAGTATGAATCCTCCCGACTTAATCCAATTTTGTACTTTGTTGCAAATATTCGAGGTTCTTTGAATATCCATGAGAGTTAGGAACAGGTCACCTGCCCATGCGTTTAAAACAGTCGGTTGGAATTTTGGATGTTGTGGTGGTTTGAGTGAGAGCACCCCCCACAGGCTCATATATTGGAATACTTCGTCCCAGTCGGTGGAACTGTTTGGGAAAGACTAGGAGGTATGACTTTGTTGGAGGAGGTGTGTGTCACTGGCAGTGAGCCTTGGGGTTTCAGAAGCCCATGGCATCTTGTTAGCGTCTTCTGCCTCCTTCTTGAAGATCAAGTTGTGAGCTCTCAGATGCTTCTGCCACTATAACTTTGCATTACCATCATAGGCTCTAACTCTGAAATTATAAGCCCGAATAAACAATCTTTTAAAAATTGTCTCCATCATGGCAATGTCACAATAGAAAAGTAACTAAAACAGAAGTGTGTCACAGACTTTAGAAATCAATTAGGCATTGTTACTACCTTAAACAGCATTCATATTCCATTCCACAGACTTAGTTCCTTTGACACTTATAAAATTATTTTGCAGTTTGACATTTCTTGTAATATCATTTTGCAGTTTTGGTGTTCAGGACTTGTCTCTTCTTGGTTAACTTTATTCCTAGGTATTTTATTTTTTTTCTTCATGCTATGGCAGGTGAGATTATCTTACTTTCATTTTGAGAAAATATTCAAATCAGAAGTGAATAGATCAAACAGGTTTGTTGTTTTAAAAAGTATGACATCTATTTCTTTACTGTATGTGTGTGAGATGAGGGTGCGGGAAGAAGGGGAAGAAAGGGAGAGAGACAAGAGAGAGAGACAGAGACAGACAGACAGACAGACAGACAGACAGAGGGGGAGAGAGGCTGTGCCAAGGTTAGAGCACAAGTTGTAGGAGTTGATTCTCTTTTTCCTCCATGTGGATCTTAGGGATAAAACTTAATTCATCAAGTTTTATGACAAATGTTTTTACACACTGATCCATTTTGCCTGGCCCCTCAGAGTTTTGAAAAGCAATACTTGAATTAACATTACTAAATTAACATAACTAATATCTGATCCCAGTAAAGCCTTAATTAGAATTTATCCACACAAGAAGAAAGTAGTGCTTAAATGAAAATACGTTTGTATTTTTGTTCCGTTTATCCCCAAAAAATTTAAGTATTTAATTTCCTTTGAATCCCTGTATTCTTTTAGAATGACAGATAGTAAATATACAGAGTGTGACAGACCCGGGGCTTGGAGAATGCCACATGAGCAAAGAGGACAAGGGCTTCAGGGAGGCTGGGTTAAAAAGAGGGAGCCGGAAACAGCCTTCTCAGTCAAGTTTGAGCTGTGCCAGTTCATGCATTGTGAAGCTGCAGATGAATTTCAGATAAAGCCTAACTTAAAATCACAGTTAATTTGAAGCAGAAACTATTAAACAAGGTTTAAACTTTGATACCGAATTTCAAAATATTTTGTGACTCTTAGGATGTTCCAGGAACATATGTGGTGGACACGGTAAGAATCCTCAAAACTTTACTAATTTCAAATTTATTTTTGATAGTATCAACAACTATTGAAGGCTGGTAAACTGGCTCAATCTATAGAGCACTCATCCCGCAAACATGAGGGCATGAGTTCAATCCCCAGAAGCCATACTTTTAAAAAATGGGTTGCAATCTCAGCATTGCATAAATAGAGACAAACAGAGTCCTGGGGCTAACCAGCCAGCCAGCTCAGCCTGCTGGTGAGATTCCGGCCTGTGAGAGATCCTGTCAGAGAAAGGAAGGAGGAGAGAAAGAAGGAAGGAAGGAAGGAAGGAAGGAAGGAAGGAAGGAAGGAAAGAAGGGGAAGGAATGAAGAAGAAAAGAGGGAAAGAAAGGACGGGGCAGAGAGAGAGAGAGAGAGAGAGAGAGAGAGAGAAGGAATTAAAGAAGAAAGGTAGATGATACCTAAGGAAGGCCCAGCAGTTGCCCTCTGGTCTTCACAGACAAGAACCCCCTCACACCCCAAAATGAATGGATGATAATTTGAGGTTTTATTTCAGGACAAATTAAGTAAAAAGTAAACAAATGAAAACTAGAGTCAGAAAAGACTTTGGTTGTGAAATACACAGTGTCTAATTACTTGTCCACATATGCTAGCTGCAGAGGAAGACAGTAACAACCACAGAAAGGCCTCGAAGGAGGAAGCAAAGACCTGTGTCTTAGTCAACATGTTGTTGTGTTATTCGGAGTCAGTGGAGTTCATCCTGCCACAGATGGTGACAAAGTGATGCAGAAGAAAGGAATGGTCACTGACATTGATGGTCTCACTCTTCACTTTTGCCTTACGATTTATATTTATTTATTTATTTATTTATTTATTTATTTATCTTTGTGGAAAATAGTTAAAATTTGAAACAAATTCAGCTTGTCTTACTTATTTTGGGGAAAAAGAGAATATGTACATGGCTTACATATATTTCAACAGGACAAAAGACCAATAAAAAGGCAATTTTTTTATTTTCCTCCAGACTCCAGTTCCTTTCAATAGACATAACCCTTTAGTCCTTGACTGACTTTTTGGGAGATTTCCTTGCATGGCTGCATGTACCCTGCTTTCCTTGATCTGGTGTGCACATGCCAGTATTCTCCCTACATCTTGCTGATTATATGTCAACATATAATGTGTATTTCATTCATTTTAGTCATTAGAAACTACTCTACTGTATAAATGGATCATAATCTAGTTAGCCAGTCTCTATATTGCTAAATGTAGAGATTTTCTTTTCTTCTTAATTACATAAGTCATTTACATACCTTTGGCATGTAAAGGAGTCGTTCCCTTCCCCCCCCACCCCCCCACCCCGGTCCCCAGTGTCTGAACAGTTATGGTTTATATACTAGACTGAAGTGTTTTGTGGAAAGTATGGTTCTCACATGTTTGTAGATTATTTGATAGATAAGTTCAGGTAGCCTGAGTAGAACTGAAAGTAGTTAATATCAATGAGTGAGAGCGCCTGTGACAGCAGTGGTCTTGATGGTACAGCTCTTCAGGGAACTACTTTACTCAGCCATGCTGCAAAAGACTGCTGCAGATGCTGAAAGTCTTCATGGGCAAATTTCTAACCAGACTGGCTTCATATGTTTCTCTCAATATCTCTTGTCATAGGCTTTATTCTGTTCTCGGCCCTAGACTTCTTCGGAGTTGTCCAATCTGAAATGATGTATGCTCTACAAAGAGATTTTCTTCTAACGTCTCCTACCCCTTCCTCCTGCTCACACACAGACCTAGTTAGTAGGTGGAACCCAGAGCCAGAGCTTGGTCCAGAAGTCAAAATGGTGAGCTAGAATGGCTTGTCCCACAGACCAAGCATGGACAAAAGACAAATGGAATTTAGACTAGCTTTTATCCAGGCTTAAGACACCACCATAAAGAGCCCCTGGTTCACCCCTAGGGATGACCATGGGCCTGATGGTTTCATTTCACCTATGGATACTCTGTGTTTTATTTTGCTTGTGAAATTCTGTTCTCCATCTCTCTATCCTTTTGATGCTTTATTAAATAAATACGCCCCCCACCATTTTTGTTTTCATGAAAACGCTACCTTCTATTCTGTTATGTGTTTGTAGGTAAAAATGTCCACAACAGACTAAACTGTTTAAATACTTGGTCCTATATGGTGGCAATTTCAAGAAATTTGTGGAATTTTGGGGGGCTGGAGGTTAATACTGGATTCCTTATATATGTTTAATGGTTCTCACCTTGCTCATTATAATGGGGCATTATGTTGTGGTGTGTGTGATTTTCTGCTGTTGTCAATGACTTTCATTGGCAGTTCTATGGACTAGAGCAGATTGGTAACTATCTTGTCTACCTCCCACCTCTTCTCACAGTGTGATATCACTCGGGGTTCCACATGATCCTACCCCATGCCTCTGCCATGTGGATCTTCAGCCTCTCCATGCTCAGCCTCTCCATGCTCCTCTGCTGAGCATGCTATCCTATGGGATGGGCTATCCCATATCCTTTCTGCTTCATCTTGTTTTCATCATGCTTAAAATCTAAAACCAGTTATAAGTGCATCAAGGGAAACTTCACTGACATCCTTGACAAATAACTAGTTTGAACTCACATAAGAACATGTCCCAGCACTTTACTTATAAGATGATTAGGCTAATATCTGTCTCCTTGACTAAAATGGAAATGCGGTGAAGGTTCTTTTTTCCCTATTCACCACCACTCCTCTAGCTTAATATTTTTAATATGTCAATCAGTCCACAGTATATCTTCATTTTTCACCCATCTCCATAAGTTTTCCTAATAGAGAAAAGGTGGATTTTGAACCATCATTCTTGAATCGATCATTATTTGGGTCATTCTTATGTGAGTTATGACATAACAATGATATAAGTTTTACATGCTTGTCTTTGTGGAAAAACTAATCTAGAAAACACTGACATTGCTGTATGCTATGAATCTGATAATTACACATCCCTCCCAATTCTATGGTGTTTCAGTCTTTCCATAGTAAGCTGGGAACATAAATAAGTATAGATAAATAGGTTTCGTGCATGTGAGAATGTATATACGTATCTGCCTACCCATCATAGTTAGTTTTTGTCTACACAGCACAAGCTATAGTTATTGGGAAGAAGACGCCTCCATCAGATTGTCCACAGGCAAGTCTGCAGGGCGTTTTCTTGAATAAGGATAGATATGGACAAGTTCAGCCCACAGTCAGGTAGTGCCACCCCTGGGCAGGTGAACTGCATGTGACAGGAGTCTGTGTAAGCCATGAGGAGCAAGCAGTAAGCCCTGTCCTCCATGACTTCTGCTTCAGCATCTGCCGCCAAGTTCCCGCCCCTTCCCTTAGAGACGGAGTGTGATGTGAGGGATGGGGGATGAAATGAACCTCTCCTCTCTTGGTTGCTTTTGTTCATGGTGTCTTATCACAGTGACTGAAAACAAGCTCAGACACTAGACATCTATCAATTAGCTATCCAAAGATGTATCTAAAATTCATATACAACATGCAATTGCACGGAACCCTGGTTACATGAATGACTTATTCAGGCAGCTTGAGTTGTATTATGCTTTACAAGTCATGACACTTGATGTATGGTGATTATGTTATGGAAGATACTTAGCCTCTCTAAGATTCAATTTCTTTATTCCAAAGAAATGCAATAGTGCCTGGCAGTGGTGGTACACATCTTTAATCTCAGTACTTGGGGAGCAGAGGCAGGAGGCTGTCTGTGAGTTCGAGGCCAACCTGGTCTACAAAGTGAGTCCAGGACAGCCAAGGCTATACAGAGAAACACTGTCTCAAAAAGAAAACAAAACAAAACAGAAACCAAACCAAACCAAAACAGCAACAACAACAACAAAACCAAAAAAAAAAAAAAAAAAAAAAAAAAAAAAAAAAA
>OU015743.1:82442932-82456390 GCA_907169655.1 Acomys percivali | reverse complement strand
AAAATATTTAGTAACTCTTGTTTATAAAAATTGCCTTGTTTTCATTCAAACTTGAATATAGGGTGTTGTCAACAATACTGAGTTTTAGGGGCACCACTTAAATGATTGCTGAGGGGCGACTGCACGCCAGTCATTGCCGCCATTTCAGAAGAAATTTCTCTGCTGATTAACTCAAATGAGCCTTTTGGTTTTTTGCTTGCTTGTTTGTTTTGTTTTGTTTTTTAAACATTGCATTTAGTCATTTGTTTTATTCTTTTTAACAAAAGTGTTGACAGAGAATAAATGACAAAGGTTAAAAGTTATTAGTGGTTAAAGTCGGTGGAATGCCCTCTTCAAAAGGGGGAAAAAAGAAAAAAGGAAGAAGAAAAAATAAATTGAGCCGAAAACGACTTGGCCTAGTATGGATACTTTGATGAAAGAGAACTGCCGTTGTAAGACAGGGTTTGTGTTTTTATGGTGATGTTTAGAGCCAGCTTTAAGCTCCCAGAGGTCTTAGTTTCGCTCTGTTCTCCTGACACAGATTATTCTTGCTTAAAATAGAGAAAGATGAAGTCTGTACATGAACTTTGAATGATTTAAAATTAGAAGTAAAACTCAGACATTGGATAATTAAAGGTATGTTCTAGCTCCAGAAATTTAATTTCCATGATACGACATCCTTGAGAAAATATAAGAATACCTTTTATTTCTGCAAATACCCCCTTTGCCAAGTATTTAAGTGACCCGTGTAGGACCCCACCCATGCCCACATACAGCACGAGCTTCATTTATAAACAATACACACTTCGCCTTTCAGTAAAGCTTGTCTTGTTTTGAATGGAGTAAACCATGTGAATACACTTATGAACATAATTTATATGATTATTATTACTATTAAATATACCTATTTAACTGGAGATATAGAGAATAAAATGCATCTGTGGCAATATATAATCAGCAAAAACATTTAAAAATGATTTATAACATACGGGTAAAGAGCCAAGAAAAAAGAATGTGTAAGTAAATTAAAGCCATAAAACCACCGGAAGTTCTTGGACTCCTTTCCATTTCTGCTATGGCTGTTATAACAACACCAGGTTATGCTGTGCATTTTGTATTTCGTAAGGGGTGCAATGCCAAGGGCTTTGCTTCTCTTCCTTCTAGAAGTGGTTGTCCAAATGGTATTTATAGTATTACTTGCTTTTATGGAATGCTGTATATTAATTACACTTTTCGTGGTGGTAAAATTGTCAGATTGTCTTATGTGCAAGATAATCTTATTAAACAGTGATTTCGGTAAAGCAATCTTCACTTTATTCCTTTTATTGAAAACGTATTTTTTTCCTCACATAATATATCTTGATTATGATTTCCTCTACCTCTACTCCTTTCAGTTTCTCCCATCTCCCCGCCCAACTGGATCCACTCCCATTCTGTCTCTCACTAGAAAACAAACAGGCTTCTAAGGGATAAATAAAATAAGACAAGACAAAAGCTAACACACTCAAGTTGAGTAAGATGAACAAACATACTGCAAAAAAGGCCCAGGAAAAGGCACAAGGATCAGAGACCCGCTCATTTGCACCTCTTAGATTGTCTTCATATATGCATATATTTTAGGCAGCTTCTACTGTATTAGTTTCCCATACTACCGCTCGAATGGTCCTTAATTTTAGCTGTCTTTTCCCTATTCCTTGTTCCCTGTCTCCCTCTTCCCACTTGAGGCTCCCTTCTCACCCCACCCCCATCCATCTATAATATCTATTTTATTTCCCTTCCCTGGAGAGCTTTATCTGTGTCCCTAGGCTCTCACTCTATACCTACCCTCTGTGGTTCTGTGGATTGTAGCTCAGTTATCATCGATTTAACAGCTACTATGCACAGATAAGTGAATACATATCATATTTGTCTTTCTGGGTTTGTGTTACCTCACTCAGGATGATTTTTTTTCCTAATTCCATCCATTTAACTGTGCATTTCATGATTTCATTTTTTTTAACAGCAGAGTAATACTTATATATTCAAATATGCCACTTTTTTGTATCCATCCTTCTGTTGAGGGACATCTACTTTGCTTCACATTTCTGGCTGTTATGAATAGAGCAGCAATGAACATGTCCTTGTAGTAGTTGGAAACATTCTGAACTATGTGTCTAAAAGGGTACAGCTGCATATTGGGGTAGATCTACTCCCATCTTCCTGGAGAACAACCAAACTGGTTTCCATAGTAACAATACAAGTGTGTACTCCCACCAGTAATGGATTAGTGTTCCCCTTCCTCCACATTCTCACCAGCATGAGCTGTCACTTGTTTTGTTGCTCTTGGCCATTCCAGTGGGAGTAAGATGAGATCTCAACATAGTTTTGGTTTGCGTTTCCCTGATGGATACAGATGTTGGACGTTCCTTTAGGTGTTTTCCTTGCCATTTGCGTTTTCTCTTTTTAAATTATTTGTTCAGATCTATACCCCATTTTTAAAAAAATTGGGTTGTTTTCATGATATCTAGTTCCTTGAGTTACTTAAATGTTTTGGGGTGTTGGCCTTATATCAGATGTGGAGTTGGTAATCTTTTCCTATTCTGTTGGCTGACACTTTGTCTGGATGATGGTGTCTTTGCCTTACAGAAGCTCTTCGGTTTCTTGAGGCCCCATTTACTAATTTATTTTTATCTCAGTGCTTGTGCTGGTGGTGTTCTGTTCCAAAGCTCTCTCTTTTGCCAGTGTGTTCAAATTTATTCGCCACTTTCTTTTCTGTCGGACTCAATGTATCTAGTCTTTTGTCAAGGTCTTTGATACACTTGGATTTGAGTTTTGTGTAGAGTGATAAATACACATTTATTTGCATTCCACTTGCAGATATCCAGTTAGACCAGCATCATTTGTTTAAGATTCTGCCTTTTTTTCCAATGTGTGTTTCTGGATTCTTTATACAATATTAAAAGTGTGGATTTATATCTAGGAATGCAATTTTATTTCATTAAACAGCTTGTCTGGTTTTGTGCCAATACCATGCTGCTTGTATTACTATAGCTATTTATTACAGAGCTAGGTATACCTCTTACAGTTCTTTTTTTATAAATTCAGGATTTTTAAAGCTATCCTTGTTTTTGTAAGTTTCCATGTGAAGTGGAACCATCTTTTAAAGATCCTTGAAGAGCTGTGTTAGGATATTGATTGTGTTGAATCTGTAGATTGTTTTTAGGATGGGCACTTTCACAATATTCACCATGGTGATTCATGATATGGAGTATCTTCCCATCCTCCTGAAAGCTTCTTCAATTTCCTTCTTCAAAGACTTGAAGTTTTTATTATATAAGTCTTTCAGGTGCTTGGTTAGAATGACCCAAAAAGATTTTATAGTATTTGAGGCTATTCTGAAAGGTGCTGTTTCTCTGATTTCTTTCTCAGATAGTCTGTCGTTTGACTACAAGAGGGCTACCAATTTTAGGAGTTAATTTTGTATCCAGATATTTGACTGAAAGTTTTTATCAGCTGTGGGGGTTTCCAATGAAATTCTTTTTTGGATCACTTATGTATACTATCATATCATCTATATATAATGATACTATGATTTCTTCATTTCCTATTTGTATCTCCTTGGCCTTCAGGTGTCTTACTGCTCTCTCTAAGACACCAAGTACTGTGCTGAATAGGTATAGAGAAAGCGGTCATCCTTGTCTTGTTCTTGATTTTAGTGGAATCGTCTTTAATTTCTTTTGGAGCCCGTTTTTCATGTAGTAGTGAGTTGGTTGGATGTTCTGAGTTTGTAAGCTTTCTGCTTCAGTTGTTGTTGAGCTCCAGCTATAATCTGTGGTCGTCAGATATGATGCAGGGTGTTATTTCCATGTTTTTGTATGTTTGTGACTTGCTTCACTTCCCAGTATGGAATCAATTTTGAGAAAGTTCTACAACGGGCTGGTGCTGGTGCTGGTGGTGGTCTTTCAGTTGGTTTTTAACATCTAGCTCCTCTAAGTGGATTTTCCCTTTTTGTAAGTATTGTCCTTCCCTGTCTCTTCTGATTAGTTTGGTTTAAAGTTTATTTTATCAAATATTAAAGATGCTACACCAGCTTGCTTCTTAAGTGCTTCGACTATGTTGCCATAATAAGTGCCTGGTGTGGAAGGGTTGCTAGACTCTGGTGTGGGCACACTGTCCTGGCTCTTATTGGTTGTGTTTTAAAGATGACGTCTAAGCATATGGAATTGGAAAGGTTATAAATCTTGGTGGGTTTTGTTCCTTGGCTTCTGTTGCCCTCTCTAGTTCTTAAGAGAACCTGGTGGCTGTGTGTTGCCTGGTAAGAAATTCTTCTGGGATCCTGATAAGTCTGGCCACTGGAGTTCCAGGGAAAATGTGTTTCTGGGTATTAGGAGCTGGCATTTAAAAATAGGGTAGGGAGGGGGAGAAATTAGAGGACACACAGGAGGGAGGAAAAAAAGCAAGGTGTTCCACTAAGATCTGCTTTGTCCCCTGGGAATGAGGACAAAGAGTAAGGGGTGGTCACTGCAGAAGATATGCTATGGAGCTGGTGATGAGACTGGGGATTGGACTTGAGGGAATAAAGGGAGAAGTGAAGATCTGCAGTTATCCTCCTTGCTTACTTGGTGAGAGTAGCAGGCAGATTCCCAGGGAGTCACCACTGGATCTGTGGTCTAAGATAAAACAAGAAGCTGAGGGAAGGAAGTTAGGAGGGAAGATCTGTGTGATCTGCTAGAGATGTGGTGGTGGGAGGGAGGGTGGCCCAAACTGGTGGTCTGCTGCTGAGCTGGGCTTGAGACTCGGGGATTGGATTTGCAAGAGCAGGGGGAAAGATGAAGATCTCAATAACATTCTTCCTTATTCAATCCTGCCCAACTTGCACACATTCATGCCTACATGCATGCACACTCACACATATACATACACATGTACATGCACACACACACATGTATACACACACACACACATGCACACAGATAGAGAGACAGAGACAGACAGAGAGAGAGAGAGAGAGAGATGAGATACTTTTTCTTAAGAAGCTCTATGCTATATGGGTGTACCCATAAAGAATTAGAAGAATTTCAAAAGATATTAGTACATTTTACTTTGAAATAACAAAATGAAACTGCAAAAAGTATTCTATAAATAGAAACTAGATATTTTTGTGTTGTATTTATGTGAAAACAGTTACTTTTCCAGGACTAATTAAGCTAAATACTTATATGGGCAGCTACACATACACATATAAATAATCATATATGTATCATACTTTCATTCCTCTGCATAATCCTTGTTAAAATTGTGTGTGTAGATATCTGTATATGTTCATTAGCCTATGCTAGGGGTTGCTTTGTACAACAAACGTGCCCAGCATTGACAAAAAGGGTTACATGCATCTGTCATCCCCACCACTCATTGTGTAAGAGTTCTTTTCTATTTGTCTTCATATTGTTTAAGTGAACTATATTTACGGCCCTTTCCCTAGAGTGAGAGACAATTTGGAGTCTCTTCTGAGTCCTGGGAATCCTATGAAATGTCAGTATTATCGTGAGCACTGCTATTTCCTGAAGCTTGCATCAGGACCATCAAACACAAAAACACAAACCACACACCATCTGAGAACTGCTAATATCTCAAGACACGTTAAGTAAAAGCATTACACTTTTTAAAAATGTGGGAAAATAAACACAAATGCCCAATAGGTTATATTTTCTCCTTTCAATACACCAATAGCTATAGCCAGGAAAGAAACGCTATTTCTTTCTTTTACTTTTTTTTGTTTGTTTGTTTGTTTTGTTTTTCAAGGCAAGGTTTCTCTGTGTGTCCTTGGCTGTCCTAGACTTGCTTTGTAGACCAGGTTGGCAGTAGATCTGACTGCCTCTGGCTTCTGACTGCTGGAATTAGAGGTGTGTGCCACCATGCCCACCCTTTCTTTGTTCATTGGTAAATGATGGGGCATGATAGATGTGGTTTTGTTTGGCTTTTCAGTGATGCGTAGAACACTTAGCTGTTCATTATTAAGTTCATATTATTGTGTAGATGTTTTCCTCCATCTGAATAAAAATCATTTGAGTGAAAGAAGTCTCAATTATACTTTCTATATGACCAATCTTTCATAAATATTATTTTTAAAATCTCTTTTCTTTTCACAAGTGTGACACATTCTATTAACATATTAGTCATTGACAATCTCAAGAGGACTAGAGACACGATGCATCTCTTTCTAGAAATGAACACTCGAAATTCTGCAGGAAGCAAAGCTGGGTCCATTTTGCTAATGAAATTCATACCTGGATTATAAGTTACATCAGAGGGAGATCATCATTTCTACTGGCCAATGGGAAACTGGAAAGGATGGAGGGGTGTGTACCGACTCTCTCAAAGTCTCAGATGCTACAGTAAAAGTCAAGAAAGAAAGCAAATTAGCCCAGCGTGGTGGCGCACGCCTTTAATCCCAGAGCTCAGGAGGCAGAGGCAGGCGGATCTCTGTGAGTTTGAGGCCAGCCTGATCTACAAAGTGAGTCCAGGATACTCAATGCCATACAGAGAAATCCTACCTCGAAACAAACAAACAAACAAACAAACAAGCAAAAAAAACAAATTATTTGAATTCAAACATACCCTTTCCCTTTGTTCTTTAAAACTTTGCTAGAGAGAGAATACGCATGCCCACCAGAGCACAAGCAAAAGAAGACCACTTTTCCAATATCAACTAGGTTTTTGCTTTTTTTTTTTTTTTTTAAGTTAACTCTGGTAGCTGAAGGAGGAGATTGTTGAAAGAAGGTTGCCATAGTTCATATAAGCAAAGGTCTTGTGATCGGTCAAACTTCCAGAAGCATGTCAGCTGGTCAGCTGTGGACCTTAGGTTCGAAGTTTTGTCATTCTGATGTCTTAGATCTGATAACCTTCTATTTCTGTGCCTTCTTTTTAATGATCAAATAATTGAGAAAAATGTTATTTTTCAAGTCTATATTATAGTTGTACACTGAAACCAGTCAGTTATGGTCAGGAGGAAGGCCATGGAATGATAGACATTCGAGGCCCATGTTTGCATATATTGCTGATCCCTGTAAGTGGAGATGCACCCAACTGGTACCTATCCAATGAACTAATGGATAGTGTGAAAATTACTGTACACTGTTGTATAGTGTACACACATGCACAAGCTTATGTTCATGCACATGCTCACATACACAAATAATGTTAACTTTCATGAATAGTGTTGTTTTGATGAGGCGTCATATTTAAAGCTATAGGAGCTGCTGACATATATTGGATATCTACACCACAAAAGCACAATGCATGCACCATTTCAATTGATCTCATAGCACTGGGGATGAGTACTAGTTTCCGGGAAAGCAAAATGTTAGTGACGTTGTACATCACACATTAGCTATGTGTTAGGAGTGTAGCCTTTGACCAAGTCTGTAAATTGAAGAAGTTAAAAACATGTTCTCAATGGAAAAAACACCCAGTCCTCACCCCCATTTAAACACACTTATCTGTCTACAGATTTTCTCTCTTCCCAGATTGGAGCCACTAGGGAGTAGGCTGTCCTGCTTATGCCTGTTTTCTTTCAATACCTAGGACTCTACCTGAATTGTCTAGTGTGAATTAATTTTTTAAAAGATAAAGGAGTGGATATTTAATTCAAGCAGATTTGGGGTTCCAAGCTAATAATTCTGATAGTATATAAAAATGTACTTATTCCTAAGTTAATGTATCAACTTCAGGAAGTATTTCTGTAGCCTCCATTAAGTTCAGCACATGTCATTTAAGAATATGGACATTCAAAGAAATACTGTATAAGACACATGGCCTCTGTTAAGAGGTCTATAATTTATTGGCAGTGATAAATTCATAAAAATAAATTTAAAATTTCACAAATAATCAATTTAAAGTGCTATTAAATTTACATAAATACTCAAAGTGGTACATTATCTCAAAGCTTGGGACAATTGCAAAAGTCATCATGGCAGACATGATATGGACACTGCCTACATTAACATATACAATGCAAAGAAAGGTTGTTTTATGCAGAGAAAACAGCTATAGTTTAAATGTGTCTCTGAGAATTGCTCAATAAAAGATTTTATTATTGGATAATATACATAAAATTGACCAATATGACCATTATACAGTGTGCAGTTTCGTTGCCTTATTCCCATCCCTGTTGTATGCTTGTGACCTGTTTGGGAAGCAGTAGGTACTAACTGGTTACTTGCTGGAGATTTCCCTTAGATGTGCTATGTGTCACCATTTTCTCTGGATCCAACTCATTCTTCTGGCCTCCATTTGGCCCACGTGGTGCACAGATACATATGCAGGCAAAACACTCATATACACAAAACAAAGTTTTAAATTGCAACTTGACTTCCAGGGATAAGGAATTGGAAATGTTAGTGTGCCTATAAATATGAAGCCCAGTGGAGTAAGTATTACAGCAAAGATGCTGAAACATGCTATAAGTGCTCTGCTCATAGACATAACTACTACCAGGCTATCAATACCTCACATGGTATGTGTCCACTCCAGTATGATAATGCATGGTTTCTGAAATATCCATAGCAACCAAGGAGCATGTCAGAGGGGCGTGTCTGATATGCTTTCATCTCTATTCAGTCACTCTAATGGGAAGAAGTTTTTAGGCACTTGGAACCACTTACTAAGAAACTCTGAAAATTAATTACAAAAGAGTGAGTTTTAAATGGCACTCCAGAGACAGAAAACCATTTGCATTTCAAAGGTGCCAAACTCAAAAGCAGAAGATGGCCTATAACTTGTTTAGCATGTTAAACATAACATACAAACAACAAGGGCAACAAAAGTGAATTCATTTCTATTTTCACTGGGTATTAGAGGATGCTTGGTATTCTTCTCAGAAGGAAATAAAAGAATGATATGGCTTCATATAACATCTAATATTCTACAATAACAGATGATAAACAGCTAAGGTATCTATAATATCTAATTCTAGATATGATCTTAGACACAAGGAATGTTAAAAGAAACTTATACCCTGGAAATATCATTAATGTTGCATATTTTAGAAATATATACAACATAAACTTTTAAAATATTATTGTTTCTTAAATAATGGGTATGTACATTTTAATACAGTCATAATTTTGTTGTGAACGCTTAACCACTAACTTCAAGAGAACTGTGCTCTAATATAGCAGAACAAAGTAAATTTATAACTTGTTAATTTAACAAAGCTTAAAATAGTTTAGAATATACCAAGTGCCTGGTTTTTTTCCAACTTATATTTCATACCCTATAATAATCCAAATAACTGTTAAGGTAGACACAGAGTGTCACTGTTCGTAACCATCAGATTTTAAATAAAAAGTCACTTTTACTTACTACTGTTGTAGAGATTAATTTTTATTTATTTGTGTGTTGGGGGAGTGTAGAATGGAGTATAAAGTTACCTGGAGCTAGAGGTACAGGCAGTTGTGAGCTTCCCAATCAGGGTGTGGCAACTGATTTTGGGTTCACTAGAAGCCACCAAGGGTCTGTTACTGCTCAGGCATCTCTTCATCCCTCACCCCTGCAAGTCACCTTTATTATTTTGAATTATTTTACTTCACATGTGAGTGTTTAGCCTGCACATATGTTATGTATGCACAAGATGTGTGTCCCTCCTATGGGTAGAGATCAAAAGATGGTATCAGTTCCCCTGGGGCTGCAGTTACAGACAGAGATGAGTGCCCAGGTGGGTGCTGGAAATCTATCCTGGGTCCTCTGCAAGAGCAGCAAGTGCACATAACCAGTGAGCCAGCTCTCTAGCTCCTCCATTCCAAGTCACTTTAATGTCCACAGTGTCTGCATGGCTCTTAGTCAAATCTCAGGGGCAACATAAACATGCCAATCTACTGCAGGAAAACAATATGAGATCATTTCCTAGACCTAGGCAGGCCGTCACTTTTCTTTCAGGATCCATGTATGATGGCAGCATACTCTGTTCCTTTACTCCCTTTCAATGGGAAAACAGACGTATGTTCAATCCAGATATCTATGTTTAAAAAAACTACACTTGTGAGGTGTTCCACTGGGAAGCATCTTGTGAGGAACTATAAGTGTATGTTGATAAGTTGTGATGTGTCCTGAATAACAATTGTGCCCCTGTACCTGCTCTCATACAGTGATTCACATACTAGTTGGTGTTTTGTAGTCACTCTATGCTATTCCTAAGGATCTGGATTTGGCTGTGACTAAGTTAAGCTCTATTCCATGTATTCATACTTGCTCTAGTATTTGTGGAAAGTCCCTGTTTTATTGGATGCTCCTCTGGCTTCCTATTGCTAGAACTATAAAAGAATCCTACTAACAAGCATCCCTTTTGAATAGTATTCCCCATGCTTGTCTGAATGTGCAAAACCTATGACTATTCCATGTTGGATCTGACATGATAATCATGGTGCCTGGGAACTGCTGCTGGGAAAGCTGTATGGTCATCCTGAGGCCACCATAGTGGCTGTTGCATTTTCAGGGCTAATTCCCCTTTTACTTGTTGGATTCTAAGCTCTTTGATGAGTCTTTGCATAGAACACCACAATCAAGTCCTGGCATGAAAGCCTAACTTTGCATGGCACATTTCAGTCACATGAAGTACAAGATGGTTCTGCAGATCTTCCTTTAGTCTATCCATCACTTTTACTCTACGCTTCGAACTGTCCTCTTTCCTTATGTAGAATGAGGGCCATAGGTAATCAATAAGTAACTTAAGTGGGCAAGAAAAATAAGATAATCCTTTTTAATGCTGTATAAAATAACCTCTTCCTCTTCAGATTCCAACTAAAGCTTTTAATGGGTATCCTCTGACTTTACAATGCATAACCTTCAGGAAATTTGGGAGTTGTCTTAGGTAGATGCACTTAGTTTTCTAACATTTATCCAAGTAATAAGCCTAAAATATAAAATTGCTTCTTTCTCCAAGGGTAATTAACAATATGATTTTTGTCACCTCTTTTTTATTTTTCTTAGAGTATATTTTGGTTTCCAACTCTTATACAGCTGAAGATTATATGGAATCCCTGATCCTCTTGCCTCTACCCACCAAGTGCCAGGCTTGAGAGAGTGTAGTGCTATGCCCGGTTTATATGTGCTGGGATGGAACCCAAGGCTTTGTCCATGTTAGAAAAGTACTTTACCAATTTAGCTTCATCTTCAGCCTGGTTCTAATAGCAGTTTAGAACAATGTGACAAGCAATGTATGTGAAAATAGGCACGGTGGAGGTGTAAGTCCGTGCTGTAGTTAAGGCAAAGCAACATGAATAATTAAGCTCTAGTTTTGATTATATATAGTTGGCATGTTCTTCAGGAGGAACACTCTAGGTTACAAATTAAATGAGTGCTGAACATTAACAGAAGCGACCTGGACCTCTAGCTCACTGTCTCACAGGACTTGTCATTTGGTTCTTCTTCTTTGATGCTTGGATGATGTTTCGGTGTAGGGCAAAGGATGTACACTATCCCAGATATGGTCAGTGTCTCCACTTTATCTTGTTCTTTTTCTGTGTTTTAGTTTGAATCTCTTTTTGATATAAATGTTCTTTTGGTGAACAAGAAAGCAATGTCATTTTTTGAGAAGTAACAAGTGGGTGACATTTGGAAAAGCAAGTTCCTAAGACTGTGCTGACAGAGCAGGGATGGCTGGTTTCCTGCCAAGGAGATAGAGAAAAAAGGGGATTGAGATGATGGTCAAAGGACAGCACAATGCTCACACATGATCGATTCTCCATAGTTATGCTATCATCTCTCATGGATATTAGCAAAGCAAAATGCACAACGTAGGAGTGACGGTTTGCTATCATTGTACCTACTCTAAAAATACTTTTATTATGGGAAAGTTCAAACATAAAAACATGCCTAAAGATTATCTATATTGTTTAAATAATAATTAAAACAATGCCTTGGCGTGATTCCGTCCTGCGTGTCTGTTCTAAGGAGCAGTGGGTAGTTTTCTCCGTCCGACTTCACTCACACCGAAGTGCTCGCCTCCGCCTCATGGAAGACTCAATGGACATGGACATGAGCCCTCTTAGGCCTCAGAACTACCTTTTCGGTTGTGAACTAAAGGCTGACAAAGATTATTACTTTAAAGTGGATAATGATGAAAATGAGCACCAGTTATCCTTAAGAACGGTCAGTTTAGGGGCAGGGGCAAAAGACGAATTACACATCGTAGAGGCAGAAGCAATGAACTATGAAGGCAGTCCAATTAAAGTAACACTGGCACCATTGAAAATGTCTGTACAACCAACGGTTTCCCTTGGGGGCTTTGAAATTACACCACCTGTGGTCTTAAGGTTGAAGTGTGGTTCAGGACCTGTGCACATTAGTGGACAGCATCTAGTAGCTGTAGAGGAAGATGCAGAGTCTGAGGATGAAGATGAGGAAGATGTAAAACTCTTAAGTATGTCTGGAAAACAAACTGCCCCTGGAGGTGGTAACAAGGTCCCCCAGAAAAAAAGTCAAACTTGATGACGATGATGATGATGATGATGATGAAGATGATGATGATGATGATGATGATGATTTTGATGAGGAAACTGAAGAAAAAGTTCCAGTGAAGAAATCTATACAAGATACGCCAGCAAAAAATGCACAGAAATCAAACCAAAATGGAAAAGACTTAAAACCATCAACACCAAGATCAAAGGGTCAAGAGTCCTTCAAAAAACAGGAAAAAACTCCTAAAACACCAAAAGGACCCAGCTCGGTAGAAGACATTAAGGCAAAAATGCAAGCAAGCATAGAAAAAGCACATTGAACATTCCTGGTAAATTAAGCCCAAACATGGGGAAAGAGGAAAAGGAGAGAAACAAATATAGTCCATACTGAGTACCATCAACAATCCAGACTGAAGTCTTCTATTTTAATCTCAATCTCCTTTCCTGATTGGCCATCCATTCCCTTTGCACCCTGGAAGCAATCTCTTGTTTTCCTATAGCATTTTCCTCTCACTCCTATGATGCAGAGAACTTTACAGCTTTCTACTACTTGTGCGTATGCCTCATCTCTTTGACCGTATTTTAATACTTTTGTATCCTTAGCTGCTCAATAAATTTTAAAATGAACCAAACCAAAAAAAAAAAAAAAAATTAAAACAACTCTGGTAGTAAGTACGTAAGTGATAACATGGAGCTCCACCAGACCCCTGGGTTATCATCCATGATTCACCCCTCTCCTGACCTCCAAGGCCAAAGTATTGTCTTGGCTAACCCCTAGCTTTCTTTGGTTTTTCTTATGCCATGCTGTCGATGTACATGCTTGTGCATATTTGCATATATTCAATCATATTATAGAGCTCTGTAAATATATTGTAGACATTCTAACATAGCCAAAACTAAAAATAATATTGAATAATGGTGAAGATACAGTTAGAATTTATGATGTTGGAGGGAGAGTTAAACATCTAGATTAAAGCTGTATATGCCCTGCATTCTTCTCTCTCTCTCTCTCTCTCTCTCTCTCTCTCTCTCTCTCTCTCTCTCT
>OU015743.1:82427234-82442922 GCA_907169655.1 Acomys percivali | reverse complement strand
TCTCTCTCTCTCTCTCTCTCTCTCTCTCTCTCTCTCTCTCTCTCTCTTTCTCTGTGTGTGTGTTTCCATTCATACATGATTATTTTCAGACATTTATTCCTTCTAGTATATGTTATTGTATATCATAAAATTTAGTCTTGTCTTTATGGAGTTTTATACAAAAACCCCATAATTTTATGGGGGCAAATCCACTATAACAAAAATAAATTTGATAATAAATATTAAAATTCACTTTAAAAAGCCTTCATATCCTTTATATAGATCCCACATTGTGGAATACATTATTTTCCCGTTAAACAGTAAGGCACCTGACAAAGATCTTCAATGCAGTACTACTTATGACCTCAAAAAATTGAAAGTGATGCAAGTGTTGGAGATGGAAGTAGTTGGCTAAATCAGGCTGCTGCTTTGCATGTGATGACGAGATTGTGAGTGACATGACTTCGAAACAGGAGAACGCTTTGGGCTTAAAGTTGGATCCAAACAAAAGCAAACTGTACAACTTATGTATTGTTACAAAGGAAGACATGTGTGAAGATGTAGTTGAAACAAATAATTGATTTAATTTTCATTTGGTTATCGGCTACTTTTGCCTTGTTAACAACTATGGACTTTTAAAAAGATTTCTTTTTTAATTTGCATTACATACATGTAGGAGTGGGATTTGTGAGTGCGGCACTCCCAGAGCAGAGACATCACATCCTTTGGAGCTGCACTTCTGTATAGTTGTTTCCCACTACCTTATGTGGGTGCTGGGACTTGAACTCAGGTCCTCTGTGAGAGTAGTGCTTTCACTTAACCATGGAGGCATCTGTCCCGCTTCACCAATACATTTTATATAATGTGATAGAAACTTTATTTGTTGATTTGGTTTAAAGAAAAATAAAATAGATATAGCTTTTAAATTGAATTTTGAAGTATATATTTAAATAAATTGTTTTTAATTCTTTGAATAAAATAGAAACAGTACTTTGCATATAATTGGGGCCAAAGTAATTATATCTGGCTGAGCTGCCACTAAAATAATGAGTTTAAGTTGGGAATTTGAGCTTAGAAGTGTTGGCAGGATAGAAATTTAATGTGAGTTTTTCATATACTAAGAATATTTTCAGGGAAAGTAAAAGTGTATGACCAGGCGTAGTTGTGATCCATCAAGGCATTCTGGATTGAAAGTACAAAGTTTTAAGGGTGAGGAAAAGACTAGTGACTTTCATTTGACTACCCACTGGCATGCAAATCTAGGTACCACTCACCTGGCTCTCTATGTGAGTGTCTGTTTTATTCCTTCTCTGACACATGGCATGTCACATTTCCAGAAGCTCCAACAGATCTCCACTCCTGTTGACCAAACTGTGTCCTTGTCAATAGTCAGCGTCTCCCAACCTTGCTGAGACACTTTTGTATAAGTAGTATTGTGCGAACCAAAGAAATTATACAGAAGCCATGAGATGTTCTGTGAAATAGGCTAGAAATTCTTTGGAAAGACAGTTTAAAATATTGTTACTTTCCATTGTGTGTTGTCACGACCACCAGAAATGAGAATAATAAACCAGAAGACATAGAATACTGCATTGCATTGCTCCACTGTGTCAATTTGTTACTTCCAGCCTAATATGCCCCAACTTCATCGATGTGGCTTATGTAAAAATTGATCTTGATTCCTAATTCCAAAGAAAGTAATATATGTGGCTCTCATTCAGTGCTGTCATCCTAGAGTACCACAGACTGGGCTTTGTAAACTCCTCCCACAGGCCCGACCCTGGTTCAAGATCAAGACACTGAAATTTCAGTGTCTGGTGAGGACTGGACAAATTATGCATTTTCTTGAGGAAACACCCTCTCACAGCCTAGGAAGTGAAAGGGAAAAGCACTGTTGGCTCCTGCCAGCCCCTTCTTAGACACCAACCCAGTCATGAGACTGAGAAGCCCTTCATATCACCACTGTGAAGATTAAATTTCAACATAATTTTAGAGGAGAACATTCACTCCACCACAATGCTCAATATGAATTAGTGTACTTTAGATAGAAACAAAGTGTGTGCGCGTGTGTGTCTGTGTGTGTGTGTGTGTGTGAGAGAGAGAGAGAGAGAGACAGAGACAGAGACAGAGACAGAGAGACAGAGAGAGACACAGAGAGAAAGAGAGAGAGAGACAGAGACAGAAACAGAGAGAGAGAAAGAGAGAGAGAGAGAGAGAGAGAGAGAGAGAGAGAGAGAGAGAGAGAGAGATCGATCATGAATGTAGATATCCACATACTAAATGTCAATAGGCTGTCACCACTTTGACCCACTTTGACATGCACATTTGGATGACTTTTTTTGAACCAGTTCTTTGATTATATGGCTGACTTCCCATCTCACTTGCATTTTTCAAGGGAGTTTTCACTCTGCCTACTTCTTTTAACAAAAGATTCAGACACTTCCTTGTTATTGCTTCCCCTACAGGCAGCACTAGGAAGACGTACAGCAAGCCTTAGTTCTGTCCCTCTCTATGTACTTAGCTATCAACAGCATCCATATTCTAAATGAAATGGCTTGCAAGCAATGCACAGATGCAACACTTGTCTTCAATGCTTCTCTGTGAACAGAGTGTATAGTAATAAAATAACATTTATTGGGAAAATGCCAATCTTAGATAGTCTGTATTTTGAAAACCTAAGTTAAATTAATCCCCCTTATTTCTTTAAAATTTTACTGAATTTCACATGAAAACTGTACAATAGGAAATGGTAGCATGTTTAGAAGCTAATAAGAAATGACTCTTTAATGATTTCAGGAAAGATGCTATCTTGGTTTTTGGTTTTAGTTTTCCTAAATAAACAAGGTTCAGACTATGATGGGCAATGTTTTCTGCAACAATATCCATTGGAAATGACTCTGAAAGTTAATTTATATGTAGAGCTTGCAATCTTACAGTAGCAGAACAAATAAAATGCACATTATTACACTAAACAGAATGATAACTATGGTGGTTTGAATGAAGATGGCCCCCATAGACTTTCATATTTGAGTGTTTTGGCCTCCATGTCATGTCTTTCTAGGAAAGAGCAGGAGGTATGGTTTCGTTAGAGGAGTTTTGTCTGTGGAGGTAAAAAGCCCATGCTATTTCTAGTGAGAGTCTCCTTCCCTCCCTCCCGCCCTCCCTCCCTCTCTCTCTCTCTCTCTCTCTCTCTCTCTCTCTCTCTCTCTCTCTCTCTCTCTCTCTCTCTCTTTCTCATCCCTTCCCTATCTCTCTCTCACCTAACCTCTTTCTCTTTTTCTCTTTCTGCCTCATAGCTGTTGTTTCAACACACAAACTCTCAGGTAATGCTCCAGCACCCTGCCTACTGTCTGCTGGCATGCTTTCCACCATGATGACAAAGGACTGAGCATATGAAACTGTAAGCCAGCCCCTAATTAATTGCTTTCTATTATAAGTTGCCTTTCTCATGAGGTCTCGTCACAGCAATAGGAACTAAAACAATAACCATAGATTATAAGTTATATTTAAGCTAATTTCATTTTCTAAGAAGTGAGCCAGTTGAACAATAGAAATCTCATTATATTGATAAGTTATATTGTATTAGCCATAAATTGCTATAATAAAGGATTTCAGTGTCATTTTTTTACTGTTTAAACCATAATTGTGCCAGTATTGCAAACATTGTCAAAACAGTTTCCTTCTTTTGGGTCAGTGAATACCCTGTTGAGTTTGCTTTGAGAGCCCTTTCCCTTGGACAGATTAGGAAGGCCAGGAAGATGACCATTACCGGTGAAGATGGTTTTGAATAGGTCTGCTCAGCTCAGAAAGGTCCCTTATAGCAAGGAAGTTAAAGATGTTCTTTATACAAGAGAAGAGCATGGTGCTGGGGCAGAAGTGTAGCCTGAGGAGGAGAAATGCCTGGGAGCTTATTTTGAGGTAGAGAAATCAGGACTATATTTGTAAACTATAGAAAAACGGATTTCTAAGAAAAGTGGGATAAGTTGCCCACAGCTGAAAACAAAAGAGAAAATGTAGACAAGCGTAGTTCAGGAGGCAAGCAATACTTGGGAAGGGCACAAAAGACGGAGTGCCGCCTCAATAGCTGTGTCATTCAAACGCGATAGCTCAAAGTTAGATTAATAACTGCCTAAAGAAACCTGTGTTGTGGATTCTGTCTTGATTACACTGCAGGAGATCAAAAGGGACACATTTGGTGAGCTTAAAACTGATTTTACACAGAATTGAAACCGTGCCTTAAATCTACATCTTACGTTGGGGTGGGTTTGAGGAGGAGAAAAAGTCAGAGCTAAAACCTGTATATTCCTTACTATTCAGCCTTTGTCCGAAGAAAAATATTAAACAGTCTTGAAATGACATAGTAAATCCTTAGAAAAGGAAGATGAGAGATTGAATTGTAAGTTAAGTAAATGCCATAAACTCACACATATATACAAAGCCGTTTGTATATGCATAGTGTGGGTGGGTGTGCACATGCACAGGCGCATGCCTGTACATACCCTACTATGAGATGGCTGTGTGGCAGAGATAAGAGACACAGAAACACACATGCTTCAAAAAATAACTTTCATGTAGCATATGCTTCCATTACAGTGCTGCAGATGATGTCAGTGGCAGGCATGATATGCTCATCTTGCACTTAACTTAACGCAGGGACCATCTTGTCCAACTCTGTCCTAACTCTTGGACCTCTGCTTGGTACTTCTCTGGGGTGGTCATCTCTTGCTGAGAGCTGTCCAGTGAACATGACCTCCTTAGGTGACACCCATTCTGTTGCCTACTGAAAAGTGGGTAAGGTTGGAAGAACAGTCTGTCTTCTTTCTAAGAGGGTGACTATAGCCCACCATAGTGAGTTCCTGTGCAGTGGTTTAGAAAATCAAATAGCTCCACCTGTGCTATCTAATGCGGTGTCATTAGCCAGGGGCAACTGAGGAGCTTTGAGATGCAGTGAATCTCAACATCTCCTGATATACCAAATTTGGAAGACAGTGCAAAAATACCAGTATCTCACTAATAACTTTGATTTGGGGCTGAAGTGTCAGCTCAGTGGCCAACACTGTTGCCCTCCCAGAGGACCTTCGTTCAGTTCCCAGCACCCATGTGCATCCCATAGCCACCCTTAGCTCTAGTGTCACATCATCTGGCAACTTCTTCTGGTCTCTGTGGGTATAGGCATGTACACAGTACACATACATATTTACAGGCAAATGTTCATATACCTAAAAAATGCAAATCTTTTAAAAACAATCTTAATATTGATGATTTATTGAGACGATAATATTTGGGTTCAATAAGTCATGCTACCAAAATTACTTTGACATGGTTTATGTTTTATTTTTAAAATGTACTTAGTAGAGAAACTTCAAGTTCTAAAAAGTTTACACTAAAATTATAGTAAAACTTGAAAAAAAAAAAACCCCACAAATGTCACATTGTTTCCTTTCAACAGTACTAGACCAGGAGATATCATTTGCCAGTTTTTTATTTGTATATTTCTTTCCCTCCAACTCCAGCCTTTATCAGACAACGTAATTAGCACAAATTTTAAATTTCTAAGTTCTTTAATTCCTAGCCAAAGACTTTACAGTCCTCAAAGCTACTTCCGTGTTCTCTAGGGACATGTATAACTTAAGCCAGTTTCCCGGACTTGCCAAATCTCCTGGGGTCTTTGCAAAGTCCCACAGGCTATGCCTCTCTCAAGTCACAGACAATAGCCCCAGGCAGGATTCTGACAGACATGGTGTGGTCAAAACTCTTTCCTCAGGGAGGAAGGATCTACAATGGCTTTTAACATCAATTTACAAAATCCTTCCCAACCTGTTGACCTCTGGTCCCTTATTCCACTTTGCTCACAGCATCCTCGGCTAGAACACCAAAACGTGCTAATCTTTTTGCCCTGTATTTGATTTTCCCCACCTGGCTGGCCCTTCAAGCCCTCTGTGCTCTGCTCACATTTCACTCTTACCCACCCCGCCCCGCCACGCCTCCCATAAGAAGCATCCTTGCCTGTACTTCTCACTCACAGTACAGAGAAATGTTGTCTATTTTGATGTATACATGACCCAAGCAATCATGGAAATTGGAGGTTTTCTTCTAAGACCTAGTGGGATAACAGTGTTGAGAACCCCATGTGGTAATCTGAACAGTCACTTCTTCTCTCTTGGCTACACTTTACTGGAGTTGTTTATCTCTGCTCATCCTTCACTGAGATGGTGGACCGTGCCTCGTTTTCTTTGTGCCCATAGTTTGGGCTGTGCCAAGGGCTCAGATGCTTCATAAGTGAGTGGCTCAGTGAGTTCAGCCGCCTCTGTGGGGGTTAGCGACTAGACGAGAGCTGAGAGAGCGAGTGCAGGGCAGTGTGTGAAGGACATCACTGAAGTGAGAAAAGCTTCCCTGAATGCATATGCTAACAATTTGGGATACGTAACTGCAAATTTAGAACATCGGGACCAGGAGACAACTGAGTGTGCAAAATGCTTCCTTACAATTGTGAAGGCTGGAGTTGGGATTCCAAGCCATATATGTGTGCTCAGCAGGCAAGTCAGGCCAGCTGTAATCTCAGCACTGGGGAGGTGGAGACAGGAGATCCCTGCATCAAGATGCCTGGCTAGGCTAGCTGAATTGCTGAGCTCTGGCTTCAAATAAAGACCCTGCCTCAATATATATGATGGAGAGTGATGATCAAGGAAGACATCGGATGTCAACCTCTGCGCCTCCACATGCACAGGTGTGCATGTAAGCTCCTCTCCCAGCGTGTCAACACACACAGATGCATACATACCACACACATGCCAAGAAAATTTTAATGGACTTAATTATAAGATGATCCCTAAAAAGAACAGGTGCTTGACATGCAAATTAAGTTACCTTTCCATAATAAATATGATTGAGCAGATGAGAAAGACTTTGGCCCAAGGGAAACACACACCCAGACACACAAAGAGCATTTTGGATAGACAGTTAAAGCATAATTAATATCTACTCTCAGGGAGATGTGGAGAGAGAAACATTTCAAACAAACATGAACAGAACAATGAAAGTAAAGAAAGGAGGATGAATGAAAAAGAGAAATGCATTGCTTTGACAAAGGAACAAATAATGTTAAAGAGAATTTATTTTTTTTTTTATTAATTTATTCTTGTTACATCTCTATGGTTATCCCATCCCTTGTATCCTCCCATTCTCCCCTCCCTCCCATTTTCCCCTTATTCCCCTCCCCTATGACTGTTCCTGAGAGGGATTACCTCACCCTGTATATGCTTATAGGGTATCAAGTCTCTTCTCAGTGACCTGCTGTCCTTCCTCTGAGTGCCACTAGGTCTCCCCCGCCAGGGGACATAGTCAAATGTGAGGCACCAGAGTACATGAGAAAGTCAAATCCCTCTCTCCACTCAAGTGTGGAGACTGTCCTGTCCATGGGCTAGATCAGGGTAGGGGTTTAAATTTTACCGCCTGTATTGTCCTTGGCTAGTGCCTTAGTTTGAGCGAGAAAGGAGCCGTGAAGTTGAAGGGTAAATGAGAATCCTACAGAGCAAGCTGGATAACCCTAGAGGGAAGAAAACTGAGGCTATTCTTATGTATTTTATCATTTTCTGCTGATGAAGGCAATGAAGATAAAGTGGCCAAGTTGGAAGGCTCAAACGCTCACTGTAGTAAGACAAAAAAAAGACTAAATGTTTAGAAATATTTTGAAGGCCAGAATGGAGACAGAACAAACAGGAAGGGACCGAGCTAGCACAGGTTCAGTGGAAATGGAAGACCTGTATCTAAGGATTTGGTTAAGTCCCACAAGATTTTTTTTTGGATTTTTGGTTAGTGGATAAAGGTGTGGGGCCACGTGACATGTCAGAGTGAGCATGGAGAACAGAGAAGAAGGCAGTGACGGTGACAGACTAGCATGGAAGGTCTCCTGATAATTTGCTTTGAAAGACTTTGAAGCACACTGAGCCTGTCTGACGGCTTTGGATTTTCCACTTTCCCTTCTCCCTTTCCTTCTTCTGAAGTTAAGAGCTTGAGATATCATTTCTATAACATTCTTGTCAATACTGTAAAATTCTTTTTTAAAAAGGTGTGTGTGCGCGCATGTGTGTGTGTGTGCGCACACGCATGTGCATGTGACTGTGAAGGTAGGCATCCACATGTGAAGTGTCAATCGGCCCTCACCATTTTGACCCAGGGTCTCTTGTTGTTTTCTGCTATGTAAACCAGGCTAGTTGGCCCAAAGGCTTCTGGGAATTCCTTGGGTCCCCTCTGTAATGTCTGTATTTTCAGACAGCTTGTAGTTGCATCCAGCTTTACATGGATGCTGGGATCTGAGAGCAAAAGCTCATACTCATGCTTGCTTGGAAATGCTTTATTCTTGACACAGACCCCATGAATACTTTTACTCCTTTTAACTGTGTGGTGTTTGTTTTATTATTTTATTTTCCTTTTCCCAAAATCATGCACTGGATGGGCCCATCTGTGCATTTTCTTCTTCCTCTGAGAGTCATATATTATTTGGTTGTTTTATTAATAACTTAATTTGGGATGTCACAAAAGCATCTCAAATACATCATGTTTAAAATTGGATTCAAGTTTTTCCTTTGTGTGACTTCACTTCATTATGTAATTGTTCAAGCAAGAGCTCAGCCTTGGATTCCTGCACATTGCCAACGTTTTCAGTGGCATCGTAGTCAACCCATCACTGAGAACCAAAGTATCTTGAGCTACTGAAAGAGCTCACAGTAGTTAAATGGAACTATCTCACCTGAAGGCCTTCTTCACTGTTTGGGCAGTAGTTCTTGGTGGCTGATGGAATCTGTCTGACAGCAAAGATGCAGTATTCTAACACTGTGGGGAGAGGATGCTACCTCAGGCTCCAAGAAGAGTATAGGTGTAAAGGTGAAAGTAAGTGAATTTTGGTACAAATAATGAAGAATAAAGATTTCACAAAATACCACTCTGATTTGTAACACTAATGTTTTGAGAAACTTCTGTAGTAAAAGGCAAAACTTCTCAAAGGAATTCTAAATAAGAACCAAGTATGAAAGAAAAAGACAGTTTGAAAACCCTAACAGAAAATAATTCTGATAATTTTGCTTCATTTTCACATTATTCATTATGTGTTCCTTATAAACCCAGATCAGGCTCACAATTTCTGGCCACTTATGGTAGCGTGTGTGTGCCTATGCGTAAATATATATTATACATGTTTGGTTCAAATCACATGTAGTTTATATTTCATCATTACTCTTGGTATAACCACATTTTCTATATAATTGAATACTCCTCGAAGCTATAACTTGAAATGACATAATTTTTAGTCACTTACACCACAGCTCTAAAATACATATATTATTAATATTTTTGTCTTATATTTACTCTACTATACTCATTGGTATGAAAACAG
This sequence comes from Acomys percivali, assembly GCA_907169655.1. Taxonomy (NCBI): domain Eukaryota; kingdom Metazoa; phylum Chordata; class Mammalia; order Rodentia; family Muridae; genus Acomys; species Acomys percivali. Next base: position 82,433,552 of record OU015743.1, on the reverse strand, counting down.
GAAATAGTAAAAATTATTCCAGATAATAGCTATATATCCTCATCAATGCAAATAATGTCACTGAAATATTTTCCAACTTAATAGTTGATAATATTTGTCCATTTCTCTAACAATGTAAATGATTGTCTAGTTTTTGTTTGTTTGTTTTATTTGGTTTTTGTTTGTTTGTGTTTTGCCTTTTCATGACAAGATTTATGTTTTAGTCATGGCTGTCCTGGACTCAATCTGTAGACCAGGCTGGCCTAGAACTCACAGAGATCTGTCTGCTTCTGCCTCCCTGAGTGCTGGGATTAAAGGCATTTCCCACCACCCACGGCTTATGGTTGTTTTTTCATTCGCATTTCTTTTGCGTATTTCTATTAGTTCATGATTTTTGCTTGTGAGTTTATTTTAAGATATTTGAAAGTATCATAGAAACACAATCCTGTTTTAGCTTACACATCTGTAGTTGTAAGTTTATGGTGAGTCCCAAAGCTGTAGACTACAGCCTCTGTGGGTGAGGTGAGATCTCTGTGGGAGCTTTCTAATTCCTTCTGTATAGATTAGCATTTGACTGCAATGTGTTACCTCCAGTTTAATTCAACACAATTAAGTAGAAGTTTACGAACTGTGCAAAATAGATTAATATGTAAATTCTATGAGTGCTCAGCTAAGGACAGTGGAAACGCAGTGCTGTTCCTCTGCTCAGCAGTTCTATGGGACGATGGAAGGTCATGGAATTTTTGCGCATACGTGGAAAGGGCTTGCAGAGCAATTGTGGGCCTTCCTCAAAGTTTTATTTTGTCTTTATCCCACTTTGTATAAACAGACGGGGATAGGGAACCATTCTGTAAGAGTCGAGGGCCAGATCGGTTAAAACTATTAAGACTGTAAAACTGAATGTCTTGAGCAAGTAGACGGCCCAGTGGTAAGTATTAACAGATGAGGAGGAAGGACACCTTCTGTGGTGGAGGAAGCACAGAATTTTGGCCCATTGTGTATGCCACTTTGTATAATGTGACAATGAGGCCGAATTACAGAAGGGCAATTTCAGGGCACTGGAGGCATGTGAGGCTGCAGCAGCAGATGCTGACCTCAGCATCTGCCAAGTGGGAAGATATGTCAAGATTATTGGACTGGAGGCTTAAGATAAGCCATGAAGAGTGTGGACAGAAACATTTTATGAAGACCCAGGAAAATAAAACTTGAGCCATCTTAGTATTGATTTCAACTTCTGAATGTCAGAGATAAATAGGCAGTTGTGTCAGAAGTGATCAGAAGTGCCGATTTCACCCCAGCAAAGGCTCTGGAAATCTCAAATTGTATGGGGATGCACTCAGGAAAAAAGCAGAATATAGTGAAACCAAACCCATCAAATCCCTAAAATAGTGGTCGCTACCAGAATTCAGAAGACACTTCTTAATATTTTTACTGAGTGTTAAAATGCCTGTTGGCTTGCCTTCCCAACATTTGTGACACACAGGGAAAGACAGAGACAATTTCAACATGTGTTCAAATAAATTTCCTTCATGCCACGGTATTATAATAAGAAAGAAGTTATTTGAGTCACAGGCCACATGGATATCTAACAAAAATATTACAAAAGATTGACTTAAATGTTTCTTAGGGTCCTGAAGCCCTTTCAGAGCCGTGTGTGTGTGTGTGTGTGTGTGTGTGTGTGTGTGTGTGTAAAGTGAGGCTTGCAACTCTAATGTTTGTTCATTTGTAAACTGTGAGGGAAATTTTTAATGTAGATGAAAAATATACATCTAGAAAGCAAGAGCCTAACTTAACAGTTACTATTGCCAGTCCTCTAAAAAGGTTAGATCCCAGCCAGGTGATGGTGGTGCATCCCAGAAAGCTGAGGCAGGTGGATCTCTGTGAGTTCAAGGCCAGTCTGATATACAGAATGAGTTCCAGGACAGCCAAGCCTACAACAGAGAAATCTTTCTCACGCCCACTCCCCCCACCCCCCAATTATATCCAAATACTTACATTCTTACTGTTGTTAGTCAAATGGTGCAAAAATAGTTTTCAGCACACACTACAGCTTATACCTATAAGTTTTGTGTGCTGTTCAACTGATAGATTTTTCAGAATAGATTCATTGGATAGTCAGTCTCCTATTACCCATTAATAAAAGGTCTCTATTTCAGTGGCCAGCCATTCACAATCTATGTTCTATCAGTAATGGAAGCCTAAATCTGATTTGTTTTTGCCAAACACAAATCATTCTATAGGATAAGGTTAATAGAGGTCACCTGGAATAGGAGTTTTGAAGAAAAAAAATTAATAAAGGGTGGATTTTTAAACTGCTGAATTCATCAGACTTTGGGGGCAGATTCCTACCTTCAAAATATAGACATTAAAAATAAATAAGCAAATAAATATTGTACAAGTAGAGATAGAAAGGTGAATCATTGGGTTAGTTATCTTGTGAAGCTCATTTTTTGCAGAGTTATTTATTTTTAACACTATGTGTATGTGTCTGGGTCATCTATGTGAGCATAGCACCAGGAGCCAGAGGCATCAAGTCCCCATGAAACTGGAATTTCAAGAAGTTGTGAACCACAAACATGGGTCCTGGGAACTGAACGTGGGTCCACTGTGAGAGAAAACAAGTGCTCTTAACTCCTGATCCAGCTCTCCAGCCCTCAAGGAGTTTTTTTTTTTTTTTTTTTTTTTTTTTTGATAAGATTTAATTACAGTTCCATTTGTTTCCAGTTTCACACATGGTTTGAATTAGCATCTCCCACTCTTGGCAAACAAATATTACATCTTCAAACTGGACTTAGAAAAACTAAAAATTTTCCACAAAAGTTATAAAGTGGCCATGTTGGGAGATATGTTTTTTGATGTCAGTGGTGTTCGCATCATCATCATCTCCTGCGACGCTAAAGCGAGTCGATGACACAGACAACTGAAATCTAACTCAGATCACTAGGATATAGTTGCTTTGTAAGGGTGTAAGCTCAGATGTAAGATCCCAGCTCTGTACTTCAACGGGCATGTTGACCGTGGTGTCAACGTGAGTGTACAGCTAGGGCCCTTTCACCTAGGAACCACGCCAGCCCTGACTGACAGCTCCTCCTCCTCTAACATACTTTAGTGAGCTCATACATATTGAAAAAATGTCATATTATTTATTTTAAAATTATATTGTGTCCAGGGTGTACGCATGTGTGTTCGGGTGTGTACATGTGTACATGCAGGTGCATGATCACGTGTGTGCTGGAGGCCAGAAGTCAACACTGGGTGTCTTTTCGTATCACCTCACACCTTATCTTTTGAGAGAGGGACTCTCACTTTACCTGGAGCTAACCCATTCAGTAAGGCTAGCTGGCCAGTGAGCTCTAGGACCACTCCTCCTGTCGCCATCTCTGAAGCCATGGGATTGCAGCCACGTGCCACCATGTCTAGATTTTTATGTAGGTCCTGGTGACCCAAACTATGGCAAACACTTCAAAGGCTGCATCATCTCCCTACCACCCCCATGTGATGTTTTGAGAAAGGAGTGTACCGTACAATGCTTACATCAGGTGGTGCTGAACTTGCTCCACATGTGTTTGGTTTCCATCAGTAGTGAAAACACTCAGATTTCTTGCTTCTAGCTTTTGTGAGCCGGGCCGTGAGTTCTTGTTCGGCTAGATATCCTATTTTTCAGAAACAAGGTCAGAAGTCCAGAGAGACCTCCACACGGCCATGTTTCTTACAGCACTCCTCACAATAAGCAAGACAAGAAATCAGGCTAAGTACCCATAATCTAATGAATGGGCAAGGAAAAATGTGTTACTGATGTACAGTGGCATATTAGTCAATTATAAAAGGATGAAATCCTATTTGCAAATATTAATCTGTCTATTCTGACTAAATCTTTCATGTTGTGTGTCACTACTAAAGTCTACCTACTTAAAACATTTTCTCTTACCATCTTTACCCCCTGAATATGCAGTCTTACGTTCTATCCTTGGAAAACATGACTCGTTTATAACTAGGCTTTCTGTTAGCCCTCAGGTGAGAACTTATTTCTCCTCATTTGGAGTCTGAGCGCCCACCTGTAGTCATCCCTGGGAGACCGGGTGTCCAGGTGTACTTGTGTTTCAATCCAACCCTGGAAATCTGTCTACATGCCTGTCCTGATGTATCCCACGTGTAAACGTCTTCTCCTGTGGTAGAAAGGGACACTGGGCCTTGAATCTGGCCTAGGATAATGATGGGTTTTACTTTCACCAGTCACCTAAACTGTAGTTAGCTGATAAGATAGAGGACACATCTGAATATCTGGTGGGCAGAACAGGGAAGACCACTGTGTGTTCTCTTTGTGAGTCTGTACCAACCCACCCACTCACCCAGTCAGTGTGGTCTTTGGCACTTGTTTAGGACTCCAGATGATAAGGGTCTCTGCATTCAATGTACTGTCTACTCTCACCTTTTTAGTGAAAACAAAGAGTTCATTAGTGTTTGTGATTAACAGCCATCTGTTCTCTAAATTTTTAACTTATCTAATTAAAAAATGCACTCGCCATAAGAGAAACTGAAAGCAGATGTTAGGCTGTTTATTATAGGTCTGGGGAGATGGCTCAGCGGGTACAGGGCTCCTCATGCAAGAACAAAAATCTGAATGGCATCTCCCCAGCATTAGAGGGGGAGGGCACACACCTGGAACCCCATTGCTAGGAAGAAACCAATGGATCCTGAGGACTTGTTAGCCAGCCAGCCTAGCTGAAGTGACAAGCTCCGGGTTCAGTAAGAGACTCCATCTCAAAAGTAAGATGGAAAGACAGAAAGACACCTGACATCAACCTCTGGGCTCTACAGGCCCCTACACAAATGAGTGCATATACAACATGACACACAAGCACACAAGCACACATGCACACACGCACGCATGAACACACAGGCATCCACTACTAAGGGTTTGCAAGCTTACAGGCCTTTAGTGTGAATCCAGCTGGCTTCAAAACAATGTCTTCCAGAGTGTGGTCACTAAGCAAGTATGGGCACTTCAGCTCACAGGGTGGGTGATGGGAGAAGCTTTCTCAGAAATACATCAGCTGTGTGCCTGGTTGCAGGAATTGCTATAGCACAATCTTGAAAAACCCAATTAAACATTAACACCAACTCTTATGGGAATGAGAGTACCACTCAGTGGTAGAATACTTGCCTTGCAAGGCCAAGGCTCTGAGTTCTGTTTTCAGCATAGGGTGATGGTGGTGGTAATAAATAATGTTTTATTTTATTCAGATCTCTGATGTGTGCCTACCTGGATTTACCCTCTAGGCCATTGTCTTGAACAGCTGAGAAATTATCTCAATTCACAGAATTTCTGAGCGAGTTTATCCTCAGCCATTTTCTTAAACTTCTATTTTTATACTTAGCCAAATCTTTCTTCTGCTTCTTTGTGGCAAATCTGACAGTAAGTATCGCATTGCCAGTGATCATATGGGCAGCTGGCCCACTGGTAGTGTTTGCTGAATCATGTGTTACTTCTCAATATTTTAGACCAGATCATAGAGCACTCTGTACTGGCTCTCACTTGATTGTGTGTGTAAATCACGGGAAAATAAAAGTGAATTGTAAGACACATGAGCTGTGTGAGATATAGTAGAATAGGAGTTGGCCAGGACATATCAATGAGGCATGCATACATCCCTGCTCCGTGTACTATTTTTGAGGAATGAACGAAGTGACCTTAAGTAAAGTCATGACAATGACTACATGTCCACATAGTAGTAACGTAAAGCTAAACTGAGTTAGGCTGGGGAGATAGATAGTGTTTGGTGTGCAAGTATGAGAACCAGAGGCGGTTCCTCAGAAACCACTGAATGCCAGACATAGTAGCAAATATCTATATTCCTAGTATGTCTAAAGGCATATAGACACTGTGACAGGAAAAGCCCCAGACGCTCCTGGGCCAGCTAACCTGGTGGACACAGTGATGAGCAAGAGAGTCTACCTCAAACAAGGTGGAAGGCACAGAGCAGCACTCGGAGTTGTCTGACCTCCACATGGGCATTGTGGCCACAAGCCTGCATTCACACACACAAACACATGCACAAATGTGCAAGAGCTCATGCAGTACTACACATATGAAAATTATAAGTGGAAAAAACTAATACATGCAAACTCCAATGAACCTGCCTAGGTGATGTGATTAAACTGGAGCTCAAGGAGACATAAACTGAGGATCTGTCAGTTCAGAGGATTTGATGTGAGCCATAAAAAGCGTGCCTTTTGTAATGAACATAGCTGTCTAAAAATAAAAATAAGGAAGAAGGTAGGGAAGGAGGAAAGAAAGAAAGAAAGAAAGAAAGAAAGAAAGAAAGAAAGAAAGAAAGA
>OU015743.1:82412116-82427224 GCA_907169655.1 Acomys percivali | reverse complement strand
AGAAAGAAAGAAAGAAAGAAAGAAAGAAAGAAAGAAAGAAAGAAAGATGGAAGGATGGAAAGAAAGAAAGAAAGAAAGAAAGAAAGAAAGAAAGAAAGAAAGAAAGAAAAAAATGGCTTCTCTTGTCTTAATGTCACTCTCAAGAAGCTGCTTGCAGGGCTACCAAGAAGAGACTTGATACCTATGAGCATATACAGGGGGGAGGAGGTTCCCCCTCAGTTACAGTCATAGGGGAGGGGAGTAGGGGGAAAGCAGGAGAGAGGGAGGAATGGGAAGATATAAGGGATGGGATAACTATTGAGATGTAATATGAATGAATTAATTAAAAAATAAAATAAAAATAAAATAAAGAAGTTGCCTGCAGCTTCTGTACTTATGAGCTGCAGGCTGAGGTATGCTCACTTTCTAGTTAAACTTGAAACAGGTCACATCCATATATCATGACGCTGTCCACAAATAGAATGTGAGCCTCTTATCCAGGAATCTTGCTTTCTTGGAACAGTTCACCTAAGGATGCAAGTGCTTTAAAAAGGAAAAAGAAAAGATCACTTGCCATGACACCCATTTAGTAATGGATCAGTTCATTGCCAGAGAATTTCTGGAAGCATTCAGAGGTGTGCCACATGAAGGCTTACCACACTGCCCTGTATGTAGTAAGAGGCAAATATTTATTAACTCTCGTAGCTCATTTAACTTTGTCTTCTCACACACTAGCTTGCTCATGTGCTTTTGTCTTAGAATGTGCAGATTGCTATAACAAAATGTCACAGACCAGAAGATGTTAAAAAAAAAAAAAAAGAATTTATTTTTTATAGTCCTGAAAACTGGGACTTCTAAGATCAAGATGCACGCATGGCCTACTCTGGAAGAGTGGCTTGGACACCACCATTGTCTCACCCTGTCCGTGTAGGGTCTTTCTTAGATATGTTCTATAGTAGAGAGCATTCTCTCTTCCTTATCTTGTAAAGGAAGTAATTCCAAACTGAAGACCATGACCTAATTTAACTCTAATTACATCTTAGATGCTCTACCATCAAACACAGTCACACTGGACATTATGGTTTCCATACTGAAATGAGGGTGAGGAAAAATACTAATCATAACAAGTACTTTATTTAACTTAGTTTAAATACAGAAAATGGAGACATTGACAAATTAATTGACCTGTTCTGCTTTGAATTTTAAATTTATGTTCACTTTATTTTCATCTATGAGGATGTTGATCATTTATTATACAAAATACTGTGCATCCTTATGCCACTTTAAATATGTTTATTGTATACTTATTTTTATCCTATGGTTAGCAAGGAGAGAGACGGATTTCAGTCCAGGGGTGTCGGAGTTACAAATCATTGCTTCCTTATTTGTGAGTGTATCCCATGCTGTTGGGGTTTTTCTAGCTTTACACCTGCCCCATTGGTGTTCCGGTTTTGACTGTGTAAGGGGTAGGAAGAAGACGGCCTTCACACCTGATTATGGTGAGAACGTTAACTGCCTTTTCACATAAGGGATTTGAATGTAGGTGATGTGTGTATTGATGTCTATCATTTTCTCTATTGGCATAAGCAGGATTCACTTCTGTATTTAGATCTTATTTAGAGCCACTGGCTTACAATTCCCCAGGCCATTGGATGTCCTTTTGTTCTGTCCTTTGTATGGAGTTCCACCTTTGGATTATTAATAGTTTCAATGAATTCTAGAATAAATTTGATTTTCATAACCTGTGCAAGTTGCTCTGTGGAAGGGTCCACACATTGTACCTATAATAGTGGGTGTCTTCTCAAGCCCATGCATGCGCACGAGGGGACCCCCTCACTTTATTTCTAGGGACTTTAATGAGAGCTTAGACCAGGTGACTTCATTAAGGAAGACCACTAAGGAGTGATTAGATTCTTTTTTAAAGGGATGTGTTAAGCTGTTCCTCTCCTTATGCATGTTGGCTGGCCATGACATGATGCATGGAGAAGGCTCTAGACAGATGCTGGAGCTCAGCCTGCAGAACTCTGAACCATATAAGCTGCACTCTGTAGAGTATGTATACTCTATTATAGAAATAAAAACTGACTACAAAAAAATCTCATCCTGTTTTAGAAGGGTGTTCTAATTGCTATGATGGACATCATGGCCATGAATAACCTGTGTAAGAACTTACTTTGATGAATGGTCCCAGAGGTAGTGTCCACAATGGTGGGCTAGGCATGGCATCAGGCATGCAGACAGATCTGTAGCTGCGAACACAGAGCAGAGGGAGGGAACTGGAAAGGGGGCAAGGTTATATCTTCTCAAAGGCCGCCCCATCGTCTCTCCAGCAAAGCTCCACTTCCTAATGATTCAATGGCCTCACCAGATACAACCACCAACCAAAGACCAAGTGTTCAAATACTTTAGCCCATGGGGGACATTTCTTATTTAAACCACCACAAGGGCTTCTTTCTGAGCACAAACTTAGGTGACATGAACGTTGAACTTTTCTTCCCACGACAAGCCTTTCTGTTTAGCCTCCCCACCTCAGACAACAGTCGGAGTCCTTGACGTAACTACCTATGTCTTGAATTTCTTTCACCTCTACCTCACTCTCACTCATTCCTTTCTCTTCTACTGTTTTTGTTGTATCTCTTGTGTATTACCTGAGTTCCTTAAAGGGCTCGCAACTGCTCTTTCTGTTACCACTGCTCAAATAACCTTCCACCGGCAAATGGCTCTCATCACTCACCTGTCACAAAGCCTCCACAGCCTTAAATATACAATTGGAACTGAGCACAGAGAGTTTGTGATGCTCCCTCTGTGTCCAAATGTTTTGATGCTGCCTAGAACAAGCAGATTTCTGCCACTGTCCTCAGACTGCCACCATTTTCCCGGGTGATTTCCATCTGCCTCAAATGTCCTCCTTCCATTTCATCTTAAAATAAAATGTCTATAAATGTGTCTCTACCTGTGGGAGAAATCAAGACTTGGCTCGCACCTCTAAGCATAGTTATCATAATCACTAATGCCTGTTCGAGATGTTTGTGTATTCTGGGTGCTATTCCAAGCATCCTACTGTCTGACTGTGTGTATTGTTCACAGTCATCCTTTGAGATGCAGGGATTCACCATAAGGGTTGAACCACACAGATGGTTTAAGTGAGGAGCCATGACTACCTGATCATGAGTTATAAGATTTATGCAAAGAATGACTGAGAAAATGTTCTAGAAATTGAGCATCTTTAGTATGTAAATTGGCACAGATTATTCAGCCGTACAACTCTACTTCCAGGCCACTAAGGTCGGAATGAATGATAACCAAAGTAGTTCCGTGGAAGCATGGAAGAGTCTGTGAGTGTCTGTTGGGTGAGTTGCTTGGAAAATATGAGTCTTCTATGAACTACGGGTGCTATAATCATGGTCAAATGGAAAGATGCTCAACATGATCAATGAGCTTCTAGAAATATCACCTGGATGACCAGAATCCCAACAGATGGGTGGCTTCTCTAAACAGACTGTCAGCAGACAGCTGTTTCCAATACTCCTACATGTCCTGCAACTACAACTTTCAGAGTGTAGGGTAGTGACATGTCCCTTTTATTCTCACTCATTCAAACAAACTCAGAGTCCAGAAGATTGCAGTAGAGAAGGGGATCTGACAGGGCAGTCTGCATAAGAGCTGTGAATGGATGGTCAGAAAGTCTGGCATCATCACTGATTGTTAGTGGAAAAAGGCATTAGTCTTACTAAGATTGAGCTCTGGTATTTCGGCTGCACTGGCTTAGCTGACTCAACAACTTAGGACCTCTCATTGGCCCCTGTCTTTAGGTGCCTGGCTGGCTTGGTGTAGCCTCACTATTCGAGTTTGACTCATTGCCTGCTCTGGTTAATCCCTTTCTCCTGGTCTTCTGCCTAGATACCAGCTCTGAGAACCATGCTCATCAGCCAGGTCTGTGATGCATTTCTGCAAAAGTTTCACAGACATTTTGGCATATTGCTGTATAAGCTGCAGCCGGAGATCTGTTTCCCCTGGTAGCTGTCTTCACAGATCTAGGACTAAGCCAATCTCAGCTGTGTTCCTGGATGCGTTGTGCTCATGCCAGGTTCTCTGGGGCCCTTGCAAGGGCTTCTTTTCCCTCCACCCATGTGCATGTTCCACATCCCAGGCATTCCTATAGTTGTCATGTTTTCATAAAGCCACCGTCCATTATTCCCTAGGCATTGATCAAGCCTGACAACACTTCTTCCTTCCCTATCCTACTTGCTTTAATCTTATTAAATACCTTTAGTGTCTAATTCTTCTATGGGACCCTGTGATCCTTGGGCATAAGAACTGCGGTGTTTCTATAGTGTTCTTCTGTGTCTGTCACAATGCTATATATAAGGTGAGGAATGTTTACACTTACTTCATTATCATCTAGGTTATTTATTGCACATAAATGTATTGTATAAGTCCATGAATTTACCAAAATCTTTGACTTTGATCAAGTCCATTGGTTATGAATCCACATGAGAAGTATTGTTTCAGTATGATCTAAAGACCACTCCAAATTCTAGAATAACAACAAAAACCCTGTAATATATAAACTGAAGACATTTCTGTTTATCATGTTTTGGTAAATATTTCCAAGCCAGTAAAGAATGCATACAGTCTTCAAAAGTCCATGAGCTGAGGGGGATGGGGGTGATCTCTGCAGCATCAAAGGCAGTCTGCGGTGTCTCTGCGGTTCCTCACACAAGACATGGTTAGGTAGATCTTCTAACAGAATGCTACTTGATCTAAATGTGTTTAGGTGTGATATATTTTAAGTAACTCCAAATAATCATTCTCTAACCTGTTTCTTAAATTATATGCCCCTTTCATGTTTTATCTATAGAAATAATGTTTTTCTAAGTAGTTATTTCTTTCAGAATCGATATAAAACTCTTGAAAATGCAAACAAATTTCAATAGCCAGTTACTTCAGGCCATTTGGTACTGTTGGCAAACAATCATTGAAATTCACCATCATAACCCTGTGGACTGTGACAAATATGAACACACACACACACACACACACACACACACACACATATATATATATATATATATATATATATATATAGAGAGAGAGAGAGAGAGAGAGAGACAGACAGACAGACAGACAGACAGACAGACAGACAGACAGGCAGGCAGGCAGGCAGGCAGACAGGCAGACAGACAGACAGACAAACAGACAGACAAACAGACACCCAAACACATACATACAGGCACATGTACACATATATACACAGACACACATGCCCTTGCACACATACATACTCAGATGCAGACACACATGCATACACACACAAAGACACAGACACATGTGCACATGGTCTTTTGCCTGACACACTTGTACATCACACATACATAAACATGCACACAGACACAAACACACCCAGAATACACATAGATACACACAAACAAACACATAGACACATATGCACACAGACGCACATGTAAACATACATACACATGCACACAGAGAGACAGACACAGACACATGCACACAGACACACTCATACACACACACACTTGCACACAGACACACATACTTACACATGCACAATACATACATATATACACATACACAAATGCATATGCCCACATAATGCACATGTACACATAAGCACAAATGTATGCACATACACACATGCACAATTTTTAATGTATAAATTCACAAAATCTTAATTTATAGATAAAATTTCTTGAGCTTTTAGAAAATGAAGATTGTTTGTTTTGATTTCCTTACCATACCACACTTCTCACTCCATAATTACTATTTTGTGGTGTTCAGTTCACATTTGGGGGTGCATGGCTACTAACTAAGCATTACGTAACTAGGCAACATCCCCTTCTGTCTCTCCCTTCACGGCATTCTTCACCTTAACGTTCAGTTTCTTTTAAAAACTAATAATAAAAGTGATGATAATGTCCACCATGAAATGTTAATACAAGAGTAAGTCTCCTTTGTGCGCTGTGTCCTGAGTCATCCTCAAAGTTCCATGCAGTCTTGTGTGTTTTTCTATCTGCACATCATTGTGTGTAACTCAGAGAACGAGGCAGAGTGACAAAGAGCATCCACTGTGCTTCCTCTCCTTCATGAGCCTGCTCTGCTTTAAAGCTGGCATCAGCAGCGCTGCCATTGAGCATTCTCCTTCTAACGCACCAGGTGACAGTTTAGCAGAAGGGATAAATACCAAAACTACTTATTGAAACCACCAGGGCTGAAGTTTTATTTTTAACTGTTCCAAGGGTGAAATTCTCTGCAAATATAAGAAGTCCTGACTGGAAGAGACTAGCGGACTGGAAGGCATGGGCGTGTTGGCTAGCTTAGAAAATGCAAATACTTTCCAATATGTACACATAGCTTACAAAGGTGTACACACAAATTAATATCAACAGCTAAAGATGTGTGTACATCACACATCACACGCCTACCTGGAGCCAACCATATGTAAACATGAGGATTCCAATTACAATACCCAGCAACACACTGAAAATGAAATATAGATGTCTCCAGTATCTTCATGCTGTTTATGGAAATAGTTCACTAAAAAAAGTAGCATAATTCATTTTCAAGTCCCCCTCACGAGAAGTCCTATGTGCGAGGAAGGATGACCTTACTTCATTAGCGTGAACTTGCCTTCAAGGCAAACATTTTTCAATCAACACTAATTTGCATATAATTTATCAAGAGAAAAGAAGTGCAAAATAATTTTGTTTAAAGATTTCCCTTTGTTTTAAGTGTCATTAGCAGTTCTGACTAATCCAATTTTGACAATCTCATCAGGCGCTTTTAGAAACTCTCTCGGAACTCATCTGGAAGATGCATTTATCCCTAAGTGTCCTAGATTGCATTACAGCCCAGCGGAGAGGCACAGTCCGCTACAGCTGTTTATGTAAAATGCAGTTAACACTCCGCCAATTTAGTTTTTATAGGGACACAATCAATTTTTATTCATTTAAAAACCAGAATGCTTTCTTTTATTGTGTGCAGCCTCTCCTGATTATATAGCTAAACAAATTATTTCTCTGTTTGTACTAAATGGTACTGTTGGGGAGGGCGATGGCCTGGTATAACTGCACCATATACATCAGGAAAGTAAATAACGGCTCTCTCTTAGGGTGCATTCCTTACAGTGGGTTATTTAAAACATCTTTTTAAAAGTTTTACTTACAGTAAATAGACATAAATGAAATGTAAATCTTGCAGTGGGCGGCCTATAGCCCGTGTCATCTGATCTTGAATTTTAACAGAGTTTTATGGTTTTTAAGTTACATTCACATACATTAAGTTACATCATTTATGACAATCAGGCAGTATTATTACAACTTTGGAATACTTAGACACCTCTACTGTTCGGCTAATGAGTCCCGAAACTGTACAGGCTTATTGCAGTACAACTAAAAATGTATCGTTAAATATCAGTATTAACGATATGCATCAAAGCACCTTAGGATCTAACCTCTTGGTGATGTGGGAGAAATAAGTTTACTTAAATACCATAAAAATCCATCATATCTAACTTTTTTCTTTTTTTTTTCTTTTTATGTGTATGTGCGTGGTGTGCATAAATATGGGTACACACATGCATACTACATGTTTGCATGCACATGGGTACACATGTGTGTACGTGCATGTTTGCATGTATGTGTGTACACATTTGCTGGGTGAAGCCATATGCATGTGTGTATGTGTGTACATGACATACGTGATATGGAGACTCAAGGTCGGCAATCTCCCTTGGTGGCTTTTCCATCATATTTACTGAGGGAAAGTGTCTTGATCAAATCAGAACTCTCCAGCATGGCCAGTCTCAATAGTCAGCTATGGGGACGCCCGTCTCTGCTCTCCCAGGGTGCGCATGCCAGGCACTTAACCTCAGAACCGTTTCCCTAATCTCGTGTCTGACTCTAATGGATCCTCATAAAACAGTGCAAAAGCAGAGAAACACTGGTGTCAGCTACCACCATCACTGGTCTGCTGGTGTATGTGGATCCACACAAGCAATAAGTGCATTGGACATTGCCAAGAAAAGGCCCAAGGGTCAGGAGATTGCCTTAGTTAGCAGTTGGTAAGGAAGGCAAATACCACAGAGCTGTTCCCTAGAAGGGTACAGGGCTCCTCCCACAGTAACTCTAACCAAGAGCTGCTTAGTCATGTGTTTAGGGAGTTCTGTGCATCTGAGATTTAAGAAGACTGGTTAACAGCATAAACATGGTTAAGAGGAGAAAAGGAAATAGTGTAAGTCCCCCTTGCCTTATTGTAATAGCTTTTATTCCCTCAGGATGTTTAAATACACGAGTGGATCCTGGCTGCACATTTATTTATCCCTAAGACAAATATTTAGGGATCACATTTATTTTGTTTGTATTTCAATAGATAACTTTAGTAGTAAAGAGGAAGAGAATGAATATTCTATGAATAAAATATATGCTAGCCCACTCATTCATAAAAATAGTAAGCTGATACCATTATCTATTAACTACCAAGAAACAAGCCATATGTACCCTGCCCTCCAAAAGCTCACACCTCATTTAAACACTAAAAAGGTAAACAAGTTAAAAGCAGAATGGAGGACTGGCAATGTAACTTGGGTGGTAGAGTTCACCACTCAATATGCGCTAAGCCCTGAGTTCCTGCCTGCATTAACTGGGCGTGGTGGTCCATGTCTGTCACTCCACACAAGGCAGAAGGGTAAGAAAGGCAAGGTTATTCTTGGTGAACATACTTGTGGAGGTCAAGGCCAATGTGAGCAACATGGAAGTGTGGCTTGAAAACAAACAAAGAATTGGACAAAAACTCTAAGAAATTCCATCCCCGAGAGGTAAGCGATAGAAGTGTAGTTCTGATTTTAGAGTTTCCAAAAGGCAGCAGTGAGTATGCTTCATATTTATAAGACGAAAGTAATTAAATCAGTTCAAGGCTGAGGTGGTGGGTCTGAGTTTGGATCCCCAGCACCCCTATAAAAGGGGGTGGTCAACAGCGTGCCTCTGCAGTCACAGCACTGATGCTGCAGGCAGGCATATATATCTGCAGCTCCCTGGCAGCCAGTCCAGTCTAGGTGAGCTCCAGGTTCAGCGAGAGACAGTCTCAAACAGTAAGTTGGAGAGCGATTAATGAAAACAACTGACATTATGACATTAACCTCTAATCTCCACACAAGTGCACCTGCACACCACACACACACACACACACACACACTTTAAAAGTAAATATTTTTTAAGTAGAGCAGTTCTAGAGAATAATCATTGTGGCGTGGGAAGATATAAGAAGACATTTCTTATCCTGACACAATGACCAGAAGATGGGTGGATGAGAAGCATAATTTTTTAAAAAAGATTTATTATATATACAGTGTTCTGTCTGCAAGTACTCCTGTGTGCCAGAAGAGGGCACCAGATCACATTATAAATGGTTGTGAGCCACCATGTGGTTGCTGGGAATTGAACTCAGGACCTTCGGACCAGCAGTCAGCGCTCTTAACCTCTGAGCCACCTCTCCAGCCCGAGAAGCATAATTGTGGAATACATTTCCTTATTTTACTTTATTTTGCCACATGTTCAGCTGTGTAGAAGTTGTCATAAAGCACATGTTTATGTGTGTATATCCACATAAAAGAGAATCCATATGTGCATACACATATATCATTCTTAAACAGATGTTGTCTTGATAAAATCATTAGAAAGTACATTTAGACGTCTAGTCACATGCATAATTTTGTGAGGATTACATTCTGATCTTATATTTTGTTGTATAAAAGCTTTCTGAGTAACCAGGGTTTTTCCCCTGAGTCCTGTGACTACTTCAGTTAGTGTCTGTCCATTGGCAGCATTAGTTCCCATCTGCCTATGGTGCTAGAAGCTGAGCACACCTCTTGGTAAAATGTGCAGGAAGGCCTCTGGCCACAACTCTGAAAAGCCTGATTTCCTTACCTTTTATGTAACTCTGAACTTTTCTTCTGTAAGAATTCTGTTCTTTTTTCCACCTGAAGAACCAAGGCAAATAGGTTTTCTGAGCTGAGTCACTGACCTGCTTCTAATTGAGTATAGCTTTCCCCTCTGTACTAGTCTGCTTATCATGGAGAGCCTGTGAGAGAGATGTCCCCTAAGAAACAGCTTCCTTGAAAAGACACACTTCCTTATTTACATTTACTTTATTATATTTGGGAAGGAGGCATTAGCATGCCTAAATGTGTGAGACTGTGTGCGAGACAATAAAGCGTATTTCCCAAATATTCAATGTGAAATTAAATAATATTTTGAAAGTTATTAACTTTGCTGAAGATTAATTAATATGCATGTCATATTTTAATATGCTTAATGGCAACTCCGTAATTGAGATGGTTAGGGAAAAAACACATCTTGGATCTGATACTTGATTTTGTTTACTATACTGCACATCCAACTTATTCACAAATAAGGTTGGCTCTGCCTATTAAAAAATTAAGAACTCAAAAAAAATTAGCAATTGAGTACATCTCAGTACTCCATGACACATCAGCCAACCACCTGAGCTACTAAAATGACCTCTTCACTTTCTGTCCCACCTGCTTTTGTGTATTTGTGTTGCCTGAGGTGTTCAACTAAAATGGAAATGGGATCTTGTCCCTTTATTGCCCAGAACCTTGATGGATTCTGATTTCACTTGGAGTAACAGTGATACTTTCAACACTGAGTGCTCTGGCCCTGCCACCATCACTACATCTTCCCTCCTTCATAAATGACAATGCTTCAGTCATGTTTGCTGCTTTGTTTTCCTTGGACTACCAATCCCTCTCTAACTTAGGACTTCTGTCTTTACTCTTCCTGGATTCTAGAACCTTCTATCTCCTTGGCATCTGTTTTCTTGGGGGTTCCTAGCTTCCTCTCCTTCCCATTGAAATGCCAGCTGCCTAAGCCCCAGCAGGTCACCATGATTGCTAATGCACCCATTACCATTTAAGGCAGTAACTACATTCCTTGCCTCTTTAATGTGTCTCCCACCACTTGAGCATAAGAACTTGGTGGTGTCTTATTTAAAACCATCCATGTGATGTCAAAATGTCATAGGGCTTATTTAATTCCTAAGACAGAAATATTCTAGGAAAACAAGAGAAACTAGAGCATCCTGATCGTTTCATATTCTTTTTTCTTTTCAATTCTTTTCTCCATCCTTTCTGTACATGCAGGTATTTTTATTTTTTAGATACTGTGGATCTATGGATCATTCCTAGGGAAAGTAAATATATCTCTTTCCTAGTTCTAGAAGTCATAGTACTTGGGCCTGCAGGACGGTTCCTTTATGTGAGGGGGCTAAGTGTGGGCAAGAGCTAGCTGAAGCTGACCATATAACCAACTAATGCTAATAGCATCTCTAAGCCTTGTCTGTGGAGTAGAACAGGAAAGGCAACCACTTCCAAGTTCAAAAGTTCCATTATTGTGAACCATGAATTACACAGAAGAGAGGGGTGACATGTCTAAAGACATCTAAAGCAACTGAAAAGGCAGAGTGAAAGTAGGACTGCGGTGAATTTTATAATATCTGCTTGTCCTCTTTTTGGTTTTAGTCTATCATTAGGGTTGGTTCCATTCACTTGATTTATAGTGTTCAAAGCTATCTGTGACAGGCTAAGTTGTGCCTCCTCTTAAGTCGTATGCTGATTTGTACCTTAGAAGATATGATTGCATTTAAAGACCGAGCCGTTGCAAAGACAGCTAAAGTAATGATGCCATGGAGTGGGTCCTCATGTAATATAATTGCTGCCCTTACAAAAAGAGTTTAGGGTACCAGCATGCCCTTACAGGGAAGAAAAAATGAAAACAAAGCAAAAAAACAAAACAAAACAAAACAAAAAACAAGTGGGATACAGCACAGACAGCTGAAAGCCAAAGAATATGGCCTCATGAGGGACCAGAGACACCATGGTGTAGGTCCCCTAAACCAATGAGAAAACACATTTTCATTCTTGGACAGAGCAAGTGTCACTTGCAGTGTTTTGTCATGGCTTTTCAGATAAAGACGTCACTCCATTGCTGAGAGCCAACAGGAAAGTGTGGGGATCCAGGGGATAGTGTGGATGGACATGCACAGTGTACCCAGACTCCTTTGTTAGTCAGGTGCAGTGGGGCCAAAGGTTGATGCTAAAACATCTAAAGTGTAATTGTTTCTGCTTATGACCTTTTGTGTACTATCTTCCTTTACACCTATGTATGGGTGGGGCTGTATAAAGCCCTAATTATAAAGCCCTAAGTATAAAATTATTGAAAAAATATGTTTCTTAAAGGCTGATGGTCTCTTTAAGCATGTGAAATATACATACATAGTCCATACTGATACACACAGGGCTAGGGAGACTCTCAAAAGGAAATACCTGAGAGAAACGATAGAGAGACCCAAGCAACCCCACAGTGAGGGAAGTAGAGCATATATAAGAGAGCAGTAGTAGGAGAGTATCTTTATTGTTCTAGGCAATGTAAGCAGCAGGTATGCGGATGCTGAGGGGATGAGATAGAGCATGTGAATGCCTCAGACCAGTGGAGCAGAGGAAGCCATTGCAACAAGGTGTAGAATGCAGACTCCACAAGCAATCACAGGCCAGCCTCTGAAGGAGGTGACTAGGTAGGTCATAGATGCCACGTAAGGGCTTTGGAAAGATAGCATAATCGTGTCCAGGTTAATAGTCCGTGCAAAGTAGATGCCCTCTGCAGTCTATTTCCGGAGCAGGCTGCTTCCTAGAGTCTTGTCTTGAGTGTCTTAAAAAACAGGAACTCATAATTAAATATGTCTAAAAAATGTAGGTGCATAATATCTTCTTGGGGTATTCAAAAAACATATTTTGATTGCCTGAAGTAAGTAGTTTTTTCACAAAGATATTGATTTCCCTGCCCCAGGATCCTCAGACCTTTTCTTTCTTTTTTTATTCTGAAATGAGCTGTGGACAGAATAGGGCCTATGCGTCTAAATATGCAGCAGAGTTAAGTCATCCATGGAAGAGTGACATTAGGAAATTGGAGTCTGGTTCATAGGCACAGAGTAAAGTGGGGGCAGAAAGAAGAGAGTGTTGGAGTCAGGAGACATGTGGACAGAAAAACTGTTAGGCATGGCCTCTGCATGGGCTGTGTGAGCAAGATGTCCAAAAAACATAACGTCAGTGTGGGAGATAAACACCATAGCTTATCTTTTCTATATACTTAACAGAGCTCGGAGACTATGATCTAGATTCAACAGAGGTATTAATAGATTTCTAGTGTCCAAGGTAAGATTAAGGAAATGGCTACATAAGATACAATATTCCAGGTTATCCATAACTAACAAAGAGAAACTAAAATGGTCTCTGATATTCTGGAGGTTTTGTGGTGTCTATCAAGACTTTTCAAAGACTTTGTTGAAATACCGAAGCCAATCCAATGTGTCCTATGACCTTGTGCCCTGGAGGGTTTTGTTTCTTTGCTTTTATCCTCCTATTTTCTTCTCACTCTGATTTTGGTGGCCCTTGTCTTCCCCTACTTTGCCTTTGGGTTTTGATCTCACGTGACTCAGGTAGTTTTGCTTGCCCTCTCTGCGGCAAGCACCATTCTTGCCCTTCTCCATGTCTGGCTGTTTCCGGAAACCATGGAGCCCCAGACCTGGTTGGCCTCAGGGATAACAACTCCTTGGCTAGCATCCCAGATGGGCTGTCTCCAGTCCCAGCCCCTCAAGGGGATAAATTATTTACCATGAGTTATTTCTAGACATGACACAATTGGATGTTCTTAGCCCAAATCAGGGTGATGACTCAGGGCACTGTTCCAAGCATTACTGATTTATGACTTTCATCCTATTCTCAGCTCCTCTCTCTTTCTCAAGAATTTAATATAGGCTCCCAGTATTCATTATCCCAATTCACTGTGTATTGTACTACTGGGGTCTCAAGTGTGGACTGCAGGTGGTGAGCTCAGGCTTCCAGCTCTGCCATTGACTGGCTATGTGAGATTCTAGACAGCTCACCTTCTTCTGAACAGCAGTCTCCTGCAGTTGTAACAGGCATGTGGATGATGGTTGTCCTTTCTTTATGATGACTCTCTTACAGTTGTGGTGGGGGGAGCTGTGGGGGGCAACACATGAAAAGCTAACGAAAAGGGCTTAGCAGGGAATGCTCATTAAAGGCAAGGCCCTGAGACTAGAGAGATGGCTCAGCAGTTAAGACCTGAGTGTGGATCCCAGGATCCATGTTTGGTGGCTCACAACTGCCTGTAACTCAAGCTCCAGGGATCTGGCCTCCTCAGGCACTTGCACTCACACGTACATACAAATGCACAGTGAAAGATAACTTAAAAATATTTTTTGGATTGTGAGGTATTAGTAGACATCTTGAGGGAGATAAGACCTGTGAGTTACATCTTTGGGAACAAGATTAATAAATATTATTCTTAACATTAATACACTTGTATGAAATATGTTTATTTCTTTTAAGTTTAAGCAGTAGCTTAGGCCATGACACTAAGGCATGACTTCATGGTGATTTTATTTTTACCACATGGATTTACTTGTGGTTTAAAGATGTATATCTGTACACCCTTATTCACCTGTCCCTACATTCCTAACTATTTGCCATAGGGCACCTTGCTGTATTGATAATGCTAGCACTAAACTACATTGTATCTTTTGGCCACATGATCCAAGTTTTTAAAAACTAATTGTAAACTCTACTATTTCCTGATTTATAGTTTGACTTTATTTTTTAAGCTCCAGGAATTACGAAGCAGCAGTGGTACCCACATAAGAACTGCACTCTATAGAAAGGTCCTACTGTGTGAGCGAACAGAAACACTGACCAGAAATGCTAAGTCTTCTTTCCATGGCATAGGATGATTTTTGACACATCATTCCCCATCTTTCTAGGCAAGACATTTAGGTTTTTGAGGATCTAACATTTACTGAGAGCCTGCTGTGTGCCAGACTCTGTTTCTCCATCTATACCCTTTTGAGAAATGTGTCATATCAAGGGATCCTAGCAAAGGTCTGCTTCATACAGGATTGTGCCTTTTCAACCCTGAATAACTCTGCCTTTCTCTTACTAACAGATGATTTGTAATTTAGCATACTCTTAGCAATCCTCTCAAAATTGTCTAAATCACAAAGATGTTTATGTTGGAGGAA
>OU015743.1:82400390-82411716 GCA_907169655.1 Acomys percivali | reverse complement strand
TTGGAGGAATATTTAGCAACATTCTTTAAAAATGCTTTTCCTCCAACTTCATTGCATGCTCAAGCAACTAGACATTTTTAGTCATTTATTAAAGTGAAAAAAGGATGGGTTATATTTAGATGCAGTTTACTGGTTAAAATCAAACAAACCTGCCCAAGAAGTACACAAAACTATTTCCCTTTCCTCGAAGAAGTCAGTGCCCAGTTCATTTGTTAACTTTAGTTGTCTAATGCTCTCAAAAAGCCAACAAACAAAACAAAACACACACAGAGAGAGAGAGAGAGAGAGAGAGAGAGAGAGAGAGAGAGAGAGAGAAAGAAAGAGAGAGAAGACAAAACAAAAACCAAAAACAAAACAAAAGAGATGTTTGAAAAATGATGACGTTGGCATTCTGGATGAATTATATATTCAAATGAATTTGGGAAAAAAAGCCAGCCTGAGCCATTCCTTATGAACTGCCTTGAGCTGCCTTAGTCTACAAAAGGTGACTGAAGACGTCCATCAAAGAAGCTAATGCCACCAACTGCTTTTAAGCTTTGTCCCCGGGGCCTCTGGGTAGACAGGATCTGAGGCCCCTGGGTCTTCAAGTTCAGTGAAGCCCATTCAATAATTGAAGAAAATAAACACCCCTAGGAAGTACAGAGAAGGTGAATGGTAATAAAATTGCGACTGTACTTCAAGACTTCAGCTTTCCCTCTTGTGTCCCCTGGCATTTCTCAAAGGAAATGCCGCAGTGACTGAGGTTTTCTAAGTCACAGCTGAACTTGCAAGACTATTAGAAAGGCAGGCCATTGTGAAATAGAACAAGAAAAAGGCAGCTAGGACACTTTAATGAACACTTGAATGCACCTCCAATGAAAAACAGATGTTCTTTCTTAAATTTAACAGCCCTCCTTGTTCCGATGGAGGGAAATAGCCGAGCTGGTGGGGCAGACGTGGCTGCCATGGGATCTTGTTTGAGGAAAGCTTGTGTAGTTCATGCTCCGTGCTGTTTTCCTCTCAGCTTTGACTGAGTTTGGATGATAAAAGGGAGGCTGTTGAAGGCTTATGCCTGCAATATTGATCTTATTCATGCATTTTGCATCATAATTTTCCTGCACAATGGAAACTGTGTACATTTTAAATTTGTGAGATGGGTTCAGTTTTGTGACAATGATGTAAATCTTATTCTGCTTTTTTTTATTCCATTAAAAAAAAACCCACACGTTTTCCTAAGACAACACAGGCTAGTCTGCCTAACACAGTAACTGATGTTATATTAAATACATTTTGTTAACACTTGTTCCTGAAAAAATAAATTTATTTGTGCTTTCCCCTTCATTTAAACAAACAAAATAACAATTTAGAACTAAACAAAGCTCTTCTGAGAAACGCATTTCAGCTCATCCATCAGTCACCCCTTCTCCTGTATACCCAAAACTTCCTTTCCCATCTCAGCTGATTCAGTCAAAGAAAACATGGTCAAACGCCAAGACCCGACTCTCCCATGAGACCCTTCTGTGAAGGGACAAGTTATATTAGTGGTCCAGCCTTAAAAAGCTTTGGGGGATGTACCAGTTCTCCCCAACTTTAGGTTTCCAGCATATATGTTAAACTGTACTGGCATCCTGTGTACTGACATTGTAAATTTCCCAATCAGTAGCTTTGCTGAGTATAGAGAGAGAGATCATCTTAGCCCATATCGGGGGAGGGGCATGTGGTTTGTGAGGTAGCTTTTCAGGCAGCCCTGGGACAAACACAGCCCAGAAAGAAAAAAAAAACTTATCTTAACTGTTTCATGTCTCTCTGTTTCTGTGTGTGTTTTGGCAAGATGCCTCGGAAATTTATTCTCTCATGTTTTTAATCTTCATTATCTAAAAAGAAAACCCATAAAACAAAACTACAACCAGGTCATTAAACAGCAGGGGAGAAGAAAATAGCTAACCAAACAACTCAGGTTGGAAGGAAAGCACCCATGAGCTGCTGCTGTAGCTCAGTAAGATTTGCCTCGCATAAACTCACATCTAAGCAGCTAGGCCAACTCCAACAGCCAAAAAAAGGGGGGGGGGCGGGGCATTGCAATTTTTAAGAGAACAGAAGTTTTAAGAGAAGAAAACCTCATCTAAACTGAGGTCAGTTGTTCTGAAGGAGAAACAGACAAGCCAATGTGTCTCAGTTCACCCAATCTCAGAGCCTATTAGTAGCTGCCCACATCTCTCAAGGGCATCAGGATCCATACAGTTGTGCTGTCCATCTCAAGCAAATCTTAGGTCATCACATTACATATTTTGTTCTGAATCCCAGCCCCTTTCACCTTTTAACTCCTTTTTTTTCTCTTCTCTCCTTCAAAGTTGATGCATTAGTTCTGTTTTAACAAGGACAACATTGTGAGTCATACCTAGGATACCATTTTCTTGAAAACAATACTTTTAGAAAAGGAGGGGGGGAAAAGCCAAACAAGTAAGAGTCCTGTCATTGCTAATACTAACAGGGCTTGGACATAGGGCATGGTATTTCTGACATAAAACATACGTCTATGGTTTTGACTTTTGATATTGGAAACATTATTTGTTTTTGAGTAAAGCAGATCTTTATTCTGCAGAACTTGTTCTTAAATACCAAGGAGAGGATGTATAAATGATATCCAAAGGAGGTGTCAGCTGACCTTTCTCCAAGAAGGAGACTCATGCTCCCCAACAACATCCCTCCTATTGGGTAGCAGGTTAGTGTATTGGGAGTCACTCCTGTTGTTCCCTGTGCTGGCGACTGCCCCAGCCCCTCCTCTTTTCCAGACTACAGTCCTTCAGTACTTGATGGACTTTGCAAATTAAATGTATCTCCTATAGCAGTGGTTCTCAACCTTCCTAGTGCTGTGACTCTTTAATACGGTTCCTCATGTTGCAGTGACCCCCCCCCACCATAAAATTATTTTTGTTGCTAATTCATACCTGTAATTCTGCTGTGACTCTTTAATACGGTTCCTCATGTTGCAGTGACCCCCCCCACCATAAAATTATTTTTGTTGCTAATTCATACCTGTAATTCTGCTGCTGTTATGGATCACAATGTAAATACCTGTGTTTTCTGATGGTCTTAGGCAATCCCTGTGAAAGGGTTGTTTAACTCCCAAAGGAATTGTTACTCACAGGTTGAGAATCACTGTCCTCCCTCCAATATCCTTCTGTCACGTGGCCCATCTTGTTGGTAAGCTACAAATCAAGGATATTTCATATGTACATGTTAATTTTATTTTACTTTTTAACATCCCCATGAGTGGATTCAAATTGCAACTAAAAAGTTCTCTTAGAATAATAAAATCATATTATTAAGAGCTATGTTTTGCATTCTATGGTTAAACAAGGAAATTACCCACAATTGCTTTAGTCCCTACTAAAGTTCTTGATTAGCTTATAAATGCATAGTCCTATTAGTCCGCATTATAGTATGTCAGCTGGAACAGATGACGTCATATTCCCTTCCTTGGGCTTACTCCTATAACCCAAACATCCTAGCAAAACAAGTACAAAATCATATCATACCAAATTCTGTCATATGTGCTCTACAGGACTTTCATGAAAGCTTTCTCACCTTTCCTGCTACCCCAGAGAGCCTGAGCTGAATCTTTCTCAGGATTTTGCACTTGGATTTTTTTTGGCCATTGGCAGTTCATCCTTTCATAGCTGATCTGGCAAGTGTCTTTGCAATATTATTGCTCTTTTATTCTATTCCAGCAAGCATGCTTATGGTTAAGTACTGAATAGCAATTTCAACACACATACACATACATGAGTACATTACTGGAATATTCAGTTCCTAAAGAAAATACTTTTTTTCTGAGACAGGTTTCTCTGTCCTGGAACTCACTTTGAAGGCCAGGCTGGCCTCAAGCTCACAGAGAGCTGCCTACTTCTGCCTTCCTAGTGCTGGGATTAAAGACACACACCACCACTGGCCAGCTTAAAGGAGATACTTTTGCATGAGCCAAGAACATCCAAAGCTGCATGGGAGCCTGGTGTGTGTTTCAGTCTTTAGATGAGTTAGATGTCTAAGTTCTTGATTATACAGAGCATACTTTCCCTCTGCTGTTTGCCTTGAGGGAAGGATGTTGAATTACCTTTTAGAAGATGTAATAATTTAATGTGCTGCCTGGAGAGATGTCTCAGTGGGGAAAGAATGTCAGTAGCATAAGGCTCTGAGATCTGGCCCTTAGAGCCAACATAAGGCTGGATGCAGCAGCATACATCTGTAACCCTAGTGTTTCTACAGCAAGATGGCAGACAGAGGAATACCTGCAGCTAATACCCAGCTGCCCTGGCAAACAAGAGACCCTGTCTCAAACAAGGCAGAAGGCAAGAACACTGCTCTTAGTGCTTTGACCAGTACAAGTGTCCTATGGCACATGTACAGCTTCTCCCCACTCACCTCCCCTCCCCTCCCCCTCTCAGACATATATACAAACTAGTACAATTTCATAGGCTTTCACAAAGAAAAAAGGTATGATTTCAGCTTTGTAAAAATCATCAACACACTTACTTTTATAAATTGTATTTTTCTCTTCTAGAGTTGTCTTGGTTTCCTTTAGGCTTTTGGTGACAATGTCTACTGGAACCTTAGTGTCATTTCTTCCTATCAAGAGCAAAGAAAAGTACTTGGCCCTGTCAGGGCCACAGGAAACAAGCCAGCAGGCCGGACTAAGTCACAGAATGTCACAAAAGACTGCTTATCCTACCCAAATTAAAAAGAAAAAAACCTTAGCTGGCAGAAAGTTCAAGGGGAACACGCATCGATTCCGTTGAGTGGAGAAGAATGTAAAGACGGCGCTGTACTCCTGAGGGTGGATGGGTAGGATGACATCTGCAGATCTGCCATTTCCAGGATGTCAACATTTCCCATTTAAATAGTTCTATCCCTAGCACACGTTGACATTTTAATAAGGTGAACCTTGGATCTTCACAGAAATGTACCCCATATGCCGTATGCTCACTGTTTTAGAACACCAAGAGTGTCCCAAGGCATTTAGGGGTGTTCTCAAGGTCAATATACAAATTTTAATTTTAGCATCGGCAGCCTTCTTTTTACTTCCTTCCTTCATGAATCATTGTCGCCCTCTGAAGCACTTCGTTTTGAATTGAGAGTGCCTCCATATGTCACAGGACTGAGCGTATTGGCTAGAAACCATGGATCTGGTTGGCTGTATCAGTTGTAGGATGTCAGCTTCATTATATGATAGCCTAAGAAATACAGTTCTGTGGGAATATTCTAGCACTGAAACACCATACTCCTGGACTACCCGGTGGTGTACAGCATA
The DNA here is from genome assembly GCA_907169655.1 of Acomys percivali. Lineage (NCBI taxonomy): Eukaryota > Metazoa > Chordata > Mammalia > Rodentia > Muridae > Acomys > Acomys percivali. The sequence goes on along the minus strand of OU015743.1, from coordinate 82,406,429 downwards.
CGACCTGAAGGAGGTGGGGGATGTCACTGAAGTGCTTTCATCAAATACTGTGCTTTATATTTAAAGAAGTAGAAAACTCTTACTTCTGCAAGGAGTTTTTTTTTTTACAGTTATTTAAATTATTGATGAATATCAATTTAAGGTTACAAAAGAAATAGGAGCATTGAAAAAGACAGAGAGAAAATACAAACTAGGTTAGCTGGAAAGTGACCCACCACCCAAGACTGTATCTGCTCAATTGTTTTTAGGCCTTGTTTGTACATTTTATGGGCTATTTTTACAGTATAGTGGTATTTGGGGGTTTCCACCTTTGAAGCATAGGTCTTCCAAACTTGCTATTAGCTTTCTTGTGAACCAGAGACAAGGCAAGCATACAGCGATTTCAAATAGTGGGCCTGTGTATTTGGAGCACAATGAGTGAAATCAGCAAAGAGCTGCTTGTTTCTCCCCTTCCCCATATTATTTGTCATGGATCACTAATCCTGGATGCAAAGATACACTCGCAATGTGAAGAAAATAAGGGTGACTAAACCAGAAAGGCAAAGGAATCCTAGACACTGATTGAAAAGTATTACTATTATTTGAATGTCCCAAGGGAATAAAATCAATGTAACTATGGATTTTTCTTGTAGATTTAAAGAATAAAAGCAAATAATACTTCATTAGAATGTGATGGATGAGAAAACACAAGAGCATTTTTAAAAGTACTCAGGTCGCATTGTCCAGTAGAGACATTGAAACAAGAGTCAATCTGATTTGTAATGTTGTTGTTAAGGGGAAAAAATTCAGCTAGCTGAGAGTGGTTTGACATTGTCATTATTTAAACTCAGATTTAAGGCTATTTTTGCCATCCCGTTCTTGTCCTGTTATGCGTCTTCTAACTTTTGGACTGACAATAAAGATGCTTTACACCCAGGCACAGCAGCACAAAAGCACCACGTCTTTCTGTAAACAGGTGCTTTTGACCTTGGATAGTGAGGGAGAAAACACATATTTCAAGTTAGAAAAATAAGACAAGATTTGGGTTCTGACTTTGCCATTTATTTTTATGATTTGGGTTAATTTCTCCAAGACTTTAATTTTGGAGTCTGGTGGGGAAAATGAAAAATCGGCATACGTGTCTTAGTATCTAAGCATCACACAGGGGACCTGGGAGACAAAACCCTAGGTATGAGCAGAACTGGAAACAGTGGGCTATGGGCCATCTGCTCTGTGCCTAAGAAGCCTGCACATGGCTGTGCTGCTTCCCAGACATCAGTGATCACTTGCAGTTCTTAAAAGATGGCAGCCTGGAGGATAGCTGCCGGCATGCCTCCAGAGGGAGAGCGGATTACAAGACTCGTCCCACTGCATTACTCCCCAGAAGCCCTCACCAGCTTATCACTTGACATCTCTAACATGGTATGAGGGCAAAATAACGGAGGGGCTCCCCATCAAAGCAAGTGATCCTCACCCTCTCCCCAGACTCACCCAGAAAAGATGACTATTGTGTAAGAAGTTTCCAAGTACAAGGGTTCATAACATTTCACTTAAATGTGAAAACATACATTTAGGTTTTTTTTTTTTTAATTGAAAGAAGGCATCAGACCACTATGGGAAAAAAATACAACTTTAAGTTGCTAGTTTTAAGTAGCTACCATTCTCAGTGTTACCTGAAATGCCTTGAAAGGAGATGTGACTTATTTTCAATTCTTACAATCCTCCCTGCCCCCTCGCTTTCACAAGGACAACACACCACATTGTTCATTTCACAGGTGCAGGAGTGCAGCTGTAGAGAGCACATTAGCTCAGGTTTGACATCCCATATGTCTTAATTGAAGGTTAGAGAGAAGGGGGAAGGTTGGAGTCAACCTGGTGAAAAGAAGGACAAAGCCAGCTCGCTCTGTGTGTTTGTGTTGTCTATGGCGACAGCCACCCACCATCAGCACCTGCTCAAAACTGCAACATCACTTACGGCCACAACCTTTAGGATCCATCAAGATTGTCCCAATCCAACCTAACACACACACACACACACACACACACACACACACACACACGAACTTTTGGTAACAAATACACATTGTGAGAAACATTGACTATTTATCACATCACCATAAACCATTTCCTTTGGTAATGGTAAGGCAGAAAAATCTCTAGGCTGGTAGAACCTGGGTGTGGGATTTATTCTGCCAATAAAACAGTAGAAGGATCTTGAGTGAGTCACTTTACTTAGATGTTAGTTTCTTCGCTGCAAAAGGAAGCCGCAGGGAATTCTCTGACCAATCCTCATCCGGGAGAAGCGGCCATCAAGCTTTCAATGGGATTCTTCCTAAGGGCACCAAGAAAAAGATGGATCACTCCGGGAGTGAAGGCGTGATTCACTTCTCATCTATCTCCATGCCCTTGATGTAAACAGGGGGCCCCCTTTTCCAAGGCTCACAGAGCCCCACGACTCAGGTTTCACAGGAGAGACTAGTTACCCTCAACTCTGATCTAGCGCTCAAACCAGCATGCTTGGTCTCTGCCATTCACAAGCAGACTTGGACTTGGCTGCCCTGAGAAAAGTCATATTCAACTCAAACATCAAGAGCCAGCTTGGTCTTCATGTAGGTGTTTGCCGTGTAGCTGTATAAGACGGATAAATTGGCTTCCAATTTTGTGATGCTTGTTCCTTTGACGGTCCATGTTACTGAAAACAACATCCATCAGAAGAACAGTGGCTCTCGCCACTCATCCTCACTCTGAGCCGATCACCTGCAACAGAGATAACTACTAGAGTACAGTTGTCCTATTCAAGCCCAGCTAAGTGCTTCTGGAGGCCTGAAGCACAAAGCCGCTCACTCAGAAAGCTTGTTAATGGGTCCCTCCTGACTCAGCTATCAATTTTTTAGTATCAGATATACATGCCCTGTCCATTATTACTTTCACTTAGAGCCAGATTCCAACCTGCCTCTGCTGCAGCTTATGGGATTCTGCTTTTTTTTTTTAAATTTATCTTTTTAAAATTTTAGTAGCAAGTTTGAAACATTGAAATAGTGATACATTGGAAAATGTGGGTATTAATTAAAATAAAAGCAACTTCTGGTGTCATAACATAGACATAACATCTTTTTAAAAAGTTGTTTCTGCATGATTTCTACCATTAGCACATCCTAGGTTGTTTAAATGTGCTTTGTAAGCAATGATAAAATAACAAGTTATCATTGATCTGCCCTTTCTTCCATCTCAAAGGGATTCATTAAATAATGCATGCACCCATATGAATTGCTCTCCTCACTCAGGAGCCCCAGACCATTAGCCAAATATAGCAGCAGTGACATCTTCTAACCCTTAGAAACCCTTTTGGCTTTCATTTAATTAAATTATCCCATTATGAAAACTCTTATAATGAGATTAAATTTAATTATTTATCAGACACTTATTTGCACTAGGGAACCTATCAATTATGCATGTTTAAGCTAAACATTTTTCAGCCCATCACCTTTTTTCTTTTTAAGGAAGATACAATTTATTAAGTACATTTGGGATAGTATATGTAGCAGTCTTTAATGGGACTATGTCTTTAGACCTCTTAAAAGCTACTGTGCTGAGAATTAAAATTACTATAATTGAAATATAGTCAGGAGAATTGCTGTCAGATGTTCTTGTGTTCTAGACATCCCATTTTAAAAGATCTTAATATAGTTTATGGTTTAGCTTATATTTTTTTCTGTTATCACTCACCCATCAGCTATATCAAATATGGATTGGATTTTAAAATACAATAATAATTAGACATCTAGTTAAGTATACATTTTAAACAACCCCTTATTATAATGTTAATGCTGGTAATATGTTTGCTTCTAATTAGAAAATAAAATTTTATGGAAAATTTTAGCATAGATATAACTAGGATGGTATAATGAACCCGTGAACAATCAGCTTCCAGTTTTCATGATTTCCAGCTCATAGCCAGTAGAGTCTCAACTTCACCTCTTACCTCTGTCCCCAGTAGCTGCTGCAAAACTGATATAAACATTATATCATATTTATAGCATTTAAAAAAGAAAAAAATAAAAGAAAAAAATTGGGAGAGGGGCTGGAGAGATGGCTCAGTGATTAATAGCATTAGCTGCTCTTCCAGAGGACCTGGGTTCAATTCCCAGCACCCACATGGCAGCTCACAACTGTCTCTAAATTAAGGTCCAGTAGACCCAGCTCCCTCACACTCACACAGACATACATGCAGGCCAAACACCAAATATACATAAGCATAGTAAGTTATTTTTTAAAACTGAGGGTTTCAAAATGAAACTTCTCTACAATACAATGGGCTTTTAGTAATCATTGATAATATCACTCATGGCACTGACATTTCTCTTGGGCCTCATCAACATGGAACTGATCGTTCTGATACCATTAGTGACACTCCAATCCACTGTGGACAGAAGCACATGGCAGGAGCACACATATACCTAAAATGATGGACTGGTACACTCCCAAATTGGCCTTCCAAATCCCACTCTTGCCACATTCAAGTTTGTTTCCCACACTGCAGCTGCTTTACTCCTTTAAAGGATGCTCCTGTGGCCCAAAGGATCCATCCTGACCTAAAATGCTCTGCAACATCAGATGTCTTAAATGGTTCTCCAGTCTCAATCGCTTTCCACAGATTCTGAGTATTTTATGCCCGCAGGCCTTGTTCCTGCTCTTCCTTAGACATCCCACAGCCTGCTTTCTGACTGATCTTCCCTAATATCACCCTCTGGGAATATCACCTCCTGTTATGAGGACACATATAAAATAGCAGCTCCTTCCCCTCTCCCCAGTTTCCACCACACCATCATCACCATCAGACACACAGCCTGTTTCTCCTGCTTTCCCCATATTCCCTGAGCCTAGAACAGTATCTTGGATGTAAGCATTCATTTGGAATGAAGTCATTTACTATGATCTCTAAGGCTTGAATATCATAAAGGCATTTTTAAAGATAGCTGTTATCTGCCTGGAAAGAAGGAAGAGAAATAGTATATTAAAGCTTATTTGTGGTTGAGGGTAGTAGGGTGCTTGCCCTAGATGCACAGAGCCCTGGTCTTGATTTCCAACCCTGTCATATGTGAGCCTGGCTCTGTGCACCTGTAAACCCCATACTCAGAATGGATGTGTGTGTCTTAAGGGATATATGTCTATTGTTCCGCAGATATTACTCTTGAGAGCAGTTTCTCATTGTAGACATTAAGTAGGTGTTAAGTAGCACATCCTGCCATCATGATCGTAAGAATCTGTCTTGCTTTATGCTGAGCTGATCCGTTAATAGAAAATACCAATAAGGTGCTCAGCAATCCATGTTCTTCCTTGTCTTGTTCAGTATGGCACACAGGAGCCACCAAGATTCTTTGTGGCCAAGCTCTGTTGACAGAATCATGAAGCCACCAAAGCTTTAAAAAAAGCTGCTTGTATGTAACCCATATGAGGTGATATATATATATAATTTTTTTATTAATTTATTCTTGTTACATCTCAGTGGTTATCCCATCCCTTGTATCCTCCCATTCTTCCCTCCCTCCCATTTTCCCCTTATTCCCCTCCCCTATGACTGTTCCTGAGGGGGATTACCTCCCCCTGTATATGCTCATAGGGTATCAAGTCTCTTCTCGGTAACCTGTTGTGTATATTTTTTATGAGAAAAAATAACTCAAATTGAAAATACTGAAATGCTCTGCAAACTAACCTTGTCACCTCCTAAACTCTTGAAATACTATGAAATGAAGGTGAAAGAACAAAGTCTGAGGTCAACCTGTGTTGACCCTCCCCTCATGTGCATCACTAGTCATTTAATCTCATGGTCTAGCAGCTTTCTCTTCCATATAGAGCCCGGTAACATAGGACCAAGAGTAGCACTTTACTGCACTGAGGACTGAGACATGAGAACAATGCAAGCAAAGCACTTGTGGCGCCCATGCCACCATGGCTCCGAGTTGAGGGTGAGGGACTGCGGATTTAACTCAGCACACACACACACACACACACACACACGCACACGCACACGCACACGCACACGCACACGCACACGCACAC
>OU015743.1:82384649-82400380 GCA_907169655.1 Acomys percivali | reverse complement strand
CACACGCACACGCACACGCACACGCACACGCACACGCACACGCACACGCACACACACACACACACACTAACACAGAGGGTCCTTCATGCTAAGAGAGCAGCAGCTGCAGCAACAGCCGCGGCAGCAGCTTATTATTCTCTTTCAGAGTTCCAAAGAGCCTTCTTATAGGCAGCAAAACAGGAATCCTCCTCCCAGGTGAAATCCCTCAAGAGCTGATTGCACACAGGAGGAAAAGTCTCGAGGAAGGGAGGGGCGCATTCTCAGAGCAGTAAACATGACTAGCTAACCAAGATAAACACAGACATGGAAGCTGCTAGAAACAGGACATGAAACAACAAGACAGGCAGGCAGCCCAGTCGGGCCTACAGGCACTAAAAATTGTAAGTGGTGTAGAAGAGATCCTTGCTAGTTATATAGTTTGTTGTTGTAAGAAGAGGCTGATTGTCTCATATCAAAATAGAAGAATCAATGAGATTTTTTTTTCTCTCAATAAGAACCAATCTCCAAGAGGTTTAAGTGCTCTGGAAACAATGAAAGAAGAAACCTGATACAATTTCTTCAAAGGATGTTACCTGGTGAAGAGCCCTGGGCATTTGCCTCAGTTTCCTTGAGATTTCTACTGAGTAAAACCAATAAAGTCTCAGCATACAGCTTCCTGAGCATCTCATCTGTGTGTGCTGCTGATGCTATTCACTGATGCTACCCACAAAGAATTCCTGATGGACAAGGATTTGGTCATAAAAGAGTGTCACTGGTCTGTGAACAGATTATCTGCAATGCTCTAGGCATGTTGGATCTTGTGTGAAGTGATCATCTTAATTTACTCGATCAGAGCCACAGCTTTAGGCTGCCTGTAATATCCTTTCCAGAAGCACTTTGGCATAAATGGATTCACATTTTGATTTTTCTCTGCTACAGAAGGAAGTCACTAGGTTTTGAAGAGACAGGTCTTTAAGCCATTTAACTTGCAACTTGGATAAAAAAGCTCTGCAGACCGTGTGACCAGGTAGAATCCCAGCATGATTTTGTTTCCCAATGTATACATTTTAGAGGGTTACTATTTTGACTTAAAGACCTTAAGGAAGTCTTTCAAAACAGGCTTAGGAAATTATTTTGGCCCATGTCCCAAAAGAAGGACAGGAAACTTTTAGTGCAGATAAAATATAGGCAAAAAGCAAGAGTGATGATGTGCTCTGGCCATTCTCTCTGCAGCCAAATCAGAAAGACTCCACACCTTGTAAAAGATGGTAGTACAGCCTTGAACTTTCAGAAAATGACAGGATGAGAGTTCAATTCAAAGAGCCTTTGGAAATTGTAGTGTTTATTGATGAAGCCTCCTGTAGCCGACCCAGTTGTGTGCTACCCAGACCCTCTTCAGGAACAAAGAGGTCATCACTGCAGCTTCTGGGAGAGCCCCTGGGACTCGCTCCTCTACTCTGTGTCCTTTAGAGCAACTGACAGAAGCATGGCCTCCCTTGAGGCCACACCCTTCTCCTTCAGTCTGCAGCTAGTGGCTCGCTATGGACTCATGATGAACTGTAATGGTCTTCAACTCATGATAACTCTTTAGGGTTTTTCTTCTAACCTGGGGCCCCTTCCTGGATGCTGCCTTGTGGTCATCTTTTTTCCTCACAATCTTACTTTCTGCCCTGCTCTTCCACAGCTCTTACCCAGAAGTATTCCCTAGTCAACTTTGGGTGTGTCAGTCATCTCAGTTTACTTTCTAGAAACCCAAGTGTGACACTTAGCCTCAGCTAAGAAGAAAAAGTAAAATGAGTCTTTCCTGCTACATCACTGAAGGAGTAAGACATGTAGCTGCAATTGTTGTCTAAATGAACATTGAAAATCAATTATTCACAAGTAAGGCAGAAACGTACCACTGCCACTTTGCCCTAAGACAATCTTTCAAAAATCTCAGTGTTGTGATTTTTGTTTCTTGGATACACAATTTGTATTTCTCTCTGTGCAGTCAGGAAATGCCTCCTTTCAAGTTTGTGACACCAAAGAGATTGTTTTATAGTCAGCATAGTCTAGTGCAATAAAAAATTGACATGCCAAATTTTGAGTGTAGGTGTTTATGGGCACTTTATCCAGGGGAAATGGACCATGCCTTTAGTTGGATTCCCAAAGGAGTACATGACCCAAAAGAGGTTAAGAACAATTGGTAGAAAGCAAAATGAGAAGCAGAGCTGGGATAATGTACCAAGCATATGGAAGGCATGCAAGTGCATACTGGCATCACTAACGCAAAAGACTGTGAGGTTCCTGCCAGGGAGACATGTTCCTCATGGACAACACCTAGTGCTGCCAGCACCACACTGCATGCCAGTGCTTGCTTGTGAGGAGAACTCTAGGATACCTTTTAAGAGATTTCTTTTTACTTCAAAAGATAATCTCCTTGACTTTTTCCTTCCTGATACTATTCTCTTTCTTCATTTCCAACCTATCACTTTTGCAACCAGCCATTTTCATCTTGACTCCTTCCTTCCTTCCTTCCTTCCTTCCTTCCTTCCTTCCTTCCTTCCTTCTTTCCTTGCTTCCTTCCTTCCTCCTCCTCCTCATCCTCCTCCTTTTTCTCCTCCTCCTCCTCCGGTCATTATAGTGTGATTATTGTTAGGAAACAGTTCAGAGAAGAACCTATGAAGAACTAATATTTTTTAAAAAGACAGAAAAAAACACAACCAACCAACGAAACAACAGCAACAACAAAAAGCTAAAGGTCTTCTGCATGCTAGTAAGCACTCTGCCACTGGCCATATTCTCCAAGCCTTTTATTACTTTTTCTTTTAAGACAGTGTCTTTTTAAATTGCCAAGGCTATACCGGAACTCACTGTAATGCATGCAAACCTCGAATGTGGAGGCTTCCTGCCAAAGTCTCATTGGGAAATGGGATTACGAGCTCAATATTATCCTTCTCCAACTATAAGGCAGCCTGTAACCCTTCGCCTGTGCCTTTGTACATTATTGTTTCTTACAGTTTCGCCTACTTTACACAAATCCCCCTGAAGCCCTCAAATTTAAATTTCAACTCCCTTATCCTAGCAAACTGCCATAGTTGCATTCCCACCAGACATTGGATTGGGATAGTGGCGGTGAAAGGAGAGTCACAGAGAGCAAATGTGGAAATCAAACTTGAGCATCAGGAATGGCATTGTGGTGGTCCATCTTTATTCTTATTTAGCTAGACTAGCAGTCTCCTAGGAGACACCTCTCCAGGCATGTCTGCATAGTTGTTTCCATAGAGGTTTAACTTATGTGGCATGACTTCCTCTGAAGGTACATAGGGCCAGCTCATATGCAGGGATCCTGCCGTGAATAAAGAGGGGGAGGGAGAAAGCCAGCTGAACCCCAGCTTTCCCAGAGCCTGATTCTGTCTCTGCTGAGGTGTGAGTGCCCAGGTGCATGCCCTCAGCACTATAAGACCTCACTGCACCTTAGGCGCCATGACGAGCTGCCCCCTCAAGTCATGAGACACAATTACGCTTCCTCCCCAAGTTGATTCCAGTTGGGTATTTATTCATAGCAACAAGTATTGTAACCAATACATGTAGCAACCATGATAACAGCTGAAAAAGAAGAAATTAGCTCCCTGGGAGGTAGCCACTTAGGTGACTGGAGAGGTTTAGAAGGTCATTGGGAATGTTACCTGCTGTTTAGCTTTCAGTTATGGAACATAGTAAATACCCGTCTATCTGTTGCATTTGGTAATGCGCTCAGAGGTTCATCTCTCATCACCTGTCTGCATATATGCCTCGATTAGCTTGGAACAACCCTCAGGTGTGTTACTTCATCACTAGATATGTCAGTAGGCATTAGTAAAAACTAAAGGTAAAACACATAAATATCATATCATATAAATGTTGTACCTAAGATAAGTAATTTTTTCCCTGTATATAGTTAAATGGCAAGTGTCCTTTGAATGCTCATTTTCAGAATTGCTACTTTCTACTATTTGGCATGAATGTTATATATATTTCTTTCCAAAGTTTGATTAATAAGTGTTCAGACTTTGAGACTATTCATATGTTTAAAACTCTATGTTTGCGTCTGTTTCTCCTTCTTCTTTTTCTCAGTTTCTCTTGCTTGTCCTTCTGTAGCTTTGTTGAGGAATAGTGATGAGTATGGCTGGCTGTCAGTTGTTAAAGAAGCTGAGTTTGGTGTTCTATGGGAATTATTTTGCTGATTTTCTGACATACTTATTTCTTGCACATTGTATTGGACCTGGTGTTTGATCAGAGGAAAATGTAGTTTAAGAGTTGAGAAGGGAAAATAGACTCAGCCACTCTTATAGAATGTTTGCAGTGACTGGAGAAAAAAAGATCTTACAGTTTGGGTAAATGGTTCTTCTTTTTGTAAAATGTATACAGGATGCACACACACACATATGTGTGTGTATATATATATATATATTAAAGGGGAATACACAGACAATAAAAATGTAAGATAAAGTAAAAATATAAAACAATAAGCGAGGAGTTGTAAGAAATTGAGAGGTGAATTGAGTAGGTGGTGGGCTTTGCTTATTCTCTCATCCCAACATTTTACCACTCTACACCAGACAGAGTATTATACACTGGGGACTTAAAGCAGCAACAGCAATAGAAAGAACTGTCCCCACATCTAAAAGCCATCTGTTCTAGGGGACAAAGTCCATGATGCAAGCCCATAAGAGAATGAAGTGTTACTCACACTTCCCACTCATTCCATGCAAGGAACAGTATGGCTTGGCAGAAAGGAAGTTCCAGTCTGTGATTCTGATTGGCCCAAGCTGCATGCATGAAGCAGTAGCCACCTAGGAAGAGAGAGTGGAAATAAGTTCACAGGCTAAGGAACCCTTGCTCTAATTGGCATCTCCTGTTTTAAAAATAAAAAGAAGAGTGGTCTGGAATGGCCAGTGCTTCAGGGAAAGAAATGCAATAATGGTGAAAGTGCAGGCGTTACAAGGGGCGAATCTATGCCCATTCATTCACCTTGCTACAGAGCCTGATACAGTACTATGTCAGTACATATACATTACAGCTGTTTGTAGAATGGATCCACCTGAATTTGGGGTCTTTGTAGACCATGCTGAAGATGATGTCCTTGAGGTGACTGGGACTGTGGAAAATGAGATGAAGTTATTCTCTCAGGTTTACAATGCAGCAGTTCTGTTTGCTTGTTTGTGACAGGGTTTTACTCTGTGGTCCTTCATATCCTAAAACTTTCTTTGTCACCCAGGCTTTCCTTACACTCTGGGAAATTCCCCTGCCTCAGCTTCTCCAGTGCTAGGGTTACAAGTATGAGACACCACAGCACATAGCAATAGTTTTCAAACATTTTAAAATGCAACTTATAACAATAAATGTTTTTCATTGCACCCAGTATAGATGCACATGCATGAATGCCATGTCCTGGAGAAAGCTGATGGACTAATATCCAGTTAAGTATGTGACCCTCTGATAATTATATTCTAATTCACTTTTCAAAGTTCAAACCACAGTCTATTCACCTCATTCCAAGATCAATTAATCTGTTGTAACCAGCACTTAGAAAATATGTATTCCCACATTCTCCTTTCTTCTCTTCTGGCTAGGGCTTCTGGCTGACAAAATTATGTATTATTAATTTTTACACATTTTGATCAAAATACAATTATGTCACTTCCTCCCTTCCCTTCCTCTAGTTCCTCCCAAGTCCCCTTCTTCTAACTCCCCAATCTCAAATTAATAGCCTCTTCTTCCCTAAGTATTATCATTGCATAAATGTGTACATATTTGTATGCATAAATATATGAATATGACTGCTGACTGAGTTTAGTTTTGTTGTTCATAAATGCAGGGATGCCCACTTTGTATTGGATAACCAATAAGGGGGCTCTATCAGCAGCAGCAGCAGCAGCATCATAGTGATTATTGTTGTTTTAGTTGTTGTTGTTGTTATTATGATCAATTATTGTGTGCATGTGCCCACATGTAAATACCACAGAATTCATGTGAAGACCAGGGAAGAGCCTGGTGGACTCTATTCTTTTCTTTTTTTTTTTCTTTTTTCTTTTTTATTTTTTTTAATTTATTATTAATTTATTCTTGTTACATCTCTATGGTTATCCCATCCCTTGTATCCTCCCATTCTCCCCTCCCTCCCATTTTCCCCTTATTCCCCTCCCCTATGACTGTTCCTCACCCAGGGCCAGATGGTTTCAGTGCAGAATTCTACCAGACCTTCAAAGACGAGCTAATACCGATACTCTTCAAGCTACTCCAAAACATAGAATTGGATGGAACATTACCAAATTCATTCTATGAGGCCATAGTCATGTTGATACCTATTCTTTTCCTTAGCCTTTATGTGTAGATTCCAGGAATTGAACTAAGATCAGCAAGCTTGCATGGCAAATGCCTTTACTCATGGAGCCATCTCACCCATTCTCAGCTGACACTTGGCAATGACTATGTTATGCTCAAAACCTACCCTACACTAACATTCATTACTGTTTTAAATGGACAGTTCTAGTTAGGTGACTTGCTTTCTTAAACATGGAAGATCCCTAAATTGAACTGAAGTATAATGTGTCTTCATAAGTTAGGTGCCTACTGCCAATTTCTGTCTGAACTCCTGAGTCTTTCCTGGATCTTTGCTAGAGTCAAATTGACTACGGCCACCAGTTCTCCAGAAAAACGCCATTTCCAGGACTCTGTATCAATTTAGAATATCCTTGAGAATAGATGTTTTCTAAAGGCATGAAACAATTTAAAGATACATTTTAAAAGCTCATCGTCTTTCCTCAACCTTCCTCCATTCTCATCCTTTTGAAAAACCCAGAGGCACCTTCCTTGAAGCATACCTTTCCACTTTTTCTGCCTTCATAATATGGCTTTGGTTTTGTTTCCAAGTGCCATGGCAGCATGCTTTTCTGAACCTGAAGAGAGACCTCCCTTCAGGCTTGCAGGCCTGGCCTTAGGCAGTTCTTTTATAAGCAGCATGCAACTCTTGACACATAATTGATCCGTTCTTTTTCTATTGGCAGAAGATCGAGCAAATTCCATTGTTGCCATTATCAAGGTGGTGCTGTAAAAGACTTCTCTATGAATCAATCTTTTTAAATTTCAATATGATACATTCTCAAAAGTGGAGTTCTGGCCCCAGTGCATTATTTCAAACTCTGATTTTGCCCTTAGTAAAAGTTTTTCCAATCCATTGTTTCACTATTTACTCCTACAATATAATGTCATTTGTGGGATTTTTCACCCCTGTTGACACAGTTTCTCCACACAGTTTCACTGGCTTGGTATTTGTTACCCCTTGAACGTGTATGTATACATGTGCATGTGCGTGGGCGTATGTGTGTGTGTGTGTGTGTTTCTTTGGTTGACCAGTAATAATGTGTTTCTTTACGTGTGTTTATTGGCTGCTTGCATTTCTTCTTCTGCCAATTGCCTGATTGAACAATTTGAACAATATTTTATCAGATTGCGTATCTTTTTCTAATCAATGTGAGTTTTGCTTGTTTGTGATTATTAATTCAATTTGGATCAAATATATTCTCACTCTATCATCTTTGACCTCAGCTAGGCTGTCTTTGCCACACCAGTTTAAAGCCTTAACGTACTCAATTTTGTTTATCTTTTCATTTGTAGACTTAGGTTTCCTGTTTGGCCTGAGGGGGAAAATATTTCACCTACTCAAAGTTTGCGCAAATGGCACCCTAGGTTTTTTTTTTTTAAATATTTTTTAAACCATCCATGCTTGAATTGTTAATCCATCTGGAATTAATTTTATATAGAATATGCAAGCAAAATGTAGATCTGCCTCTTTCCAGTCAATTATGCTTGCATTATTTATTAAATAAGCCCTGCATTCTCTATGGAACAGACATGCCATCACTGTCGTAAGTTAATATTCTTAATTACTCAGATTTATTTTGGTTCTCTTTTTATTTCTTTTTTAAATTTCCATAGATATTCTTGTCCCAAAAGTATGCTGTTTTAATTAGACTTATAATAATTTGTTATTTAGAAAACGAGTCCTTGCCTTATTCTTTAAATCATACTTTCAGAGAAAGCTATGTGTGGTGGTGTACACATTTAATCCTAGCACTTGGGAGCCAAAGGCGGGGGGATCTCTGTGCACTCCAAGATGCCTGGTCTACAAAGTGAGTTACAGAATAGCCAGAGTTATGTAGAGAGACACTGTCTCAAAATAAATAAGTAAATAAAATAAATAAATAAAAACAAAAACAACGACAAAACTCTAAAACAAAGAACTTGGGAGAGTAGTCTTTGCTTCTTTGCTTTGAGGCAGAGAATCATGCAGTTGATCGTGACCTTGAAGACCTCATCTTCCTGCCTCTACCTTCCAAATGCTGGTATGGCAGACCTGTGTTACATCCCTGGCCTCGGGAGATAATCTTCAATATATTTTATTTCAAATAAACTCAGAAATAATTTGATCTAAATCGTCTCATTACCCCCTCCATCCAAAACTGAGTGCAATACATTATTATGCGTGCTAAATTTAAACTTTTTAAATAATTTTAGAATGTTAAGCTTTTTCATCTTTGAAGTACTCTGGTGCCTCACATTTGACTATGTCCCCTGGAGTGGGAGACCTAATGGCACTCAGAGGAAGGACAGCAGGTCACAGAGAAGAGACTTGATACCCTATGAGCATATACAAGGGGAGGTAATCCCTCTGAGGAACAGTCATAGGGGAGGGGAATAAGGGGAAAATGGGAGGGAGGGGAGAATGGGAGGATACAAGGGATGGGATAACCATAGAGATGTAACAATAATAAATAATAAAAATAAAAAAAAGAAAATGTTAGATTTTATTAATGTAACTGGGTCTATAACATTTAACAACAGTTTTTTTAATCCTCTATATTTCAGGTAAAATGTTCATTCTTAGGAATTATGTAACTTTTGTTATTGTGAACAGAATTTTTTATTTAACCTGAGATGACTCTTATCACACACTTTCAGCTTCTGATGCCTTTATCATCTACCATCGAAAGAGATTATGGATAGCAGAGTCACAGGAAAAGCTGCTTGTCTATTGCTAAGACCCAGGAGTTTCACAGATCACATCTTTATGAGTCCTCATCTCTGAAGGGAGAGATAATGGGCTGAAAAAAACAGGAATTTGAGTCTCTGATACATGTGCTTCTCAGCTTGAATTTAAACACTTTGAGAGAGCCTATACTGGTAGGCAGGGCTTCCGTGGTTGCTAGGTTAGAATAAAGCCCTGACTGTGCCAAGCAAAGCTGACAATAGAGACCGTCCACCACACACATCCCTGACACACACTGCTCTTCCTTCTGTGTACTTGAGAGATCTTGATAATTTGATTTGTATAGCCGCTGAGAGAAAAACAAATAATATAAACAGACAAAAAACTATAGGATATGATGAGGGACTCACTAAAACTTATCCAAAAAGCAACAGCAGCAGTGATAACAACAGCAGCGATCATTTATCGCTCAGCGTCAGACCTACCCCTAGCCCTACTTTAGTTAAAACTAGTATCTGAGCCTTTAGGATATTCTTTGGAGTTATGTCCCATGATTATTCCAATTTGACAGATAAACAAATTAAGGCATGAAGATGTTAAATAATTGTTCAGGAAGCTATAGAAAGAGGCAATACTGAAAATCCAAGGAACCTGTATGCTTTAATCACTGCTCAGGGAAGTGCTCCACAGCAAGGTCCGTGTGAAATTCTGATATGTATGGTTGGCTGTAGCCCAAAGGAACATTTACAGCAATGAGTAGATTTAGTCTGGGGCGGGGGAGTATAAAAATAAAGTCACTGGAGTAGTGAGAAACTAACCAAGTAATCAAAGAATATTGATGTAATAATAGTTAATGAAGACTGATATTACAGAGAGAAAATTAAAATGAAGCAGAAGCTTGCTCTTCAAAAACACTAATAAAATAGAGATGCCCATGAGTTTTTTAAAAAATGAGTTTTTCTAAAGGGAGTTAAAACAAAGCTATGTCTAAGAGAAACCAGTAAAAGAGCTGCACGTATGGAAGAGATAGACAAGGAGTTCTGAGCTAAGAGGTGGAAAGTCTACAACACAGTTTAGGACTAGATGGCTTTCTACAAAAAAGATGGACATAGAAAAATTAGCTCAAGGGAAACTCAACTGAGCTCACAAGATGGCACAGGGGGGCAGGATCCTCACTGCATAAGCACGAAAGTCTTACTTCAAATCCACAGAGCCCGTGTGCGTGAAGAGATGAGTGTGTCTCTGTACCTAGAACCACAACTCTGTGGCGGGTGTCAGTAAGAGGACAACGGGTGCCTGCAGGCTGCTAGCGTAAGTTCAGGGTCATTTAGAGACTCTCTTTCAAGAAATACAGTGGAGAGAGTTGAACGGTACACCTAATGTGTTCTCTGCCCATACACACCACATACATATCACATACACGCATGCGCACGCAACACACGCACGGGCATGCTCACACAGCACCCTGCCTCCAAAAGAGAAATCAAAATCACCAAAAACTAATAACCGTGTAGCAGATGAGAAGAAGAAAAAAAGATGTAAATGTTGAAAAGCTTCCATGGACAGCCAAAGTGGATAAAGCGCTTTCAACTTCTCTCCCACAGATTATACTCAAAACTCTAGATAAAGCTGAGAAACAGCCATTCAGACTGAGAAGTAAAGGCAGGAAGATGACGGAGTGGGCTCAAGACTTGATGGTTCCATCTTACACCCATCAGAATGGCTAAGATCAAAAACTCAAGCGACACCACATGCTGGAGAGGATGTGGGGAGAGAGGAACACTCCTTCATTGCTGGTGGGAATGCAAACTAGTACAACCACTTTGGAAATCTATCTGGTGCTATCTCAGAAAACTGGGAATAGGGCTTCCTCAAGACCCAGCTATTCCACTCCTTGGAATATACCCAGAAGATGCACCAGCACACAGCAAGAAAATTTGCTCAACCATGTTCATAGCAGCCTTATTCATAATAGCCAAATCATGGAAACAGCCTAAATGTCCCTCAGTAGAAGAATGGATAAAGAAACTGTGGTACATATACACTATGGAATACTACTCAGCTATTAAAAACAAGGAATTCCTGAAATTTGTGGACAAATGGATTGAGCTAGAGATGATCATAATGAGTGAGTTAACCCAGAAGCAGAAAGACTCAAATGGTATATACTCACTTATATCTGCATACTAGCCCAATGGACATGTCCCATGAAAGCCTTCCCTTACCAGGAAACTGGGACCGAGGGAAGGACATCCTATTGGGACTCTAGATGAGAGAACAATGGGTGAATAGCAATGTAGAAGGATCCAGTGGGTTCTAGAAACCTACAAGTAGAACATTATGATAGGCAGATTTGGGTCATGGGTTCCCGCTCAAACTAAGGCCCTAGCCAAGGACAATACAGGCGGAAAAATTTAAACCCCTACCCTGATCTAGCCCATGGACAAGACAGTCTCCACACTTGAGTGGAGAGAGGGATTTGACTTTCTCAAGTACTCTAGTGCCTCACATCTGACTATGTCCCCTGGCGGGGGAGACCTAGTGGCACTCAGAGGAAGGACAGCAGGTCACTGAGAAGAGACTTGATACCCTATGAGCATATACAGAGGGAGGTAATCCCTCTGAGGAACAGTCATAGGGGAGGGGAATAAGGGGAAAATGGGAGGGAGGGGAGAATGGGAGGATACAAGGGATGGGATAACCATAGAGATGTAACAAGAATAAATTAATTTAAAAAAATAAAATAAAATAAAATAAAATAAAATAAAATAAAATAAAATAAAATAAAATAAAAAAAGACTTGATGGAGCAACTTGCGTAGGGACAAGTCTCTTCCTTGTTTTCCTCTTTCCTGTGAAAGGTTTAAATCGACTGTTGTTTCCAGCCCTGGTCTTAAGAGTTTCAGAAGTATAGGAAGTGAGAATGGAATGGGGGTGACCTTTCTGAACATAAAATTGGGGAAATAAAGCAATTCGAGCTAAAATCTCTACAGGTTGAGGAGTTTTCCTTATTCTGTTCTGTCGACTTCCGTCTCCTGTTGCGCTGAGAAGACAGAACGTGTGGGCCACGGAAACCTCACTTCTTTTCACTTAGGGAGTGACAAAGTGGTGTGGGGGTGGGGAGGAGAGAGCCCTGTGATTTGAAATCTTTGAGAGTACTTCTATTTAACTTTAATTTTCTCACTCATCTTTACACTTTGACAAAGCAGAGAGCACATTCGGCAGGCCCCAGCCACGGAATTGAAACTACAGTTCTCAAAGAACTTTAGTTTAAGCTATAAACTAAAAGGATTCTAGAGACAAAGCTGACCGGAACCATAGAGGAGGAGAAAGTCCGCCAGGAGAACCGCTAGTCCTGTGTTCATCTCAGCTCCTATGTGAGTGACATAAAACGGAGTGAACACAGCAGTTCTGGGAATTGTGCTCCTCTGTATGCCGACCACTATGCAAGTCATAGGCTAGTCTCTAAGTGGTTCCCAGTGGGTAAGTCTCAAGCAGTGTGGTAAACGCTGCAATTAGAAGTGACGTAGGAGCTACCACCCACCCAGGTAAGAAAGGAACTGGCAGTCTGAAATTGATCAGATCTACTGCCCGAGGGAATCAACTGAAAAGGAACATTCCCCCTTCATGCTTTCTGTTGGATCCAGAGTTTACAGCAGAATATCAAAATGTCTGATGTAACCCTCAAGTTACTTTCTGTACAGAATTAAGACAACCAGTAATTGAGTGATCCAAGATCTTGCAATTATCAAAGGTTTTAAAGAATCAATGATAACAGTGCCAGTGGGTAAAAAGGTAAACCCTCTCGAATGAACGGAGAGACGTACGCTTACTATAGTGTGCTCTCCCGACTGATGGGAGGTTTTTTTGTTTTGTTTTGTTTTGTTTTTTAATGAAAACAAAAAAACAAAAAAACAGAAACTTCACTTACTGACCCAATGAAAGAACAGAGATGACCAAGGAATGGAGATAGAGTAAGCCAGCTTGATTCAGGAAGTCTGGAGACCAGTCAGAAAAGAGATTGACAAAGATATTTCAGAGCAGTGACACTCTATCAGAGCCCAAGAAAGGAAATAATGACTGTTGGGAAAGGGAATAGGCAGGTAGTTCTGTCTCTAAAGAAAGGACCTTGCTGAGCTTTGAGACTAATGCATACAAAAGATGATATTTTCTTCTATGCAGTTTTACCAAAAGCACTTAACATTAATAGCAACATGAAACTTTAAAGAACTAATTGACAGATTTCATTTATAAATGTAAATACAAGATATTGAAAGCTTTAAGGAAATTTTATTAACATTTATGAGGTTAAATACATTGTATCTTTGAACTTGGCTTGCTCTGAAAAGTTTAAAGTTTCTAACAGCATTTGGTGATGCCTTATAAGAAACTGTGGGACAACCAGAAAACCCCACTTGGAAGTAGAGATGGGCAATGCAGGATCTTGTACCCAAGTTAGCTTCAAATGTGTTTTCATATGCATCTATCAGGAGTCATGCATAGAGCACCAGATTTTGTCACATTATTCTTTTGGGGGTTAATAGCTTCTTTTTTAATAGCTTTCTCCTGGTGTTGGTTATTCCACCTTCAAAAGCCAAACTGAGAAAGAGAACATGAAAGTTCTGGATTGAGCCCTTCTTGACAAAAGCTGGGTGGGTTAGAAAATCTGAAAATCTTCAAGGGCATGTGGTTGTGTGTGAGACCTTTAATGCACGGAGATTTCTGATACATTTCAGGTCTCATGTAACCTGTGACTGGGAACTAATTTTGCCATTGTTTTCAGTAACCAAGAGAAATGAACATACATACTGACATGTTTCTGTTCTAAAGCAAAGGTTTAGCAATAGAACTAAATGTTGTACGTTATAGCATAAGTGTTATAATACATATGAAAACTAGAAGACAATATTCTAAATGTTAGCTTCTGTTGGAACAGAAAAACAAACAAACAAACCGAGCATGAGCATTGCTTGCCAGTGGTGTTATATCTCAGAAAGAGTGCAGTTCCTTCCTCCAGGCCTTCCTCCCTCCACCTCTTGTGGTGTCTCCATCATCCTGCCAAACTTCTGGGAGGCCTCAGAATGATTCTGGCTTCCTTGTGTGGAGGATGGGAGGAGCCTGGAAGAGATTCTGCTCTGCATCATGGGTTGGTTTCTTTATTTGTTTGTTTTAATCATTTTAGTTTGGAGCTCTGCATCATTTTGCCTACAGAGGAGTGTGTGCTCAGGGATTGACTGGCAGCTTCCCAGATCCCATGGAACCATCAAATGCTTCATGATCTTTCATGGCATACACTGGCCCCAATATGATGGGGTTTTTCCTATCATGGTGTGCCGTCCTGATTTATACACCTCAATTCATGTTTTATTGCCTTCAACTATCATTCTCCTACTCAGTAACTAACAAAGTTTCTCCACCTTGAGCCGGACCTGAATTTTCTCTGTAGCCCTGGCAGGCCTTAAACTAGTGCTTTTCTGCATCAGCCTCTCCTGTAGCTGGGTTTACAGTTACAGCTGAGCTATAGCATGGGATAATTTTATTCTTTCCTACTCTTATTCCTCGGGAGCTGGCCTTTGATACCACTATGAGATGAAGAGTAGAATCAAGGTTCCAGAAGGTTTTTGGACCACCTCCCTATCTGTGTCAAACCAGCTAAGTGACTGGACACCACCACTGTCTATCATTCACCTTTCTCTTCTCTCATTATAGCCAGCTTTTTGTGCAAAGGCTATACACATTGGTGACGTCGACTTCTGTACTTGCCACTGACCCTAGGTACAGATTGCTGCCTGTTGTTACAGGTGGCCTTCATGTCATACATCCTTTGGATAGTTCTTCATGTTTAATTTACTGGATCAATTGTCTCTATGATCTCAGAAAATCGCTGGCATCAGAAGAAAGTAGAAATCATTTATTGTTTGAAATATAAAGAAACTCGGGTATTGAATCTCAGGTGTTTTAATTTCAAATGGACCTTGTCTATGGTATGATAACTGGCACTGGGGATTGTAAACAGTGGGATCTCAGCCCAGTTCCTAGCAAGAACTTGCTTTTCTTCTTGAACATGTACACTCTGTTGGTTCCTACTTTGTTGATGGCTCTTCAACTGGGCTCAGTTTTTATGTTGCCCTTGCCTTCTGTATTCCATCCCTCTGCTTCTCATCACATACTCACCTTCAATCATCTCCATGGTTCTAGTGTTCTACTCCCCACTTAGTCTCTTACTCTCCAGACTTTGACCCATGAAAATCTTTAACTAAAACCCCCATGTCATCGAAAGCACTCAGAGTGCCTGTAGCATGTTCCCTGAACACTGAGTCTTAATTTTCTCTGGAGACCACTGCAGATTGAGGCTAGGGAGATAGCTCATCCAATAACATGCTTGCTCCATGAGGAGAAGGACTCTTCACCACCACCCACATAAAACTCCGAGGCAAGAGGAGACTGATCGCTGGAACTCACCAGGCAGTCAGCCTAGCTATTAGACCATAAGCTTAAAAAATTAAAAATAAAGGATAGAGAGGGATTGAGGAAGACACTGATATCAACCTCAGTGCTACACACACACACACACACACACACACACACACACACACACACACCACCACACCACAGTAAGACACTGGCATAATTGTACCTCAGCTCTGCCATCATGCAGAGAACTTACATTTTCCCAATTTTTCCTTTTTTATTAAATAACCTCTCTCTCCCTCTCTCTCTCTCTCTCTCTCTCTCTCTCTCTC
>OU015743.1:82372248-82384549 GCA_907169655.1 Acomys percivali | reverse complement strand
CTCTCTCTCTCTCTCTCTCTCTCTCTCTCTCTCTCTCTCTCTCTCAACCCTTACCTCTCACCTGAATCCACTGCCATGGGCCATGGTCACTTAAGTGTATATCTTTTACAAAGTTTTTTCCCTTTTGTATTTATGAATGTCTTCCTGCCTGTATGTATGTGTACCACATGCATGCCTGTTAAATCCCCAGGAACTGGGTTTACAGATGGTTGTGAGCCACACTATGGAGGCTAAGAATTGAACCTGGATCCTCTGCAAGAGCAGCAAGCGTTCTTAACGCCATCTCCCCAGCCCTTAGCTGGTATTTCTGCCTCTTAATTTCTCTCCAGTTTATCATTTCTACAGAGCAACAGGATGACCTTTCTAAATGAGAATGTTACTCCTTTGCGTACATCTTGTAAATCCATGCTTATAGACTGGAAAAGACAGCACACGTTTCCACTTTCCGTCCCATAACAAAAGATGTTCTGTTTGACTTCTTACTTGAGTGATGCTTTGCATTTATTCTTTGTAGCCCAGGCTAGCCTCAAACTTACTATGTAACCTAATATGACCTTGAATTACCAATTTTCCTGCCTCCACCTCCTGAGTTCCGGGATTATAGATGTATACCAATCTCTCTCTCTCTCTCTCTCTCTCTCTCTCTCTCTCTCTCTCTCTCTTTCTCTCTCTGTCTCTGTGTGTGTGTGTGTGTGTGTGTGTACCTAGGACATTACACAAACTAGGCAAGCTGCACTAACTGAGTTACATACTCAGCCCCACTTCATTTTTGGTGCTATTGTTCTGACAGAGTAAACGATCACAATCACACACTTTCTTCTTTGTGTTCTCCACTTTTGCCTCTACTTACCTAGCTGGCTTCAGATTATTCAGTATTCAGATTGTGTCATTTAATTTTTACACATGTATTTTGTGTGTGTATGTATGTATGTATGTATGTATGTATGTATGTATGTATGTATCTGTGTACTCATACCATGGCAAATGTAGTGATCAGGGGACAAGTTACAAGGGTCAGTTTTTTCCTCCTACCACATGATTCCTGGCAACGGAACTCAGGGTGGCAGCCTTGGTGACAAGCACCTTTACCCATAATGCCATCTTGCCAGCCCTGTGTCATAAATATCATTTTGTACAATATATCATTCCAGGCTCTGGTTGGCTATTAGAGCATGACCTCAGTTCAGAGGTCATGTTCTCATTCACCTGTCCTCTTAGCACTTGTCACAACCCCTTCATGCTTGCCGGCATGAGCTGAAATAACGTCTGTCATTCAATCAACAAATGCCATGTGAAAACCACTTCATGAAACAATATAGATGCAAAATGATCTGGCTCAGTATGAAGGTATATGTTTAATGTTATTTTTATGACTTAAGTTTGTCCTAAGATAGCAGAGAGCAAGAGCTTTGATGTTTAAAAGTCCTTATCCTCGGCTTTTTCACCAATAACCATTTACATTGCCATGAGCCCTTTCTTCCTCTCTACATTCTTTAGAATACAAGAGTTTCATTTCAATTGCCGTGACTTAAAACAAACAAACAACAACAACAACAACAACAAATACCCTGATCAAAAGCACCATAGAGGAGCAAAGGGAAAATTTGGTTTAAAATCCCTCTCTGTGGGGAAGTCACACAGGCAGGAGCCGGAGGTGGCTGGTCAAGATACATCCACAGTCAAGAACAGAAACAAATGCACACACACTTCCTGTTTACCCTCAGCTAGTTTCCTTCACTCTCATCCAGTTCAGGGTCCAGCCTAGACATGGTGCCCTCCCCAGTGGTCTGTGCCAAATGGCAATCAAGACAGATCCCCGCCCAAATGTCCACCTGCCAACCTGAGACACGCTTCCAAATTCACTATTCACTGTTGTGATGTTCAGGCCGACTATTAAAACTAACAGGCATCCTAGTTATCTTCATCTCATCCTAATTTTTTCCCAAATCTGTCTAGCAGTTGAATGTTTACATTTTTTATTCTATTTTATGTGCCTGGGTATGTTGCCTGTATGTATGCCTGTGGACTGCTTGCATGGATGATGCCTGCAAAGGCCAGAAGACGGTGTTGGACTCTGTGGAGCTGGGGTTACGGAGAGCAAGTCACTATGTGGGTGCGGGGACTCAAACCTGGGTCCTCTGGCAGAGCACCCAGTGCTCTTAACCATAAGACCATCTCTCAAGCCCTTGCCTAGCAGCTGCATTTTAACCAGTGGATAAAATAGTTTTCCCTATTAAGGTTTTAGTAAATGGTGTAAGGTGATTGATTGTCTTTGCGCAACAGTTGAAATTGTTGGTTATGAAGAGTAGACCCGCTGAGATAAGCTTATGATTTATGAATGCTGTTTGCTCTTGGCCAGTGGTTCTCAACCTGTGGGTCGCAACCCCCTTTGGGGGGAAGTGGGATCCCATATCAGATATCCTTCATATCAGATGTTTACTTTGTGATTCATAACAGTAGAAAATTACAGTTATGAAGCAGCAACAAACATAGTTTTATGGTTCGGGGTCACCACAACATGAGGAATTGTATTAAAGGCCTGCAGTAGTAGGGAGGTTGAGAACCATTGTTCCTGGCAGTGTTGGTCCATGTAACCTTTAAAACATAATTTGCAATTGCAGCATTTAAAGAGTAAAACTTTTAAATAAAACCATGGAATTCTGGCTTCTCTAAAATTTTACATGATCTAGCAACAACAAAACTCGAGTTCTGTGTGACAGCAATCAACTTGAGCCTAGCTACCAAGGACGTGCTAAGCTGAGCTCGTGTGGCTCATGTGCGAAGCCCTTGCACTCCTTCCTGTGTTCGGTTGCTTTTCCCACACTGCCCACACTGGAGATCTTGCACTTTGCCAGCCGTGTCCAAGGCTTTGACCAGGGCCTGAGAGACAGTGCTGATCTGAGGTGTATAGGGGCACCTAGATTTTTTTTATCCAGAATGAGATTCAAAAGATATTATAAAATGAACATAAGAATCTGACTACAAAACTAGGCAAAATTAAGAGAGTTGTCGTTCCCAGAGACATATACATAGTTCTAAGTGGTATGAGCATAATGCAGTGAAGTGTACTTTCTACCAAACTAAGGCAAATACAAGGCTATGCTATAGCCACTTAAATGGTGCAAGTTGACGATACATTTTCAAAGCACTAAATGGGAGTTTGTCCACCTGATCTCTATTAGTTCTAATAATAACCACACCATTGTATGTTTTGAACAGGTCTCCTAAGTGTTGGCCTCTGAATACATATATAACCAGAAGCAAGATGCACAGCTAAGCCCAGCCCACCAATAGTTACAGTGATTTCCAAATCTAATGACTATGGTGCATGTATACTAGAAATATGCAAGATGTATTTGTTAAACAAAGTCAAATTAACTGACGCTCATATTCTAAAAAGAGATTGATTAAAACACTGAAAGCCTTAGGGTTAAGCCCCTGGAATTAAGGCCTCCTCTGCCAGTCTCCCAGAGCTGTCTTTTCCTCCTCTTCAGGACGAGGATCCAGTCTTCCCACTCTTAGGATTGCAGTGACCTTCAATGGGAGAGTGTGGGGGACAAGCATAAGTAACCAAAGCATGGGCTAGATCTGGGTAGGGGTTTAAATTTTACCGCCTGTATTGTTCTTGGCTAGTGCCTTAGTTTGAGCGGGACCCCTTGGCCTACCCAGATCTAGCCCATGGACAGGACAGTCTCCACACTTGAGTAGAGAGTGGGATATGACTTTCTCATGTACTCTGGTGCCTCACATTTGACTATGTCCCCTGGAGGGGGAGACCTAGTGGCACTCAGAGGAAGGACAGCAGGTCACCTAGAAGAGACTTGATACCCTATGAGCATATACATGGGGAGGTAATCCCTCTGAGGAACAGTCATAGGGGAGGGGAATAAGGGGAAAATGGGAGGGAGGGAGAATGGGAGGATACAAGGGATGGGATAACAATTGAGATGTAACAAGAATAAATTAATTATTATTAAAAAAAAAAAAAGTAACCAAAGCATTCCACAACTCCAAATCTCAACACTGAGCATTCGCCACTGAGCTCGTGGATAACTGTAACAGCTAAAATACACCTTTGAGTTCTGCTTCTCAACTCTTCTCCCTTTGCACCTACGTTTCTCCCAATTCTAGTTTTCCATGGGGACTATAGTGAAAATTAGCCTTCTTTCTTTAGGAGTTAGAGGCAATTGTCCTGTCATGCTGAGGCCTGTACTCACTTTTATGCGAAAGTAGGTACTAGTGTTGTGTCCAGAAAACTGCTAATTTGGTTTCTCAGTTACTAGGAGTAATTTACACAAATCTTTTGGATTGTATTTCAGTTCTTTGAGTCTGTGAGCATCATCGAGTTAAAACACTGCAATGTGCAAGCCTAACTGCTTAAAATGTGAGCACTTGAGTCAGATGTGTTTCTTCGTCCTTAGAGTATGGCTTCCTGTAGGAAGGTTTCTGGAGTTTGCCTTTGGCTTTGTAAGACACAGATCTGTCCAAGAATAATGCTACTAAGAGGGGCTTAATGGTGGTATTTCTAACAGTTTCCTTTACTTGTTCTTAACTCGAGTTCTTAACAAGCAGATAATTGGCCTTTCAGAGACTGAGAAGACGAAAGCAGACAGCGGAGCTGCCTCTCTATCAGGGTGCCCAACCATTTGACACTGATGTGACATTGTCCTCTACAAACGTATTAGGCTGCATTTATACCCATTCTGGGATGTACACAGCTATGGGCTGGACACGTCTGCTAGGAGGACCTCATGCAGTGGAAAAGATAGGGGAAGCTGCCAATATGGTGCAGGGTGGTGTACTATACAACCAGGTCCTTGTAGGGAACTGTGAGGAAAACGGGATGCTGGCAGGAGACTCCAGAACTTGGCCTCTGATGCTCAGAGGAGAAATCAAAGGTGGTTCCCACCGGAAGGGAGCACCCTAACATAGAAGTCCCGATATAGTGACATTGAGGCTGGGAAAGAACTCAAACCACAGTGGATCTTACGATGCTTGGCGAAGAGACAGACACAGAATGTCTGCGTTCTTAAAGCTTCCTAAGAATGTGTGGATGGGAGTCAGGCACTCTAGCTTTACCTGAATGACAGCTGGTAATAGAAACACTGTGAAAGTCATTTTTCATCAGCTGGGGCCTAAGCCTGTCCATTAGAATGATTAGAAAACTGAGTGCTTTCCTTTAAAAAAAGCTGGAGAAGATGACAGTGCAAAAACTCTTATAACCGCAGCATCACGGAGAGTCTTTAGGAAGTCATGTGAAGGTAACAAGAAAGGCCTTGGTAATGTTTACTGAGGAGAAGTCAGCATCTGTGTCCTTTAAATTCTGAAATATTTCAAGCATTTGGAAAACTAGAAACAGTAATGTAATTAAGACATACAGACACCTACCTGGTTGTAAAGTGTAGAATTTCATTTGTGTGGTCAACAGCTTTCTCTCCTTCTCTGGGTCCTTTTCTTTCTGTTCCTTTCTTTTTTCACTTTCCTCTTTCACTTCTCTTTTCTCCCTTCATAGCTCCTCCTCTCTCTCACTCCTTCCCAAACTGTAACCAGGGTATGTGAAAGTATCTTTGTCTGTCCATAATGTCACCATGCTCTGAGAGGAGTAGGAAATTGTTGGAAACCACCATTTTTGACTGACACCATTTCAACTCTGATTCAGTTAGTGTCCACTTAATACTTGCATGGTAGTAAGAATCAGAGTTGTTTAGCCATTTGTGAGGGAACTTACTAGGTGCTGTCGGCCCCAGAGTCATGACTCAGCTCCTAGCTTGAAGCACAGAGCTGCTGGACTTTACGAAGGGCAGAGCCACGGAGTTCTGTGGCTGAGGCAGCACTCAAGATGCGGAACCTACTCTGCTTCATTTTGAGGAATGATTTATGAAAGAAGCCTGTCCATCCTTTACTGGTCAAGGAGAACGCACCATGAACTTGAACCAGCGTTGCTTATCTGCTTCCTATTAGTGGCGCCTTTGAAAGAGATAATTGGCAACATTAGTGGAAGAAAAAGAAATCCTTGCAATATAAGGTTATAGTGTGTGGTGAAATATATCTGAAATGAATGTAACACTTAATGTAGTTTACTAATAACTTGTCTATTTCACTTCAGGTAGAACATAGGCTGCTGGACTAGCAAGGAGCTTTTACTCCTTAAAATATAGATGTTTATTAAGGGAGGAAACTGGAGATTCCTTTATGTCCTAAACTGATGTATATTTTATCAACTTGTAACTCAATAGTCTACATAATAATTCGCTACCACTGTGTAAGTACAACTTTAATTCAGTATAATATAATTTTAATTGTGAAAATAAAGCCTTTATCCACTTTCATCTGGTCTTGATTTCTTCATTTTTATTATAAGATCCTTTTATAAATATTATGTAATTCATCTGTGATTCTACTAAAATGCTTAGTTTTACTCCAACAAGTGGAAGATCAGATGGTAGCCTTAATATCCATGTGCTGTTCCTCCTCATCTTGTATGACATTAGTAAAAATAAGGATGGCTGGGATGCATAAAGAAAATGCAGATTCATAACATGATTAGCCTGATGAAAAACAAATTGTCAAGGGCCCCAGGCTTTAAAGACATTAGTTTGGATCCATGCCCATGCTTTGTATACAAAGTACATTCTGTGTTATAACAGCATAGAATCAACCTGCTAACTAAAATGCCAATAAATCCTCAAATGACTGACTGGAGGAGACCATTTTATATGATGAATGGGGAGCAGAGGATGTACAGTAATGATGAGGTACATGTTGGGAAAGCCACCTTCCTCTAGGAAACCTGGAGAAAGCAAGTATGTGTGTGTGTGTGTATGTGAGTGTGTGTGAGGGTGTGTGTGTGTGAGTATGTGTGTGTGAGTGTGTGTGTGTATGTGTGTGTGAGTGTGAGTGTGTGTGTGTGTGTGTGTGTGTGTGTGTGTGTGTTTCATGACTGCCATGGAGTGTGTATGAACCATTTTGGCAAGCCTGTTCTATCTTTCCACTCTAGCTCAGATCTTCAGGCATGGCAGCAAGTGCCTTTATTCACGGAGACACCTCGTCGCTCTTCTCTCGGGCCCTGAAGAATTCTTATTCTTCAAAGCAGAATTGGACATGTTTCTATGGATGTGAATGATTGGTACACACAACTTCAGAGCAGCAACTTTACAGACAAGGCTATTATGGTCCATTTGATGAATTCTGTTTATCTCCCTGTTTCTCAATTGCTGACCTAATTGCTCTGTGCCGTTGCATCCATTTGCATACACTTGGCCAGGCTTGTCTCTGCCTCTCTCCTCCTGTCCTCCCACACTTTCTGGATGGTTTCACAACTTCCTGCTTTCATGAAATCACAGAAGAAATTGAGGGATATTTCCTCTCACATAAGCATACAGAAAACTCAAATAGACCTGTGGACTACAGTACAGGTGGGAGCAGGCTAAGGCGCATACTAAATCCCTCTGTGTGTTCTCATGTGTGGTGTGTGTGTGTGTGTGTGTGTGTGTGTGTGTGTGTGTGTGTACTTGTTTTCTTTTACTTAGTGTCTATGTGAAGGCTTGCAGGATGTTTCAAATAACAGCCACTGCATGAGTAAAGTCATCTTGAGAAGAAGCGCACACACCCATGTGGCTGCAGGCAGGCCTTCAGCAGAAATGTCAAACAGGTGACACTCTGGCTATAGGGGCAGGTGACAAGATCCAGGCTGCAGACATCATAGGAGGCTGTTGTATGGATTTGGACTCTCATCTTTGATGGGGACATGTTGTCAAACATTGAAGGGTTTGAAGTCCTGGCCAGAGGAGGACAACACTGCAGTGAGGGAAGTCGAGGCTTCCTGCAGTGCAGACTTAAATGCTGGGGTGTGGGAACTGTACTGGTGTGAAATAAAGGCCCTTATAGGCTCATATATTTTAATATTTGGACCCGAGTCAGTGGAACTATTGGGAAGGATAAGTATAAGAAGGTGGGACTTGAGTTTCAAAAGACTCACACCATTCCCAGTGCTCATTCTTTCTCCCTCATTATTGTGGATCAAGATGTGAGCATTCAGCTGTCCATGCCTTCATCCCGTTGACCCAGCATCATAGACTCTAACCCTCTGAAACCATAAGGCCAATTAAATGTTTTCTTTTATAACCTGCCTTGGTCATGGAGCCAGTACCACAGCAATGGTAACCCTAGTGAATACAGTGACAAGCTAGGAGGCACCTGTTGGAGGAAGGAACTGGGCAAGACATGGAGCTCAGGAAAATGAGTGGTGACATCAGCTATACTTGGCTTTGGCTCGGCATACAGCAAAGGATGAATGAAGAAAAGGCTGTGTGGTTCTGGTTTGGGTTGTGGGGAATTGAATGTGTCCCTAACTGAAACAGAAAAGCAGAAGCAGGCAGGGCCACAGAAATGAATGAACTTTGGCACAACCGAAGTATAAGTGGCACTAAAATGGAATAAAAAATGTGAGGTTGCTAAGGAGATGCTGAACCACAATTTGAAAAATAGTAGGGGCTAGACATTCTGAGTGCAGGGGCAATACAAAAGCATGGAGTCATTGGTAGGGTTTAGGGAATAAGTGCACATGGCAAGACTAGAAGTTGCGAAAGATATGGCATCTTCTGTTCGATCATCTAGGGTCACTACAGCAAGCTGGAAGTCTAAAGCTCACCCTTAAATGTATGAAGAATTCTAAAGTGAGAAGATGAACTGGACATTCTGTAAGATGGCCAGGCCAAGAGGGCATGTTGTAGGAAGGTTTCATTTGAGCCTCCGAAGATGTTTGTCACAGAGTGGCTAATACCTATTGCACGTAGATCCTGTTTCTAAGCAGGCAGTAGCCAAACAAAAATTAAAACCAAAATAATTTGCTAACATCTTTTTCAAAGAAACATGTCTTCAGGCATATGTCCTATTTGGATTTAAATTCTAACATTTCTAGATTTTTCTAGACCACATTCCTTCACCTTCTCCTCCAGAAGTTATTCCTGGAGGTTCAGACACATGCATCCTGTTCTTAGGCCACCTTTATATCTGTGGTGACTTTGTGGTACCTGATGTTCTCTTTGATTCAATAAAGATGCCACTGTCCTACTTGTTCATGGTGAGCCATCTGTGGAAGCAGACACAGGTGTGGTTCCCCTTTGACCAGCATTCTACTGGTCCCAACCATAGCCTCCAGGTTCAAGTGATGTATTTGTGGAATCTTTTTCCTCATAGGAAACTTCAACATCACCAAATTTCTTTGCATTTTTGTGCCCCTACTGGGGACTCAGAGAGCTCATGGTTGCTTTCTCTTGGCCATACCAGAGAGACTCTTTCACACCCTGAAGAAGACTCTTATATAGAGAAAGAAATCTCCACATTCACATGTGTTTTGGTAAGTAGTTGTTATCCCCAAAACTTAGAAGTCAATTTATGGAATGTATTTTACAATACAATTTCCAATGTGTTTTATTTGTAAGAATGACTAATTTTCACAAGACAGTTCATGTTTACTTACTTACTGAGTGTAACTCCTGAGTTTGAGGGATTCCATCTTCTTTCCACACAGAATTCTATTCATGCAATTACAATTGTGATAGCAAGTTCATGCTGAAGGGAAGCAGCAAACCTCCCAATATCCTCAAATCTTGACACATGAAGAAACCCAATGAATTTCAAAACCATATTGCCTCACCTGTCTTCAGATCTGATAATGGATAGCAAACAAAATCTCTTTTTCCTTATTCATTTCTGTTTTTATTTCATTTGTTTGTTTTTTGTTGTTGTTGTTGGTGGTGGTGGTGGTTTGTTTGAGACAGAGTCTCTCTCTATAGTCCTGCTGGAACCTCCTGTGAAGACCCATACTGGCCTTGAACTCACAGAGATTGCTCTGCCTCTGCCACCCCACTGCTGGGATTAAAGATGTGTGCTACCAAAAATGGCTTTCATTCACTTCTTTATATTTTATACTTTATTGTGACTATAGCCCATGAACACATTTTAAAACTTCTTTCCTTTTTGGAGGTTATGTTAAGTCTAATTTCATATGAAACAAGGTCATTAGTTTATGGTTACTAATTCTTTTGGTTGATATATGGGACCAGGTTCCATAGTTAAAAGAGCCTCAAATTTGAACCCATGGTTTAGACTTGGCCTCTGTTTATAGAAGCCCACTTAGGATTTCTATATGGAGTCCTGGCTATCCTGAAGCTCACTCTGCATACCAAACTGGCTTCATTCTCACAGAGATCTGCCTGCCTCTGCTTCCCAAGTGCTGGAATTAAAGGTGTGTGTTCCCATTGCAGCCTAAATCTTCCATTTTATCCATTTGCCCACATTTCCCTTCTTAGCAACCATTATTCCAAACTAAAAGGCATTGCAAATTCCATTCCTGTCTTTTATTTTGAACTGCTAGGTGTTGGCCCTCAGACTTTTCACATTCTAGATAGGTGCTCTACCACCAAGCTCTCCCCT
Source organism: Acomys percivali (assembly GCA_907169655.1). NCBI lineage: Eukaryota > Metazoa > Chordata > Mammalia > Rodentia > Muridae > Acomys > Acomys percivali. Next base: position 82,374,112 of record OU015743.1, on the reverse strand, counting down.
CATTGCTCTCCTGTCATTTTCTCCAACTTCTCGGCCTTAGCCTCTCAGCCTAATGATAATATTAGAGATGTGGTGGGAGTAGATGTAAGGAGGAACCACACCCATGCAAAACAGAAAGAATATCAGAGGGTCTTTCCACAAAAATACAGCTCTATTGTGTTACAGATGCCCCTATGGTTATCTCGTGCATATAGTAATTACTATATGGGATAAGTGGAATAAGGGCATATAAGAGACAATGGCTGAGGATGCCTGGAATTTAAGAGAAAATGGAGGCAGTAGGAAAAGGAAAAGCCTTCCAAAAAAGGCTAACTTAGAAGGAGCACCAAAGTGGAACAGAAAGAATTAAAGGAAATTTCCCGACAGGATTTTCTGGTGAAAATATTTCAAAGAAAAGACTAACAGCAACTTAGATGCAATTAAAATAAAGATGACAAAGTTATGAGAGTAGAGGACAAATTTTACATGACTTCACTTTCGGGAGGTACTCATGAGGGCCAAGGGGAGGCTAGAAGTTAATCAGTATACATATAGAGTTTCAGTTTGGGAATCTGGAGAACTCTGGAAAAGGGTGGTGGTGGTGGTGTGTGGATGTACACTGAAGTGCACTCTTAACAAGGTTAAAATAGTGTAAAATGCTCTGGAATCAACTAAAAAAGCAAGTTGCTGGGCACTCCTGGTTGGGATTTTTCCATTAGGTGGAGTGCAGTGGGAAAATCCATCCTGAATGTGGAAGACGTCTTCTGACAGTCCAGATAAAGGACACAGAAGAAAGAAGCTTTGCACTTCTACTTGCTTGCCCCCGGGCAGTTCATCTAGACTATTGTGGTGACATTCCTTTGCCGATATTAGAACCAGCTTCCACAGCCTTCCAACATAGATCTAAGACCAACAGAAGCTCGCCAACAGTCTTCCAAGCCTTCAACATCAGATTGAGACTGCTGAGGCATCCAGCCACCTGATCTGAACAACTACTGAATTGTTGGCCTATCCAATAGGAGACAGCCATTGTTGAGCTACAGGGAACATATCATGTAAGCCAGTCTAATAAATCTCCTTTTATATATGTGTTCATTCTATCAGTTCAGTTCCTTTGAAGGACTGTGATTAATACCAGCTCTTTTTCTGGTAGCTATATGCACTAACAACTCCCAGGAGATTAGCCCCACTGTGTGAATCCAATCATCTGTATGACACACCCTAGTTAACCTCTCATTAGCCACACCTAATATTTTGGGACACGTGGTTCATTAGGTGCCATCAGTCTACTGTAATGAATAAATGAATGAGGAACAAAAGGGGTGGGAGAGAGGTAAAGGCATTTCTATCAAACCGCTGAGTATGGTGAGGGGGATGATGCAGAGAGGCTAGTACACAGTGCACACGAGTAGAAAGGATATCGTAGCTGGATAAGATAGTAATAAAAGGCTTCTGTTGACTTTCACTTCTTTACATACTGGCTGTTCAGCACTTTGAGTTTTTGCTGTGTCACTGCGTGAAGCACAAAGCAGACAAAAGAAATGAATAGAAAGGAAGTTAAAACCCTTGCTGTTTGTCATTTATGCAGAAAGACTGCCATGATCTGAAATTTCTGTCTTCTACCCAGACTCATCCCATGTAAAATTATCATTGGTTCTAAAACATCCACTAAATAGGACCACAAATCATCAATTTTCAGGGTAAAACCAGAAGCTAGCTTCCTACCAAGTCTCACCCCGACCACTGCAATAGTATCCTAATTTGCTTTGCTTCCTTGGCTCTGAGCTTCCTGGTTTATACTCCAAAGCCAGATTGCTCTTTTTTATACATAAATCAGACTGTGTCTTTTTCTGCTCAAAAACAAAATGAAACTGTCCCCAGAGGC
>OU015743.1:82316925-82372238 GCA_907169655.1 Acomys percivali | reverse complement strand
TGTGTGTGTGTGTGTGTGTGTGTGTGTGTGTGTGTGTGTGTGTGTGCACGTTGTACTCCATCACTCTCTACCTTATTCCCTTGAGATAGGATTTCTCTATCTGAACCTGGAACTAGTCTGGTAGCTAACAAGCCCCAATGATCTTCCATTCCCCCATAGCACTGGGGTTACAGAACTGTAGACCCACACCAGCTTTCTATGTAGGTGCTGGGAATTTGAGCTCAGGTCTTCATGCTGGCATAGCAAACACTCTTTTTTTTTTATTAATTTATTCATATTACATCTCAATTGTTAGCCCATCCCTTGTATCCTCCTATTCCACCCTCCCTCCGGCTTCCCCCCTTCTCCCCTCCCCTATGTCTGTGACTGAGGGGGACCTCCTCCCCCTATATATGCTCTCACTCTTACCCAATGAACTATCTTTCCTAGCTCCCTCATTGTGATTTTGATGAGCATTTCCCTAATGTTGCACATCTTTTTCATATTCTGGTCAGCCATTTTTATGTCTTCTTTAATTGGTTTAATTATTTGGTTTACTGGTGAATGACTTGGATTTTTTAGATGCTTTGGAGATTAGCCGCTATTCTGATACATCATTGTGATCATCTATTTACAAAGCACAGGATGACTTTCCCTCTTCTTGTCTCCTTTGTGGCAGCTGTTGGTGTACCGTGGTCCCACCTGCTTCCTGCCCCCACTGCTTCTCTTCCAGGTGTCCTATGAAGACAATGTTAGGAACTTCCCCACAGATTTTCTTCTAGGACTTTTGTTGTATATAATATATATATAACAGTAATTAAGACTTTATTCTGGATTGATTTTTTGTGGATAGGATCAAATGAAGGTCCACTTCCATTCTTTCCAATTTACATCATCTGTGTCATATAAGACATTTGATTCCTACTGTCCCCCAAAACTATCTTTTATTGGTTTCCCAAGAAAAAGATATGAGGATAATGGTTAGTTTTTAGATTCGTATTCTAGAAAATGGCTTTAATTTATTTTTGTTTTGGTTTTTATTTATTTATTCAATCACTTTACAATCTGATCCCAGCCCCCTTTCTCCTCTGTGGCTTTAATTTAAATGATGAATTCTCCTAAGTTTGGTGGGTTATAAAATTCTAGATGGGATTTCATTTTCTTCAGGAATCTGAAGTCATTGGTCCCTTTAACCTTCTAGAACTATATGTTCTAGTTAAGAAATCTGGTTACAGTCTTCATTTCAGCTGTGGTCTGCTTTTCCCCTCTAGGATGCTATCAGCCTTATTTTATTTTTTCTTAGTGTTCTAAAATTTTTCATAGCCACTCATGTGAGTGCGTCCCTCTCTGCTCTATCTGGGACTCACAGAACTCTTCTACTCTGAAACCTCATGTTCTAAGAAATATTTTAGTCTCTTTGTTTCTCTCCTTTCTTTCTAAAGCTCCACTTATCTTTATGTTGGACCACCAGGAGTATATAACATTTCATCATGCTGTTTCATATAATTCTCACCTCTTGTTGCTTTCTGGGGAGACTGTCCCGGTTTATTTTGTGAACTCTATTGATTTTTGACACTTCTGTTATCTTAAGTTTTATTTCCCATGTATCTTTTCCATTCTTCTTTTGGCTCCTCTTCTCTTTTCCACTCTTCTTTCTCCTTCCTACTACCGTTTCTTCTCATCTTCCTTCTCTTCCTTTTGAGTGATGGGGATGGAACCCAGGGTCTTGCATATTATTCTACCATCAAGTCATACCCCAGCTTGTATATTCTTCCATTATTGTTTTGTTGGGGGGGGAGCACGGTTTTTAATTTCTTCTAGTTTCATGACTGCAGTGTTTTCTCTTAGTTCTCTTAGGAATAATAATGGGAGTTACTTTGCCTGACTCCATATTGGCTTTGGTCTAGCCTTTGTTACTCTTCGTTTGACTTCTATGTCTTAGTAGAGGCCATCTGCATTTGCCTACTTGGGGCTTGTATTAATGTTGATTCATAAAGAAAGATCATGGTTTTTACTCTGGGTGATCAGATGGAGATATTTGCCTTTGGACTAATCAGAGTTTTTAGTAAAGGTGAGTTCAGGCTCTTGCCACAATAATTTGGATGGGGCTGACTGTTCTATGAACACTGATGGGGAGGAGAGGGGAGGTTTATACTCTTGTGTGTGTACATGAGAACAATTTCTTAATGGCAAGGATTCTATCTTCTGTGTGTGCTCACTGCTTCATTTGTTGTCCCCAATACCTGACAAATATTAGAGACATATTAAGTATTTACTGGGTCCTAGTTGGCAGGCCCGCTAACTTGATTGGTTAGCCTCCTGTATATGACAGAAACTGCAAATTTTGACAATGACATCATTGTAGATGTTTCCATAGAGAAGATTTTAAGGCTAAGACATTGTGAAGTATTCTTAATTGTTTCTTCATGTCATTGTGTACTATTTCATTGGTTTAATTATGTAATGTATATATACATATATATGTATATATACATATACATGCCTAATTGTATGCATATGTGTCATGGACATGCCAGAGGCCCTCAGTTCCCTGGAACTGGAGTTACAATCATTGTGAGCTGCCTGAGTGTTGGAAACTGAGCCTCAGTCCCCTGCAAGAGTAGCAAACACCTGTAATCATTGAACTATATCCCCATGGTCTCATTTAATTTTTAGGTTAATTCTTCTGTGTAGTTTTCATTAAGAGGATAAAAGGAAATGGGCTGATACTAGGATACTAGAGGGCTTTAAGAATGCAGTGGACGCTGGGCTGTAGTGGTGCACGGCTTTAATCCCAGCACTCAGGAGGCAGAGGCAGGTGAATCCCTGTGAATTCGAGGCCAGCCTGGTCTACAATGCTAGTCCAGGACAGCCAAGGCTACACAGAGAAACCCTGTCTCGAAAAACAGAAACAAAACAAAACAAAAAAGAATGCAGTGGTACTGAGAACTATCATATGGTATATGATTTTTTTTTTAAAAATGAACTTAAATCTCTTATTTTTATTTTATTTTCCAGTCTCACTCAAATATATATATACCAAATACAGTGACTTCAGGTTCTGATATAATTTCTTAATGTTTTTTGTCATCTGTCTCTTATTGTTTGGATAACAAATTTCTAGTGCAGTTCAAATGAGTCAATGCTATTCTTGTGAAGTGTTTAAATTCTGCTTTTTAACAGGAGTATAAGTGATGACATTGGCCTAGCCAATTCAGCTTTTGAGTTTCCACAAGGGCAAAGTATAACATTGTGTGGGGGAGGGTGGGAGTGGATAGAAGCAACAGAAATTCAGAGAAATGATTTTCACATTTACAAACTAGGATTATGTTCCTTATAGTGATATTGTGTACTTGCTTTAACTCATTTAAGTGACATTTGCTGAACATCTACTACCTGCATCAGGCTGTTCTGAGTCCTGAGACCTCTCCTCGTCCTCTTGAGGCTTTCATTCTCATGCTTGTTTGGTATGGGGTGGGATCTGACCTTGCATTCATCAAACCTGCAGTTAGCTAGGTCAAAGGTTAAAAATTGTAATAGGTGAACGGTAACTAAAGGCAAAGAGAAAACCCACTCTAGGGCGAAAATTAAAACTTAAATCAATCTGTAGGGTATTTGTTTTAGTGTCGTCAAGACCCTTGAGAGTATAGGTACAAGTTAATAATTCTATACAACTTAGGAAAAAAGGAACTTGAAATAGTGGTAGACATGTCAAGGACACGGCAAGACAGGGACGGAAGCCAGGACCCTTGCATGCTGCTTCAGAGAGTCAGGAGTGTACAATATCTTACTGAATATCTTTTTTTTTTTTTTCGTGTGCCCTTCATTGTCATTCAGAGTCATAAACAAGAGTCAAAGCAACAATCAGAATTAGAGGCTTGGGGGGGGGGGGGGGCGGCTAGTTCTAAGTTTCTCCTCTTTAAGAGTCTTCATTAATTAATTACGAATGAATTTATTTGTGGGGAGTTAAGTCATCTCTATTTGTCTTCATTTGTAGATTTATCAGATGAAAGTCCTCACAAACAAGATGGAGACAACAGTGATGGATTTGCCAGTTTAAAATGTAGATACCTATGCCCATTGAGTTTTCTTCTGACGCTTTCTAAACTAAGGGGCTGTGGTGCTTGGGCAGTCTGACCACTGTCATGCATCCCTTCTTTCTGGGTCCGCTTTGTTTTTGTCCTTCTGTCCTTCATCTCCTCCTTGGCCCCCTCCCCCCAGCCCTTTACCTCCTCCTTGGCCCCCTCCCTCCCACTGGCTGGCAGGGCAGACCATCCACTCAGGCAAGGACAGGAAGGAAAGTGAACAGCCATCCCAGGGGGCCAGACTAATGGGGGTTGTGTGGATCTTTCAGCAGGGCTTGTCAATGAGAATCAGGCACTGGAGGGCTCTTCCACTGGCACTCTGACCTCTTGGTAAACTATTTGTTTTTCCTTGTATTGATTAAAAAAACAAGCCACCAGCGCTAACTCCCTGTCAACCAAAGCCTTGTTTTTTAAGAATCTCCCACATTTCAATACACTACGCAAAGGATTCCAGGTACCCCATCTGGTTAAATCTCTGCAATTCAGGTAAACCAGGCTTCTGATATCCTTAAAAGAAAGAATAAAGAAAAAAAATCAAAGAAGTAACTTGAACCACAAGTAATCAATAGAATAGTCCAACTATGAAACCACCCAAAATAAGCCTTCTTGTTCATTCTGGGACTCTAAAAACTGAAAAACATTTCACCTTATTTACAAGTTAGTTCTGGAGGGGTACTCTCCTCACTGGAGCAGATGCCAGCTATTGTTTTTCTTAGGCAGTAATGTTGAGTATGCCTTTTTTCCCCTTCTGTTCCAACATTCTAAAATAAAACTCACGGCCCCCAAGGCAACTTGATCCCTGCAAGTATGAATGTAGCTAAACTCTACAATTGAGGTTGTATACCTATGGACGTTACTTAATAAAAATAGCTAGAATCATGGTGCTTCTGGCTGTGTTTCCAATAGCTATGTGATTGCTGTGCTGGATTGAGTTACTGGGCCTTTGAATTGTGACCTTCCGTCTAAAAAAGCTTTAGAGGTTGCCCTTTATTTTCCTCGGATTTGGGAGGCTAGGGAAGGGGGAGTGAATACGGCTTGAAGGAAAAAGCATCTTGATGGGCTATTTTTTCCCCATACCTGGCAGCTTCTTCATAAAATAATAAGAGTAGGAATCTTATTCTGAAGATGTTAAACCAACTCTCACATGCCTTGGGAAGCCTGGAGTGCAGTTTAATGTAATTATTTCCATAGAAAACAAATCAAGTCTTTATTATATAGTAGCTATTAGGGTCAAAGCACATTTCACTGTGTAACTGGAATTAAGGCAGGCAAGGGGGAAAGAAAATGACAGTGATAAAGCAAGCTGTCCATATGGTGGCCTGTGACAAACTCAGAACTCTTAATGATCAGGAAAGTTTTGAGAATATGTACACACACACACACACACACACACAGACACACACACACACATTCCATACTTAAGGAGCTAATTCGCCTCTACTAAAAAATGATGGTAAATGCACCCATGCTTCCTGATTTGCTGATTTCCAGTTTAAGAAGTCCTGGTATTTCTTCCCATTGATCATTTAATATATTTGAGTGTTTGACCAAAAGGCTGATTTGTGATGTGTCTTTATGAATAATCTGATGCTATAGAGTGATATTGTATGATATGAATGACTATCTAGTCATATATATATGCATATATATAATTGAAATTATATACACACATATGATACACACATATCAACATAATTTTACTATAACACACACCTTTATGAATTGAATGTTTGAATAACTTTACTGCATTTTACCTTGTTCCAGAATAAAGACACAGCCAGAAACCAGCAATGTCTCAGAGCTCCACTGTTGTTTAGAGGTGACTTTGATCTACTACCAAAAAATAAAAAAGACTTAAGTTCCCAAACACACAGTGTAGGGAGGAAAAAAACCCACCCATCTTAGTGTTCAGTGCTCAGGCAGACACGAAGGTCCCAGCACAGTGCCAGGCACACAGTCAGGCCTTGGTCAAGAGTCTTGTCCTTCATTGTTTTGTGAGCTTCTCATTGTTTAAAAACTCAGCTGTCGTGAAACATAGAAAACGCAAAGCAAATTTCCAGCTCCTCTTACATGTTATGGGAGGTGCTGACAAGATTGGTTTTGCCCATGGCTTAGGGAGAAAAAAAAATGCTGAAGAGGAGACACCCTGAGTTTCCTAGGTTGCGTCATGTCAACAGAGATCCTTTTTACAGTGTGGAAAGGCAAAAGAGCTTGTCGCTGAGATTAAACATGTGCTTCCAAGAACAATTATTTACATATTTTTGACAGAAGGAAGAAAAACTAACTCTGTTTGCCATTTTGGAAAATCAGAAGGTTTTAGAAGAGAAAATCTAGTGTGTCATATTTTTCTTAAAGTGCCTACAGAACCCATGCCCCTTCCTGAAGAAAATAATAATAATTGCCATTGCTCATGTTTTCATTATCAGTATCAGGACATGCTATCCAAAGCTTGTATTAAGAATAATAATTTTAAAAATATCCTATGGGTAGCCATTACTACATAGGATAACAAGTTTTTCTCTCTAAATAAATAAATGATTATGATTCATACGTAGAAACCAATGTGATTATTATGAGGTCAGGAAATGGGTTCTATTTTCATATTGTGTTGGTATGAAGACTATAATATTTATGAAAATAATTTTCCATGGTGCAGCTAATAGTTGGTAATTGCCTCCGTAGGTTTACTGTTAAAAGCTATTCATGTTGGAGTTTGAATGGAAAGCATTTAGCAAATGTTGGTAGACATTTTGCTTGGTGGATTTAATATCATTCTTAAAATAAATAGAGGATGTTTTTCTTGGTTGTGTTTCAACCAAAGCGTACTTGGGAGCAGGATCATTGTAGATTTCATGCCAGTGGGGAAAGCACATGCCATGAAAGGGACCAATCCACAGAGCAACAAGCCTCACCATGTCCACTACTCAGTCACCACCCCCAAAGTGGTCCGCAAGGAAGCTACCGCTGTAGAGCCATGGTGTGGAGCAGGAGAACGGGGCAACATATGAGAAAGTGGGAGGAGGTGAAGTATAATATGATGGGATATTTCCTTTCCCATTCTCCTTCCAACAATTTGAGTTGTGAGACACTGTCTATTCTGATACTGTTGATTTTCATCGTGCGGGAGGAGGAGTGACAGGGACTTGCTTTGGGAGAACGGGGCGGTTGTCTCCTAGTGCTATTTGTAATGCGCAACTCACTGACATTGCCCTGGAGACATGATGTCTCTGAAGAACTCTATGTGCAGAGAAATTAGTGGAAGGGCTTTCCCAGGATGGTACAGATGCTTAGTGCATGCAGGGTAAACAGGAAGAGGAGAACACATCTTCTCCTGGAGACTTCAGAGCCCTTCAAGCACTCTGCTGCCATGCCTAGAGTGGAAAGGGAGTCACTTAGTGTGCCTTGGCCTATATTTTCTCAGCCCTTCTTATGCTGATGTATTTAATCAGCTGTTTTCTCCTGTAGGTGGAGAAGTTTTTCCTTTGTGTTTACCAAGGACTCTCTTGCATTCGACCTTATCTAAAGACATTTGTTGATTTTTGGGGAGCACATATTTATTTAAAATTCTCTCCTAATCTAAAAAGTACTGGAAACATTTATGAAAATGACAGACTTCTCTTGTCTAACTGGGAGCACATCCAGGCAAGAGCTGCTCTGGCAGATAAAACCTGCTTGGTGGTAAGAGTGTCGTATGGAAGATCTTTGCATCTCTGTCAGGGTGTTCAAACACCCCATTCAGGCTGAACGGTCCAGCAAACTTTCCTCAGCTTTCTTGTAATCTGTATGGCTGATTTAGGAAACAGTTTGGTTCGTTGTGGTGTGTGATCAAGTTATATAATTATAGTTGATGCAAATTTCATAATATTACCTTTGGGTTATTTCTCATAGTTTAACTTATTTTGGATTTGAGCTGTATATGGAATAATTACTATATATTTGGAGTATGGAGTTAGAAACCAGGCAAAATTTATAGGTAAACATGTGATTGGTTTTAATACATCTAGTTTGCTTTAGAAAAGGGAAACTATTTAAAAGTGGTAAATATGCACATGGCTATTTCTTTTAGCTAGTGGCTAAGCGGTGTGTCATATAATTATGAGGTATGAGTATTATTATATCCATTAGTGGTCACATTAAATTCATCATATCTTTCCTAATTTTATTCATAATTACATGCACCATTTCTTTGAAGGCATTTTGTTTGGGTATTTAAATAAAAATTATTGAATTTCATTATAAAAGTGCATGTAATATAATCAATTTGACTGTAACATAGGCAAGTAACTTGTATGTAAAACTGACATGGTATTTCTGCTGTTTTGACTTTATGTAGTTTGCATATTCTGGATTCTCCAATATAATCTTTTATGGGTCAAATGAATAGCATTTTAGCACTACATGTCTAAAGTAATTTTAATCTATGGGAAGTATGAATGCAGCAGCTGAATGTATAGTCTGAAGCAGGGGTTAAACTCTATGTTTTAGAAAAACGTAGTAATAAATCTGAGTGCAAAAAGAAGTTAGTGACCAGGTGTTTGATGTCATCAGTAGCATCAGCCTGGCACTGCTCTTACCTGGCTACAACAGAACACACCATCTCAGACTGTGTTCTGCATGTGCACTTTGGTATGTTGAATGACGGTACTTCTGGCCTGGGAGAGTGCTGGAGGTGGTAACGTAATGCTGGTCCCGCTCCATCTATGAACAGATCCAATAGCAATCAACTGTTTTCTGACCTGACTTCCCAAATATGGCAGATGCCTAGCCCATGATTCCTTGCTGGTACTACACAAGATGAAATCCTAGGTGAGTTAGCAGTTTAAGCCATCTCCTAGCTTTGTCAAAGTGTTCTTTGGCAAGGAATTTAGACTGACATCCTTTCACACGGGAGAAGAGAGAGCGCCTGTATGGAATTTTGGTCCTTAGAAGGATGTAGTTGGGTTTTGTTTGTATCATCGGGATGGTGCTGTCACTTACTAAATAGCAGAGCTAAGGTAAGCCCCGTCTACCTGCTTTATTAATTAATGTAAAGTTACTGTGATTTAAAAAAAAAAAAAAACATAGCAAGGTGAGAACTTAAAAGAAGGGGTACACTTTTTTTAAAATAAAAAGAACAAATAGAATAGTAATATTGGTGCTGACAAAATGCCTTTTTTAAATGAGCATACAGACTTCATCGCACAGTGAGCACTAGCTTGTATTTGCATTTAAACTGTGATCTAGGACAAATAAGATATTAGTCCATATGAGGGGATGCATTCTTTCAAGATTCCAAATCAGCGTACTGGCTGAGCCCCTGTCTTGGAGGTGGAGGGAACTTTCTGCATAAAGCATAGTTTCTTAAGCTCAGTTTGGCTCCTAGGTGTTACCACTTAACTCATAGATTCTAAATTGATTAAGGTTATGAGTTTTTAAAAGGATAAGTTGCAAAGCGAGCTCCAGACTAAATGAATCTCTTCTCAAGACCCATTTAAAAATGTTAATGGTGAAATATTATCTGGGTCCTAGCCAAAGAAGCGAAGCCTTTGGCCTCCTAGCAATACTTGCAGAACCCTCAGCCAGGCTTTCATTGTTAAGCTGCTAATAGCTAACACGTTTGCCCATTCTCCCTCTACTTCATAGAAACAGCTTTTTTATCTTCTCCAGACCTGTTGGTACTTTAGGAAGAAGTGTGAAAAGTATCCGTTCTCCTAAGTTTTGAGGCCTAAAAAAAAAAAAAAAAAAAAAAAGTATTGGAAAAGTGTAAAAGATAACGTGTGCAGCTACTCCCCAAAGATCTTAATTGGGAGCTACTGGCGTGGGAGGATGTGTGTGTGTGCTGACAGAGGTTCCCACAAGTTCTTCCCCCACAGCTGTTTATTCAGATAGCATGGGGCGCGTCATTTACATAATAAATTTTTTTTAAAGCAGCAAGGTTGAGTCAGACCAAGCTCGGCTTCTCTCAATTGTTGCATTTAAACCAATAAGGTTAGGACAAGAGACTAGCTGTGGTTTGCGTTGCAAAAACAAAACAAAACAAAAAGCCCCGAGGCTTCGTGGGCAGACCTACAAGGCTGCGCAAACAATTCGGGGGTTGGGGTGGGGGGGATGAGATTGTGCCGTTTCTTTGTCTAGGCGTCTCAGATGCTATCTGCCGCTGCCGTTCGCTGGGGCGCAAAGCCGTTCCCAAACAGACCGCGGCGAGCTGATGGCTCCGAGCTTGCGGCGAGGTAGCGAGTGTGCAGGGCCACTTCCGACTGGAAGCCTTCCTGTGGCGGTGTGCGGTGGCGGGGTCCTTCCTGGGGATCTTGCTCAGTCGCTTGGCAGCCCAAGACTGCAGCAGTTCCCGGGCACCGTCCCCGGGAGCCTGGCAATCCCCGGCCTCCGCGCTCTGCTGCCAGCCTTGCCGCAGCGCCCCTGAGAGCGCCCGGGTCCCCGCGTTCCTGCTCAGCAGCCAAACTATGTCAGGAATGGAGGTCTGCTAACACAGAAAACTCCGAGGAGCACTCGAAATTCGTGGAGGCAGCAGATGTGAGTTCTGTAAGTACAAGCTGGGTGTTTGAAAAATTGTAGTGACCAAGAACAGCTGTCCGGTGGGCAAAGCTCGAGATAACAGGAGCGCTTTTATTAGTGTTTTGATTTGTTTTCAAAGAAAAAGCACTGTGGCTTGGGGAAAATGATGACACTTTGTTCCCGGGACTTTAGTAGCCACGGGGTTCCGTCGTAAAAGTGTAATCCTTACCCTCCAAATGATCGGAGCCATTAGGATCATTAAAGGATCATTGTAAATTAACTACTTTTGTTATGATCTTTATAAGTGAGTAGAACACTGGGTAGTATTCTCGGAGGGGGAGTATTTCGTATCTTTTCTTAATTGCTACACCAGCCTCGGAATATCATTGCATGTATTGAGCAGCGTTATATAGGTACATGGCTGAAGGGGTACATAAGGTATACTTAGCGGCATATATTACACGGATGACTTTTTCTACCACTGGGTTGATAAATGAGCAAAGTTTTCCGAGGGAAAACTCAGCAGAAGAGCAACGAACTGATAACCATGTTTTAAGAGAGACTCCTTTTTGTTCCAAAACAAATTTACCAAACACTAGATTAAGAAGACTCATCTCCAGTATGTGATACAATAAACCTTTGCCCCCCCCCTGCCACCCCCCCGCCCTTAATGTATTTGTCCCTCTCTGGCCTTTTATGTGATTTCGGTGCATTTGGGAGTTGAAGTCCAAATTTTGAAACTTTTGAGTATCTGTGTAAATCATAGCCTTTCAAAATTAGTATCTGAAGTGCCAATGAGTCACAGGCTTACATTTCTTGGGAGGAGTTTTGAAGACATTTAAGCATAGCATTTGCAAGAACTCAATAAATTCTAAAGTGTCATTGAGTTTAAACAAGTGTTTTTAAGTTTCATCTCTTAAGATAGCCAGGGGTATAGAGACTTGTTAGCTGGGAACCATAGTGTGTCACTGTATAGGTCTGAAGTTGGTTTTCTAATGTCTTTCAGAGAAGGTTTTATTTTATGTTTGTGTTGAGTCTTTCCCCTCACGGTTTAGAGTTTGGAGACACGCACACATGAATAGTCATGCCTTTATATGATCAAACATTTGATATTTGACTTTCTCGATGCTTGAGTTCTCCTAAGGCCCAAAGTGTTTAGTAAGTAAGCAAGCAAGCAGCCGTGGATTTTCAGCCTTTGAAAACACTTTGTGGTGACAGACATAGAAGTCTAATTGAGCCACCGTTCAGCTTTCAAGTGCCAAATGAAGCCAACTGCACTGAGTTTCTCGGGCATGTTACATGATTTTTTTAAAAAAGAAAATTTTCACTGGAGTGTGGAAATGTATTTCCTAAGGGTACAATGGGAAGAAAAGAGGTCCTTGTAGTGGAGACAAAATCTCTTTTATCAGATAACCACAAGCATTTCAGTCAACATTGTCAATAAATGCTCATTTTGAAAACGGTCCCGTCCTTTAAAGCTGCAGCCAGGAATGGTGTATTCCAAATACTTATTTGTTTTCGGTTTCAGGAAGATTGTGTTTTCTCATTTTCTTTAAAGGAGATAATGCAAAAAGCAATATAGGCTATGACATTAAGATGCTCATCAGTAACACTGGAGCATTTAGTGTATGGAAGCTTTGGTAAGGAAAGGCAGGATTACTGTTTAACAAACGTTTGCCCTCCCTAGAAGCTCTTTCTCACTTTAAAGGGTGAGGATTCTGTTTTTAAGACTTGAGGTTTGTGTTACAACACTGAGAGCTGGCAATGCAGACCGAGATGTAGCAAGACTATATTCTGCATAAGAAGCAGTCTTGGGTGAAGGCACTTTTCTCCCCTAGAAAATACGTTCTGATTAGAAAGTGACCATTGTCTTTCAAATTGGGAAGCACACAGGTTGATCTGTGCCGGACAAACCCAGCTTGCCTGCCAGCTGTACTTAGATATAAATTCAGTACTTTCACTTTGAAATTTTCTTTTCAGTTTGAAGAGGGGAAAAAAAAGAAGTTTTAAATTATAGTCATTTTATAAAAATTGCTTCTAGCAAGCGAAAAAGCCCATGGAAAACCCATAATTTAGACAAGTACCTACATTTTATTTGCTCTGTGCTGCTGAGATTTAGAATCCCTTTCCATTTACAGTTTACTTTTCACAGGACATTATTAACTTTTTGGCTTCATGCATGATCTTCTGTCAGATGCTTTCAATTGGTAATTTAGCAAAGTATAATAAACAGTGCAAAAAGTCATGAATTTTGCTCTGTATGCTGAGCTCTGTGGTAGGGAAACTGTGATAAAATGTGTACCTTAAGTCTTGTTTGATGATCTCTCAAAGCACGTTTGCCTTCTGGAAATAATTTCTGGGGTTGAAGAGCATGGTATTAACAGATTTAATGTGGCTATTCAATGGATTGACGGAGTACTATGTGAGGTTTAACAGAATGAGAGAGACAAATTGAACATCAACAAAAGTTACATCTGTGAAGAATTATAAATTTAATTAGAAAAAAAGGCAAACTTAAAAGACCTCATTAACTAATCAGAAGTCATAGTTACTAGTGTTGGAGTCTTGAATTTAAATTCTGAGGGCTCAGTTATCTTTCTTCTCTTTATTTTCACAAGTCTGTCAATATGCTACAACTGTGGGTATTCTGCACAGGGAGTTTTTAAAAAGCATTAAAGTGAATGACTTTGTTGTCCTGTGAGCTGATCATTCATAATACAATGTGTGCTAAGTCTGCACTCCTGAGAGCATTGGGATTAAAAATACCACATTAGAAGATGAGACTTATATTAAGTTTACAGATCAAAACAGAGAAGTAAACATACTGGGTGCCTAGCAGAAGGTTTTTAGAAATTATGGACTCAGTTTCTTCTGAGTGAAAATATCCTTCCTTAATTATTTTTGAAACGCACCTTGGTTTTAGAGCTTTAAACGCAAAAACAGCTTACACAGACATTGTCAAACATGAGAGAAAATCTGCGGCCATCAGAAATAGGTGTCCTTTTTAGATAAGCCATTAGCATAAGGGTGCCTCCCCACTGCACTGTAACCTTGCACTGCACATAAGAAACGAAAAGCATGTGAAGTGTAGCATTTTGTAAACTGTAACTAATTTCACTCACATCTGTGTCTAATTGTTGTCTGCATTCGCATTCTTGAGAGTAGATTTATTTTTCCTGGACCACGATGAGGGTTCAGCTGACCAGCCTAAGTGAGGATTAGTTGTTTTAAAGTTATTTTGATTAAAGAGTCATTTTTAAATACAGTAACACACAACACATGGTTTAAATAATCCTTGAGACACAAAAGAATATATCTGAAGTACATTTAATGAGAGGAAGATCGTGGGGACGGACTTTCAAAAACTGCTCGCTGAAAGTACAGTAGAAGCAAGGCTGCCAGCAGAAAAGAAATTCATTCTTAAGTGGCATTTTTTTTTCAATAAGAAAATGTGTTAGAATAATTCTTGTTTGTACGTTCTCTTTTTTTTTTTTTTTTTTTTTTTTACTAAGTTGGATTTAAAAAAAAAAAAACTGAGAAACGGTAGGTTTTAAACTTCAACTATAAAGACAATGAAACTTTCAAAGTTACAATGAAAGAAAAGCTCTATTTCCAAGATTAGGCTTTCTGGATGAATTTACAATGGGAATGTATTTTAGCATTGAACAGTAAATGTGGTTTAACGTTCTCTGATATAAGTAAGCCAGAAGAGTTCTTAGAATGAAGTCCATTCTCACCTATAATTTATTCCAGGTGTATAAAAATAGGAGAATTTATCCTTGAGATATATTGCCGCAGTTTCTTAAGGAAGCCATTTAATTTAGTGTGAGAATATTAATTTAAAAATTGTAGAAACCTGTTATCAAGTAGTAGACATCTGCAGGCATTAAAGTTAGTACTCAGTAACTTTACTCAAATTTCTTAAAAATTGTTTTTGTCCTGCACATTAAAAAAAAAAAACTGCATCCCCAGAAGTTCCTCGTAACATTATCCCAGGACGTTTAGACCTTAATGATGCTTTATTCTTGCTAGAAAGGTCGTGTTTCTTAATTTCATAAATCATAATTAAAAACTAGCAGGACTCAACAGAAGATGTTTAGGTGGATAACTTTAACGTCATTTGAGACGCTTCAGTTCTCATCTCGGCTCTGCAGCCCTAATTGATGTCAGTTCAGGTTGAATGAAAATGCACATCAAAGATTTGGAATTCCGTGCCATTTTAAAAGTTAGGCAGAGTGCTCCTTCCTGCCTGGCCAAGCCTTGGTGGGAGCTTGCAAAGCAGGCAGCAGCCTGGCTCACCTGAACTTCATTACCTGCCGGTCAGTCCGTCCTTCCTCTGAAGGGCAGTGACTAGTACTACACTGAATTAGTGGAGCTGTGCAGTGAAATTCCTCAGTTCAAATGTATCTGGAAACAAACTGAACATGCAGGCTGATGGGGCCGCTGAAATGAGAACTCAAGTATGCATTCTACTTCAGTCTTCTCTCTCTCTCTCTCTCTCTCTCTCTCTCTCTCTCTCTCTCTCTCTCCCTCCCCCTCTCTCCCCCAGCATAGCTGTATAAAAATATGCGTTGGGTTTTATTTTTATTTTAGTATAGTTAAGCAAGTACATTGCTCAATGCAGGGACTCTGGGTATGAGAACCTGCCTTTCCTTTAGTTCTTGATCACAGCATTGCCTGAAGCTGTTGAACTGAATGTTAAATGACAAATAGTGACTGGGAGAAAACCATCCTGATAGGATAGGAAATGGTCAGGAGGCACAGGGGGTGGCCAGGCGCTCTAGTTCGGCTGGCTAGAACAGAAGATGAAAGAGCTGAGGATGCTGGGGGATTATTGCCTCAACTAGTGCCGCTGTCAAACATACTCATTTGTTAATAGCTATTTTTTTTTCTTCTTCTTCCCAAGCACCCTTTCCAAGCCGCTGGGGCGAGACTGCTTTGCGTGTTGATTGGGGGAGGGGTAATCCCGTTTGCAGCTGTCATAGGCCAGTGATGAATCACTAGCCCGTCATTTGACTGCCTTCCCCTCCTGACAAGGGGAGGAGGAGGATAAAACCTGTAGGAAGAAACAACAGTTGAGCGCTCCACTTAAAGACATTATGCCTTTCCAGGCTGCAGTAGCCTCCTTTTTCTCTTTTGGTTAAAAGTGAGCATTGTGAGGCTCAGCCATGTGCTCTGTATAATTAAGAGCTGACACTGAAGAACAGTTAACAACCACTTCTAATTTTCTACCCCTTGGCCACAGGTGCAAACATCTCACACCAGTTCTGATGTTGCTCTTCCCTCAAGTTGCAGGTAAGGATTTCTTTTGATATGCAACATTTTTGTAGCCTAGTTTTCCATAACCTGGTTCTATTTTTGTCTAGGGTTTCTTAATTATTTCTATTAATAGCAACAGCTTGCATTAGAAATGACTTAACAGTGTGTGTGTGTGTGTGTGTGTGTGTGTGTGTGTGTGTGTGTGTGTGTACATGAGTGCACTTGTGAAAAATTGGGAAAGGCACAAGAGACTTGGTTTGAGGTGATTGCTATCTGTTGTTAGAAAAAGTGAATATAGAATGATAATTAGGAATCACTGAATTTGAAATAATTTCTTGTTTGAATTCAGATACTATAGGAAGTACAACGGCTCATGGGTAGCTATTTTACAACTGATACCTAACAGACAATTTCAATGTAGCCTCTAAATTAAAATGACCCCAGGTGACGGGGGTGAGGGGTGGGGGGTGGCGCATATAATATCAGCATTATATGTGTAACTTTAACCCCCCCTAGATTATTATTCTTTAGAGAAAAAAGAATTTTTTTTTAGGATCTAGTGAATAGACATTAGGCTTTAAAAGTTTGTGCTGTCAGAAAATGGAGCCGTATCTAAGTATCTCATTAGTGGCTTTAAATAGGTCCACTGTTCGTGAACAAGAGTGATAGGTCTGAGAAACGTCTGGTTCTGAATGTGAGTTGTGGCTGCTGTACTACCGCAGAAGCAACTGGTGAACTTAGGAGCACCTGGGAGGCACTGAACTGCTTTTAAGATGGTGAAAATGCAAAATTACAGCATTGCAGATAATTGTCGTTTCCCCCCCCAAGTGACAGCTGAGGTACTCTGAGGCGTGCTTAAGCGTCCCACGACCCCTCTGCACACTGGCCTGATCCCTTTTCAATTGGCCACGGTGTATGTAATCCACAGAGCAAACAAGTCAGCCGACATCATAATGTTTTAATGCCGCATTTGCTTCAAGGGAAACAGAGGAGCAATTAAGAACTGTGCCAGAGTAAACATATACATCAGGACAATCTCATCCCCTGTCACTGGGCTGGAGGTTGCAAGTGTTTTATTTGGTTTGGAGACCCATTAAATAACAATTGGGTGTTAAATTATAAAGGGAGTACCCAGTGCTAATTTATTAGATGAAACCAATCGTACAGAATAGTGATTTATTTCTATTCCACATGTTTATGGATTTGCTTTTTCTTTTAAGAAATGAATGCTCTTGGGGATTGTTTTAATATTAAAAAATGACTGCACATTTTCCTCTATATGTTAAAATCAATATCGTTGTCTAACTTTAGCTTATGACTTCTGTCATACAAGAGAGGGAAAAGATTTTGAACAACTGCATGTGAGACTTTGGGTACGTAGGGCAAGCGACGCCTTTTTGTAATACGTGTAATGAAAGGACTAAAGTCAAATGCAAGATGAACTATTCCCAGTCTAAGGAAATAGATACAATGGGACTTTTGTGTGCATGTGTTTCAAAGGAGGTGTCAAGTCGTTAGCACATTAAATAGTGGTGTTATGAATTTGGTACATCTGTCAAACGGAAGGCTTCTTGTCTTTAGGTCTATGGAAATGCAGGATCTAACCAGCCCGCATAGCCGACTGAGTGGTAGTAGCGAATCCCCCAGTGGTCCCAAACTCGATAGCTCTCATATAAATAGTACTTCCATGACTCCCAATGGCACCGAAGGTGAGTGAGTCTCTTGTTGCTCTGCCCTTCTTTCTTCATCAGTGTGTGACTTGAGTACTTGTGTCTCGGCCCTCAGAGTCATCACAGTGTCCTCTGCCTCTACCCAGTTTGACTTAATCCATGTTCCCCTTTAACTGCAGCATGCATATTACTAGATTATCATGTTCCATAGATTGGTTTTATTTTAAAACATATATACTCATATGTATTGAAATATATATGTGTGTATACATATATTACTTTAAACTTTGAATATATTTTTTTGTTGAAAGAAACGTCTCCATCACAAGATTATATTACATCATTTTGGTGTATGACTACTGAAAATTTAGAATTATCTCAGTTTATTCTCCATCTTATTAACAAATACAACCAAATTTTTAAAAATGTCAACATTGAACTGGATTACTTCTTAAGATCAGCAAAACATTCTTTGTGTCTAGTATTTCTGTGGCTTTGGCCACTATAGTATAAACAAGAAAAAACTAAAATTTAATACCTATAAAATATGCAAGCCTATTTAGCAAGTATGCATAACATTTTTTCACTTTCTTGAAGACTGAGTAATATACTTTAAACATAGTATCATAATTATTTTAATATAATTAGTGCATATGAATGTTCATGTAAATGGTATGTAAATAGAAACATTGACTTCAATCCATATATATTTCAATCTAAACATAAAAGGTTTTTATGTACACATTATAGGTGCGATGTATATTTTTATAACTCAGATGTATGGAAGGATATGTTGGACGTTGCCTTGCTTTTATTTCAGCTGGAGCCTGTGGGAGAAAAATCCTCACTGATATTCTTGCTTATTTATTTGTTACTAAGCCTCAGAATATTGATGATTCATTAAATACATTTTATTAGAAGTTTAATGGATTATCTGTGCTAGAGTTCCATTCATAGACAAACCCTTAGATATCAGTTCCCCAATCATCATGATCTCTTACCTCAGGTTTTTTAAAAAACACAAGCATAATTAAATTATGCATCATTTCATAAATTATATTAATATCATTTTGGTGCCACATTTGAGTATGTATTGGGGAAAGCCATTTAAAACTTGTAAAGTATGGAAGTAAAGCACAAAATCATGTATTTCAGGTTTTTCAGCTATGTCTCGATTTCTCTACCAACAGTAATTACTTGTATCTACAGCTGTTCTGTAGCTTGCTTGACAAGTGAATGTATTCCTGCCTAGCGTTTGTGGAGAATGTAGACACTTTGTGCTGCTTTGGCAGCACTGTAAATCTCTGGAGAAAGCACCTTTCCATTGGAAACGTCTACTCAGGTCAATTGTCAGTCCAACTGAAATGTACACAAATGTAATTTTAGTGTATAAGAAGAGCGATTAGAACTTGTACAGTAAAAGCAAGATATCAGCCCTGTTTCATCTCTTGCTTAAATCTGTCTTCAGGTGAAAACCTGACAGCACAGACAAGATCTGGAGACAGGGCCAGAGCTCACTGAAGGGTCTGCTTCAGATGGGCCCAGTGGATTATCAGGGGCCTGGGCAGCCAGTGGAAGGCCCTAGGTTCAACCCCTTTCTGTCAAGTTCAGAAAGACAGCCACTTAAACAAGGACAAGTAAGCCTGTTAAACTGTTGTGATTCATAAGATTTACCAATATATATATGGGGAGAAAGAATTATAAAATAATAACTCCTCTTATATGGTATAGTGAAATAGGAATAAGAAGTTTTCATCTTGATCGTTCCAACATTTTACTGACAAGCCAGCTGCTGTTTAAGCAGAGCGCATGTGTCTGAGAGGTGTTGCCTTGGATGGTTTGTGGGAATGAGATGTGGTTTGGCTTTAAAGAAAATATGGAGCACCAACATACTTCTTAATGTTTGTATTTCAAACTTTGCTACCATATCCTATTAATGAATATATTCTATTTTATAGTATTTTTACATACTTAAAGTTAGCGTGGAATAGTTAAATATTCTAGACAATTTTTATGGTTGCTTAAAACATTCTGTCTGTAATATCTTTTCCCTTCTTCCTTCTTTTCTTTCTTTCTTTCTTTCTTTCTTTCTTTCTTTCATTTTTCTTCTGTTTTTTGAGACAGTATTTCACTATGTAGCTCTGGCTGTCCGGAAAGTTACTATGTAGAATAGGCTGGCCTTGAGCTCAAAGAGATCCATCTGCCTTTTTTCCTCCTAAGTGCTAGACTTAAAGGCATACATCACTACCGCTAGTTCTTAGAAACAACATCTTATACAAAAACAAAACAAAACAAAATGAAAACCAATGTCAATTGTGCAGACACTGTTGCCACACATAGCCTCAGCACAGCATACATCAGTCAGGAGTCCAAAGTGAGCTTCACCCATGGAACTGAGTTTGAGGCCAACATGGACTGCAAGAGATCCTATCTCAGTGAATAAAAACACCCCAAAATCCTGACTGTTTTAGGTCTTGAACATAAACTTTCAAGACCCAGTTTCAAAAGAGTTCATAGCCGTCCACTACATCCTGTTTTCAGGCTTTCTGTACCAGTGTTCTTACAAAGAGCACTGTATGGTGGGATGTGCTTGGATCAGAAGCAAAGTCTGAAGGTCTCGCTAAAATTATTCAGAGCACCAAAGGAATACTTTTCTCAGTTTACTGGAAAATTAGATTTTTTTTTTGTTTAGCATACAGCTTAAAATTATGGACCTGATTTTTCCTTATAATCTATGTTATATGACTTTAGTTCCAGACGTATCAAAATGTTCTAGATTATTAAGTTTGTGAATTGATTTATCCTGATGCTTTTCTGTTCAGTCATATTCTTGTTTTGTTTCTCTCAGCCACCACCATAGGAATTATGCTTAAAATTAGTAAATTTATTAACATCTGGCAAGCTTCCCTGGGAGATAGTCATTATAGATTTTCTTACTCTTTCTTGAGATATGACTTAGTTTGAAACCTGAAGTATTTATCATTGAACTAGAAAATCAGGAAGGAAAGAAATTCATGAAAACTAGACATTAAAATATAATGTCCCTTTACTACAGTTCTTTGTACATGTATACACACAGACACACACACACACCCCACAGAGACACACACACAGAAACACACACCACAGACACAGAACACACACAGACAAAACACCACACATACACCGCAGAGACACACACAGAAACACACACCACAGACACAGTACACATACACACACCACAGACACACAAACACACACAAACACCACAGATACAGAACACACACACACACACACACACACACACACATACACCACATAGACACAGACACACATGCACCAGACACCCATACCCACCCCAACTAGGTATTTAAGTGACTTCTCAGCAGCCAAGTTGGAAATAGCCCCAGCTCAATTGAAATCAACTGAAGGACCAGCAGAATGTCTGTGTCGTTTACAACTGGCTTTGGTTGAATGTCCATGGGATGTCTTCTCTCACTCAGAGCCAGTTTTTAAACTCCCTGCCTCCACTTGTCCATATCACCAGGCTAAGGAAACAGAAAACCTCTTCTCTGAAAAAAAAAAAAAAAAAACCAACAACAACAAAAAAAAAACCATAACTTCGCCTTAAGAGCAAACAAGAAGGAAATACAATGGAGAGGCAGAGAAGATTAAATTTCTTCTGAAGTCTACTGCCAACTTGTTCTAGGACTCAAGGCTTGCAGGTTCTACACTCATAGGCTAGTGTCTGCTTTCATGACTCACAGCAGGAAGAAACACAGAAGCACACCAAGCTCCAGGCGCGAGAGCTGTGCGTCTTGGTTCTCCAAGCACTCACTATTCTTGAGTTAGAACAACTGAATGTTGCAGGTTTGAAAACTTTCGCTCTTTACTTTTTTTTTTTTAATGCCAACATCTCAGGTTCTTGCTGCAAGTTACTGCTGGTGTTAACCAGCTTACAAACCTTTGAAATGTTAGAACAAGTAGATAAACATAGTTAGTAAGTAGCACCAGGGAATGCTTGGCTCACAGTGGGAAAGCACTGTTGGAAGAGACAGGCTTCTAAGGGAGTCTTTCAAGATTTCAGACTGTTGAACAGGTTAATGCAGGAGTCACTAGTGAGCAGATGGTTAAAAGCACAACCTATGATCCTGAACGTTGTCCCTAGTCTTCTGAATAGTCTTCTAAAATACAATGGAAAAGAGTTTTTTTGTTTTGTTTTGTTTTGTTTTGTTTGGCTTTTTGAGACAAGGTTTCTCTGTGTAGCCTTGGCTGTCCTGGACTCTCTTTGTAGACCAGGCTGGCCTTGAACTCACAGCGATCTGCCTGCCTCTGCCTCCTGAGTGCTAGGATTAAAGGCGTGTGCTACCACGCCCGGCGGAAAACAGAGTCCTCATCAGAGACATTAAAATATCACCTCCCTTCACCCATAGTAAATACTAGGTATTCTCTCTCTCTCTCTCTCTCTCTCTCTCTCTCTCTCTCTCTCTCTCTCTCTCTCTCTCTCTCTCTCTTGATAGATATTTAAGTGCAGCTGCCCAAATGCAAATAGTCCCTGATCAATCAAAAATAATTAACTGGCCAGAAGCCTCCCATGTAGTTTACAGTTGGATTTGACTGAAAGTACATGACTTGTCTGCAGTTACGTTAGAGCATAACTTTAAAGAAATAGGCTTTTGGATAAAGTTAGCTGAGAAGCCCAGTGTGAAAAGAAGGGGGGCTTTTTGGTGGGGCATGCGCTCAGGTATGTGTTGATACTTATGATGTGAGAAGCATTTGCAAACTACTCTCCTTCTGAAGGACTCAGAGCCACGGCAGAAAAGGAATTTTCATTTACATACCTAATTAGGGCCTTGTTTGCAAAGCAGAGACTTTTTGCCATATTTGTTTTTTCTGATTGTCTTAAAGTCACAGGAGCTTGAGATTGATGAGTTCTATGCTGCCAATTTGAGTGTTTATTTTTGGTTGTATGAAGCTGTGGAGGAAGGGGGTGTGGGTGGGGGGGTTGTGAGTGAAGCTCAGACCTGAAATTTGCAGTTTTCTCCATTGTACATACAGATTGGCACAGGAAGCTTCCACTGATAAAGAAAAAAAAATGTGTTTTTTAAAAGATGTAAAAGCAGGCGTAGCTGGCATTCTCTACCACTCATCTCAGGAATTCCTACAGTAATTCAAATAGTAATTCTGAATTGGTGTATCAGATTTCCAAGATTGTGATCTTGAATTAGGTGGCTAAATTGGCTGCATTTAAATTTTATTCAATTGTGTTTTGCATATTTTTAGAGTGGTAGGTTAATTCAGTTATCCACATCTATATTACCAGAATCTATTTTAAAGCAGTTTTGTAATTTTTACAAAGCTTAGAATACTAGCAAATTATCTGAATTAGTTTTCTTCCCTATATAGTTCAGTAGAATATAGTGCTGGCTGGTGAGAGTCTCTTTAAGCAATCTTGTTAACAGGAAGTCTCTAAACCAAGTGAGTGTGTACAGTGAAGGCCTGGACTGCTTCTCACTAGCAGCAACCTTTGTGTATCTGTGGTCAAATATTCTGATGTCAATAGAAACACGTTAATCTAATATCACCCTTGTTTACATTCTGGACATAATTCAGTTTCTGGGAGATGAAAGGGCACCATTGAGGAAAGGCATTCCTAAGTAACAGTTTTAGAGGTTTGTTGATAGCCACAAGATTGGCTTCTTAGAAATTACTCTAAAGCAAAAAAACCATAAAGGAATAAAACTACTAGTCAGAATTTAATAGTCGCTATGTTTTATATACATGGAAGTAATTCTCACATGTCTGTTAATAATAAAAATAGCTGTTTAAGAATAATTTGTTGGTCATTGCACTGACTGTTCACCACATTTTGGCTCATTAAGTCTTTTGAAGCTCCCTGGAGCTGGCCAGGAGGATGCTCGAGAGTGTGGGGTTGAACCTCAGCTAAGTAGTGTGCCAGCTGTAGGAACTGGGGCAGAGGGGCTACCATGTGACTCCGTTTTCTCATCAGTGAAATGAGGAGAGCAACAGATCTCACATTAGGCTTGCCATGAGCATGTAATGCAAACCTTGTGGCATATTTGGAACTTACTGAGCAAGAACTCACTGTCTCTATTAATATTAACTGCTGGGCCATATGTAAATAATAGTCACTTCTATGGTATGATTCCTGTTTTACGAAGAAAGCTGTAAAAAGTTAAATGCCAAGTCTCAAGGCACATAACTTGCAGTGGGTACCACTGGGATCTGCGCTGGTGCTTAAGGAACTGCTGGTAGAATCCAAAGCGTGGGCTTTTTTTTTTTTTTTTTTTTTTTAATCACTTAGATCTTCCTCCTCTCTGACTGTCTTTCTCGACACCTTCATCCTAAGTGTCTGACCACGCTACTTCCTTCAGCATGGAGGTTGTCTTTCAGTCATGAACAACAGACTGTCTATAAGCTGATGGAAGAAGGCCTTCATTAGAAAATGGTTCTCGGGATGAGGATGATTGCCTACGATATTTATGTCTGCAATCTCGTGTGGGACGGTGGGATATTTCTTCTGTGTCCACACATGCCCAGCATATTGTTTCAATTGTTTAACCTTGGGGGATCTGTGTCTCTAACGAGTTTTCAAAGCTCGAGACTTAATTATAATTCTGTCAGCCAGCCTTTGCTTGCTTTAAGCCTCATTAAGATGAAAAGGAGATGGGATGCTATCCCTGCTCCTCATTACAATAGCCATTATTACATGCACATTCATGAAATTCAAACAGCACTGTGCTACTGCTCAGAGTCAGTATCTTCCACCTCAGGAAGTACCGTTCAGTGGATAGTGATGCGGCTGGTCCCATTCCTTTAGGCTTTGAGAGTCACATGTGGACAAGGTGGAGGCTGTGCATGGTTGGAAGAGAGAAAACGGTTTAGTTCAGAGGGCTCAGTGGATGACATGAGCAGACCAGTTGGGGGACAGACTGTTTTCACCTGTCACCTACCTGCTCATGAACCAGCCCCGCTGTAATAAAACCAGGGATTCCGATGCTTGTTGCTGGAAAGTAGGCTCGGGTTTCCAGGCACCTCCTGCTTGATAATTAGTGGCTAGATTCAGATTGTGTTCAGTTCTGCAGTTGCTAATAGACGTCTCTCTGCTCTGGTTCTTCCATATGAGTAGAAGTGTATCAAAATTATGGTTCCTTCAAGAAAGACACGTGAACGCTTAGGCAAATCCATGTGTGTTTTAAGTGATTCCGGATTTCCTGTAATGTTTAAGCCTGCCTTGGTGGCGAGCAGCACCAATGGGTAAAGGTTACCTCTCCACTAATTCTACTCAGTGACTGGCAGATACTGCTTTTTATGAGGAGAGAATCTAAGTTAGGAAAAGCCAACCAAGGATTTAGATGCAGTTCTAGGGCCTCAAGCACCTATAAGTGACACTCATTCGGATTATATTTGTGGCAATTTGCTGGCTTTGCAGATTTTTTAAAAGTTATATTTCATGCCTCCACTATCCATCATGTGCGAGCGCACACACACACACA
The DNA here is from genome assembly GCA_907169655.1 of Acomys percivali. Classification (NCBI taxonomy): domain Eukaryota; kingdom Metazoa; phylum Chordata; class Mammalia; order Rodentia; family Muridae; genus Acomys; species Acomys percivali. Next base: position 82,347,257 of record OU015743.1, on the reverse strand, counting down.
CACACACACACACACACACACACAGTGGTGAACCTAGCCAGAATCCCACAGAAGAGGGATGCCTTAGTACTCTCCATAATAGACATTAGACATTAGAAACATTTTTTGTTTTGTTTTGTTTTTCTGTTTTTTTTTTTTTTTTTTTTTGACAGCCTTTGCCAACCAGGCTGGCCTTGAACTCACAGAGATCTACCTGCCTCTGCCTCCCGAGTGCTGGGATTACAGGAGTGTGCCACCACACCTGGCTAGAAATATTTTTTTCCCTGTGAAATGAAACAAAATCTGAACTTGCCACTGTGTTTATCAATAATAAGGGAGATTTTGAAAGGAAAAAATTATGAATAAAATTGACCGAGTTCTTAATGCTATGATACTGTAATGATATGCCTACATATTTAGTAACTTCATCCTCTAATAATTTTCAAGATGAGGCTTTTGGACCTGGCTTTGAAGCAGTGAAGTGAGTGATCTGTTCTCACACAGCACATGGACTGTGTCAGAGAGGAAAGAGATACTCATGCTGGGATTCCCTTACATTCTTGTTCTTTCAAACTTGCACTTCTCACAGCATGTTATATGAAGAGCCTCGTGCTTACTGAAACTCTTTACCTGCTGGGAGAACTATTTTATATCACCTTATCTAAGGTGATATATGGATGGCCAGGATGAAAGGGTTACAGTATCCACGTACGGTCCTCTTTTGCCCATGGGACCTCCTTGAAAGCAGGGCAGACCTGTTTACTGCCGTGGCATCCAGCATCTGACAGCTTTGGCATCAGGTATTTGTGGAATGAATGTCCTTGTTACTAAGTAAATCATGCAAATGAGGCATTGCAGGAGCAGGACACCCATTCATATTACTTATTATACATTCACTATTCAGGGAACTATTTAGCGCTTCAGTTTCGATTCTTTGAGAAGTACTTCTCTTCCTGGACCAATTCAAAAAGAAGCCATAAGCTGGTCCATCCAGCAAACAGCCACAGTGAACATCACTGCTAGCTTTTGACTTGAGCCTCAATAGCCAATCTGCACTTGACCCATGATAACTTACTATTTCACAAGGAGAACTATTGCACTTTTTTGTTTATTAATTTATTCAGATTACATCTAAATTGTTATCCCATCACTTGTATCCTCCTGTTCCTCCCTTCCTCCTGCTTTCACCTTATTCCCCTCTCCTAGGTCTGTGACTGAGGGGGACCTCCTCCCCCACTATATGGTCATAGGCTATCAAGTCTCATCTTGGTAGCCTGCTTATTCTTTCTTTGAGTGCCACCAGGCCTCCCCCAGAAGGCATGTCCCATGAAAGTCTTCACTTACCAGGAGATTGGGGTAGATGTGAGGACATCCTACTGGGACTCTAGGTAAGAGAAATATAGGAGATGGGGAAATAGAAGGATTTAGAGAGTCCTAGAAAACTAGTGGACTTTTAATGGTAGCAATGATGCAGCAACTCCCACATAGTTTGACAACACTGAGTGACATAACGATAGATAAGGCAGTTAGTAAACATAGGTTTCCTGTCTTTAAAATATGGCAAAAGTAATTGCGGGCAAAAATTTTAAGCTTGGGAACACTTGAAGGAGTAATAATGCATTCACATTTTAGCCGTGTGAAGAGTGTGCTTTGTGTGTCTCTGTCTTGTGTGTGTATGTGTGTTGTGTAGTGTATACAATACAGAGTACAGAGAGATGAGACCAAAGTAGCAACCTGAGCAGGCGACGCAGGCTCTGGGTACCAGGCTCAGTACATTGGCAGGTAAACTGAAGAGTGTTGTGACTTGGCTTGTGTTTTAACCAATACACTTAGGTAGTATGGACAGTGAGAAAGGATTCTAGGTGAGAAGCAATGAGGGTAATTTGTTGTTGCTGGTTTTGTTTTGTTTTTTCTGAGACAGGGTTTCCCTGTGTAGTCTTGGCTATCCTAGACTCACTTTCCAGGCCAGGCTGGCCTCGAACTCACAGCAATCTGCCTGCTTCTGCCTCCCTGAGTGCTGGAATTACAGCAGTGCACCACCACACCCTGCTGTGGCGAGGATAATTTACCTGAAGCCATGATACTTATTTCCATAGTATTGTCTCAACACCACTAATCTCATATTTTCCTTGAGAGGTAAGTGGGACAAGAGCAATACTAAAGAATGTGGCGGTATGTGATATGAGAGCACATCTTTTCCAGTCAGACTAATTGGGGCTCAGAGTCTGGGGTCAGCTGTTCGTGTTCCATGTAACAAAGGTGGGTTTTAAGAAGTGGCAGAGCAGGCTGTAGGGGCCTTGGGGCCAGACTGCCTCCCTTGGAGGCTGGGCTCAGGCAATCTCCAGCTAGGTTGTGCAATGCCTCCTAGCCTTTTGATTCAGACCTGAGCAATCAAGATGATAATGATACCTACAGAGAGAGCCTCTGGGATAGATCAGCAGACTGAAGATGGTCTGACTCTTAGGAAGTGCTTTGGTCCATTGGCTATCTCTGTTACCTTCAAGCCTTCGTTGTGCAGCCAGGATTGCCCCTTTTGCTCTTGGTGGTACTCCTGATGGATAAGAGAACAATGATGTCATCAGCTACATGCACAAAGCAGCAGCCACTACTAGGAAATAACGATGAAGCATGCCCTTTGGGGCTGGAACAGCAGTGTCTCCATAGGAGGGGAGTGTGCTTGTTCCTGTCTGGGTGCTCGGCATCACTGAGCTGCGTTTGCTGGTACTCAGAGGACTGGATGCCCTCAGTAGTCTGTACTCAGTTAACCCTGAGTGTGAGTGAGGTGACGGTCGAGGTGCTTCTGGGCTTAGTAAGAGACAGGAAAGAGGTACTAATCATTTGGTGGGTTGATTGCATTTTGGGCAAATAACCATTTTTCCATATTGATATGATTGAGGTTCTGAGCCTGCGCCAGATCATCTGCTTCCAATCGTCAAACGCTGGTTGATTTTACCATCTGCTAATTTGCAGCATATACCGATACGCTTCTCCTTGGTACCCTGGTGTTCTCAGACTCGCCTGCTCAGCACCACTTTGGGATTCTTTCAGTCTATATAGAGGAGCGGTCCAGAATGAGAAAACTCTGCTTGTGGAACATTAAACTCTTCAGCAGATTTAGAAAAGGGAAATTAATTGCAATAGCAGGAAACTCGCTGTGCAATTGTGGCCAGTTACTGAACATCTTTAGACTGCAATTTTCGCATCTTTGAAAGGATATAAGCATAATCCATGCCCTTTCAGTTTGCTATGGGGAGAAAAGGAGCTATTGCTTGCTTATAAAGTGCTTATTACATATTGGCCACACAAGAGGTACTTAACACATAAAAACTGTGTAATGAATTATTACTCCTCCACTCTAAAAGCTGCACAAGGCATTGCTTATGTTAGAAGTGGAGACTGCGGTATTGAAAATTTCTTAGAATGAGTTTCTTTTCTTTTTCTTTTTCTTTTTCTTCTTCGACTTCTTCTTCTTCTTCTTCTTCTTCTTTTTTTTTTTTTTTTTTTTTTTTTTTTTTTTTTTTTTTTTTTTTTTTCTTTTTTTTTTTTTTTTTTTTTTTTTTTTTTTTTTTTTTTTTTTTTTTTACCATTGTGTCTTGTTTCCCTTATAGCAAGCTAAAAATATTTAGCTCCCACTTTCGTTTCTAAAGGCTGGTATCTGTTAGGAATCATTGAAGGGCACATTTAAAACCTGTACCTTTCAATCTGGATAATTTTACTGAAAAGAAGAAAGAGCCATAAACAAACATGGATGCTAATGATGTGAATGATGAAATGTTTAGAAGAAATCTTTGACATATGCAACTTATTTGGAGATACATGAAAACGAGATTTTTTTTTTCTTAAGGAGAGATATAGGAGAGCTTAGCAGCCTCATGGCTTAGTCACTAGGACACAGCAGTCAAAAACGAATTAATGACCCCAAGTGGTAGGCTACAGCGATTTGCCCAACGGTCCTCCCAGCCATTCTGCACCCAGGTAAACTTCATCAGACAAACAGAAGGAGAACAAACATATTTTTCATTTTTACTGTGCACAAAGCATCGTAAAGACTCAGCAAGCTGACTAAGAACTGCTGACCCTGCCGTAGGGAGCTCGTGGTCTCATTGAGGGAGATACAGAGTCTGACCTTTGGCAAAAAACTAAAGGACAATGATGTCCCCAAAATAACTTTTGGAGACTTAAGACCTTTAACCCGTGACTCCGAGCAGGAAAGGGAATGCTGAAGGTGAGAAAATTGCTTTGCGTATAAAGCCAAATTTATGCATGTGGCGAGTGCATTAAGCAAGCCGCGTGGCCAACCTTTTCATATGTGAGGGTCTGTTGCATTTGTTCCAATGCAAAGCTCTTCTCCTTGGTTTCACAGTCAGTTTTTGTCACTGGGTGCTTTCTCCATCAACAGGTTAGAAAGAAGCTGTCATTGAATTCTGAAATTATTTTGGTGTCAGGAAAAGGGCTTCGTTCTCAAGAAGGTTAGAAGCCACTGATGCAGACAAAAGTGCTCTCAGAGTTCAGAAGAAAGAGCCCTTCAGCTTGCTAAGTTCTGGCCAACCTTCAAGGAGGAGCTGGAATCGGAGCCGAATTAGGAAATGGGTAGAATCTGACTCGGTGGAGAAGAACTGGGATGCATTTTAACGAGGGAGCCCCAAGAACAAAGGTAGGATAGTTTGGGAGACGGGGAGGAGACTGGCTGAGATGAAGAAGGAATTGATATGAGATAAGGCTGGGGAGTCAACTGGAGCCAAACTGTGGAGGACCCTGAGCAGCAAGCTGAGGAATTTGAACTTCCCAGGCCAATAGAAGAAGCCGGTGAATATTCTGAGAAAGGGGCCGATAATGTGAAAGTGTTTGGGGTAGTAATCTGGCACCATGAGCAGGGGACTTTGGATAGAGAGCGGGTGAGCTCCAGTGTGGTCTCAATCTGTCCAGATTGGATGTGTTGGGAGCCCGAGCCAGCTCATCAAGAGCGAGAACTGCGAAAACAGCCTGTTAGAGTTGTGAGTTTTCTTCTACAAGATAGCCCCCCCCCCAGCCTCTGCAGAAGCCACTGCCCAACAACACTGTCACACGCTCTGCTTCTGTGAATAACAGGTCTTCCAGGTCCCCATCATTTTCTCTTGACTGGGCATGTGGGTTAGTTTTTCATCACTATTACCAAATGCCTGACACACGTAGCTCAATCTCCCAACTAGGGAGAGAGATTACATCTTGCCTTCTAGTTTCAAAGGTTTCCTTTTGGGGGGGTCAGCTGGCTACATGCACATGAACCTGGGGTGGGAAAAAAGCACCACTGTTGAAGAGCATGCTGCAGCAAAGTTATTCTGCTCGTGATGGTCAGGACACAGAGAAAAGAAGAACAGAGTAGATCCTCCAGCTTCCTTCTTCATCCTTATTGGGCCTACTTCTTACCTTCAACCACCTCCCAATGATGCTGCAATATTTTAAGTCTATCAAGGGATCAATGGATGTGTTGATTGGTCAGAATCCCCGGAATATAGTCTTTTCCCAGAATCCCACCAGCTAGAATTCAAATTCCCAATCCATGGGCCAAGGGGAGACCTTGCATACCATGCATACTCTTAAGGTCTAGTTTAATAACTGTGGCCTGCTCTTCATAAGGCTATACAAGCGGTACCACTTTTGAAGAGTTAACATTTTCTCCCCTTTTGGAAGACAAGAAGATTATGTTAATATTTGGAGGATATCAAGTTGTAGTCTGAGAAGTAACTGAAAGCAAAGCATTGAGTTTATAGGTATATATGCTATTTGCTAAAGAAAAGAAACGTAGTAGGTTAATATAACTCAATGATGTGTATTTTAAAGTCAGACATAAATTGCACATTTATGAATATTTTCTATTTTCATTTATCATGTTCTAATTTTATTTAATCACTTTTCATTCAGTGTCACTTAATTTCTTTTGGAACCATTTGGTACAGTTTTTAAGAAACATGTATTTTCACTTTGTCTATAGTTTAAGAAAAAGACTCCTTAAACAGAGAGTAGATGCTGTCATTGGATCTGAACGATTACTCGGTTGTGCTTCTCTCTTTTTGAGCTCTACAGCCTGATTGCCACCACACCTAGGATTATGTATTTGCCTGTCTTCTCACTGAGTCAGGAAGAACACTCTCTCTACAAACAAAAACCCAAAGATACCATGTTATGATAATGCTTTCCTTCTAAACAGAACCTGATTCAAAATGACACAAGGATTTTATGTGTATCCTGCCCATGAGATACTTTGAGGAAAGAGCTTGCATGTACGTTCCTGGAGTGATTACTTGGGAGGGTAAAAGCTGTCTTAGATTTCAGCAGTGTTTACAATTGCCTTAGCAGTGTCCCTAATAGTTTTAATTGAAACCTGTCTTCAGGTAGGGTGTACCCCATTACCTTTATCTGTTTCTTCTACCACTGCTGGGTTCTATGAGCTATGCCTTGGCCTAAGTTGTGTAAAAAGAGCTGCTTAAAAAATGTTTCTCCTGCCATGAAAAAAATTATACATCAAAATGGATAAGACTATGACATATGAAATATAGAGTAAAATAGTATATATAAACATATATATATATATACATATTACACACACACACACATAATTTTAAATCACACACATAGACTTTGAAGTTCGAGGAGAAACAATTATGCCTAAGTAATAGTCGTAGTCTTCCTTAAGGAAGATTCAGTGGGATTTTTAAAGGACACTTGAAGTTCATAATTAAACCGCAGAAGCCATAGACAATACTTTCTTTTACTGTGAGCGGGTAAGAGGCTGGCAGAGTTGGAGCTGGGAGAGAGTACTGGCATGTGGTCTAAGTGTCTGTTTATAGGGGCATGTGGTGCCTTCTTATTATAGCCTGTGGATGAGAGTGTCACACAGAGTCGGGACAGCCAGATGAGACTGTATGCCTTTTAAGTGTCCAATGTACAGGCAATAGAGAGTAGAAACTTCACTCGTGCCTATTGGGTACCCACTTAAGACCTCAGTGCCAAAAGCATTGTACAAATCTAGGTCACCAAAATGTATAATGGCCTACAATTGGGAGAATAGAGCTGACCACCCAACTTCCCCACTTTTGTATTAGAGGTAGAAAGTAATTAGGAAGGAGAATGACCATGACACTTAGAGGGTAGGTGTAAAAGAAGACAGTGGTAGAAGTTATAGTTTGATCTGTCAGCTTTCTGTCACTGTGACAAATACCTGCGGTAACTAGATTATAAAGAACAAAAGTATTTGGCTGTGTTCTTTCTGAGCCCATGAACAGGTGAACTCAATACCCTACCGCACTCCATTATTGGAGATAGAAGCCAGGGCATTATGCTGGGCTAGCACTCTACCAGTGTTCCAGTGGACTACATCATGGCTTCGCAGATTCTGGTCATGGGAAAGACATTTCATGATGGTCAGAACGTGTGACACAGGAGAATTGTTCATCTCGAGGCTGGGACATGAAAAGATATGAATAACAAAATTAAATGTTTCCCAACCTTCAGGAACATCACGCTGAAGAGATCACGTGTCTACATCAGCCTCTGAGGCATGCTTATGACCCAAGCCATAGTGTTTCGTGGGAGGATCCAAAGAAATGAGGGGACAAGGGACAGTTAGACCAAAGAGAAGCATCCAGTATTTGTGACATAAAAACTGAGGCTTTTGGAGCATGGTGGTAGCGGTATGTTTGGTCTGGCTGAGTTAGACTTTAAGCAGATGATTTGTTTCTATGACAATATTGTAAATATATGGATGGAGACTGAGGGACTGTCTATATGGAAATCAGTTTTAAAAGTTATGGCAAGGGAAATGCAGATAGGTAGGAAGGAGGGAGAAGTTGGAACCAGAGAATAGAGAAGGGTAAACAATCTAAGGGGGAAAAGAAAGATAACACAGCAGGAAAAGGAAGTGTTGCTATAGTGGGGTAGTTAATGGCATAAAGGAAAGCTGTGAAAGAAAAGGGTTTATATATAAAGGTTAAAGAATATTTAACCCAAGAAACTTTGGCCTGGGAAATTGGGAGAAAAAATTAAGCGAACAACAGATGCTAACAGAATGAGGGAGTGGTTTAGAAAAGGGAGTCAATGATGAGACTTCAAAAGACAAGTGCCCAGGAAATGTGAAGGTTTAAGAAGACAGCTTGAAAGAGTTGTAGTTGAGAGACAATTCATGGACATTTAACAGTTAGGAGAAGAGGCAGCGATAGAGCACATGGCAGCTTAGGCCCTGTGTTCAGTTCTGAGCCCTGCTTACAGAATGGTCAGAGTTCTGTCTATGTCCCTGGGTAGAAAAGAAGCTGTTTTGTGAGACGTGAAGACCCTGTGAAACCAAGCAGTGGTTTCATTACAAAGGAAGCCTGGATACTGATGTAAAAAGTAAGCCCTGATGAAGATGCGGGAACTTTAACTGAAATGAATCAGTGGACATGTTGCAGAAGGAGGAAAATTTTAATGCAGCTTCAAGATTCTTTATAAATCATTTGCTGCAGGTTGGAGAGATGGCTCAGTGGTTAAGAGCACTGACTACTCTCCCAAAGGACCCAGGTTCAATTCCCAGCACCCACATGGCAGCTCACAACTGTCTATAACTCCAGGATCTGACACCCTTACACAGACATACATGAAGGCAAAACACCAATGCACATAAAATAAAAATAAATTATTAAAAATAAATAAAAATCATTTGCTGAGGACATGTAGGTGGGAAATGAGGTACAGTTTGGAGAATGAGGAAAGTGGGAAAGATTCAATGAGTGTGTTTCCAACACTTGACAAGAAGTGGAAAAAAGAGACTGTCCCACTATGGGATTGCTCAAGGGCTTGAATCCATCTGCCTGTTAACTGGGCCCATGCTATCATGCTTACTACACAGAGCAGCTGGCTGAAGAGTGAGAAGTTGCATGGGAACATGAAACCACCACACAGCACACAGGGTGGAGACTAGACATGGCAGGCCACTGGCCACATGAGGCTGATGAACTTGGGAGTGGGTTGGGTGGGAGCGACAGACAGACGTTTGGAAAGACTGCTCTTCTGATGAGTGCTATGAGTGAGTGTGGCAGAAGTGAGTAAGCAAGGAGAATGGGACGTTTCTTGGAGGTGATGTGGTTTTAGGCCACGGAGTAGCTGGATCACGTCCAAGTCAAATAAGTGTAACTAAGAGAGGAAGGAAGCAGCGAGAGAAGCAGAGAATAGACAGGCTGGGTTTCTGAAGGTTCTGAGCTTAGGCCAACCAAAGAAATGCAGTGAGATGAGCTTAGATTCTGGCTAGGCATGGGACAGCAGGGCTGTTGTTCACCCAGCCTACCGCCATTCCGTGTCCATTGGCTGTCACGTGGGTTGAACACTTTTTGGATTGCCCTGAGATGTGTTTCCGTGGCTATAACACTTAAAGCACATCCAGAAGTTGATGAACGTGGTCACAGCTAATCTCACCATGCTGCAGTGGTCTGATAGTTGAGTCTCCATGTGTACTCTGAAATTGCTGCTCACTGCTGGCCTAATTCTTCAGAAAAAGCATACACTGATGATGGTAATGGCCAAGGCGCTAGTTTTCTTAAAGTTACATGGTGTAGTCCTGCCTCCTGGGGTTATTTCCAAGACACCTAATTTGATTATGACTTTCCTGGGGGAAGGCCTCAGTGGTTCGTTTTCCCCTTTCGATCCTCTCATTTCTTTTGGAAGCATAAGCTTGACTTTAATGTGGGACTTCTGACAGATTTTCAACACTCTTATCTATGGCTTACAAAATGCCCTTGGAGCCAGGGCTGTAGTTCAGTGGCAGAGTATGTCCCTAGCATGCTACGTAAGCAATGAAAAATATTTTCATGGTTCTTGCTTAAAGAGACATTGTAAGGATAGAGTGGGAAATTACAGAAGCATATCCTCTAGACCTAGCACACTGTTGAAATGGTTATAATCTTTATCTTTTTAAAAAAATCTTATTTGAGTAGATAATACCCAGTAGCAGAGGAGAAAACTGCAATACCCAGAATTAAGTGCCTTATTCTAATTATACATTCTTGGGGGGTAACGCTAGACTGACGTGCCATTAGGAGCAAATTGATTTTAATTCTATATTTGATGTTACTCCATAGTGTTTCTTCCTTCCGATAGAAAAGAGATGGGTATTCCACAGAGCAAAATTAGAATACCGCTTGCTTGTTCTATCAGTGACGATCGTGAACATATTTTCAGCTCCTTCTTGGTACCAGATATTTCTAATACCATTTTGTGGTTCTGGATTACATTTCTATAGCATAGATAATTTTCTTAAAATTGTGAAAAAGATGACTAGGGCCAAAGAATTAAGCTGTAGAAAATCCAGAAGCAGGTGATTAGATGTTCTGATTCTAACACTGATGCTCAAAAGTATTTGTGGATAGAAGGTTGTAGAACATCTGAAGAGTAGCAGTGGTCCAGGGTAGCTGAGTTTTGCAGTGTGTGGTCACATGACAGAATTTCTGAATGTCTTAAAGGATAACTATGAGACAGTTGCCCAGAGGCAGGTGGCCTACCAGAACTGGAAGCAGACGAAAAAAGAGATGCAGGATTCTCAATAATAGGACAAATGGCTACTTTCTACTAAGCTGAGGTCGTGCAACAAATAATGGTATGGGGAGGTATCCCTGCAGGTAGAACAGTAGCTCATAGAGTGCCCTGTAGTCAGGGAGCTGTGACAGGCTAATGGTGTGGGGAGGTAGCCCTGCAGGTAGAACACGTAGCTCATGGTCAGGGAGCTTTGATAGGTGAGCTATTCTCACATTTCTCAGTACCTTTTAGAGGAGGTCAGCACATGGCTTAAAACTTGAAGAAGCTTTGGAGAGATGTTCTGGCATTTCATTTGCAGGCTCTCGTTGTGTGTGACCATTCAGGTAAGATGGAGTGGGTACAATTCAGGTGGCCACATATTGCTCTTATCACTTTAGTTCTTGAGTGGTTATATAAGTGACCATAACAAAGCCAGAAATAATTAGATTTGTTTTTGGAGAGGAAATTTTCCTACACAAACCTGTGTGTGTGTGTGTGTGTTGTATAGTATGTAATATGCATGTGTGTGTGTACTCACCCATGTGCTTGATCGTGTAAACCAAAGATCAATATATGGAGTATCTTCTCCTGTCACTTCCCTATTACTTTTTGAGACAGGGACTCTCATTCAACCAGAAGGTGCCTATGTGTGCCTGACTGTCTGGCTAGAGAGCTCTTGGGACCTACCTGTCTCCAACTCCCTCCAGCACTGAGGTTGCAGGTGTGTGCCACCACCATGCCTAGTTTATGTGAATCGTAGAACTATTAACTCAAGTATTCATGCCTACACAGCAAACCCCTTATCCACTGAGCCATCTCCACAGCCCCTCAGAGAGTATCTAACATCACAGTAAGTCATTAGGCCTCCGTTGATCAAAGTATTCGATTACAGGACTGATACAGTCGTGCACATCCTGGTAGCTACTGTGTGGACATCATCTCTCCTTTAACAGAGAGCCTTTTTAGGAACGGTATTCAGTGGGACTCTTTAGTGCTTAGTGTACAGATGGCTGTATTTGAAGAACGGCAAAAGGCAATGATCTTGGGACCAAAAAGAGAGTATCGTCTTCCATTCCCTTCTCTTTTTTTGCCTAGTTTTAATGGATTTCAAGAACAATTGAAGTTCCTGTTGGGAGTAAGAGTTGCATTTGATTGGGCCTGATCATACAGAGATGTAGATTTCAGGGGAATGGAGATAGAAGGGGTTTTGTTGTAGGTAAACTTTCTCAGAGTAATTGTATAGTTGAAGCTATAGAACCGTTAACGTTAGTTTTGGCAGACTTAGAGGTAATTTGGACCAACAGGCCGGGCAGTGGAAGAGTTCTTCATCTTTCCTTGACATCTGGGCAGGGAAATTCTCCTTGAGATTATCCAATAAACTCACTGGCCTGGAAGCCCTGGGGGTGGGAACTGGTCAGAGCATGTGATACTGAGCCTCAGCTGCCTTCTTCCAGCTCCAACTCTTGCTTTATGTGTTACCGTTTCGTCAAGCTTTGGTCATGGGCCTCAGAATTAAGTCCCATTGTGGATATTTCTCGGCCTCTATTTCAGTTTTTGCCTGTGAGAGACACAACAAGGTGATACCTGGCTAAGAAGTTGCTGAGCTCACAGCATTTCCTGCAATGATGATAATGTGTGGGAACAATATAACACATACTGGGCATTTTACATACTCAGTCTTTATTTTTTACCTCATTCTACCTTTTTTGCTCAGCTTGTGGTGTATGAATCGGACAGAAGTCAGCCTCTCACTGGTGATGCGTCCAGAAAGTAGACGAGAACTTTCGCGACTGCACAATTTGAGGAGGGCATTGTGTCAGGCCTTTAAAGGAAAATCAACTAGAATGTGGCTATCTCTCGAGAAGGAGCCCCCCACCCCTTGTGGTTTCTGTTGGCTCTCTTACAGCTGTGACAGTGTCTTGGTTATGGAGGGCAAGAACATTAGGTGGCTGGTGGCATGGAGGGAGAAGGGAATGGCAGGCTTCTGTCGGAATGCATTAGCATCAGCTAAGACTTCTAACCCAAAACAACTGGCAGAAAAGTGAAAACTTGAGTCAGAATTTGAGTCTCACTGTTGTGTGGTCTACATGAAAACAATCAGGCAGAATGATTTCCATTAGTCTCGGTGTTTTTTTTTCCCCTCCTGACTTTGTTTAGAAACCATCTAAGTAATTAATTTTCTTTGGAAATGACTATGTGATCCATCAACTTCGGATGCTCATATGAAAACTACCCATCATATGTGTGTAGAGTGAGTAGGGCCAGGAGTTTAGCTACGTGAGTCCTGTGCCTCGAGTTTAGAGAGATTGGTGACCTGCTGATAGAGAAGAGCTATTTTCTCCATGATTTTCTTCTATTCCAAAATGGATTCACTTCGAGAGAAGCCCCTCTCCATGAGCACTCTCTGATCACAACCTTCGCCTCAGGGAACATAGAATTTCAGGTTGACTGTACAACATTAGTGCATGGGAAGTAGAGAATAACTCCACTTCACACATAGGTTAGGAACATTCCAGTGACGGTACTCCAAGAAAGGGATTCTAAAACTAGACAAGGAAGAGCAGATGCTCTGATGTTTACAGCAGTATGGCTCCGTTTGGAGGTGTACAATGATTCTGTTATTCTGTTGGGAGTCAGTTTTGTGGACCTTCTATAGCCAAAATTGAGAAACATTATTTCTCAACCCTAAGTGTGTGTGTGTGTGTGTGTGTGTGTGTGTGTGTATCTATCTTCACACTATCTCCTATCGATATTATTTGAAATGGGAACATTCAGCTTTTCTTCATAGTACAAGAAAATATTGATGAATTAGCCATATGAAATGGATGTGTGATAACTTAAGGTTGTGTCTGTACCACACTAGATATCTATGGGTGGGTGTGTGTGTGTGTGTGTGTGTGTGTGTGTGTGTGTGTGTGTGTATGTATGTATGTGTAGTACATGCATATTCACATACTTGTTCTTAAATCACCATAGATTGTGCTGGCCTTAAGGAGGGCCACTTATTCCCTGCATCTTCAGACCCTTTTAAATTTTTCCTTCAAAGTGCTTGGCTAAACACCAAGAAGTAAATTCACACTGTATAATATATATATATATATATATATATATATATATATATATATATATATATATATATATATATATATTTTATGATTGGGGTCACCACAGCAGAAGAAACTGTGTTAAAGGGTCACAGCATTAGAAAGGTTGGAGCCATTGCTCTAAAGGGTAGTTTGTAACAGAAAAATAGACATTTTTATAGAGAAGAAATTTAATGCATTAATTTTTCAAGAGAGCCTAGTGAGAAAATATGATTACATTCAAATAGGAAGATATCGTCATTATTTTGGGTGTTATAGTTTCTCTCCCATACCTTTACAAATGAGCACTAACTCAGTGTGCGATGTGTGCTTGCTTTTGTAGTTAAAACAGAGCCAATGAGCAGCAGCGAAATCGCTTTAGCAGCAGCAGACGGGTCTTTAGACAGTTTCTCAGGTTCAGGTAAGGAATAAACTTGAGCTTTCCCCATTTGCATTAAGCCTTGTATTTCCTGATTTAGTATATGTGTTTCTATGTTTCTGTAAGTGTATGAGTATTCGCAAATACAGATGCAAAAGCCAGCTCTCTTCCCAATCACAGATGGACAGTTCTAGTGTTGGTATTCCCTCTGAAGTATTGCAAGGAACGCTGGAATCCAAAGAAGAAGATAAAAGGACTTTTGTTCTCCGTTCTATAGCTAGGTCACCTTTATATGTGAATGATGCTTCTCATTTTATTTGTTATCATTTTTTATTGACCATGCATATTTGCATGGGCAAAATCTGACTCTTCGAAACATCCTAAGTAGACTTAGTACCCTCACACCTGACTCTCACCTGAACAAGATCTGTGCTAGGTTGACTCTGTGGAGCACTGTAAATACGACAGGTTCTTAGGATTCCATCACGCTCACATTGGCAAACCCTCTAGTAAACAGCACACACATTTCATGCCTGTCACAATGGAAATACTCCGAAGAACTTAATGGTGGCAGTGACTTACCGTGAGTCCCTCACCATATGCCTGCCAAGCCTCTTAGAGCGGATTATTTTATTGAGAAATGATTCCTATCAGAGGCACTTCTTGTGTCCTATACCTTGTTGTCGTGCCTGCTTTGTTTTAAGGTCTGTGTTTTAGAAGTGCCATGCCTTCATAGGTTTATGATTGATGATCTAGTTCTTTTATTTATTTATTTTTATTTTTTCCTTCTTTTTGTTTTCTTTTTCTTTCTTTTTTATTATTTTTTTTATTTAATTAATTTACTCAGATTACAACTCAATTGTTATCCCATCACTTGTATCCTCCCGTTGTTCCTCCTTCCCTCCCGCTTTCACCCTATTCCCCTCCCCTAGGTCTAAGACCGAGGGGGACCTCCTCCCCCACTATATGGTCATAGGTTATCAAGTCTCATCTTAGTACCCTGCTTATTCTTTCTCTGAGTGTCATCAGGCCTCCCCACCAAGGGGAGGTGGGATGACCTAGTTCTTAAAAACATACATTATCAACATAGCACAGTGGAAAGGAATTATAGGCAGATATAAAATTATGTATATACACACACAATTTTGGTACTAATGATATTAGATGAGAGCAATAAGAAAATCATGTCAGTTTCTTCTTTAACAAAACATGTAATAGAATTTGACTCATCCCTCGCAATGTGCTTCATGCTACTATAAGTTCATTGATTTATAAAAATGGTCCCAGTTCAGGCCTTAATGGGATAAAGAAAGGAAAAAAAATATCCTAGTAGCTTTGCTAATAGCAGAGGGTGGACCCAAGATTGCAAGAGCATCCAGGCAAGGATCTAGTAAAGAGCAGGCCAAGGTAGACTATGAGAAAAGACATCCCAGACTAGATGGTTACACTCAGATTTAGGAAACAAGGAGAAAAAAAAAGAAAGAAAGAAAGAAAGAAAGAAAGAAAGAAAGAAAGAAAGAAAAGAAAAGAAAAAGATAAAAAAGCTCACATGTAACCATGGAGGGGGACACTGATTGGCTACCCCATGGGAGGGGACCATGCACAGAGGGCATGGAACTGTGGGAATTGACAATGGTCTGACATTCTCAGGGGATACTGTGTGAGCATTGTGGATGTGCTACTGAGGGGTGGTTTCACAGTCCGAGGAGACTGGTGTGTTCTGCCTGGAGTTTATTTTAGCCTCTGTGCAGTGGGAGCCATCAAAAGAGAGTCATGAGTGCTGGGGCATGTATTTGGGGACACCACAATTCAAGGGAGAGACCAGCTTTTTAAAGTTTTTCATTAATTTGATTAAAAAATCTGGAAGAACTATGGTAAAATTCTGGCATTGCAGTGGGAAATGAGGGATTTGATACATTTATGAAATAGAGTTGAAGTGACCCATGACCAATGACCATTGAGTCCTATCAAGCAAGACAGAAGTAGAGCTCAGCATATGTGGAACATGTCTGACCTCTCAGCTTGGGGCATGTTGAATAGAAGGTGTGAGTTACCTGAAGGTGCCAGATGTATTAAGCACTAGAGCTTAAAAAGTTTGCAGATGTGAAGTTTGGAAGTGAAGTGGTAAAGCTAGTTGAACTGATTAAGACATAATTGCCCCATACATGTATAATATATATTTATGTACAACATGTAGGTACACACACATACACACTCCCAAACAAATAAAAAACAAAACAAACAACAACCAAATGATGACCTGAGAAAATCTTAGTTTTATGAAGTGAAAGTATGGGTTATATAAGAGTATGATCTTGGAAATCTGTGGTGATATACAGCTTTAGCTCCAATACTCAGAGGCAGAGACAGGCAAAGCTCTGAGGTTTGAGGCCAGCCTGGTGTACAAAGTGAGTTCCAGGTCATCCAGGGCTACCAGGAAAAACCTTATTTTGAAAACCCAAAATAAAATAAAATAATAAAGTAAAAAGAAAAGTGTTATATATTTAGTGTAATCACCATTTTATTTTTAAAGAAAGGCAATTCTTTATGTGAATATGTTTTTATGTATATAGGAACAAAAAATGGTGCTTTAGTGTGGATAGTGGGATAAATTTTGAATTTTAGGTTTTTTTTCTGTTAGTGTCTACTTGCCAAAGTTTTTTCTATTGGGTATATGTATAGCACTTATAGATTCAAATGTTAGTGTCTTTAAAGCAAAAGTCAAGCATATGAACTAGAAGTGGGTAATAGAACTGGAAGGGATCTATGCCTTGTTAGCTTTGTATTCGTGACACCTGTGTCAGACACTCATCTTTGCTCAGTAAAGTAACACATGCATGAGAAAGTAGTGAATTTGGCCTGTGTTTTCCTCTGAAGTGTCTCAAAGTGAAGGTTAGTGGTACTTATGAGCTCACAGAGTTGGAGGAGATGCTGTGCAGTATAGGAAAGCACGGGAAGGCTGCTTACAAACATAGGAGGATAGACAATGCAGTCTACAAAACGAAGCTAGAGCTCTCGAACTTGAATATATGTCCACCCAGTGAGTTTTCCTTTTACAGCAGTGCTTTATAACCTGTGAGTTTCAACTCATTTGAGGTCATGTATCATATATTTATTATGTCAGAGATTTATATCATGATTTATAACAGCAGCAAAATTATTGTTATGAAGTAACAATAAAGTAATTTTATGGGTGGGGGTCACCACAAAATGAGGAACTGTATTAAAGGCTTACAACATTGAGAGCCATTGCTTTAAGGCTTACAATTGAGGTGGAAAGGCATTTGGTTGGACCCAGAACTTCGCAGAAAGTATGAGAAGGAAAGTAAAAGTAAGGGAACTGAGAGTATTTAAAAGGAATAATGTATAGAGTAATTATTTATTTCTCCCACCGCCTCAACAGAGAAGATATAACCCAACGATAACTTGACAAGAGACAAAAGTGTTAGGAGTCCTGCATCTCACATGGCATTGGAAGAGATATAAACAGGAGGATGGACATTCTGGAAGGAATAGAATCTCTTCTAATCTCCAAGCCAGTGAGATACCATCTCCTAGTGGTACAGTTAGTTCTCTGTAGTCCCTGCCTGGCCTTCATCACTACTTTTGAAATTACTTTTCATTATATGTTTTCTTGTTTATGGTGTAGCTCTATGAGAACAGAGTTTCTTGGTATTATCCATACTTTATAGTGTCAATAGACTTGATAGTGTTGAGTGCTTTAGAAGTGCTTGATACATCTTGTCAAACGAAGGACTGAAATAGCCAATGTTCTTGTGATTTGAGATGTGAAATGGAGAAATAAAAAGCTTGAACTATGGTCTTCGGCCAGAGTGGAGGTCTAGACAGAGAAAGAAAAGTTCCAGGATAATTATATCTGACCTACTGCCAAATACTAAAGCTTCTCCCCCATACAACGGAGTGTCTAAGAGGTAGTCATCATGGGGATATTAAAGAGCTTTCATGAGCCTAAGAGAATGAGTGGTTTTCCAGAAGAGTAGAAAACAAATGCTTTGACAGAGTCCTTGGCTGGGGTCTTTGTAATACATTGGACCTAAGAGACTTGGCAGCTGCTCCTTTGAAAAGATACATAGGAAAAGCAAGTCCCTAAAGTAGAGCTTCGGTGAAGATGGAGGACAACATTGTTGTTTCTAGAAAAGATCTTATTTTCCAAAGAGTCTCTATATGAGGTTTTGTTTTAAAAGTATGGCATAATAAATATTTATTATTAGACTTATAGTCATTATGGAGATATTCTTTAATCTACTTTTACAATCAATAAACACACAGATACCTCACATATTTTAGAATAATCTATTATCACCTAGGGCATGGCAGATATTGTCTCCTCAGCTATCTTCACTTACATCTAGCCTCCATCCCGTGCCATCTGCTTCTAATAATTCCTATTTGACCACTTCCCCTTGGTGCAGAGGTGGCCTGATGGCACTCAGAGGAAAGGGAAGCAGGCTACCCAGATGAGACTTGATGGGCTGTGGTCATATGGTGGGGGGGAGGAGGTCCTCTTCTGTCAGAGGTCTTCTAGGGGAGGGGAATAGGGTGAAAGAGGGAGGAGACAATGGGAAGATACAAGTGAGGGGATAACAGTTGGAATATAATCTGAATAAATTATTTAAAAGATAAATAAATAAATAGAAAAATAGTTTCTATTTAGGTTATCTCCCATCCATAATCCCAAAATACTTGCTAAGGTTGTTCGTTTGGGCCAGTTCTTTCATGTGGGACTTCAGAGTTCATCCCCTGGGTCTACATAGCTCCTTTCTATCCCATGGTGATTCTCCCCCTTCTTCCTCCTCTTATCCTGTCTGCCTCTCTTTCCCAAGACCCTCTCTGTCCTCAAAGCTTGGGAACCTTGGCTTCATCCCTTCCTTCTGCCTTGCCCAGGTGTAGGCTTTTTATTTAGCCAATCAGAGAGGCAAGCAAGGTTCAGGGCAGCAACTAGATCATGGGAGGCAGTAATTAGAATCAAAGTGCACAGCACCAGACCAACCTCCAACATGAGGAAAAGGAAGAAAGAAATGGATTCTCAGGGAGTTGGGTGAAAGAATAAGAAACAGAGTGCTGTAAAGATGAAGCTTCTTCATTCTCTTAGAAAACAGTCAACAAGGAGAAGAAGGTACAGGGCCACTCTGGTGGTGCCAGCATCACCTCTGTTTCCTTCCTACTCTCAGTGTGGAGACACTAGAGGAGATTGCTCCAATGCATATGTATGTGGTGGTAGGCTTAAAAATTGCATCATTACTTATTCTCTTTTGAAACAATTGCTCATTTACTCGTTACCAGTACTAATTAATTTATTGTGCTTGTGTATACGCACACATATAGGAGGTCATAGGACAACCATCAAGAATAAATTCTCTTTCCACCGTGGAGGTCCCAGGGGTCAAAGTCAACTTTTCAGGCTTGTCACCAAACACCTTTATCTGCCAGATCTTTCCATCCCTGGCACACTTGTTTTCATTATTTGACTTTTTAAGGGCCATATAGATTGTAAACAATGCGTTTGTAAGGCTTTTGACTAAGCTGCCAGTTTCCCAACCCCCACCCCAGTCAAAATCTCTTACTAGTTGTTAGATAAGCATCCATTGATGACATCAGTCTTACATTGTATAGTGGTATCAAAAAATAGAAACTAGGATGCTTTATGAAGAGGAAAGCCTTGTGAGTGATGAGTATTGTTTCCTTATTAACTGGTTATGAAAAGCTGTAACTTTGAAGGTCTGAGTCTTGAAGAACTAAAAGGTGACCAAAGAGCAGGAGAAGAGTGGTTGAGGTTCTTTCTTTCGAGGGAGGCTCTAGCAGGGAGGGGTTACCTGAGCATAGACCACTGTGGGTGAAAGAATGAGTTTTGGCTAAGGAGCTTGGGCTTGTTGCAAGTTCCAGTTTTTACATGATCTAACTTGCATCTTTAAGGGGTCATTTTTGGGGGCTGGAGAGATAGCCAGCGGTAAAAGTCTTGTCCGAGAAGCTTGACAACATGAGGTAGATTCCCTGTGCCCATGTTAAACTTCAAGCATGCAGTCTCAAAAAATCAGGCAGGGGAGTGATTGAGGAGCTTATTAGGGGACAACTGTGGAGAAGAGGAGGAAGGAAAGATGGACTAGGTGGGGCTGATCTAGGCTGTCTTCCAGCCTGTACATTTTGTCAAGGCCATCAAGGCACTGATGGGTCCCACAGACCTGTTGTCCTGTCAGACATGCATTGTCATTGGTCAGGAGAAGACCTTGAAATAGGGGCATCCCTGTATCTATGAAGATGAATTTCAGAACTTGGTTGCATATCCATTGCTAGGTTACGTCCCTTCAGAGGAGACAAAGGAGGTGCCTTCTCTTACTGCCATGGTGGGGGAGTGGAGCAGAGCAAGGAATGAGCGGAAGTGAGAAGTTGTCAGATTTGAGTGTGTGGAAGGATTTTGAAAAGGGAGCCAGCGGCCCTGATGATTAAAAAGTGTGTGCGTGTGAAGCACAAAGGAGAGTGAAAAGTCACGTCTGTACTATGGTTTGACTGGTGTGGGTATGTCGCCAGGGATCACTGGGCTGCCTCATGGAAGAGTGGACCAAGCACAGAGAATTGGAGTGCTCTTGCAGTCTAGTTAGTGGACTCCTAGGCTTGAGGTTGTTGTTAACTCTTGAATTCTCCTCTCCCCACAGTGAGATTGTGGAAGCTTCTTTAAATTATATAGTAGAAGGAAGAAAAAGAATAGAATAATCACAAATGGGCTAGCTGATAAGGAGATGTGGATGTCTGTGTGTTTCTAGGGCTCTAGGATTCCTGTCATTTGGAGTTGACAAATGGGTAAGGTGACTCTCGTATCTACCCTGATAACATAATCTTCAGTAACCCCATTTGCTCTAGGTTTTGGTCTCAGGACATTAAACTCAACTGAGATTCCTGAGTTACTGTTTTATTGCTTAGGCAATTAAGAGAAGGTTACTTGAGGTATAACATGGTAGACACTTGGCTGCAGGCTACCAGCTCTCAGGAGGCTGGATTAGAGGACTTGCATGTGGTATGATACATGGCAGTTGAGTGCACTCAATTAGGGAACAGCAGCAAGTCTTTATGATTCATTACTAGTTCATAGAGGATTCCAGTTTCTCCAATTTACAGAACAAAAAATCCAGGTCAGGCTCATTTTGTGTAGCCTAGAATATCAGAGCCATCCCATAGTTTAAAAAACCCATCTCTGCTTATGACCCCAATATCATTTTATTTTTTATACTTTCTATTTTTTACAACAGCATGAGGCAGTTCCCAGCTGACAAAGATCACATGCCCTCTCATGAGGCAGTTAATCAGCGTGGACAAACTAAAGCCCAAACTAAAATCCCACACTTGAGATAAAAACAAAAACAGATTTACACAACACAACTGAATTTTCAAGGAAACCAAAACTTCCATTATAGCAAGGTCTCTGTGGTGGCAGTAGGGAGGGAGGATAGAGGGTGATGGTGGTTCTCCGTAAGTGGAACATGAGGCAGGTGGCTGCTTCAGTCATCTCAGTGTGACTTGATGAGGACTGAAGGCAGAGCCTGAGTCCTGGATGAGGAGGGAGGTGAGCAGGTTATGGCTAGACCAGCAGGCTGCCTTAGGATTTGAGATGGGTGGATGGAAAGGGGACCTGAGATGGCGACTAAGGTTTCGCATTTCCATGTAGGATGTGAGAAGATTGTATGCATTGATGGAAAGAGACGATAGGAGATGGGTTCAAAGGCCAGCATTCTTGTGCCCCGCCCCAATCCCTTTGTCTTTAAAGATGCTGCTTCTATCTATCCTGAATACCTCATGCGTAAAACGTGGGTCAGAAGTTCTAGCGTTTCATGGACAGCTGGTAATGATGCTCACTGAGGAGAAGGAGGGAAGCAGAAAAGAGATTGTAGAAGATAGCTCATTCATAAAGTATTTCTGTGAGAGAATAAAGATGAGTTTGAGCCTACAACCCATGTAAAAACTCCAGTCATCATGGCTTGTGTTTATAATCTTAGTCTTGGAGAGATAGAGTTAAGTTGACTCACTGGCCCGCCCTACCAATCAGTAACTTCCAAGCACAGCAGGGAGCTTGTCTCACAAAGTAAGGTGGTCAGTGCCCGAGGAAGGATACCCAAGGTTAGCCTCTAGCCTCTACCACCACACACACCTGCACACACATGCACCTGTATACACACGAACATACATATACATGTTCATATATTCACACAATACCATGCAAATACAGACAGAAGTGCAAGGTTAGGGACAGTGATGGTGAAAATCAGAGAAAACCATTTATTTAGACAAACACTGCAGGAATCACTTCATGTGTTATCTCACTTAGTCTTCACAAGGCTCCAATGAGGCCTCGCTAGAAGCAAGTCTTATCGCCATCACTCTGTAGACGATGGGAGTGAATAACTTGAGGCTACACATGAGATTTGGGATTTGAATTTGAGCCAAAGTTAAATTCTGATTCAGGTTCTGTACTGTTTCCACACCCTGTAACCCCCAGTCATCATTACTTTTATGTGTATATACACATACAATGTATGTACTTTGAGTGCAAGTTACACAGATTTCCTGTGTGATGGACAATTCTAATAACTCCCATTGTTTTTGTTTGTAAACATATTGCTGGGTGCAACTTACTGAGATGATGATCTTTTCAAGAATCATGACCTAGGAGTTGAAAACAGGCCTAGACCTAGAAGAGAATAAAGGGGACCGCTATAGCGTCTGTTGTCAGTGGTATCTTGGCATTCACTTTGTTTTATTTTATTTGAGTTTTTGATTTTTTTGTTTTCTTTTCTGTTTGTTTGGTTGGGTTTATTTTTTTGTTTGTTTTTTATTTGTTTCTCTAGACAGGGTTTCTCTGTTTAGCCTTGACTGTAGACCAGGCTGGTCTTGAACTCACAAATATCCACCTGCCTTTGCCTCCCCAGTGCTGAGATTAAAGGCACGTGCCACCATGCCCTGCATGACATTCCCTTTATAAAACATTGTCCAAGAGATAGAGCTCTATCTGGCAACCTGCAGACATCCGTCTACTTTGCCCTTGGCCTCCTTTTATGCTTAGAGAAGGGGAGTGGAAGAGCTTGTCCCTACAGGCTTGGACAAGTGTCAGGTAGCCCTCATAGTCTAAGTGTATGGTCATCAATCCCTCCCTTCTAGAAACTGGAGCACTTCAGAAATCTCCCCACAGGGAGGACAGAGCTTGTCTTTTCATGATTGCTCCCACAGCATCCAGCAAGGGGCTTGGAGCAAAGTCAGTATTCAGTAGGTACCCAAAGCTAGAGCGACATGTTCCAGGTTGTACTGCCATCTCTTTCAGTTCCTTCTCAAGGTGACACCAGTGATCAAAAAATCTAGCAGTGTGCAAGGTTAGAATGTCTCCAGACCTATTTGTTGTCCCTGGATTAGGTCTCATTTGTTTGAATCCAGAAAGAGCTCATCTCTTCTGAGATTCTAATCAAAATCTCCCACTCTTCTTCCAAGCACCTGTTGGGAAATGAAGTGTGACAAGCATAAATGCATTATGTGACAAATGAGAAAACACCTGACTGAGTGCATGGGACTTTACATACGAGGGAGGGTGGAATACAGCTACTATGTGACAGAGCCTCTGAAGACAGTGACAATCAATGGAGGAAGAAAGCAACCATGTTGCATTCTATAGGAATTGCACCAAAATATAATGCGTTTTAGTTAGGGGGAGATTGGAAGTTTGAAGGAGAAAATATGTATCCACAAATAAATGTATATGGTTATAGGTAGGTAAATTGTCCTACTTATAACAAAAGCCAACTCTTTAAACACTTATACAATCGAAAAGTGGCCTTTTGCTTTTTAAATTTGAACGAGAGTCATGGAACACTGGGTAGAAGCCTTGTGAATTTCTGAAAGACCCAGAGTCAAAAAATATCTGATTAAAAGAAATTGCATTTGTCTTGAATTCTGACTGCTTCTTTAAGAGGGGGAAAAACTGCTCAAGACTCCAAGTTGAATACATACAGCTAATAGAACAGGAATACACAGAGCTGCCCAAGAACAAACAGGCTCAACTTGCAACCTGAGACATTAAAGATAGTTGTAGGAATGCAGTTTTACTAAACAACATTGTTAAATCAACACAGGCAAACGTGGCTCGCTCCCATTTCCCTCCCAGGAGAGATTAGACCATGTTCTTGCTAATACATGCTGGTGTTTGTGTGTTCCTGCCACATCTAGACAATAGACTGAGGACCTTTCAGTTTCCTACCTCCAGTTCAGCCTGGCTTTCCTGGAGGACACAGTGCTCCTCACCATCAAAGAAAGCACTTTGACAAGTATTTATGGCTGTTTCTACATCTTTGAAAGTCTATTTAAGAACAGAACCACTTAGTGCATATATATCTCATTTTGTTAAAGTTTATCTTTGTTACGTATATGTCTGTACACCGTGAGTGTACATTGCCTGAGGAGGCCATAATAAGGCATCGGATCCCCTAGACCTGAGGTTGCAAATGGTTGTTAGGCAACATGTGGGTGGCTGCTGGGGATCAAACCAGGGTCCTCAGGAAGTGCAGTCAGTGCTCTTCTCTCATGAGCCATCTCTCCAGCCCTCTTTGACATCCTATTAGAAAGACCTATGAAATCACCTTGTCCACAGATCACCGAGGCCAAATACCTGCAATTTTCCGTGGCAATGCCATAGGTTATGACATGCCAGTTGTTTTGTTTGTTTGTTTGTTTGTTTTTTGAGGGTTTTTTTTGCATGTTTAGTATTCTCCTCGGGTTCCTGTGCATCATCACTGTGTTTTCTTTTTCCCCAGCTCTCGGGAGCAGCAGCTTTAGTCCAAGACCAGCTCACCCATTCTCTCCACCACAGATTTATCCTTCCAAGTAAGATGTATTTTCTCTTAATCAATACATGACTTTTCTGAGTAGACTTTACCTTACTCCAAGTCACATGTGTGTCCACGTTACATCTTAATTTAAGTAAAAGTAAATTTTGTAGAGACTTAATTAAATACATATTTTTATATTTATGCAAATTTATTTTAAGTACCACCTGGCTGTACTGGAGTAGTTTGAAGTGCTTTACTGATGCTAGTGGAAAGTTTGACTGTAAGAAACACTCTTTAGCAGGAATTTGTGATGTAGTTGTTCATTTTTACCTTGCATGTTTCCATCTAATGCATGGGCTTTCTATTTTCTGTCATTCCTGACAAATAGCAGACCATACCCACATATTCTCCCTACCCCTTCCTCACAAACTATGGCTGCATATGGGCAAACACAGTTTACCACAGGAATGCAACAAGCCACGGCCTACGCCACGTACCCACAGCCGGGACAGCCCTATGGAATTTCCTCCTATGGTGAGTCACTGGGCCATTTTTCTTGTGTACTCTGGTGGGCCTATGTGGTGTGTCTGAGTAGGACTCGGAAGGTGTTGCTGTTGGTCCACTTCAGAAAGTGTTGGCACCCCTTTGCTTTAAATTTTTGGCAACTCCTGCTCATGACCTTTGTAAGGACAGTGACCTCTTACCTTGAGGTCAGAAGTGGTGAACAGGTTGCCCTGGTCTTTGGCCTCTTGCTTACCTTTTCTCTCTGCTTATATCTGAATTTGGCATCTGAGCACTTGACTCTGGAATCCAAAGTATTTTTGTACATACTTGTGATAAAACTTCTATGAATGAAGTCTTTTGGGGTAAAGATCCATTTCCTGTTTATCAGATGCCCAGCTTTGATTAAGGAAGTACATGCAGAATTCAACAAACTCTTGCTTGCCCCAAGCCTGGGGGTGGTTACTTGATCAAATTTCAGCATTATCACCTTTTAGGAAAAGTGATCTATATATCGCCTCCTGGACTGCACTTTGAAGCCATGGATCAGGAAGCATTCAAAGCTCGCATGCCATTTGCTCCTTCCCACCTGGGGAGATTATCTTTATCTTGGTGTAATTCAACTCAATTGTGATGGGCTCCTTACCTGTAAATTAAATATAAAGCCAGCCAAATCCCACAGTTCTGTTTACAAAAGACTTCAAATTTCAAAATTCATTTTCTTCAGTTGAGGTGTTATTGCAGTTTTTCAACCAATGAAATCAAATAGAAGTATATTAATACATATCTTATTAAGGGAAATCTCCACAGAATGATCAAGAAAAAGTCCTTTTGTAGGTGATACCATTTGTTCATTTTGGCAGCTGGTCTGTTAGACTTTTGTTGGTACAATTTTTGTGTCATGTAATATACTGAATATGGGAGTGTCGCCTGCATATGTCTGTATACCACGGGTATACATCACCTGAGGAGGCCATGATAAGGCATCGGATCCCCTAGACCTGAGGTTACAAATATACTGAAATATATTTTCAGCAATATACTGAAAATAGTGCCTGTC
Organism: Acomys percivali; assembly: GCA_907169655.1. Taxonomy (NCBI): domain Eukaryota; kingdom Metazoa; phylum Chordata; class Mammalia; order Rodentia; family Muridae; genus Acomys; species Acomys percivali. Next base: position 82,320,917 of record OU015743.1, on the reverse strand, counting down.
TGATAAAGGATTTCACCACTCGTTAGAAGCTAAACATCTTTCTTCCATTCAGTGCACTGTCTCTTCACGTCCAGTAATCTGATCGTCTATTGGTTTCTTTTAAAATGCATGGAAATAAAGTGTAACTTACATATAACTACAGTTTCTGTAGTTTTATTTCAAGACCATCAGCACTAAATGCTGTCTAGCATGTTAAAAGCAGGCTCTAGAAGCAGCATTAAAATGGACTTTCTAAAACTGCCTTTCATCGCCATAATTTTTATTTAGAGTTTTTCACTGTAGTAGATAATGGATCAATTTCTCATAATAGTCCTTTAACCTACTCTGGGGATGAAGGGAGAACTTCAAACCGCATTGTTCAGTTGTATGCTGCAATGTGGATCAAAGCTGTCTTCAGTTTATGTGCTCAGAATTGAATTTGCAGGAAATTGCTTGACATGCCCGCCTATGGATGTTTTCATAGACAGGATACAAAGCACCTGTGTGGCCAGTGGAAGTTACCGCTGTCACTGCCCCACTGCCATGGTGCGCGCCATCCCTTCCCCCATTCAGCTGTGGTGGGGCCAGAGCTGCCCCTTGGCAGCATCTGTGCTGGGAGCTAGAGGCTCGGCTCTAACCCACAAATGAGAGGACCTGCTGTCAGGGCAGAGAGTAGAAGTGCAAGAGTGAGGATGGGGACGTTGCTGTGATGCTGAGGGATGGAGAGGCGGGAGGAGGAGAAGGCTCACTGGTAAGGACATTAACTCTAAACATTTCACGGGCATAAGTTTCCTAGGAACACTTTTCAGTCCTCAGCATTGTCCTGATCTCTCCCCTCCTTTTTGTTCTTTCTGAGCCTTGGTTACAAGGAGATGCCCTGAGTGCTTCTGATGGAGGGGGAGGGGCTGTTTTTATTGGACCACTGCATTTACACTGTGGTGGCATTGTCCTTTTTGGTGTATTGTAGAAGGAAGAACACATGGTTTGGATTTTCCATTGCAGATATTCAAGATCTACATGATCTTAAAATACTTTCTCTAAGGGCCCATGACCCCATAGTTCTACACAGAACTATGAAAATTGAAAATAAAATTTCCTAGTGAGAATAGAAAAATAATTTGTTACAGCTTAGATTCGACCCATCACTCTAGGTTTTCTGGAGGTACATTTAGCTTTTGGTGTTTTCCACCTCTTCTTGCTTCTCCAGATGTTCTTAGCACGGTAGTTCCCCATGCTGTAGGTGGTCCTGTTAGGGCTGGAAGGAGATCAGGATACCCTTAAATGGAGAGAGAAGGGGAAAGTCTGTACTGGTGAGACCATGGAAATAAAGGGAGTTTCTAGAACTGTCCAGCCACCTGTCTGGGATGTTGCCAGGGCAGGTGTGTTTCTAGTGATCATTTACATGTTTGAGGTATTCATTGACTCAAAATTACCTGTACCTAGTACATCACATGTTTTTTTTTTTTTTCATATTGAGATTGTACTAAATTTTCAGTGTTAAGGTCATTGTGGAGTATTGAGAAATACCCAAAAAATGAAGGCTGCTTCTCTCAGCCAAGTCCGATTCTTTCATTGCCTAGGGATAATTACCTAACTTCATCCTCCTGATGAAGTTCCCCTAAAATGGAAACAAGCGGCAAAACTACTGTGTATCCTAGATCCTACAGATACAATTTATCTTCAGTGAAAACCAAGGTTACTACAAAATGTGAATTCTCTTGGCAGGAATGTTTCTGTCTTCCTTCTGTGGGAATTAGGGACAGTTGTTCATTTTCCTGACTGCCTTTAATTATAAATAAGAGCAGTAGCCTACGTCAGTGCTTGCCAAGTCCCAATCTGTCTTGGTGCTTTGAGGACTACAAAAAAAAAAATCGCTTTTCCGTAATCCTATAAAACATAAACTTGCATTTACATAATAATGTAAATTCAACTGTACTTTAGCCTGCATTTACAAGGGTTACCCTTGAGTATGTAAAAATAAGTAAGGAGAAGAAAGGTGCTACTGGTCACTTCCACATGTTAATACATCACTCTGCTGTTTTAGAGGTTCAGTTTTTTTCACATTCTGCTTTCTTAGTGCTTCCTTTCCAGAAAGATCTAGATCAGCGGTTCTCCACATGACTCTCATGGGGAACTGGATTAAAGGGCCACAGCATTAGGATGGTTGAGAACCAATGCTCTTGATACTGGGAAGAAAGTTGCCATCACTTTGTACCCTGTGTTCCTTTCTTTGACTTCACGCTGTCTTGTGCACTTGCGTTGAAGTTGAGAAAGAAAATTACTGTGGTAGGACTGAGGAGTCAGTTCTCAGGGAACAGGAAATGTAGTGACTGTGGCAGTGTGGGTCCACCTTTCATTATGATTATTTCTGACTGTGACGCAACGATCTGCTCTAATAAAATAACAAAATAAGTTATGGAAACGATCGATCCCTCAAGAGTTGTACTTTCTAGAACATTGAATACAGAAAAAATCAGAGAGAATCGTGTGATTAATGTTTAAATCTAGACTTTTAAAAAAAAATTGTACTTGTGGTTTGTGGCACCCAACTGTGAGCATTCACACCTTGTATTCCTGTGGAGAGTTGGGGAGCATTTGTGACTGGGGGGTTTGGGGGGGTGTGTGCTTGTCTGTGTTTACCAAGTTCTGAAAGTGAACAGACAGATGAGCTATCACTCACTGATTTAGGTGCATTGTGGGCAGGCATCAAGACGGAAGGTGGATTGTCCCAGTCGCAGTCGCCTGGACAGACTGGATTTCTCAGCTATGGCACAAGCTTTGGTACTCCTCAACCGGGACAGGCGCCATACAGCTACCAGATGCAAGGTCTGTATATCCAGTCTCTCTTTGAAAATCCCCTTCAACTGTTGGCTGTTCATTTCTAAAGCAAATGTGTTGTTCCCTTAGCTGGGGGATTGGTGAGGCAAGTGGACTGGGTTCAGAGGCAGCTCTTTAATGCGTTTCAAACGGATTCTTCATCTGCTGGCCTCTGAATGGGGGTTTCTCTATGCATGTGAAGGAATTAGATGGAATGATGTACAAAGGTGATATTTCAAATGCTCTATTTCTATTTTTAACACCGGCGCTTCCACTTCTGTGTCTGCTACCAGTTAGAAAATGAAAATGAAAAGTAAGCAAAGTGCTAACACATAAGGCTGTGGTGTGGTACGTGGAAGGTCCTGGGTATGGTATTACCAACCAAGTTTCCTAAGAGGGATGTGGTTTCTTCATTTTAGTGATGGGGTGGAGTTGGGGTCAGTGTCTTCTGCTCTGCGTGTACAGTATGTGAGGTGTATTGACTCACTGATCTACCAAAGACCAAATCAAATTTACACAGATCCAGTTAGAGCTAACCAACGAAGCCTCAAGATAATGCTTCCGAGAACCAGTGTCTGGTCTCTGTTTGAAATTGCAGACAAAACATGACATAGATGCTGTGATTCGGGGGGAATGACAGCTCAAGTATGGGTTGTCAGAGCCTTTTCAAGACTACATAGGTAGCACTTGTAATTAACAGATTGTTGCTAGGCAAATGTGTCTGTAAGTACTGGAGAGTAAGGTTCACATAATTAAACATTTTTCTGATAGTTTTTTTTGTTCTTGCTGTTGTTGTTTTTACCTTCTTTTTTAACCAGACATCAGCTTCACAAACTATTTTTCACTTTCTATGATAAAAACACAGTTAAATTAACTCCTCATTCCTGCTGCCTGGCTGAAGAAATTCTCTTGTTCCTTTTCTATGTTTTTGAAAAAAAATATGTTTATGAAAATTTTTTCATTTTTATATTTATGATGTGGTTATTACATTATTTGTTGAGGATAAATTAAAAAATATGGAGAAGCAAAAAGAATTTCAATCATCTGGTCCACAAAATTCTTGCCATTTGTTCCACCCATATTATTGTTTGGCCATGCCTATATTCAGTAAGGAATATATTTTAAACATCTTTTTGCATTGATAAGTTGTTATTATTATTATTATTATTATTATTATTATTATTATTATTATTATT
>OU015743.1:82297243-82316915 GCA_907169655.1 Acomys percivali | reverse complement strand
TTATTATTATTATTATTATTATTATTATTATTATTATTATTATTATTATTTGATTTTTCAAGACAGGGTTTCTCTGTAGAGATATGGCTATCCTGGAACTTGTTCTGTAAACCAGTATGGCCTCAAACTCATAGAGATCCACCTGCTTCTGCCTCCCAAGTGCTGGGATTAAAGGTGTGCACCAACACTGGCCAGCAAAAGTTATTTTCTAAAACAAATTTTAGTGGCTGTATGAAACTCTCTCAGGGGCAATGTATTTAGATTTAGCCACTCCCCTGTTACTGGACATTTTCAGCAATGCTCTGCAAACCTTATCAGTATTTTTAATTATTTCTCAATAAGAGCAATTATCTCTATGTAATTCTCTTATGTTTTTTACGAATTTCTTATGTGTTTACATGAGCAATAATGCATTACAGGGGAGAACCATGTTGATGTTAACTTTGTTCTGTTTATATATGTGTTTTAAAACTAAAGGATAAAACTGGTGTCTTCTATCAACCAATATTCATTTTTCTTCAATGATTTATTATGTTGAGGTTTTAAATCTTCTTATACTATTTCATAAGCAGTTTTATACTTTATGACTTTTATTTATTTAGTCTTTTAAAACCATATATCAAGTTAAAATTCTATTGGTCAAGATCCACTAAATTTTCACATTTGTTTTTCATTTTGTATACAGAAAAGGGGCCTGAATTATAAATTTTGATATGTTTAATGGCTATAGAATACACAGTTTTATAGTAGGCAGGATGTATTGGTAGAAGGAAGCTACTTATATGCTAGATTCCAAAACTCTTAGGTTGTCTTGGAACGAGTTCTATGCACGCTGAATATCAACTGAGTAAAAACCCAGGAGGAACAAAAGGTGATGGGGACACTTCACTGAGGGGTTTCACTGACCGGGAGCAATGGAGGCATCCAACGTGGAGATCTATTTGCTCACAGCATCTTGTCAAATAGAGAGACAAGAAAACAGTCTAAGCCACAGTAGATGCATCTGAGGCTAATGGAGCAGGATGATATCAAGAGAGGAAACGAATGGAAGTCCCTCTGAGCAGAGGAAGCTGATGCACACTTCCAGCAAGTTTGGTGTTGACGAAGAAGACAAATGATTTTTTTTCTAATTGTATTGCATATATGTGGGTGGTCTGTCTACATGTATGCATGTGTACCCCATACATTCTTGTTCCCATAGGGCTCAGCAGTGTGTTAGGTTCCCTGGAACTGTAGTTATCAGTATTCTGCCTGGGTCCTCTGGCAGAGTGACAAGTGCTGTTAACTGCTGAGCCATCTCTTCAGCCCAAGACAAATGGTTCTAAAACAAAACAAAACAAAACAAAACCAGGTACCTTGATAAATAGAGATTGAACATTCTTACCAACATGCTTGAGGAAAGAAAGATTTGTACTGTCAGACGTTTTTGGATTTTAGAAAATTTTCATGTTTTCTCTCTCTCTCTCCCTGTATATGTGTGTGTGTGTATATATATATATATATTACATACATACACACACACATATATACGTACACACATACACATATATACGTACACATGCACACACACACACACACACACACACACACACACACACACATATATATATATGCATATAGAAAGATCGATCTAAGCAGGAACCTTAGTATGAGACTTAGGCACCACAGATGCTGAGATTACTCCATGTCTGGCTGTTTTTCACAGCTGTTGGGGATCTTAACTCTGGTCTTTACACTCGTGCAGTAAGCACTTTAACAACGAAGTTAACTCAGCCACTTCCAAATGTACTAGTATTAAATGCAGGATGAAACACTTTGCCATTGTTCAGTGATTTTGTCTGCCTGCTTGTGGAGTCTGTTGACTTTGAAGCAATTTTTCTGGTTTCTTTCTTAATTTTATTTTGATATACAGCATAAGATTACTATGTAATTCAAATGCTGATTTCTGTGTCCCCACCCCCTCACTGCCCCTGCCCCCATGTCTGGTTGCAAGCCTTGTTCTGAGAATCTCCTGTCTCAGTTTTGTATAATCACTACTCCCCAATTTGTTCCCTGGTATGCAAATACATCAGCTTATAGCCAATCGTCGAGCAGAGGAGAGAATGGAGCTGGACTTCCTGCCAGCCACTGGAGAGGTCCAGGAGACATCAGGAAGGAGCTGCAACAGGGAAAGCTACAAAGTGCCAGTATCTCTGGGATGTAGGCTGGGAGGAAGCCAAATTATCTTAGAGGGTTAAAAATAGAATAAAAGCTGCTAAGTTATTATTAAACAATTATAAAAAAAAAAGTCTCAATTGTTTGTGTGATAGTCCAGTTAAGAGAGAAACCAATAAACAAGCACAGTTTTCTAAAAATAATTTTAACATTTTGGGGTACCAAGTGGGCCTGAACTTACATACAAAGTAAAAGTACAGAGAAGTTTCTTAGTTTGAGAGTAACCACAGTTTCTAAGGCAGGAGTTCAAGGCATCCTGATTAAACTCCCCACAGAGCAGCAAGGCCTCCAGCTGGCTGGAAAAATAAAGATAATAAAGAAAAGAAAACAGAAAAAAATCCAAAAACTAAAACAACCGCCAGAGAGGCAAAGCAGAGGCCTTTCTTTTAAGTAGCCCTTGCTGGGGGGGTGGGGAGCGGGGCAGGGCGAAGGTGGCTCTTTAACACAGAGAAGCTTGTCAAAACCAGACCTTTGTAGTCAAGGCAGGAAGCTAAATCCCTTTGAGAAGGGGCTCTTGCTAGCCTGACTCTTGCAAGCCAGAGGAGCAAACACTTGTGAACTTCCCAGAGTCAGGGAGAGGTCCAGGAAATATCATTAGAGAGGAGCTGGAGCAGGAAAACTACAAATGCAAGTATCGCTGGAATGTGTGCTGGAAGAAAGCCTGTTTAGCCTAAAGGGTTAAGAATAGAGTAAGAACTGCTCAATTCTTGTGCTGTGAAGCTTGTAGATTATTTGTGTGATAGCTGGGTTAAGAGAGAAACTGAGAAGCAATCACAATTTTGTAAAAATAACTCATATATATATATCCTAATAATTAAGCCCAGGCAAGACTCAGACTTGCCACGTAGCCCGGGTAGCCCTGAATTCCTAATCCTACAGCGTCATCTTGCTGTATCTTGCTTATAGACATGTGCCTCCAGGCTCAGCTCAGGTATCTTCTCAAGCATCAAGCCCAAGATCAGGAAATTCTTTATGTGTCTGGGTGTCTGTCTGTGTGAGGGTATATACATGATTGTGGAAAGGGTTACCCACAGAGCCCAGAAGAGAGCATCAGAACCCCTGGAGCTGGTGTTGCAGGTGGTTGTGAGCTTCCTAACATGGATTCTGGGGACCAGACTCTGATCCCTGCAAGTGCAGCCATCACTGAACCCCTGCATCTGCTCTCCTGTCCCCAGTCTATGTCTTACATCATTTTTTTTGCCTTCTATAAAATTACTTTCAAAATTCCCCAAACTTTATTAATCCATAATGAATAACACTGCCCTGTTTCTTAATTTCATCTTGGGCTGGGTATAGTATACACTAGATGTTTGCAAGACCTCAGGTTTAATTCCCAAATGAAAAAAAAATTGATTGGCCAGCTAGAAAAATGGGTCAGAATGCATTTTTAGCAATTTAGGGTATTTTTTTCTCATTTTCTCCTTCATGGGGAGCTTTTCAATCTTTAATGCGTAGGTTAGGTTAGCTGCTAGAGTGTCACAGTCAACAGAAAAAACATTTGGGTAGTTCAGATGACTTGGGCAAACTGAAGGGCAGTGCCTGCTTCTTCTAAGCACCCCAGTGACTGATTTGAAGAAAGCGGTACCCATCACCTGTCCCAAGAAATCGTATACAGATGAACTTAGAGAGTGCTGAATCTAGGCAGACTATGGTTCTGGAGCCAGGCAGCCTCCTCATGGTTCTGGCCCTGTCATCTGCCTTTCTTGTCTCAGAAACATAAAGGGATGGCTCCTCCATGCCAACAAAGTAAGGTGACGTTAAGATTTTATGCAGAAAGTGAAACTTCTCTCTGTTGGAAGTAAGGAAACAAAGAGTTGAACTACCAATGATTTTTTTCAGAGATACCCAGAAACAATGAAAATTGAAATACTGTCACCTAATTGGTACAGGCTGAGCTGGGAAGAACGCTGTGTTTCCATGGCAGCTTAGTTCTGTGGACCGTAGACTATGAAGGCTACAGCATCTTTATTTATATTTCTAGCATTAATGTGTCTAAATAAATACAAATATTTTTTAGTTGACGGAGCTATCTATAGCTCAGTGAATGTTAGAAAGTCATAGACTCTGGTGATTTATGAGAGAAAAATTGTGGAATTCCACATAGTAAATTTTCATTTAATTTATCATCATGGTATGTATTTCACACAACCCGTGCCTTTATTAGTACATGGATTTTCCTGCATGGATGCTGGGGTGATCATGGTAGAGTTATAAAACCGCCTTCTTGGGATTGCTCCCCAGGAGATGTAGGAGGGGCTACAATGAAGACAGCACCAAATCCTGACTTAGCAGAAGCCATTTCTTTTCTCTGGATGCCCTTGCTTTGATAAGGAATTTTTAGTTCCCCTTTGTGGGGGGTGTTGGTTCTGCTGAAGAGCTTGAGAGTCAAAGTAGTGCAGAGAAGCAGAAAGTTAGGGCAGAAGCTTAGGAAGGGGTGCACAGGCCCACCCCTCTCTCCCTTGCCATGTGCGCATGCATGAGTTGGGTGGGTGAGAATAAGGTAAAACTGTCTCCACTGTTGCCTCTGGATTCCAGTCTAGAGCTCTTCAGACACCATGATTCCTTGCACTCTACCAGAAACTTAGAAACTCAAAGATGACCCCACCGAACTTTTACATTTCAAGTTGTTTGCTCTGGAAATGGTGCTTTCCAAGAGAAACTCATATCAAAGTTATAGCTTTAGGAAAATACATAGTAAATCTTTTTTAAAAAAATGTATTACAGTTTTTTAGAACTGCGCTTCCTGGCTCAATGGCACAAAAGGTTTAATTTCCCCTTAATTGCTTTAGTTACTTTGCCTGTCACCTCATACTTATTTTTAAGTTCTTGGGTTTTTACATCTATTTTTTTTCTAAGTTGCTTTTTTTTTTTTTTTTTTACACAGAAACATTCCATTTCAGCTCTTTGGCATCTTGTGTTATTTCAAGTGTTGAAAATTATACGGAAATCCCTTGAAATCTAGCTTTAGCAATAATTTGTGGCCATTACCAATTTTATTGTCTGTATGAGTTGTTTTTAGTTAAAATATATAGAAACACATCAGGAAAGATGAATGGATTATGGCCTTTATTACCTAAGTAAAAACTTTTCCTTGAAAATAAACTGGAAGAAAAAGGGAAATTTGGTCCACTAAGATCCATCTTCTATGAAGGAGGTGACCTTGCTTTTCAATAGCCCATCTGGCTTTCTGAGGTTTTCCCCACAGACTGTGCTAACTTCTGCCACAGACGTTGTGCCCGATGATGGACATAGGCCATGGCAAAAAGGCCAGGGAAGGAAAGCAAATGGACTTTTGTGAAAATACATGAGGGACGGACAGAATCCCGCTTACTGAATAAATGCTGGAAAACACTCTAAAACTTGGGAAATACAGACAGGCTCAGCAGGTTCCAGCGTTCTCATGTTGGCTGGGAGTCTGGATTTTAATGTGAGCCCTTGATCTCTGTGAAGCAGACCTTTGACCCATGTGTTCTTTTTTTAAAGCTTTTTGAAGTTAGAGATGGGCAGCTTTCTCCAGATGAAATCACACACACAGCAGACATATCAGCATAGGCTGTGTTTCTCTGAAGTAAGAAAAGGTGGTAGAGACATTTTAATGCAAGTTTTCTGAGGGATGGGGTGTTTTAAAGGTACGATTGCTTTCCACCTGTGGGGCCAGGTGACCCAGACAGGGTCTCCCAGAAGGACTGTTTCTTGTTTGCTATGGTTGACAAAGTCCCACCCTCTCTCTGTAGGAGCCTCTGACAATGGCAAGAAGAAACCAGATCCTTGTGATATACTACCCCGGGGTGACTTCTATCATTTGCCAACCTAATAAAACAATGACAGCAAAGCCTTTTGGAAATGAATCAGTTTGATTCCAAATTTATCGATTTAATTTCCTCTGTGTCATTTTCTTTGTTCTTAGTGTGTATATAATTTGTTTTTGTAAGCCAGAATTAACCCCAGTTCTTTCAAAATCTGAAATCCCATCACCATTCTTGGTTCAGAAAAAAATCTTAAAGCATTTGCATGGTAGGTTAGGAAACAGTGAGCCAAAGCAGAGCAGCGTGGCTCTTCTCCAGCCGAGAGTCAACATACTGTGCCTTCGCTGTGTGAAGATGAAGGCCCTACGCATTTGGTAATTTTGGAAATAACTCAAGACAGAAAGTGGAAATACTGAAATATAAATGTACTCTAGAAATACAGGGCGTGGGGGGAAAAAGCAGTCTTAAGCAAAGTCAAGCAAGGCTAGAGGATGTCACACTGCCTGGCTTCAGAATATACCGCAGAGCTCTAGTGAGCAGCTAATATAGCTCTAATATAGACCGTGGTGCCAGCATCATGACAAACACCAGGGAAGCAAAACAGGGAGCCCAGAAATAAAGAGTCAGCTAATTTTCCACAAAGGCGATAAGAACACACGTTAATAATAGTCTTTTACAGTAATTGTTGTGGGAGAAATTGGCCATTTGCAAGCAAAACAATGAAGCTACGTTCCATTCTCCCTCGCTTTATGTAATAATAAATTCAGGATGCAATACAAACATGGGATACTTTTGCATCCGGAATTTGAGGCTTTTCACATGCAAGCAAAGTATATTTTCACCAACACATGTGTGATATGCCATCAGCATCTAACTTAACAGAATGAATAAACTCTTGGGCCTTTGTCCACACCATAGGTTGGTGTTCGATGCTGCCAATAGCTGAATTTGCAAACTTACCCTCACATGCATGTACACCCTGCATACACATTTCAGGATGCATCCATGTCACATAGATATACCTGTTCAAAATAAATATAACGAATGAATTTTAAAAATTAGGCACTGGGTGCAAAAATGAAGAGAAGCTTGCTCAAAACTAGTTCAAGAAAGAGATGAACCATAATATCACTTATTAGTGAGCCACAGTTCCCAGAATGTAGTCACTACGCATAAGAATATTCAAGGAAGGTTATTGGGAAATACAAGAATTGTCTAGACCTTGAAGAATGGGAAAAATAAGTGATGGAGAGCAACATTAATTGAAAGGAATGGGGCCACAGTAAGTTTTCAGAGCAGCTTTGAGCACATTCAAGATAATTAGCATAGTGGACCATGCGTGGAGAGCCTCGGGAAATATCTCAGATAAGATCTATCCTAGCATCTTCTCCCGATTCTACATCCCAAAGGCCAGTTCTCCTCTTGAGGCCCAGATATGCATGTATATGGTCACATTTATTATAGCTCCTCCATTCTTCTGTCTTTTGGAGAATAATCACAACATTACCAGTATTGCCTTGCTGAGCGTTAGAATTATTGGTTCTCCCCAATGCTGTTTCTTTTCCTGTGTTTTTCTTTTCTTTAAGAAATAGTCAGGGAGCTGGGCGCTGTGGCACACACCTGTAATCCCAGCACTCAGGGAGGCAGATGCAGGTAGATCTCTATGAGTCTGATGCCAGCCTGGTCTACAAAGGGAGTACAGGATACCCAAGGCTACACTACACAGAGAAACACTTCCGGAAAAACCAAACAAACAAACAAATGGTCAAGGTACTCCATCATACAATTTCTGCTTTCCTTCCTGCTTCTCTAAAGAGCTTCCTACTGACCTCAGCTCTTCCATGGATGATAAAATGTGCCTCCTGCTCTTTATGTGCGGTGCTGTGTCTCTGTTCCAGGCTGCTTGGTGCCTTCAAGCCCAAGGTGAGGCAGCTCCCCATCCAAGCTTCTGCTGTCTCCTCTGGCAATGCAAACCCATACTCTTCTCCATTGTCCTTGTAAGTCTGTAGAGTCTCAAAGATGTGTTGATGGAATAAAAACTTTGCTTTGTCATCAGAGATTATATAATCTGCCTTCTCCATAAACAGCCTCAACCTCTAAAAGAAACAGGAAAATATGTTGTCCTTTACAGATTTTTCTGAAAGAAAAGGTATTTTTCCAGCAGTTCTGAGCTAAGAATGAGTCTCTTCTTTATGACAAAGACTAGCTTTTCATAGTAATAAACTCTTTTAGTAAGTGTCTTTTTCTAAACTATTGGGTAGAAAGTGGCCCCTCTCCATCCTCCAGAAGTTTAACTTCACCGAGAGTCACCTAAGCCAAGCTGTGCCAAACTCTTCCACCATGATTGGTTATAAGAAAGGATTCTTTCTAACTGGTGGCTTTCGTGATTTTGTGTGAAATGAAAACTTAAAGCACTTCACCATTGAATACCTCTGCTGTGTTTTACTTATCCAGAAGTTCTGGGAAGTCTAGTGGGCAGTGTTGATACTGTCGTCTGCAGAGCAGCTAACACCATGGGACTTCCCACCCTTTGCAATCCGTAGCTCAGCTTGGGACAGCTGGCCTCAGTCCAGGCTGGTCAGATGGTGCAGCAGGTGAGGATGTTTCATGCCAACCTATTATTTGGTTGTCTCTCTCTTTGACCTGTTTCACATCCCTGGGATCCACCTGCCAGAAGACAACCAGTTCATGTACGTGTTTAAAGTTGTCCTCTGTCCTCCACATGTGCACGTGGCACTCAGGTGTACACACAGGCACACATGATAAATAAATATACATACATAAATGTTTAGAACTGAGTGCTGTGATGAGATAGAGTCACAGCTCTGCCACATTTCTTAGAACCCCAGGTATTTTCTACGTCTATAAAATGAACTGTGACTCTCTCCTTTATTGGGGGGTGAGCAGGACATAAGACTGGAAGGGGTGAGTAGGAACGAATACTTGACTTGGCCATAGTGTAGGGTGAGAGCTCTGATAATCTGATGTTCCATATTTGCTTTTGTCACTTCTATAGAAGGACACCCTGGGAAACTTGCAGAGAATTTCCAACTGCCCATAAAGCCAGACTAAAAAAAAAATAAAAAAAAGAGGCAGGAGAACACTTACTAGATTTTAAAGACAGGCAGGCCCCTGTTTGAATGTCACTTTGACTCCATGGAAGCTGTAGTACATTATTCCTAATTATATGACTTTATCTGAAAAGTAAAAATATTAACCCTGCCTGTGATAACCAACCTAAGCTATGCACTGGCAAGAGGGCTCAGCAGTAAAGGAATTCGCTGGCAAGCCTGACAACCTCAGTTACATCAGCTCATGGAAAAGATGAGGATTTACCTAACACAGTAGAGGAAAAAAGTAAGAGTTACCTACTTTAAAAAAAAGGTTACTATATATGCATATATGTTACTATCTGGATGTTTTAAATATAGGGTGCAGATACCTCTGTATTTTTAGAAACTCAAACGTGTGTGTGTGTGTGTGTGTGTGTGTGTGTGTGTGTGTGTGTGTATAACATTTTATATACTTCCATCTCATAGAGAAAGGACTAACAGGTATAATTAGTACTTGTTTGTTTATAGGATAATTGGTAATAATTGGCTTAAAATGCTAATAGTAAGCCATGGATGTGATCATATACACATACATACATACATACATACATACATGTTATACATACATACATACATACATACATACATGTTATAAAGACAGACTCATTAGTAAGTAAAAAAGAACATAGATAAATGAAAGGTAGAATGATCCAGGCTTATACAGAGGAGGGAGTGGAACTGGATAGGGGGTTTTCTGAAGAAGTTTTCTAGACAATGCGGAATTAGGTTAGATAGAAGTTGCCCAGCAGAAATGAGCTGTGCAGGATGGCGTTCAGAAACCAGCATGCTAGGTCACCAGTTAGGCTGGAATGGACATCTGGGCTATGGGGCTGGGGCTGCTAGAAAGAGATCCAACAAATTCAGAAGATAAACAGGGAACAGATCAGCCAAGACCTAATAAATAAGCCCTGTAAAGGAGCTTGACTTTATCCAGAGGGCAACAGGGAGCCTCTAACAGTTACTTTTCAAGTCCGGGGGTGATGAGCTCTGTCGGGCTCATTAGAAGAAGAGTCCACGCCTCCACAGGGAGGAAGTAGGAGAGCACTGGGCTGGTGGGAAGGGAGCTAGCTGAGCCAGGGGCTACCAGTGCGTCTTAGCAGTCTGGGCAAATAGTAAGCAGCCCTATTGTACCGAGTTCTCTAGGAAGCCAGGTAGACAAGCCCTGAGTCCTTGCTTCTAGCAATCTGAATATGGCCTGAGCCCCAGTCTCGAGGAGGTACGCTTCTCCCTGAAGCAAGTGAGACCCTTTTGGAAGTTGCATTAAGTCTTGGAGGCCACTGGGGTGCCATTAAACTCCTGCTTCAGCGCAAGGAGTGGAATGGAATCCCAGCCTGCAAATGAGTATAACCGATGTTGGCTTCCAGCTAGTGCACAGCTTTAGAAGCAGCAGCGTACGTCTGGAAAGTCACTTGGGTACCATTTGGAGCAGTGAACTGTGATTTACTTGGCCCTACCCTAGTGGCCTGTATGTGCCAATATAGCTTCCATGGTCTTTTCTACTTTGTTCCAGCGAATAACTTATGGAATGAAAACATCCATTTAAAAATATATTTTCTATATCTTATTCATTTTCTTGGTGAGTGGGGATTATGGAGGTCAGTATTTATGGCCCAAAAATGTGTCATTTAACTGAAAGTAGCAAGTCATAACCTAAAAATGTATAGTTTAAATTAAAGTAACAGGTCATAACCCAGAGTATTTTTCCTATCGGATGTCTATAATAGCTGAAGTTAAGAAAAGTGCACTCTTATCCAGAAGAAAATTAGATTTATTTCAGGAGGAATTTTTAGGTACTCACCATTTTTTCTTTGTGTATCACTATCATTATTAGTTACTTGCTCTCTGATGTACAAATACAGAAGGAATTGTATACCCACGAGAGCCGATGTTTAATAAGCAAAATAAGCTGGATGCAACAGTGCACACTTTAACCCCAGCACTTGGGAAGCAGAAATGGGTAGATCTCTGAGTCTGAGGCCAGCCCTAGTGAGTTCCAGGCCGGCTAGGGCTATGTAGACAGACCCTGGGTATGGAGGCAGGGAAGGGGGGGGGTGAGGAGGCACGCAATATAAAACTGACGTCATCCCGATAAGTCCTGTGTGGTCACAGCCTATGTCTTAGCCACAGATTCATCAGTGTGAAGCCAATACTTCCAGTTTAATGAGTATATGATTATTATATGCAAACGAACATTGACACGGATGTTTGCTTATTGAAGCCTCATTATTTGGAGTATCAATAGTGTGAAAGCATCCCTTGGCCAAAAGAGGTGTTCTGGGGACTTGGAAGAATAGATATTTTTATTTGTTTTTATTATTTATTATTTATTTTTGGTTTTTCAAGGCAGGGTTTCTCTGTAGCCTTGGCTGTCCTCGACTCACTTTGTAGACAAGGATGGCATCGAACTCACAGCGATCTGCCTGCTTCTGCCTCCCTAAGTGCTGGGATTAAAGGTGTGCGCCACCACGCCCAGCCTGCCTATTTCTAAAAATGTACAAAAGAAGAAACCTCAGATATGAGTCTGGTGTGATAAGTGCATTTGAAACTACCTTAGGAAATACTTTCATCCCTTAATAACAAATTCTTGGATCTAGATTTAAAGTTCATAGATGCTTAATAGGTAAGAAGGAATTTTTAATATACAAAGAGATAAAAAGTCAAAAGAGGGAAAAGATGCATAAATACATTGGAGAATTCTGTGTGCTAGGATAAACAAAAATAATGCAGACCATATTTGTGTGAGGGGCGTGGGAGTCATTTTGCTTTCTGAAATGCTACTTTACTTGTTGCTTAAGAACCCTCTTAAACAAGATCTGAGGAGTTGGAAATTATAATTTAGAGTAGGTAAGAGATCTGTCCAGTGTCAAAGCAGATTTTAATTTATGCATTAAAAACCCTAATCTGGCCTGTGAGATGGCTCTGTCCTGCTTTAGGACAAGTCTGAGCTCCCAACCTTGGATCCCCAGAATGCACATAGACAAGGTGGCGTGCTCTTGTAATCCCGGTGATAATGAGATTGGAGGCAAGGACCAGAGGATCGTTCAGGTTGCTTAGCAACTAGCTTGACCACCCTGGCAAAGTTCTGCTTCCATGAGAGACCCAGTCACAAAAAGTTGGAAGGTTATTTGTATTTGACAGCCTTGAAGAAGACATCTTTCCTATCTTGGTGCACCTAAATTTCTGAATGTAAAAATCAATCTCCATCACATATTGTCATAATCAACTTAGAACACCTATCTAGACATAAAAACATCTTAACCCCTAAACAATTAAGCTTCATTGTAAAACTAAGCTACCTGGTCTTCAACTCCCTCGGAGACTTGAGAAGGAATAAACTTGATTATCTGAGTATGCCGGGAGTGCAGGTTAGTAGCTTTCCAAATGAAAAGATGACAGAGACAGTTTTCTGAATAGTCTCCCAAAACTCTCTATAACGTTGGAGCCTCTTCTTCAGCCTTCTGTCTCAATATATCTGACAGACATATTTGTGAAGCAGGAACTATTGAGGACTTGCTTACCCTGACTTGGCAGAGTTTGGCCGTCGACTCTGCCTATATTCAAGCTTGCCCCATTCAAGGCTGTCAAATACAAATAGCCAAAACACTAAAAGGTAACATTTATATAATTCCTGATTGTGTCACGGTTCTTCTTGTCATAGGTAATCTATTGTATATATGTGTAATAATATAAATGTACATGTACAAAAATAAAATAATTTTTTAAAATGTGGAAGGTGGCTGAGGACTGGCAGATACCTGGGGTTGTCCCCTGACCTCTGTGCCCACCTTCACTTCCCCAAATGACACTCCCTAGAACTGTCTTCTGATTGGTAAGCCAATATTTAAATGGTTAGTAACAAGCAAATAGCCAGAATAGCAACCTCTGTGTGTTAACCAGGAATCTACCTATAAGCACTGAGCTCGTCTTGAAGACTCTCCTTGACCTGCCTGCACATCTGTTGCTCAGCCCACTCATTTGTCATTCAATTTCACTCTTTCAAAAATTGCTCTTATTTTTTTTTATCCTAGCAACAATATATGCTCTGAGTACAAGTTTTAGAAATATGTATTGGTTTCACAGACTCTGTATGTGTGTGTGTGTGTGTGTGTGTGTGTGTGTGTGTGTGTGTGTGTGTATGTGTAGCACAACACAGATGAGGAGATAAAAAGACAACTTGCCTAAGACAGGTCTGTCTACCACCATGTGGTCCTGGGGGATCGAACTCTGGTCTTCAGACTTGGCAGCAGGTAACTTGACCTGCTGAGTCATCCCTTCAGCCCAGTTGTTGTACTTCTTAATGTTTTTTAAATGTTTTTAACAGTATTTACAAATGAGATGATTAAAAGTATTTTTTGTTGTTTTAGTTTGTACTTTTATAAAAGAATGTAGAAAAAAATCTCACACTACCAACACCACTAACAATCTGTATTCTGTTTCAGAATAGCAACCTTGAAGGGAGGGGCTATTCTGCTTTGTTGTTGAAAGCAACACCGAAGTGTCTTTGCTAACGACCTCTCTAAGGAAATGCCTAATTTTTCCCTAGAGTAAATTCTTGGCAGTAAAGTTCTGTGTTAAAATATGGTACATAAAGATGTACCATATGACAGTGTATTGCAGTGTATAACACGTCTTTAAAAAAAACCAACTACAGTTGTTCATTTCTGAGCTTAATCATTCTGTAAATGCTTGCTAGTTAGACCATTGTGTTTTTCTTTGGCGCAGCTCAACAGTAGCATCACGCATGAGGTAAGGAAGGGAACTCTGCGATGTGTGCGCATGGTGCCTACTGTTCATTGTCAAGCAATGAGGACAGCCAGTGTTGTTCTCAGCCCCACCTGTGGCAGTAAATCTTCCTCTTTAATCTTCTCTGTGTTAAGAATTTCAAGTACTGCCATTTATTCTCCCTTGAAATAAAATAATGAGAGCTTGCTCAAAGGCCCATTATAATAGCCCCATAAATAAGGCCGATGGGGAGCCTTGTAGGCCCTTGGAAGCAGCAACACAGTGTCTAAACTAGAGAGAACTTTAATGTTCATCTAATGTGATCACTTTATTTTATTTTATGGAAGGAGAGCAAATTTTTTTTTAAATTGGCTAAAGGGAAGTAAGAACTCATGAGAGTGGAAAGGGCTCCAAGGAAGAAAATGTTCCAGTTATATTTTACATATTTCATATAAAGACATGAAAACCAGTGTTGTTTACAGACTAAAATGGAAAACGTTTTGGCTGGTATTTTCACACAAATGTTTACCTTTGACTCATGCATTCTTAACATTTAAACTTCTTCACTATAATATAGTACAAATGAAATGGTCAACTATCTTTTTAAGTATTTAATTTTTAGTGTGTGTGTGTGTGTGTGTGTGTGTGTGTGTCCTGAAACTACAGTAACTTGATGTGGGTGCTGGGAACTGCTCTAGAAGAGCAGTAAGTGCTTAACCACTGGCCCATTTCTCCATCCCCTAAGATGGTCAGTTATTTTAAGAAGATGAAATAGTACTGATAACAGTGGATTCCAGGGTAGAAGACAGAGCTGGCTCCATCCCTGCCTTAAGGAAATGACGTTCTCCTGTGTTACTGAGTGCGTCACTGAGCAGCCATCTTTCTGCTCTGTTGCAGGTAGCAGCTTTACCACATCGTCAGGATTATATGCAGGAAATAATTCACTCACCAATTCCTCCGGATTTAACAGTTCGCAGCAGGTAATTTAATTAGGCAATTCAACTTCTGACACATTCAAAAGTACATGATTTTATTACACAAAGGAAGAACTGTTGATTTTAAAATGCAAGTGGGCACTTTCTTAATCATTTTTTTTCTTTATACAATGTCTACAGCAGTCCTCTATGGTGAGTCTTATAGTTTTCAGATGGGTTCCATTTTGTTTGTACCATGGTATAGAATGTTAGCTCTGAGGAATGTCTACATACCTGCCTAAAGTTTGCTTTGAAGTCTGAGCTCAGGAGTGAATATGTACTTGCTTACCTGAGTCCCCGAAAGACACATAAACCAAAACGTGTGTGACCTCACTCTGCAGTTAGGAAATGACCAGCAGTGCATTGACAGATAACTCTCCTGTGCTTTGCTTTGATAGGACTATCCATCTTATCCTGGCTTTGGCCAGGGGCAGTATGCTCAGTATTACAACAGCTCGCCGTATCCAGCACACTACATGACCAGCAGTAACACCAGCCCAACCACACCGTCCACCAACGCCACTTACCAACTCCAGGAGCCACCTTCTGGCGTCACAAGTCAGGCAGTCACAGACCCCACAGCAGGTAACTGTGTGTTTTCCTTAGTCTTGGCTGAACTCTTATGCTTTACTTAGTTTTTTCTGAGGTCATACAATCATGCAGTAGGTTGCCCCATCTTGACTAATTTTCCTAAAACCTTAACTACTTTGAACTGCACAATTGTGGTACCACCTCCATTGTTTATTTACTTGAACATTTTGATATAAGGTATTTGAACTTCTCAAACACAGGTAAGATTTTATTCATTTATTTGATAATAGTCTCAGTTTGCTTGATGTATCTATAGTGCACATCCTTCAGGCATAGACTTAGAACTAGCCACGTATTATTAATGATAACTAGATGTGAGAATAATTTTATACCACATATGGAATATCAAAATAAATTATTCAATATACAACTTACATCTTTTATCATTACATAATATTTTATGTCATAGCAGTACATTGTTAAGAGTGAAAAACAGGAAAAAGAAAAAGAACACCAAAACGAATTGTGCAAACCAGCATGCCAGGCCCTCCCTTCCATTTCAAGACATATTGTGAGTTTTGTAGCAGTGTGTCTGGTGTGGGCATTTTTCAAACTTCTGCCTACAGTCTTGCAAACAAATGCTTCTCTATGTATGGAGCTTTTCCTATACTGTATGTTTCTAATTTCTCCCAAGCATTTTATGCTTAATTTCCTCAGTAAATCTTCTATTTCTTGCATTGGCTCTCAAACCTCTCACCCCATTGTCCTAACATTAAAATTTGGAGCCCTTCATCTCATGGGCTATGAGACCAGCTGTTATTCTCACAGAATGAGAGCTTCTTCCTGTTGCCTATTCCTAGAACTAAAGCTCACGTTATTGCCACAAGTAAGTTTACACAGTGGTGTGCAGACAGCACCCTAAGTCTCTAACATAAGCCTAACATGTCAATTCTAACAGTTAGTCTTAAGTCATGAAAACAATATTTTGTCTAAAAATATGCTAGCATAAATATTTTTTGTTTTGGTTTGCTCTTTGCGTTTTGGCTTCTGATTTTTAGCTTTTGGCTTTTGAGACAAATTTTCCCTATAGCCTTGGCTGTGCCACACTTTCTTTGTAGACTAGGCTGGCCTTGAACTCAAACTTCTGCCTCCATTAGTGCTGGGATTATAGGCCTGCTCCACTGCACCCAGCTAGTAGTGTAAATCTTAACTATAGGTATATTTATGACTATCAACGGATACCACCAAATCCTCTACATGTTTTGGCCACAAATATGTTTTGGCCACATAGGAAGCAATAAGTAATCAATTTTCAAAATGTGTATGTGATTTTACTTTAAGGTTATACAATATATTATAGCTGTCACTAGGAAAAATATATTGGTGACACATGTATTGATTTTAATTTTATTATTTAATGCCTATAGAATATAATTGATCTGGAGTGAAAGTTTTTCCAGGTTTCTTAAAAATTCAAAGCTTCTTACTAAAATGAAAGTGTATGAATTGGCCTTTCTTAAGTTTCACAGTTAGAAGTCATTGAGGAAAATTCAAAGGACCCCCTACACTAAGTTTGGGGCAGCAATTTTACTGACCTTCCTACTTGGCATCAGAAGAAACTTTGAAAGTAAAAATCAGGAAGTCATTAAATGAAAGAATTTGTATGATTTACTAAATATTATCTGATGGCTTTTGAAATAGAAATAAATATTGAAATTAACAAATGTATACTTTTATCAAATCTTTTTGGATGTATGTTTCTTCAGAATTGAACAAATAGTCTACTGGGTTAATGTCAGTATTCTGTAATCCAGGAAAGCTACAGTAGCTTCTACCTGGATTTGGTGTCGTATGTCACTAGAGGTTTCTACATCATTATATGCATGTGGTCCTCCTCTCACCCTCTATGGCATCTGTTTTCACCTTGTTCATTCATTTTTCTGTTGGAATGAACACAGAAAGATAACTGCAAGCTTTCAGATTTCTTGTTTTAATTTAGGGCAAACATGTAGACACCCATTTGTTTCACACTGTGCATTTTAAATAATAGTTTTATTCCTTCAAGGATCTTACACAATATACTTTTTTTATCACATTCATCCCAACCCTTCTCAGATCCAGATCCATCTCCCTGCCCACCAATCTCACATTCTGTATCTCTATCTCTGCCATCTCTGTCTTTAACTACATTTCTCTCTCGTTAAGCTGTTCAAGCACAATTTGTATTACCCAAATCCTCTTGGGTTTGGGGCCTGCCTTGGAGCATGGTGGATCTACCAGGGGTGGTCACACCCTTAAATAAAACCATCTCTCCCTCCCCAGCAGCTATCAGATGCTAATAGCTCCTCAGGCAGGGGTGACACTGTATGCTCACTTCTTCCAACGCAATGATGGGATTATGTCTGGCTTGAGAATGGTCAGGTCTTGTGCATGCTGTCAGAACCACTGTGAGTTTATTTGTGCATTTGCCCTATTTTATCTGAAAAATACCATTTCCTTATAGCCCTCCACTGCTTCTGAATTTTACAGTCTTTCGGCCCCTTCTGCAATGACCCCATTTTGAGCTGAACACTCTGCAGCCCCTTATTCCCTATATATTGACAAGCTAGGGATATAAGTGTGTGTGTGTGTGTGTATGGATAAGTTTTCAACCCATTGCATGTAAATACTTATAAATATGGTTCTTGATTATATGCAATAATTAAGGTGAGTTTGGTTAGAAACCCTGACACTACTTATCAATGTAACTACTGTTTTGCATTCTCACCGACATTCCAGTTGCCTCACTTTTTAATCAACATTCCATGTCGTTGATATTTTGGATTTTTGCTGTTGTGGTTGCTGTAGCATCCCTAGTGATGCTTCATTGGAAAATGATTTCATACGCACAAGCCTTGTGTCTTCTTTAGTCAGCTGTCTGGTCAGAACTATTGCCTGCTTTTAAATAGTGATGTTTTTTATATATTGTTTTCAAGTCTCATAGCACATCCATATTTTACAAAAGTTTTTGGCCAGTACATGGGTTTCTAGTAGCAGAATTTTTCATAGAGGATGTTTCAGTTTTTATGAAATCTATTTTATCAGTTTTTCTTTCATGAATCATACCTTTGCTATGATATCAAAAATTTATTGCTAGACCCAAGGTGATTAGGAATACCCCCTGTGTTACTGCCTGAGAGGTTCAGAGCTTTTATCTTACATTTAAGTGTGTTAATACACTCTGGATTTGTTTTTGTGCAAGGTGTAGGTGAGGCTGTGGATTCATTCTTTTCTACGTGAGGAAATCCAGTTGCTCTGGTGTCATTTATGAAAAGACTTTTCTCCATTATATTGCATCTGCTCCTTGGTCCAGCATCAGCTGACCATTCCAACATTCATTTCTGGGTTCTGTATTCTGTTCCCTGATATTCTGGCTTTCTTTTAAGTGTGTGTCATCTTTCTTGATCACTGTAGCGCAGCAATAACTCCTGAAGTCAGAAAATGTCTTGTGGTCTTACTCTTCTGCAAAATTATGTGTCCTTTCAAAGCTTTTTGTCTCATCTAGACTTTAGAATCAGTTTGCCAGTATTCATAAAGTAAGTGTCTAGAACAGTGTTTTTCAATCTTTGTAAAGCTGTGACTGTTCAATACAGTTCCTCATGTTGTGGTTACCTCCAATGATAAAATTATTTTCATTGCTACTTCATAGCTGTAATTTTGTTACTACTATGAACTGTAACTTAAATATCTGTGTTTTCTAATGGTCTTAGGTGACTTTGTGTCAAGGTCACTTTGACCTTGTGAAAGGATTATTTAACTCCCCAAAGGGGTTGCAACCTACCGATTAAGAAAAGCCGGTCTAGAGTTTTACCTAGAATTATGCTGAGTTTCTAGATCAACTTGGAACAAGCTGGTATCTTGACAATTACTGAGTCTTTCTATCCATCTGGAATATCTTGGATTTCTTTCATCTGAGTGTTATTTTCTTCACGTAGTTCTTGTAAATGTTTTAGGCCTATCTCTCTCCTCCTCTCTCCCTCTACCTCTCTCCAACTAACATAAATTTTGGTTTATAAGAAAGAAATAATCTTATTTCTATTCCTTTTATGTTTTAACCCTGTGATGACCACTTATTTCCGAAGTTCATCTTCAGGGAAGAGGGTCATTCTTTACTATTGACTATGTGGACAGTTGTCATTTGTGAACAAAGAGTTTATTTCTTCCACCACAACCTATGTATCTCTGGATTTGCTTCTGATTAGCTAAGCTCCCTGGTGTAGTGTTGAAAAGGAATGGGAAAGGAGTTCCCTTTTTCCTGTCCTTATTCTAGGGAGAAAGAATCTACTTCTCTCTCTCTCTCTCTCTCTCTCTCTCTCTCTCTCTCTCTCTCTCT
>OU015743.1:82251730-82295196 GCA_907169655.1 Acomys percivali | reverse complement strand
TTTTTTTTTTTCTGTTATAAAGTAAATCAGCAGCAGAAAAGAGTGTGTGGTTAAAACAAAACAAAACAAAAAAACACATTTGAAGTTACCGTGAAGTAAAAGCCAACTGCTTATTTATTAAGAATGAATTTTAGTATGACTAGCATAGAAACATAATTCTACCCCCCCCAAAAAAAAAAAAACAATTAATTGGTTGAATTCTCCCTTTGCACTCACAGAGTCATGGAGACGGGTTAAGTAGGTAAGGTGATGTGCAGAAACTTTGCCAATATTGAATTTCAAGTGACAGAGGAAAAAAATCAGTGCAAGAGGGAATTCAATATGCATGGGAAAGCATTTGTTCCCTCTGCCTCTTTGATCCCTGCCAAGGCACAAGAAACTAGAGCAAAGGACTTGAAAAACGGGATGGATCTTGTGCAAAGCCCAGAACGCCGTGCTCTTGCAGGAACTCAGTGTGACAGGATGAAAGGCCAAATGCCCAGGCATCTCCCCATAAACACAGGAGATGGGGGTCTGGACCCAAGGACTGGACATGCCTGGGAGTGCTCACTGTACAAATGGTCCTGAGGTTTGCAATTGCATGGACCCCACTCACCCATGCTGGCCGTGGTCTGAATGGTTGGAAAATCTGCAGGCCATACTTGCTCATTTTCACAGATGCCTGTAGATGTTGGAGAAGTTTGCAATTTGTTCAGCTCAAGAAAACCATTTCAGTGAAACAATCTCCACTAACATTTTTGGAAACATTTGTCAGAAAAACAAATGTTTGTATCTAAAATAGCCGGGCTATTAAGATGTGAGAAAGGGAAACAGATGTGTGTTAGGGATTGTTGGATTTGTGTGACTTGATGGCATTTGTTTTCTTCCTTTCTGTTTCCCTGGAGAACGTGCAGTGTTACCCTTAATAAGACTATAAACTACATGGAAGTAAAGGCCATTTTTCATTTTACGATGTCAAAATATAATAAAAATGAAGTTTATCACTTACAAATTTTGCACTTTGTTTCTAAGAAGTGCAAATTCAGACTTAGAGTAATTATCCACCTCCCGGCTTACTTGGACTTGTCTACACTTTTTGATGGGTTTGCGAACAGTGAGGGCAGCTTACTGAGTCAGTCCAATATGTTGGAGTTCAAAGTATCATCTTCAGCATACATAACACATACATATGTATATGTATATGTATATATATATATATGTTGTACATAAATAACCAAATTAAAATAATATATTATTTAATTTAATTAAGTTAACGATCTCAAACACTTATTATTCAACTTTCCTTTACAATGGATTCCTTATTAGAAATATCATAAAATATTAAGTATCCTGTTAGGCCAACACAGATGCATGTTAAGTAGAGAGGGTTAGTCAGAGAACATAATGTATTTGTGTTCAGCATCTTTCAATTTCATTTAACTAGGATCAGATAGTTTAATAGTGAGATTGGTTGGTTGGTTGGGTGGGTAGGTGGGTGGGTGGTTGGTTTGTTTTGGAAGTGCTAACAATCAAACCAAGGACCTCCTGCATGTTAAGCAAATGCTTTACCATCAAACTAACTGGCATCCCAATAAGAGGGTTATGGATAAAGTGTTAATGATATGATGGGTAGGGCGATAGCTAAACTTGTAAACTCAACATGTTTAATGAAGTTTTTTTTTTTTTATTACTGAGCAGTAATAAGCATGGACATAGAACAAAATGAGAAAGAAAGACGCAGCAATGTTTACAGAGAAGAGTGAGTCTCCCCTTACCAAGTTTTTTTAGTAATATTCTTTAAGAAATTTCACTGCTTCTCAATTCATACCACTGCTGCTACCTAGGGGTGAGCTTTTCTACCTCTTTATAATGTGTGTATAGGTTGACTTTGTGATCATAGATTGATTTGGAAATTATGTGTGTCATTGTTTTCTGAGAAGATAGATTCTGAGTTTTAAACTCAATGAAAAATATCCAGAATATAATTGGACTATAACTCAACACCCATCTTGTATCTGTAAATCCACTTTACAAATTTCACATGAAGTAGTTGGGCACTATTGACTATGAACTCAGGCCTGCCTTTATTAACCCCTTTGTCTAAAGTCATCCGTCACCTTATTCAATACATAGAAGGAATCTAGAAAGGTTCATCTTTTCCAGGCATCTCAGCCTGTCATGGGTGGAATCTCCTGATGCATGCTGAAGTGGCTGCCTCTGGAAGCAGAAGGGCATGGTATGGCCTTTCCCGCATAGCTCATCTATCTAGAAGTGGAAATGGGTATTCTGTTGTTCTCAGAAAATCCCAAGGTAGAGTAAGTTAGGAACATGGCTTGTCAGGTCTTGTTACAGAGCTCTTTCTACTTTTTCAGTTTCCCCCTAACCTTTGACATGATGATGCTCCCTGAGAATGAATCCCATATACCTTGTTTCCCTGACTATGATTGTCCAAGTACCCCACACATCAGCCAGGCAATATCTCTGAATACCTCTTGGGCACCACACTCCCCTAGAGTTCAGTAGGGACTTGGGGGTTGTGATAACTGTTCCTGGATTTGAATCTGCCACTTCCTCTGGGAAGGCCCTGAGCAGCAGATCTCTTTGAATTAGGAACAGTAGAGGTTGAGCATCCCTCCCAGGAGATTATAGAAACCAGAAGTGTTCTAAATGACTTTTCAAAATGGTGAACTAGCTGCATGTACGTAATGACAGTTCGCAGGAGTAGAGGGTGTCTACGTTGGCTTAATACACTCCCTGTATGCAGAGAATGGAAGTAGTTTTCAGGAATGTCTTCGTGTGCCTTAAGCCCATCACATGAGATTATGGTGGTATTTTCCATGTGGGATCATGTTAAAAATCAAAATATCCTGGACATTTGGAACATTTTTACTGCTTTGGATTAAAATTCTCAACTTGGGTGCTTTTTGTCTGTGGTGAAAGGTAACTGCACAAATGAGATGGAAAGATTAGCAAAGTATCTAGCCTGTCGCAGGCCCTTGGATATTCTCTTCCACTCACATATCCGATGGCGATTTGTAAATAAGTGTGTGACAGACACCATGATCAGTGCTGAGGCTAAAGAGGTGACAAGATAAAGTCTGAACTCAGGTCACCAGTGGGTTTTCCCTGCTGGAAGTCCGTTATTGCTGTGTGCTGTGTTCTATAGTTATGTCAGAGAAGCCTGCAAAGTATGGCTTACACATAGAATGGCTGTAGGGACTTGAAGCCAGCTTCTGAGCTGTGTGAGGAGAAGGAGATATTGTGAGGTTATCCACAGAGCAATAGAGAGCAGGTAATGAACACATTTGCAGAGAAGATAATGTTCTGTTTAGTCACAAGCCTGTGACCAGGGGATTAATTTACCTAGAAGCCCTCAGCTAGTGCCTGGGTGAAAGGGATGTCATAGTTACAAAGTGCAAATAGACAATTCAAGGCAGTTATGTGCAACTAATTCAATCAGTATTGATTCCTGGACTTCCGGTTTACAATCTAATACCAGTCACCAAGTTGGCATGCCTCTAGTTGATTTCATACAAGAGCTTAAGAGAAGATTGAACTTTTAACACCCCAAGTTATCAAGATTCCTTTAAGTCTTCTATCGTTTCATTTTGGCTTGGGTGTGGTGGTGGTGACTGGGTGCCTGCATGCATGTGCGTGTATGTACACGTGTATATAGTATACATACCCATGTATGCATGAGTACATGTGTGGAGACTAGAAGGGGACACCGGGTGCTCTGTTCTATGCTGCCCACTTTGTTCTCTTGAAACTGTGCTAGTCACATGACCTGGAGCTGGGCTTGTGGCTAGGAAGCCCCCAGTAATCCTCATGCCTCCCCTCCCACAGCATGGGTGGCCAAGCCTTTTATATGGGTGCTAGGATCTGAAATCAGTTCCTTGGGCAGTAAACACTCTACAACTGATGCATCTCACCAGCCACAAGTGTGATTTTTTGTTTGTTTGTTTGTTTTTGTTTTTGTTTTTTTGAGACAGGTTTTCTCTGTGTAGCCTTGGCTGTCCTGGACTCACTTTGTAGACCAGGCTGGCCTCGAACTCACAGCGATCCGCCTGCCTCTGCCTCCTAAGTGCTGGGATTAAAGGCGTGCGCCACCACCGCCCGGCTCAAGTGTGATATTTTTTGATAAGGTAATAGTCACTGAGAATATAATAATAATAATAATAATAATAATAATAATAATAATAATAATAGAAAAAAATTATTCGGGGGGTTTCTTTCTTTTATTTGTTTGTTTGTTTGTTTCTTCCTTCCTGTTTGTTGGGATCTCATAAAAGGAAATCTCCATACTCTCTCAGGTAACTGAAGGTTAATAGCACCTTACTTTGGTGTCCCTGTGAGTCCCAAGTGTCATTTGAGGACTATCATAGGCTCTCTTCAGCCTCTGGCCTTCTGCCCAGACTCTTCCTGGCAGTGCTCTGTGATTTCCCCAGAGAATATAATGGCTCACTCAACCCAGAAACTCATAACCATATTAGAAGTAACCACTGAGGGCCATACGATAACTCTGTGACCGAAGGCACCTGCTGTCAAGACTAATGATCCAAGTTCAACACCCAAGGCCCACTTTGTGGAAGGAGAGAACTGACTCCATCAAGTTGTCCTCGGGGCCCTATATGTACCTTTGTCTTGTACTAACTATAAACCCTGGGGTACAGTAGCCTGTGGGTTCCACTGTCCCCAGGTAAAGTGCTCTGAGGACTTGGATTTGATCTTCTAGAATCCAAGTAAAAATCTGAGTGTGGTAACGCATACATGTCATTCTGGTACCAAGGAGCTCAGGGGAGGTAGAAGCAGGAAAATGCCTGGGGCTCTTGGTATGTAGATAGCTGAGGATTAGAGCCTGGGCTTGACCTTAGGCCTTCACACACATGTGTACTTGGAACATACATTCATGGGAAAACACACAGTGATCTAATATTTGCTAGGTAGGTTATTGTCAACCTTTCTTGGAAAAATAGGGTGTAAATCATTCGGAAAATAAAAATAAAAAGGGAGATGTTTTATTCGGCAGTCACTGAGTACTTAGGAAGTACATGGATTGCATACTGAGTTACATACAGCTTTGGAACTAAATAATGTCACCTCTTTGAGTCATGTGCGTATAGGCCATTTTGAACATTCACATGTATGTTAGTCAGCTTCCTGTCACCGTAACAAGCTGCCTGAGAAAATCAACACATGAAGAAAAAAGGTTTACTTGGGCCCATGGTTTTGGTGGTTGTAGTCTAAAATGTGTTGGCTTCATTGCTTTGGGCCTGTGGAATGGTGGCACGTCATGGTGGGATATGTGGCAGGCAAACACACGCTTTCAGGAAGCAAAAGAAAAGTTGAGGCCATGGATGCAGTTCCATAGTTTTCTCTGGGGGAAACTCCCAGTGACCAAGAATGCATCCCTGGAAGGTTTTTATGATGGTGCAGATGTGGCCGAGACATAGAGCATTTGCCGCCATGTATGGCTTCCCAGTACTGCAAAATAAGAGAAATCAACATGGTTTTCTCTGCTTCCCAGTAGTGCTGCCCTGGGGTCCAGGTCCGTAACAAATGAGACTCAGAAGACACTGGGTGTTCAAACCTCAGCACCATTCAGTTGTAGCCTCTAAGAACACATAGTACCCCACACTTTCCTTCCTCACATTTGGAGCCCCAAACTTTCTTAAGTCAAATGCTTTATTTTTAAAAGTGTACTGTCTGTGATAAAAACAGATCCCAACAGAAGAACTGAAGGATTTTCTGTATGTTTTTGCCTTATGCATCACCCTATACTACCTTTCTGTCCTTAGTGCATCATGGGAACTGTAGGCATTACCTGAGATCCTTCTCCCTACGCCTTCTTTAGGGTTTTCCCTCCAGCACCTGTTTCAGAAGTTGTTCATCTAATGATTTCCCTGGACTCATCTTCTGAGATAGATAACAGTTACAGTAAAAGACTGTATTTCCCTCAAGATATATTCAATTGTGCTATTAAATCACATTGCTCTGTTTCCTAAACATAGGGAATGTAGGAAGGACTAGTTCCTCTGTGGAGAAATGTGAGGATTTGAAGATGTGCGTCAAGGGGGCTGAGGATACAGCTTAGAGGTAGACCACTTGCCTAGTATGTGGTCTTGAGTTCAATCCCTGGTACCCTCCATACCAAATAGAAAAGGAGGAGGAGGAGGGGTGGTGACAGAAACAGAGACAGAGAGAGAGAGAGACAGAGGCAGAGACACACAGAGAAAACATGATCAAACCAAAAAAAAAAAAAAAGTGCTCAAGCATCTCATAAAATCAACCTCTGTTTGCTTTGGATATTCAATTGGGTTTTGAGGAGATAAAGAAATTGAGGTCATTCCTCTGACCTCAGTGAATATTTTATCAATACAGATCACACCCATGTATATGAGGAACTTAAAAGGAATTGAAATGTTAGAGTGCAGTGCTGGATGAAGAAACATGGTCAGAAAGTCCCTGAAAAGAGATTTCTCATATAAAGTATTTGGAGGGAAAATAACAAAGGAGATGAAGTCTGTCCTCAGCATTCAGTGATGTCTGAATGAAGGACAGACAAAGGCAGAAAAGGGATATAGGTTTCAAAGTAGCAAAATAGAGCATTTATAACTGGGCTCCGGGACAGGGCATTTTGTCCATTAGAACACACTTGAATCTGAATTTCATTGACGGATGAAAGTAGATTGCCTGAGAGATCACATTATGACTGTCATTACAAACAACACAGCTGAGCCTAGATTGATGGGCTTGAATAGATAACATGACAGCAACACTAAGGTGCTTGAGCAAAATATTTTCTTACGTGCATCAATTATGTGACATCTCTATGATACTATTGTCTCCGGTTTGCTATTGAAGGAATTGAGGAGATGACTATCCAGATAATTAAATAAAGTACAAGTGAGCAAGGCTACACTGGGATGTACATAGACTGTGATGTCTTTTATAGGTTATGTTGGGCATTGTAAAACAAAACACAATGGCAACAAAAAGCCTCAAACCAATCAGATTTTCATCTTCTGCCCTGGGTTTGTGTCCTGGCTGTGGTCCATGCTAGATGGCAACCTTTACCTTATATGAACCAGCATCTGTGAGGATACTAACATACCCCTGATCAGTCTGGGGTAGAAGTAATCCTGAGGTCCTGTGTTCTTCACTTCTCCAGTTCCCAACTCCAACACAACCTCACTGTGAGTGGATCAGGCCTCCATCTAACTCTAGACTGTTAGAATCTGCTGAAGCAAGAAGATGGGGATGAACCAAATGTGATGCCCCTTGTCAAATCCTCCTCAAACAGAATGAAGACACATGAAGCAATACTTACCTGGGACATGTTTCTCAAGAAGAGGGTTAATTAGACCTCTGGGAGGGGGAATTATCAGTGATCCAGTGCTGTGTGAACCATGGACTATTTCCTTACCAGGCTGTGAAAATAATGTGTTGTGAACCTTGATGGCTTCCAGGCATAATTCTGGGCAGGAAAGACTTCGCGGTATGCAACATACAGTAGTGGCTCCCGGGAGCTTCTGTTGGCGTAGGAAGTACGCGTGTGCAATGAGCTGTGGTCCTGAGGATCTGGAAGGATGAGCTGCTGGGTGGGGAATGTAGAATCAGGCCAGACAACCTCCCTGGGGAGACCTACCTGTCAAGGTGACATTAGCTAAGCCCAGAAGGCAGAGAAAAAGGAGCTACTTCAGTATCTGGGGTGTTGTGGGGAAAGGCAAAAGGATGTAGAAAGGCCTGGAAGGAAGACTGTGTGCAGTGGATTCAGGAAGGCCAGGGTGAAGGAGGAGAGTAGAGGGGACGGGCTTAGGGAGGGAGAGAGTTCCTTATAGTAGGTCCTGCAGGGGTAGCATCTGGGAGAAGTTGCGTTCCGCATAGATGGACAGAGAGAGAGGTATGGGAATAATCTAAAAAGTCAGAAGGGACCAGATTGACGATGTGTAGAAACTTAGAACCAAGTCATCAGCCAGCTGCTTCTTAAGGAAGATAAAAAGAGGAGACTGAACTTGGCAGTGTCAGGCGTTGCAGCATATTGTCAGCACAGAGACAGTCGCTTAGACAACACAGGAGCAACCATTTAGAAAACACAGGTGAGGATCTACCTCAATTCTAAAACATGTATTCAGCATGCATGAGGCTCTGAGTTCGGTCCCCAATAAACAGTCACAAGCATTAGAATGACATTGGAGAACCATTTGTTCCATTCCCTACATCCCAAAAAGCCAAGGCTAGTGTGGCTGCTTAAGACGGATTTGTTTCCAAGATTATTTTTACAAAAGAATTTTATGTTAAAGCCCTTTAAAAGAAGCATTTCAACATTGTTCCACTTTTATAAGTTGTTTTTAAAGCAGGAAACCTGATGGAATGTGTGTATGCATATGTTCTCTGCTGTGAGCACTTGGCTTCTATGATATTGATTCACATGAGAATTCAAGTATGGTGTTGAGGCCACTGCTGACATTTCTTTAGGGTTTTGAGAGTAATGGAAATGTTGGGTTTCGATTCCGACAGTCTCTGGCCAGAGATCTTGAATCCAGACAGCCTTTCCCCTATCTGCCTTATGGGAAAGGGTGACTATTTCATGTCCTGTCTAGCCATAAGAGACATCTGTCAGATTCAGCAGTGAGAGTTCTTTTGATGTCAGAGAAAATTGCTCAGTGAGAAAAGCCTCCAGGGTGCTTTTCCCATCTGCCTTTTCATCCACATTGTCTGATTTTCCAATAGAGTGAACAAGACACGTGGTCTCAAGTCAGATACAGTCCACTTGTTCCCGGTGGCACTGTTGTGCTTAACTGCTCCTGTGGTCTGTGATTGTGCCCAAGACGTAGATGACTGTAAGCAATGGGGTTAGGTCCAAAAATAGTATCCATGTTACATCGGAGACTTTAGTCATGGAATTTCTGAATAATTGTCATCGTAGGTAGGTTTTGCCATGCCCACCCCTGAAGTGAGATGCAATACCACTTAATTTAATCAGATTCACTTCACTAAACAGTCTCTCTTTCTCTCTTCCTTTCTCTCTCCCCCTCCCTCTTTCTCTCTCTCCCTCTACTTCTCCCTCTCCTTCTCTCTTTCTCTCTCTCTCTCTGTCTCCCACACACATATACACACATGTACACAAACACACACACACAGAGACACAGGAAAATTAAACAAAAGCATGTCCCAAAGACCTACCTGATTCATCTGCTCAGTAGCATCTTCATCTTCATTTCCATGGGAAAACCACAGGGATGTGTGATGTTCCTTCGTATGAATTAGAGTTTATAGCCCCTGCCTTCTTTCTTTCATCCTTTCTCATAAGCTTGGGCACCATGTTTTCAGATAATTTTGGCATACAATTAGGTTGATTTTGAGAGTCTTGAAGTTCAAGGGTACCATTATGTCAGTTGCTGTCTAGAACTTACTTCATTTTCAATGATGTAATTAACACCTGTGTCTTAAGGCCCCAGACCCAAATATGGTTTAGGAAACTGGCATAATCTATTGTTTTAATCTAACCCCCACATTAGCCACAACTGCAATACAACTACCAAGAACCATCTCTCATGTTCACTTAAATTCAGATAATCTTCCTAAACCAGTGGGTTTCAACCTGTGGCTACCACACCTTTGACAAACCTCTATCTCCAAAAATATTTATGGAATGAATCATAACAGCAGAAACATTACAGTTATGAAGCAACAGTTTTATGATTGGGGGTCACCACGTCACGAGGAATTGTATTAAGGAGTCACAGCCTTAGGAGGGTTGAGAACCACTGACCTAAGGGTTTTATACTAAGTTCTTTACTTTCTACTGTGGGTGGTCTCATCTCAGCCTACATATTTAGAGTCTAACAGAGGTCACAGGCTGCCAGGACACAAGCCCAGTGGCATTGTGCTTGTGCCAATTAACTTCCTCAGGTCAGCATTGTGTCCTGCTTAGGAAAGCAGTCTTTCCTCTCACTCAGGCTACAAATGAGCATGCAGAGCAGCTTCCATCCTTCCTGAGCACAGCAGCCTGTAGGAACCCACAGTTCCACTTTGACAACTATGCCTGACATAGCTAGTCCCCAGAGTGTAAATGTAGATTAGAGAGCCCCTGGTTTTATAGAGTAAATGTGAGCACTTATCCCTAAATCTCCATGGAGACCACCAAGCCTTTCTGCTAGGCAGCAAGATACCATAAACAGAAAGGCCCCTCTGAAGGAAGCCATGCTTTAAGGAACATTCAGGCTTGGAAGAATAGCCTCAAAATGAAAAGAAGAGTTATGTTCATAAAAGGATATTTATAAATTGTGTTCTGTACACCTCACGGAAGAGAAGAATGTGCAAATTAAAGATGACTTTCTAATTGGGCATGATGCCCAAATATCAATGCCTTCTTTAAGGAAAAGAATCCTATGTGCATAAATAAGATTGATTTAATATTGATATAAGCCTTTTTAAAAAGCTTTGGACCTGTGCATAAGCAAAAGATGGCCGAGGAAAGCATGAGCTATTTGGCCAGAATGCAGCAGGAAATGAACTTGAAGGCTGCGCTTCCCCAGGAGGTCTCTTAGTTATACATTGACTACACTATTATAGGGGAGACCGAGCATCTACCATTCAGAAAGTTTGGCCACTGTTCATCCAAAGATAAGAGACCTTTAAAGGCCAGCAGTCCAAGCTATGTCATCAGCTTGCTAAGTTAGGAGATGTGGGGCTGGAAAAACTGGAAGGCACATCCCCGAAGTTCAAGTGGGAATTACTGGCCAAGACCAGATGCTTGCGTTCCAGGCCTCCTGTTTTTCTCCTTAATGTTGAAGAATTAATGGGAAGCTTCTGCAGTATTCGCAAATGTAGAATTCTAATGGTTCTATGTTGGGCTTCTTTTGGTACTAAATATTGATATTAAATAGGTGAACACTAGCTTCTAACTCAGCTCTTAAAGGAGCCTTTCTTTTGTGTGTATCCACACCTAGCTGGTAGAAATAGTGAGGTAACATACACAGACAGCTACAGTAAAGAAAGAGCTGGATTTGAGTCCCTACGTATATCAAATAGTGAACTTACCAGACTCCATGAAATTGTTCCAAACCCTTAGGCATCCTGGCAATCCTGGGTGAAATCAGTGGGTCACAAAACCAAAAAAAAAAGAGACATGTGGGAAAAGGATCTTTAGGGAAGGAAGGATTACTATGGTAGGAGGGAGTTGAGAAAGGATAGGGAATGGGAATAAACATAGCATACTACACACGTGTGGAATTGTTAAAGAATAATTGCAATCAATAAAATTAAGATGAGTTGGTCAACGCTGCGACAGAGAGGTGAGAAAAGATTGCAGAGCTACCAGTCACTATGGGACTCTTGCCTCCTGTTTAATTTTCTACCCTCTCAAGTCTACCCTGTTACTGTATTTACTCAAGATCTATTACTCTAAATCTACGTTACTATTGAATTCAGTCTTTATTTTCTTGTCTCTTTGTCTTTTTATTTTTATTTATTTATTTTTTGTCTGAAGCTTTTGGCCACTCTCTCCTTCCTTACAAACTCCTTTCTCTCTAATACCCTTAGTTTCTCTTTTCACAACCCCATCACCTTTCTTTCGCCATCTCTTCTACATATGCTTGCATTTCTTTGCATTCCTTTCTTTAAGGTGATGTCAATTCAAACCTGTACCCCACTTTACACTTCTCTCCTGCGCTTTTGTAGCCTAAGTGAATTAATGCAGATGCCTGCAACCTCTTTCAATGTATTATTTCTGGTCCTGATCTTGAAGTTTCCCCTCTATTCCTCCCTGTAACCCCTTCTTCCTACATTGCATCCTTAGTATTCTAGTTTTCCCAGTTGCCAAATCACAGGCATTCGTATCACCCTGGATGCTTTTTTATCTGGTTAGGGACTGATTGTGCCTCCTAATTGGTAGCTCAGATCTGTGACTGACTGCCCTTCTACCACCACCTGTGTCTGGACCAAGCTCCCCGCTCATTTGAATCACTGAATTATCTGCTCCTTGGTCTGCTCCTATTGGGTATAACTTGTCTTCAACCTCTTGCCATCCAAGAGATAAAGCTTCCTCTCCTTGGCCGAATTCTCCACTGTCAGTCATCCCAGCTTCCCTGTTATGATGTTATGCTCTCTGTAGACCCAGACCAGCTGTTGGTATTTTGTTTCCTTTTTTTGTTTTGTTTTGTTTTCTGTTCTTATCCTGGACGTGCCCCTACCTGGCCCGGGTCTCAATTCTGCCTCTACTGGCTCGCCTGTCCTGATTAGACTTGTTCCTCGGGTTCTTCTTCATGGTCTGCTGAATTCTACCTCTCCTTGTGTCTTAACCGTTCCCTTTAATTTTACCCTCTTGTGCTTGCTTATGAGTAGATGAATTTTCAGCCCTTATCAGCAGAGCTTTGGTTGGTGCAACCGTGTAGTCCAGCACTTTCGTGCTGCCTGGAGGCCTGTGAGCCCAGCAAGGGACCAGTACTTCTCAAAGGAAAGGGGTTCTTGCCTTTCAGAACACTTTCACACCCACATCTCAGTGTGGGTAAAGCTGAACAATTGGAAAGGGGTTAGAGAAACATGAGCAGTGAGTGAGTTAGAAGATTAAATTAGCTGACTTGTTTTGAACAAGTAGCAGGAGGAAAAGCCCTTCGAATCAGTAAAGCTGGTTTAGGAGCATTTAATTCCAGCCCAGAGAACACAAAGGAAAAGATTTTTTAAAATAAAGCTAGCTTGCATTGGGTTTAATATCATCTTCCTCCTAATAAAGAGAAGTTGTGAAAATATAAATATTTTAATATTTGAAGATGTCAGAGAGTTAATCTTTTAAAATCATTTTTTCCTTTACCAGGAAAATAAAAAGACTTTACATATTTTTTCCTGTTTTGCTCAATGAACTCAATAGACTGTATTTAACTATAGTTTGCTTCCTAAAATTTATGACAAAACTTTTAGAATTTGTATTTTAAAGACAAATACACACTAAAAAGTAAAGCAGTGGACAGTAAGAAAATTTATGGCAGCGGAACTTAAGTTAGATAAAGTATTTTGTGGACAAAATAAAAGCAATCTAGAAATCCGTACAGATGTCACCATGTAACAAGATACAGAGCTAGATGGTTTTAGTTCTTCTCACATAGGCTCTCCCCAAAGCTGGCCGGTCCCCAGCTTAAGGTAGCTCTTAAGGTAGCTCTTACAGAGAAGGACTTAGACTACAAGATGCATCTGATGTCACTCTGCAAAATGAGTGTTGCATGCTGAAGCTATGGTAAAGAGTGCCATGCATTCTATTTTAGAGGAGGACCACCCACATTCCACACATTGTGTAATGTTTCTTAAAATACAAGGCTAAGACATTTTCCTCAAAAATACAGCTTTGAAACAGTTTGACCACTTGAAACATTCGCTTGGAGCCCGTGTTCTCTGTAAAAGCAGCAAAGAAATGCTTGCTTAGAATACCTAAAAGGGGTGTATTTGGATGCCTTGCCAGTGTGCCTTTGCCATAAAAGAAAGAAAGGATGTTAATGTTGACTTAGGTGATGGTTTTGTTTGTGTGTGGGTGTACTTCTAGCTCCTTCTTTCTATTTGTCCTTCTCTTCTCAGTGACTTTCATGCCACATATCTTGTATCTGGTTTTTATCTATGACAGAAAGAATGCAAAAATTTGTCTTTCTAAATGTAGATTACTTCTCGTGACATGATAATCTCCGATTTCATCAATCTTCCTGAGAACAACATAAGTTTACTCTTCCTTATGGTTGAGTCTAACATTTCTGTGAAATGAGTTAGCTCAAAAATGAGTCCTACTAACCAAACAGACCAAGCTGTTGAGTGGCGCCGTTTTGGACGTTCTGATGCAAATAAATAACTGGCTTGTAGGTCATCCTGGTAATTTCTGGATATACCAGCCCTATGGCCTGTCTACATAAAGAAGTTTATCATCTTGTTTGTAATGAAGAGGACATGCAAGTCCCTCCACTGAGCCCTGGGAGTCTGCTGAGTTATGACGACTTAGAAATGGAGATGACTTGTGGAAGTCTGTGCTAGAGATCCTCTCCCGTGAAGCTCCCGAGAAGCATTTCTCAGTTTGGGATAACGTCGGTACCAGTGTTTGACCTCAGAGGACCTGGTGGCAGAGGGGAGACTGGGGATGCACTAGACAAGGCAGCAAGGCCTCCCGTTGCCCTTCATAGTTCTCTGTCTGGTACTGCGTGATCCACAAGATCACAGCAAGGAAGAGTTACTCATATTAAATAGATTTCCATCCTTATCTAGTAAAGGAATGTGGCTCAGAGCCTTGTGAGGAGAACCATTACAGGGACATCTGGAACTTGGGCAGAGTGGAGATTATCTGATGGGAGCACTGAATAGAACAGGAGGTGAGAGTGATGCGGTTTGTTCATTCTGGACACAGGATAAGAATCTTCCTCAAGGTCCACAACAACTGTTCAGCTCTTCCTTCCAGCCTTTTTGGAGTTGGACTTTATTTTGTGGTTTCTACGTAATTACTCCAGTGGTTTCTTTGAGTTAGCCAGATGAGTAATTTGAATGTTATGCTTGGTGCTAGATGTTTGCTTTAAAAGAGGGCTAAGGCATGAGGAGAACCCAGGTGGGTGCTAAACCAGGGTGGGCATTGTCTAAAAGCCTGCTTTCCTTATCAGCTCGCTCACTTTGTCTCACGTACAACCAAGGAGAAAGTGGTGATTTTACATTTTGGAAGGAAAAAGCTGTCCTATGACTCAGATTTCCCTGCCCTGGGGCTGGCTGCCTTTTCATCTCTCTCCATGAACCAGAATCCTGTTTGTAGCTGGAGGAGCCACAGCTGAATCAAATATCAGGCTCCTCTGGTGGCCAAGGGCCATTTATGGCCTCAGAGAGAAGTGGTACAGGGCATTGTGGAGGGAGCAATGGGGACCATTGGGGAGGGAGCACCAGCTCATCAAGGGGACCCCAGGGAAGTCATGGCAATCCAGTGCGACCTGCTGCTGTCTCACACACTTAGTTAAAGTTGAGTGGTTTCTGATCACACTGTACTTTCAAAACAAGTTTTGTATTCTCATATCTCCCGAGCTATGTACTAATGCAAGTAAAAGATAATGTAGGATTTAAGCTAAATGGAATGCACTTTATTCTTTAAGCTTCCCTGTGAATTAAAACAAGGCTGTTCTTGGCACCATGATGGTGGCACTTGAGAGTTCTTCCTCTGTCCTTACAGAGTACAGTACAATCCACAGCCCTTCAACACCCATTAAAGAGTCTGATTCCGATCGGCTGCGGCGAGGTTCAGATGGGAAGTCACGTGGCCGAGGCAGGAGAAACAATAACCCCTCACCTCCCCCGGATTCTGATCTCGAGGTATGTCATTACCTATACTAAAATGACAAACAAGGGGCCACATAGCTCATTAATGGGCCAATAGAATTGGCCTGTGAACATCAGCGAGGAAGCACCCCCAACACATTGGTTATTGCACCCTGTGCATATTAACAAAGTAAGACAATTTTCCCTCTTTCGTATTACCTATTATCCATGGTTTTCAGAGTTGACATAATATGTTAGTGGATATTTCTGATGTTGCTCTGCAGTACTGGGAATGGAACACAGGACCTCAGACAAGCTGCATACGGGCTGCACCATTGAGGGTCTTCCCGGGTTTATGTAATTGTTTACTTCTGTATTTTCCTTCATAATGTTTACACAATACAGCATCTATTTCTTTCTCTCTCAAAAAGCATAGTAGCCAGGTGTGGTGACACATGGGAGACAGGGGTAGAAGGATCACAAGTTCAAAGTCATTCTTGGCTCATGGTGAGTTTGAGGCCAGCCTTGGCCTATGTGGCAGTCTCTCTCACACAACAAAATGCCAATGGAAACAAATTTTGCAGTTCTGCTTGAGAAAATTCTACCATACTACTGTGTGTCAATTACTGCCACTTCAATTAAGTAAATGCCGTCCTAAAAAGATCACAGTAGATGCCACTTTGAAATTAAAGGCATGTCTGAGTACATTAAAAAGGGGGAATCAGGAATGTTCTAAACTGAAATCATAATCAGCTACCGAGACATGTTTTGGTGGATTTCAAAAGCAGGGAGATTAAGCGAGATCTGACAGGGTGGCAGATTTCACTGCCTTGAAGCCACTGCAATTAAGTTTCTGTGTTTTGCCAAAGTAAAATCTGATGGTGGAAAACTTGATTATTTTTGGCTGAAAGATGAACATTTTCCAGCAGCGTCTATGTACATGACTATGTGCTGGTGTAAGGAGGAATAGGAAGGAGAGAAACAGGCAAGAGGGACTGGAGGCTCTCAAAGAACTTTTTGAAATGAACTCTAAATCGAATTCAAAAGAACCCCCCCTGGTGTCTCAGGGTATGTGTGGGGTGGCTGCGTAATTCTGAAAACTGAAAACATCTGATGAAAAATAAAATCTAGTCAGCCCTCAGTATCTGCAGGGGACGGGTCCCAGTTCCCAAGCCCCCCATGTGCAACACACTTTTCACACATGCCCTATGCATTGTTGCATGTCTTGGGAACAGAAGCCTAGGTCCGACGTATGCTGGGCAAGGATTCTGCCACTTAGCGGCCTCTCTAGTCTCCCAATGGTTTAAGTCATGCCTAGACTACTTATGATACCTAATAAAACGTAAGTCATGTATCGATGTTCTTTTATCCTGGACTATATATAAGATGACAAGCATACACATGTTCAGTAATAATACTTTGTTTTTCTAAGCATCTCTGTTGCTGGATGCAGAATTCAGATATACTGAGAGCCAATCACATAGCCCATCCTCTGATAACTGAATAAACTAGATAAAGCTCCAATTTCCTCATGAAGTGTTTAATAGTTAACTTGGTTAGAATAAGCCGCAAGAGTTATTTTTTTAATTCTTCTTATTTTCTGAGATAAGG
Source organism: Acomys percivali (assembly GCA_907169655.1). Taxonomy (NCBI): domain Eukaryota; kingdom Metazoa; phylum Chordata; class Mammalia; order Rodentia; family Muridae; genus Acomys; species Acomys percivali. The sequence goes on along the minus strand of OU015743.1, from coordinate 82,278,339 downwards.
TCTCTTTTGAATGGCTTTTGACTTCTGGCCCTTCTGTCTCTTAGAACTTACAAGCAGACTAGTTTCGACTCACTGTTCATCTCCTGGGAATTGAGATGGAGACATTACTACAGAACAGAAAAAAACTATGTCTTTTCTACATTTACATTGACTTTAATAACACAACTGTCCTCCTGTGCCTCATATGAGCTTAGAGCTGAAAACTCTGCCATAGAGAGAGTTGTATTTGAAAAAGCATAAATTCAGAGTTTTTTCATTTGTACGTCATTTCAAAATTTCGGTGTCATGTAAAAATTAACTGATCGCAAAATTCCCATTGACTCGATGCTTCCCTTGTAGAGAGTTTTCATCTGGGACCTGGACGAGACCATCATCGTTTTCCATTCCTTGCTCACAGGGTCCTACGCCAACAGATATGGGCGGGTGAGTACACCGAGCACCAGCTTTGAACTGCAGTGGAGGAAATGTACCTCGGACTGACTTATTTGCTTTCCATCCAATGGATGGCATTTACATTTCAACTAAAAAGAGGAGCACAATTTAATATTGTGGCCAAATATACAAGTAAGGCAAAAACACATTTAAATGGGGAAGAGGAAAGATTATTTCATTTTAAGTCTCAAAAATAAGATAGGTTTCATTCGTTTCATGCTTTTTTTCCCCCAATTCCAGTGAGAAAAGTGATGGGATGCTTCTTAAAATACTTAACAAGCTAAGACCTTTTGTTTGTGATTTTTTTTTCTACCTGCCATGGTTTTTTTTTTTTTTTCTTTTCTTAGCACAATCAGTGGGGCAAATGTCACTCGCTGTTGGCAGCAATGATTAGCAGAGTTGGTATTTTGCTTTTAAGACCTCTACTATGGATACTTTCATGCAGCCCTGTTCTGTTCGGCCTAAGTTGATGTAAATAGTAAGTGATACTAAGTTCCTGAATGACAGTAGTACTAATGGGCCCATATTAGAGTTGTTACAGTATTTATGTTGATGAGTTGGCAAAAAATAAGGTCAGGAATGACCTCTGATTAGCTGGTACTTGGGTTTCCTAAAACCTTAGAAATCATTGCAGTGTGCTGCTTGTTGGTTTTAAAAGACTTTAGCCATGTAAAACCATATTATTTAAATTTGACATAGGCATTTTCTAAAATTACCCTGCATATATATTTCTTATATTTTAATGGCTAAAGAAATTATGAGTCTTAGATTATGGAAGCTAAGATTACCTTGGATGCCAGGAAACTAAATCTTAGACCAGTGAGAGCAGACATTAATCAACATCAAAACTGACACTATAAAAGTTAACATGCTTTCATTATAAACTTGGCAGTGTGTTCATTTTTTTCATCAGACACTTATTTCAATAACTATATCTATGTAGTCCCTGATGTTGACCTACTGGAGGTAAAAGTGGGACATTGTCCCTTAAGCTTTAACATCCAAGTTTTGTAATCATTAACAACAGATCCAACCACGAGAAGTCTTAGAGTGCTTGTGCACACATGGACAGGTTCCTCTAAGATCTGGACCAGTCCATCACTTGAGTTTGTATTCAGCAACATATGTGAACCCCAGCCCCATATAGCCCATCTCATGGTGAAACAAGTTTTCTGTGAGAAGACAATAGAAATTATGTCAAGTAATCTATCAGTCAAAAAAAAAGTCCCTACTAGGCAATGAACTCACAGTAAGAATTCAGTAAATTCTTGCTGGGTTGTTGTTCTTTGTGTTTGTTTTTGTATTAGTACTGCGATTGCATCAATCATTATTTAAAAACCCACAACATAAAGCTAATTATAGCCTATAAATAGTTAGTACAGCCTTGATGATCATCTTAACTAAGCCACAGGATGTCTCCCTTATTCCTAAAGAAGAAAGCTGGAGGTACCCGGAGCTCATGCAGAAGCATTTAGAAGAGTAGCTGACTACATGTGCAGTATCTGAAAACCACACAGAAAATCACAAGTCTCTACTACACTGGTGCACAAACAAAGCGACCACTGTTCTCAGAGCCACAAACAGGGCCAACGTAGAATAAGGTGGTGGCAGCACACAGCCTGGTGACCCCCTCGCAGCCTGTGGCCATAAAGCGTTGGTTTGCATGTGGAGTTCTCACCAAGACTGGGACTATTGGCTTGAAACTTTCCATTCAGATTCTCAGCAATCTACAGGCCAAATGCTCTCCTGATGATGCCCTATGCATTAGAAGGTTTTTAAGGTGTCAGCCATTTGTATTTTGAGGTTTCATCAAATGGGATTCCATCTGGTTTCTTTATTTACTATTATTGTAGCAGGGCACATGATATAATTTGGTTTCGTTGTTGTTTTTCTCTCATATAACTTTCAAAAGTGAAATGTGTAGCTCTGTAACTCTACCCTTCATTGACACATTGATGGGACTCATGGAGAACTTCAGGAAGCCCATTTGTTTCTCAGGGGTTTTGCTCTTATTTATTGTATGTGTGTTCATCCATACCATGGCATAATGTGAAGGTGATAGGACAGCTCATGAGATTAAGTCTTCTCCACCCACCATGTTAGATCCAAGAATAGAAATCACCCATGGAGTGGTCTCAGAGACACCAGGCACTCTGCTTGAGGAAAATCTTCCTGCATGCAACTTTGCATCTGAAAGCAGAATGACCTCAGGTCATTGGGACAATCAGAAGAAATTGTTCTAAGAGGAAGAAATACCAAGAGCAGGAGCATGGAAGCGTTTGCTGCTGTTTGAGGGCTTGAGTGGCAGTGACAGTGTAGGGTTGGGGATGCAGCCTTTCTAAAGATGTGGTCAGAAACAAGAACAAAGCTCACAGCCATCTGCACAGCAGTTGTGGGGAACAAGGGAAGCCACTGGGCGGAGCATGGGCAAAAGTAATATAGCTTTAAATTACTTTACATGTGCATGGGGAGGCAATGGCAAGGGAAGAAAGGTAACCTGGTCAATTTAAATTGTGTAGAAGTGACTTGGATCAGGGCAGGGGGGCAGTTCACAATAGATTAAAAGAAAAAAGTGATTCTTGTGATGTGTCTTGAGCATCTGAGAGAGTAGTTCATGTATATTTTGAAATAAGGGGAAACTGTCAGGGGAAACTGGAGATTTGGTGCAAGGAACAACTTAAGATAGTTTGGACACATTTATTTGGAAAAGCAAAAAGGTAGCTAGCAAGTACAGCCAGAATTCTTGGGAGAACTGGCTAGAGCTGGGAGTGCCAGCTTTAACACTGACATTGTGGAAGTATCTAGCATCGTCTCTTTCCTAGGTACTTTGATTAATCTGTGGCCTCCTTGCTGGAGGCCTAGCTTCTCCTCAGGGATACTTTGGGGTGGGAAGTGCATTGCTAAGGATATTGAGAGGCACCCAGATCTGTGCAAAAGATCTTGATTAATATTATTCTCATTAGGGGACCTAGAATTGGGTAGAAGTTGTACACAAATTTGATGATTAATTCTCAAAAAATATGAACTTTGTCCAGAATTCTTCCAAACAATGAAGGTGAACAAGCTGACTGGAATGGCTTGCATCCCCTTTGTTCCCCACAGACTAAAGGTAGCTTAGTGGCAATCTGCCTCTTTTATGGAGTGCAGATTTACTTATGTTCTTGACCATTGTCAGGAAACTATGTGGCTCCGCCTTCCTCTACATGCATAGAAAGAAATGCATGCCTGACAAAGGTAGCCTTTCTGTTTCTATGGGAACCAGCTACTTGAGAAGTAGCTTAGTCACAGTAGCTTAGGCAACTCAATGAGCAGGCCATTCAGTAAGGAGATACGGGATCTGGTAGATATAATGCAAAATTAGGGCATGTTATAGCAATATATCCCCACTCCAAAGGTTCGAGAATACCCCCACCTTCTGTGTAATCCTAGCTGTAGGAAGAAGGCATGCTGGGTGTTATATGAAAGTATTGTTTTGTAACAAAGGTGGTGAGGACAAATAGAAGGTGCTTTGTTCAGCCTACCTAAGGGAGAGGAAAGAAACAGCATATTAATGGGAATGTAGAGTCTGTGGGTGTTACTGCCATTAGGGTGTTTCTAGTAATCTGTATTCTCGCCACTTTTATTTAATGAATTGTTAAAAGCTGTTTCCAAGCTAAATCCAAATTCCTGATCTTCACTGAAGAAAAATAGGGTTTTTCTCCCATTGAATGTTTTCCCTAGAACAAACAATATAATCCAATTTTCAATATTGAATTGTAAACCTCAAACTTAACAGTATTCAACGTACTATTGTGTAGATGACTCAGGCAGGCTCCTTGCTCATGAGAAAATTCTGGAAGTCGCTCTACCCAAGGCAACTCAATGAGTTGGGCCATTCAATAAGAGAATACAGGATCTGGTAGACACAATGCAAAATGAGGGCATATTATAGCAAATAAGATTTGAGAACATCCAACCTTCTGTGTCATCCAAGAGGTGGGAAGAAGACTTACTGAGTGTTATTCTTCGTAAGTGTTGTTTTGTTTAAAAAAAAAAAAAAAAAGCCTGCTCCTTCAACACTTACTCTATTGTTACTTAGTATTCCTCTGGAATACTGGAATTTTGATTAGCGTGGAAATTAAGAGTATTACAACTCATCTATCATTTTATAGAGAAACCAAAGTATAGACATTTAAAATAGAAAAAGATGGCAGAAAGATTGGTTTAGTTGTGACCCCTCCTCCAACTTCTTAACTGTCTGGCCCTCATTGGGTTCAGTAGTGATACGATGAAGCTTCCTTCCCAGGGCGATAGGCTGGTTTGCTTGCTTGCTAGCTGTATTACTAGCTTTTTGTTATTGTTGTTTGAGACAGAGTCTTATGTAGTCCAGGCTTGCCTGAAACTACCACTAAGCCAAAGAGTATCTTGAACACCTTGATCCTCTTGCTTATACTCCCAAGGGCTGGGATTATAGGCATGTACCCCTACTCCTGGCTTGTCACCAGTATTAATTCATAGATTATGAACTGGCAGGATTTGAGACCACACACAAAATATTTAAAGCAGAACATTATGTCTGGCTTAAATATTCAATAAGTACATACACTGAATATAGATGAGACTATTGTCACAAACCAACTACAGTAACAGCAGCAAATTCCTTGCCTTAGCTGTTAGAAAACAACAATGGCAATAGATTGGTTAAAACCTGGCAAGGCTGACAGTGAGCGATATGATGGTAGTAGTTTCAACGTCCTGAATTAGCAGTACATCACACATCCTATGACATGATGGAAATTGGAGATTTAAGGTCAAGTATATCTGCCTCCGTTCCAAGCTCTTGACCGTGGGCAGATTGTTTGTTCTGACTGAGGGTCAACTACTCGTCCACAGACTAACTGCTGGGCCTGTGGGATTGCTCCAACACTTACCATTAAACCTTGAATTGAAAAGCACCATGTCTTATTAATAGCAAGAAACCAACAGTAAGCAAAGATGCCACCCGCTAAACTCACTTACCACTCCTCTTTGAGTGTTGTCAAACATGCCAAGGTTGAATGTCACTGTGACCTTAGCTGTCTGAGCCTCTCTAGTGGGTGTGATCATTTAGTACATGGTGGGGGCAGGGGGTGAGAACAGTTCTTCGAGCCCTTTTCATGTGAGTATTCCAGTTGGCCATGATAGTTGCTCCGCCTTCCTCTGTTTGAAGGGACAGTGCTTTAGCATTTAGTGTGGAGAACTTATTCCCAAGAGGGTCTGGTTACTACCAAGTGTTATACCTACTCTGGAACAAGATCGGGGCCATAGTCATCTCATCCCTGCCTCTTTACTCCCTGATGCTTCTCAAGCAGCTGGGGATGGTGCAGACACAAACCAACATGGCCGTGTTCCAAGGAAACTACATCTGTACTGTCAGAATTCGTATGTCATGCAATTTCCACGTTTCACAGTTGTGCAACATCTAGATCAGAGACTGAGAAATCCTACTCCATAGGCCAAACATGTTCCACAGACTACTTTTTGAAAGCTGTTTAAGTCAAGATGTTTGTTTCATTTTGTAAAGCATTTTAAAAACCCAAACCATAAAAAATATGTGCCAGAGACTATCTAAGTCTAAAATATTTGTTTTCTGCCCCGTAGGAGAAGGTGGTCCCTACTTTGTCCTCCACTCTGGTCTTTGAGTTGCTTCTGATTCCTCTTCCTCCCTCCTTTGGAGTATGGGGACCATGGCAGTACCGTGGCTGACTGTGAAATTAAGTCACAGAAGCACCAGCTATATGAATTTGGGGCCCCAAGATAGCTCAGGCCAGCAAATCCATTAAAAAAGATGCTTTTTAACAAATAGTCTTACTATTTAATAGTACAAACACATTAAATTTTTATCTTTGAGACTTGCTTCTACTTGCTGTGTAGTCAAAGATGACCTTAAACCTCTGATCCTTCTGGTTCGTCCTCCTGAGTTGTGGGATCTTTGGGCAGTGCTGGAGACCCAAGCATATAGAGGCCCCTGGTATGCTTAGCAAGAATTCTACAAAAAATGCCATATCCAAACTCCATGATATATCAATTATTTAGCATTCTTGAGTGTATATTCTGAGCTTTGTTTAAGCAAGGTTTAGTGAAGCAAAATTCAGGGTGTAGAGACTTCCGGGATTCGTGTCCTTGTCAACAATCAGTCAATAGGGAAAAAAAGCTGAGCTGCAAGAGTGAGACTCTTGTGTCCCATATTTGACCACGTCCCCTTGATGGGGAGGCCCGGTGGCACTCAGAGGAAGGATAGCAGGCTACCAAGAAGAGACTTAATACCCTATGAGCATATACAGGGGGAGGAAGTCCCCCTCAGTCACAGTCATAGGGGAGGGGAGTAAGGGGAAAATGGGAGGGAGGGAGGAATGGGAGGATACAAGGGATGGGATAACAATTGAGATGTAATATGAATAAATTAATAAAATATATTTTTAAAAAAGAGTGAGACAATGTAGACTGGCCTGGAAGGAACACACAGCTCTGCTATGACTTCTCTCCCTCTACACAGAAAGAAGCAGCCCATGAGTTTAGTGAACATGAAGCATTCGCAGCAGTAGTTTTCAACTCTGACCAGTTTGTGGACCCAAAAGTCATTTCCACATCCCCTGGTAGGTGGGGGTCCAACCACCCTAGCAGAGAGCAACAACCCTATGTCTGGGAAGCTGCAAGGAGATGAATATTCCAAAGGAAGAGGCTCTGGTTTCATTTTCTTCTTTGTACATTAATGTTAAACTGGGTCAAAATAAGAAGATACATGGCTCCAAACATAACCTCTGGATGCCGTGGCATCACATAGAATACAAAAACCTCAAAACAAGCCAGGCAGTGGTGGTACATGCCTTCAATCATAGCACTGGGAGATAGAAGCAGGTAACTCTCTGTGAGTTGAAGGCAAACCTGATCTACAGAGCTAGTTCCCAGACAGCCAAAAGTAAATAAAAAATAATTTTTTTATTAAAACCCTCAAAACAGACAAATGGAAACATTATTTTCTTAGACATCAAAGACATGCCCAGTGAGCCTTCTCTTCATTTGTCTTCGCTTTTGATCAGAAGCTGCTCTCTTTCCCTTTTATTTACCATACATTTTCTCCTAACTCAGAACTTGAGGTACAAATAATACAGACAGGGACACACTGACTGGCTGCCTTCATCAGGACAGCCTGGCTTTAGCTGTTCACCGCTGTGAAATGAAATGCAGCTAATGAGCGGGAATGCCAACAGCTTCCCTTCCATTGTTCCTGCCCACCACCGCGGCCATCTCCCTGACCTGATGCTTTGCAAAACACCACCTTGAATTTCAAGTCACTTCTACCTGCTTAGTCGGTCCATCTGAAAAGTGGAAGCGATCCTGGAGATGGCTGGAGAACAATGTGAGCATCCAGAAATGTACTGATGGGAATGGTGTTTCCAACATCTGTTGTTTCTTTTTTTTGGGGGGGGGGGGAATGGCACCCAGCGGATAGGATGGATGGCCATGTATAATTTCTTAGAACAAGAATATATACCAAAATAAAAACATATCTATAAAGCATAGAGGATCAGCCTTGGAGAAATCAGAAAACATGTCAATAATAAAACTGGTGAGCTTCATCCAGCTTCTAAAGCTTATGGTATTGTCTCATATTTTTGGTCCACCTATGTTTTTGTTTTGTTTTGCTTTGGTTTTGGTTTTTCTTGACAGGGTTTCTCTGTATAACAGCTCTAGGCAGAGCTGGAACTTACTCTGTTGACCAGGCTGGCTTTGGAGTCACTGAGATCTGCCTGCCTTTGCCTCCCAAGTATTGGGATAAAAGGCTTGGGCTATCATCGCCAGGCTCCTTTCTTCATTTTTCTATGAAGGAATTCGGCAGGGAAAAAAATTACATGATTCACCCAAGGAAGTACATCTATTACCAGTCAACACCAGGAATATAATGCAGTCTTTCAATTGGCCCATTGCCCTTGCAGGAGAATTTAGTACCAAGATCTTACACTGTGAGCATGGGGGTGCCATGAGCAATATCACACTCTGTACTGACATGATGGCAGTGTGCAACTGAGATTAACCTGATAGCAATGAAAATCACTGTACAGTGCTTAGGGTAGGAAGGAATAAAAGCCTAAAGACTGGTTGTAACACTAGAAAGGAGAGAGAGGGAGATAGGAGAGTGGCCACAAATGAGATCGCGATAGGTCCTGTGATTGGATTGAGCTGTAGGTCTTGCCCTTGGCATCTTGTGAGCCCTGAGGGTAGAGACCAACTGGCAGGGTTCGCATTAGTGTTCATTTTTCTTCCTCGTTATACCATGGCTTGGCAATTGGCCCACATTTGGGATTCGTTGGGTTTTCTTCACAACTGAAAGTAATCTTTGCAGTGGCGAAGGTCTTTATCTTAATTCTCCAGTAGGGTATAATTTCTGTGATGTTGACAGGCTGTCTCTTAAGTAAGGAGAAAATGAACACAGGCTAGAGTCAAGTAAAATGACCTGATTAGCACCATTTGGATTTTCTGGGTTCAATGCAATCCGGCAATAGTTCAACCATGATTCGCTCCTCAAGAGGGTACAACCTCTCATGGATTACTTCCCAGTTGACTATAGAGCTACATCCAATACTCCAAACATACATTTTATCTCAGTCCAGTCAGAGGGCCTTCCCACCATGAGCAAGCCCCTGCTTGGGTCAGCCAGGAAGAGAGGCTTCAGGGGGTGGTGGGTGGGGGTGGGGCGCAGAGTAACAGAATATACCACTTGAAAAACATTTTTACAATGTTTTGTAAAAGAAATAACATTTCACAACATTTTTTTTCTCTCTCTTCTCAGAGAAGTGACGGATTTACAAAGCTGACGCTCAATCTCTGTCACGTGAATAACTAGCATGGAGCCTTAAAAATAAACCGCTTTGGTATTCCAACTGCCCGGTCCTGTTCTTCAGCCTCTTTCTCTCTCAAAACAAAGGCCCCTGAATAGGGGGAATTTTTAAATGACAGCAAGGCCTTCTTTGTGGCTGTGGTGTTAGCATTCTAAATAAAGATTTGTTTAAGGGGCTTAAACAAATATTTTTTTCTTTCATTTGATTGATATTTCCCAAAGATTTGCACTTGATTTGAGCAAGGTTTTCACACTGAGAGACAAACCCTCATAAGCCTGCTTGCATTGTTTGCCTCATGCCTCACCCAGCAGTGTATTGCTTCCTGCCAGGGTTTCTGCCCACATAGGACCAGTGCTGACAGAATTAAGCAGCCCTAGATTCATGAGCACAAATTCAAAATACAAGTTTCATATCCAGAGTACCTACTCTTGATTTCTGCAATAGTTAAATTGCCTTGTAGAAGCTCTTTTTAACCTAAGACAGATTAATAGCAGCTTTAAAATGTGATATACTTTCTTTTTTTTAACTTTTTTATTAATTTATTCATATTACATCTCAATTGTTATCCCATCCCTTGTATCCTCCCATTCCTTCCTCCCTCCCGCTTCCCCCCCTACTCCCTTCCCCTATGTCTGTGACTGAGGGGGACCTCCTCCCCCTGTATATGCTCATAGGGTGTGATATACTTTCAATAGACTTTATTTTGCAGTTCAAAGCAGCCTCTGCTAGGAATTGGTGTAGGCCCAATCTCAAAGGAACAGTAGGATGCGCATGTGGGGAGGAGCGATGCATTTTAAACATGCTTGTACATGGAAAATAGGAACATGATAACAATGTAACATACAAAATTCAGGGGTTTTTGGCTTTGATTCTATTTAGTTAGCTTATCATTTATTTGGTAAAATATTCTGGTTTTTAATTAACTGTGGGTCATAAGCCAGAGGTCTGTCAGAATCAGGATGAATTTTCAGGCCACTCAAGCAATGAAATTCTTCCTCAGTGTTTGGTGCTACCTAAAGATACCAAATTTCTTATAATAAAGATAATAAAGATTTTCTAATAAAATTGAAATGGCTTTTGGACTGCAAGAATCTACTCTGATGTTTAGCCTTTATTAAATCAAACCTAAATATTTCAGTGTATGCCTTTTTAAAATGCAGTTTCATGCAGAGCTATGATGGTTTCCTAAAGAAATACCTAGACTTAAGCTTTGTAGACAAAGGAAAAAGAATATTTTGCTTCTGTATGCAGAAAACATTTAGGAGAATTTCCTTCAAGTTTCTGGGTTTTTGTTTTGTTTTGAGTCTCAGGCAGTAAACACCGAGCCAAAAGTTGATTTTTTTCTTCTGTTTTTGTTTTGTTTTGTTTTTGAGAAAGTGAATAAAAACAATTTTCTGAAGCAGCCTCAGTTCTGTAGGGGTTTGAGTTTACCACTAAAAATGGAGTATAGTGTGGTCTGCAGCTAGCCGGGGAGGAGTGATGCAGGGTTCTTGCCTTCATGTTTTGTGACTACAGTGTTCATTGTGCGGCTCTCCCGTCTCCAGCAGCAGACAGCGCATGCGTGGGCTTTGCTGGTACTCCTCTGTTTTTTTTCTGGTGGGTTATTCAGTGCACTGTGCCCAGTAAATGTGCTTCTACTGGGCTGTGCATGCACAAAACTCCAGAAGTAAGAACCAAACTGATCAAAGAGGAGTGAGAAAGAGCCCTAGGAAGGGAGAAGGCCCTTGGGAGGTACTCTGCTTGCTCAGCAGTGTGTCGGGTCACGTGGTGGGTACTGTGACCAGCCACTCCAGTTGGCTCTGGATAGTTGGCTCAATTTATAGGAAGTTCTGTATACTTATGTAAGGCTATCTGTATACTTATATAAAGCCTGCGGCTGCTTTGTTAATTTCTTTAAAACACACTGAAATCTGTTTTCTGATCATTTCACCAAGCTGCGCTCTGCAGAGAGTGACCAAACAACTCTGTACTGTAGTTGCTCAGTTCTTCTGGTCAGTATGATTAGAGAACTGCCATTGTCTCTTCCCCTTAGCGTGTGAAAGCTAACCTTAGGCCTATGACATAAAGCAGTATAACTTGCTGACAAAGGCAAGATAATTGAGGATGATGACCTAGCATCCTCAAACAGTGCTTATTTGCACAACAGTTAAGTTCAAGTAATATGTGCAAACACTGCAGCTTCAGTAAAGACATAACTGCTGCCATTTTCAGTATGCAATGATGGGGCAAAGGCATGGACTTAGTCGCCAGAATTAAGCAAGTTCCATGTAACAATTAACCTAATGTCCTTTCTGCCCCAGGGCTCCAGGAGAATTTAAGGTTTTACTACTGTGCAATATCCATTGCTAATGTCCTGTTAGGACTACCTAGACATTAAGACTTCAGTGAAAGAATTTGTCTGAGTAGAAATAGTAGATGTACCCAGTATTTAGCCCTGTGTTATAAAGTAAGTAGCTAGTCTATAGTTGATGATTACTAAAACGTCCAAGAGGTGACTGCATATAAGTGGCTTACTTGCCGGTGGTGGTGGTATATGCCTTTAATCCCAGCACTCAGGAGGCAGAGGCAGGTGAATCACTGTGAGTTCAAGGCCAGCCTGGTCTACAAGGAGGGTCCAGGACAGCCAGGGCTACACAGAGAAACCTTGTTTTAAAACAAAACAAAACAAAACAAAACAAAACAAAACAAAACAAATAGGTGGTTTGCTTCAAGGGCATAGAGAAAACCTTCAGTGCTGCTGCTCCTCTCATACCCGGAACACACAGCTTCCTTCGCCACTACCCCCCCTTGTCTGAGATGCAAACAGCCTGTACATTTATAGGCACATAAGCGCAGGGTTTGCCCACAGGGAACTTCTTATACAGGTGTTTGTTGCAACGGGATGAACAAAGCTTCAACAGTCTACTATTCACGTGAGATGAAACCAGCGTCACCCCACGTAACTCATAGGAAGGCTGCAGGGTATGCGCAGTCAGGACTAATGATGGCAAGAAGACATCCTGTGTGCTCATGTTAGCCGTGAGAGGCTGCTTCCTAGAAGTGATGGAGGCCAGATGATAACTCTGGTGTTGTGGATAGTGGAGGGCGGGCAATCATAATGTAGTGAGGAGCTCTTGTGTTACCGTGCTTCCTAAATTACACTAGGATGTATCCTCCACAGCTAGTCACCACTGCAGTGTGACCCTGATGTCACAGATGAATGAGATGAAGACACAGGCATAGGCCTTCCCGTTTCGAGGGAAGAGCATTGTATAGTGGAAACAAGCCGAGTTAGCACAGGCCAAGGGGAGGCTTAACTCCGCTGTTGTGCTAAGCTTCTCACTTCTGGATACAGATTACTCAACTCCCAGCATGCTCTGTTTCAGGAGGGTTTTTGTAAACCTTTGTAAAATGGTTTTAGGTGTGATTTAATATTTTAAAAAGTCTTTTCCATCCAAAGTGTCCCCACCAAGGGAAAATCAACACTGTCTCACATCCTGGCTGTTGTAGCTCTTGAAATTGAAGCCATTTTCTATGTATTATGGGCATTAAGCTGCTACCAGGTACAAGAAGAATTCTGCATGGTATTTTTTTTCTCATTTTATGGATTGCCTTTGAATTCAGTTGATTGTTCCCTTGAATGCCCATAGGGTTTTAATTTTAAGGATGCCAAATCTGTATGTTTTCTTTTGTTGCCTGTTTGATGCCACATCAAGAAATCGTTGGCATAGCCAACAACTTAAAGGTTTTCTTCTAAACAACTTGGAATTTAGCGCTCATATTTAGCTCTTCCATTTATTGTAAGTTAACGTCTGCATATGTGTTAAGATAAAAACCCCTATTGAATTGTAAAGAACTGTTGGATTGAATTAATGCCCCTTCTACAAATAATTTAATTGTGTGTGCAAGGATTAATTTCTGCCCTTTTCTGTTCCACTAATGCAAAATTCTACTTATTTTGAAAACTTGTTTTGTTTACTGTGGCTGGATAATATATTTTAAACTTTAACAGTGTAGGACTGCTGATTTTGATGGGCTTTTCAAGACTGTTTTTGATTACTTAGGTTCACTTGTGGGTTCTTGTACATTTCAGAATGGTTGCTTTTTTATTTCTATAAAAAATAATGATTGGTATGGAATGGACTAAATATATAAATCAGTATGTATTAATATCTCTTTTTTTGGCTTTTTGAGACAGGGTTTCTTGGTGTAGCCCTGGCTGTCCTAGAACTCTCTTTGTAGATCAGGCTGGCCTCAAACTCACAGAGATGCACAGGCCTCTGTCTCCTGAATGTATTAACATCTTGATGTTGTATCTTATATCTATAAGCATAGGATTTCTTTTTCTATGTGTTTCTATCTTTTTTAACTTAAATTTTTTTCTTTTTAATAATAATTTTCCATTTATAATCCACAAGTGGTAAGTGTTTTTTTCCTTGACTTCTCCATAGCTACATGATTACTTTTATAGTTGTTATTGTAAATGAAATTATTTTCATAGTTTCTGTCCCTGATTGACTATTAGTGTACAGAAACACAGTTGATCTTAGTGTTAATTGTAAATCTTGAAACTATGCCAAATTTATTATTTCTATCATTTTTGAGGCTATTTGGGTTTTTCTATATTTAAAACTAAGTTATTTTTGCTTCTTCATTTACAATTTTAGTGCCTTTCATTTGTCCTTCTCGTATAATTGCTTTACTCAGGACTTCTAGTACTGAGTTGAGTAGATACAGTGAGAACAATATCCTTGCCTTATTGCTGATCCAAGAATGTGTTAGGATCAGCTGTGAATTTGAGGTTTGTTCCCACTAAGTTCAGGCCATTCTCTTTGACTATTCGTTTGTGGAGTGTCTTTGTCCAGTGCTTTTCTTCCTATATTTTTGCAATATTTTCCTTTCCCTCTTCTCTCTCTCTCCTTCCTTCTGCTTTCTTTCTTTGTTTCTTTGTTTCTTCTTCAATTAAGATTAAATGCCGTTCATTTGTCTTTGTTTCTCCAGCAAGAAATGAAGATGTCTAGTTATTGTGTCAAGGTCAGTTTTTGGCTTGTACAAATATTGCCTTGGAAAGATGTGTAAAAATACTGTAGAATGTGCCTTGTTGTCATGTCTACAACAGAATTGAACTCAGGGTTCCCTATACATTAGCATTAGCCCTTGGAGGTGACCACCTTTCTCAGCTTTCTAACATTGTAACAAGTGCCTAGATAATCTCTTTATAAAGAAAGAGGGTTGTTTTGGTTTACATTTTTGGAAGCAGCTATCCAAGAATGATTGGCACTATTATTTTGGGTAGGGGCACATCATAGTAGAGAAATTTGTGAAAGCCAAGCCAGCCTTCATGTGGCTGGGAAACTAAAAAGATGACCCCACTATCTACTGTGAATACACACTGAACATGACTTGATGTCCTCCCAGTGGAGACAACCACTGTCTGTCTTCCAGCATACTACCCTGTGGATCAAGGTTTTACCATATGACCTTAGAGGGCTCTCAAGATCCATAGAAATAATTCATTAACTTTGGTCTAATGAAATTCAGAGTACAGGCTTTCTTAGGGTAGCTCTTGCTTTTAAACAGCCCGAATCTCACATCTGACTGAATGTTGAATATTGATGTATCCCTCGTAGCCATGGCCTAGAGTCCTGTGTTTGGACTATTACACAGCTATGGCTATAATATTAGTAATTGAAATAAACAACAGTAGTAGGAATGGTTTCAGTTGCTTACAATTTTTCAGATACTGGTCATGTATTTCAAAATTTAATTGGCAAAGAAAATGTTTTGCTCCCATATTACCACAGAACATATTGGGAGAAAAAAACAAGGATGGGGATGTTGAATCAGGCCTGGGGGAAACAAGGCATGAAGGCACAGGTTGGCCGGAATATAATAATGTCCGAAAACTCACTCTGTGGACAGATCCTCAATGACAGTTTCTCTGCCTCCGTCATATGGTGAGAATTTTCATCAGACCTACTTGCTTTGTAAATATGAGACAATTAAATATATATAAACATATAATATATTCAAATTCACATACCATTTGTGTATTTGAATTCATTATTCATCTGAATTGATGCATTTAAGGTTATATATACAGAACATATTAACTAAATATATTATAACAAATAGCTAAATACTATTTATTTAACTGACTACTTATCTTTTGAAGAAAGTATTTAGTGACAAACACTACAAGCAGGACATACTTTGGAGAAGTAAATGAAAATTAGCCATTTGCGGGTCTTCTGATTGGGATATAATAGTGAATATTTGTTTAAAAGAAGTGGGAGAATAATGGCTTGTGAGTTAGCCCCCAGTGATGGATACACCTGGAAAGACCCTTGGTTGGAGACACTCCACAAAGCAAAGGAGTGGGAAGGCAGGGAAGATGGAATGTCCAGGTTGAAGCCTCACAATGCTGTGATTGGCATTTTGTAGGGACAGAGAGGCTATTTGTTATGAAAACACCACAGTGTGAGGTTAGTAGGGTACCACTCCTGTAAAAAAGGGATACATTAGGTTTGGGGAAATAGAATGAACTTGACTTGACATACACTGAGTCTCAGATGCTTTATAGTCATCCCAGGGGAACAATAGCTGACAGAAATGTGGTCCTATAGTTAATATCTCAACTCTGATATGAATGAGGTCTGAAGGATCTTTGGGTCTTGTGGTAGCCTGAATTGACTATAGAATAGGCGAGACCAACGTCCCACGGATGAGAACCAAAGGACGGGTGATCTGACTCTAACAGGATACCCAGAAAAGAATGACAATGTCTTTGACAGCAGAACAGGAGAAATGCCAAGAAGACAGTAGACAGCAGTGGTGAGTGCTCCAGATGGTCAAGTAGAATAATGGAAACACTTGGTAATGAGTTCTTCTTAAAATGAGATGTTATTTTGAAGAGGGCAACGCTCTAAATTTTTCACAATTGGTATGAGGGAAAGCAGTGCTTCGAAATGCCAAGAAGAGAGTCGAAAACAGTGGCGAATGCCCCAGATGGTCTGTTGGAACAATGGAAACATTTGGTAATGAGTTTTTCTTAAAATGAGATATTACTTTGAAGAGAGAGAAAAACTCTAAATTTTTCATAACTGCAGCCCTGGAAACTGTTATTGCAAGAATAGTACATATTTCAAGAAAAGTGAAATGAAGCCAAAGACATGGTGATTTCCATGTCTCACTTTTGGTTCAAGAATGTGGAGAGTTTGTTTTGTTTTGTTTCTTCTCCTAAAGTTTCCAAAATAAGCCATCCAGCTAAAACTAACTTATTAATTATACAGGATTAACCCTCTTCACATTTAATTTACACCGGGCATATTTTAAAATATAAAGGTATTAAGATATTTAGTATGATAGGAAAATAAAACCTGTTATGAGATAATTTCGACCACTCATTGATTGTGCAAATACATTCAGGCTCTCTCCATCCCCATTTGCTAGTCTCCCTGGGGGAAACAGTGTCAGGTGTGTTTGCACTTGACAGGTCAGTTTCCCTGCATAAATCCAGCTCTTAAGAATGTCACAGAGGAGAAGCCTTCTAGGGCTTTGCTTTGCAAAATGTAGAGTGAGCATAGAAAACATCAGAGGATGCTCCAAGGAGAGAGAAATTGTGTCTTTGGCCAAACTTGCATTTTATTTATTTTTTTGTATTTCTGCATTTATGTAACACCTGGGGAGGGTCTAGATTTGGGAAAGAGATGTGGGGGAGGAAAGAGAAAGAAAGAGAAGCAAAGAAGGCAGAGGAAGAGGGGAGGAGAGGGGATAGGAGGGCAGGGGAGGGGAAGGGAAAAGACTAGATCATTTTGTTTGCTTCTTTAGTGTGATTCTACTTCAAAGACGTCTGTGAATACTACTCTCTGGAGAGTACATTTATTCCTAGTCTAAGTTTCCCCCCTCTTCTCCAACTGCCAAAGTGTGCTTTTGCTTTAGGAAATGTTTCTTAAACAGCACCATGATGTGGCAGGTATAAAAACCATGAAAGAACGATAATAACAACCAGCAAGCTATTTAGGTGACGTATGAAGAAAAAGTAAAGCGCACTCCATAGTAACGAGTAGGAGAGTAGTTCTTTTGATGCCCATGTAAATAAGCAACCATATCAAGAAGAAATAAGGCCTTTAAACAGCAGCAGGACTGGGAGGTACATGCATTTCACGGTTGGCAATTAAATAGATATGGTAAGTCTCTGCCCACACCACATAAAAAGACGTGCTGGCAGTGTTCTGTGGCAAGCCAAGGTGTTTTCATTGGCTTGAGCCCTCTAGTACAGTGGTTTTCAACCTACGAGTCTCAACCCCTATGGGGGTCGCCCGACCCTTTCACGGGGGTCGCATATCAGATGTCCTGCATATCAGAAGACATTTATGTTATTATTCATTACAGTAGTAGAATTATTATGATGTAGCAACAAAATAATTTTATAGTTGGGGGTCAACACTATGTGAAGATGTATATGTTTTACAAGGTTTACAGCTTTCGGAAGACTGAGAGCCGCTGCTCTAGGCCCTCTGCACACTTTACTCTGGTGTTCTGTTTTAGTTAAAGCAGCTGTTTGAACTGCTCTTGATGATCTCTTCTGTTCCAAATGTTTGAGTGTTAGTTTCTTCTGGGATATTTACCGACAGGATCCTTGTGAACAATTTCCTCTAAACCCAAGACTTAATGAGTTAGTTAGTTTTACTTATTTGTAAACTGTTTTTAACTTCTTGTATAGCATGAGAAGGTTCTTAGAGATTAGGAGGCATTAAACAAGGCAATGTTTAGGAAGGCAAAGAGTCAGAATGAGCTGACAGTAAAAATGTAGGCATTGTTTTTATTTCTCCAATTCTGGACCATACTGTCTTCTGCTTCTTCTCCCCTGTCAGTCAATTAGCTGTTCATTTGGGACACTAGGGTAGCCATCATTTCAGACTTTCATGCTCTTTTCCCTTCTATCTCTCTACAAAGGCTGGAAGTAGGTGGTGCTCCGATGGGGCTAACAATGTGGGCGGAGCTAGTAAAGTGGGCAGTGCTGGTAGAATGGGCGGGGCGATAGTGCTGCCCTGCAGTCCCTGCTTAGCTGGTTGGCCTAAGAAGAGTGCAGAGTTTGTTCCTCACCTGTCTATCCCAGGTTCCCTCTCTCTGCTAGGCGTATAAAGAAGGTGTGATTATGGCAAGCCGAGAGACAATACTCCTATTATGATTATTGCTCTGTTATCCGACTGGAGAGCAGAGGGAGGCCTTAGCTGTTCAGTCTAGAGCTTCTCTTCTACACTGGCATGGCCTCCCACAGCAGGATGCCGAATCCTGTGATGGATGCTCCAGTTCATGCTTGGCTGAGCACATGGGCAGTAGTCAACGCTGTGAGCAAGTCTTGAGACCAGCAGTAGAATAAGAAAACAATACAGGAAGTGCACATTGTCCATGTTGGGCTGTAGTGATAGAGGGCAATGTTGTTTTCTTTGAACTTTATGTTCTTGACTCAAAGACTATGAGGAGACACAGAGTACACCTGCCAGGTGGGTGGCCTACCTGAAGGCATAAATTGTCTATTTATAATTCTCTTATTAGGTATATTCTATATTTATTCCAAAGATTTATTGTGATAATAAAATATAACTATATGATAGTTTTATAGGAAATTATTATTCTTTGGAAAATGTAAAAGTACTGTATATATAAAGCATTATGGGGGTGCCAATAAAAGCTTCAGAAAGTATCCCTTGTATACTTTCTAGGTAGGATTTATTTTCTTCTAGCATAAATGACTGCAACCAGAAAGTGTATTGGTTCCTAAATTTCATATATTAAAAATGCAGAATCATCTTAAAGAGCAAATCTCCTCTATACCTCCCATCTTAATCAATACCAGTAGATATCATTAAGACAGAGGCATTAGGCCAGATGGACTGGCCATGACTTGAAGTATTCTGAAGAAGCTATGGGATCCTCTTGGCTTAGCACTTCCTTCTATATGATGCTGACTCTTCTGTGCCTGCCTGTGTCTCAGCATCAGTCCCTAGACTAAACATGGTACGAAGCAGTCAGCTCAGGCACCACCCCCTTTTTTGAGTAGACTTGAATCGGGCAGGCAGTCTGAATACATGCAAGAATGATAGTGACTCATCACCCAAACTAGGATTCCTGCTTGTTGCCTCTTGGGACGTATTCTAGACTATATTTTCTGATATCTGGACAGTAAGTACAGATCCTCTTTATGGATTGTGGCATAAACTTTCTCTATTCCTTGTGTCTAAGATCCCTACACTTTATTTTTGTAATACTTGGGGTGTAAGCTGTTTCTTTATGGTGCTTTATGGAGCACCTTTCATATAGGAGGTCATTGAGCCTCCATGTGGAATCAATGATAGCTAATGTTGTTGAGCTGACTTGCAGTTCTCCTGGTGTGATAAATGTTCCACAGCGTTCCTGTCACTGCCTCCCTTTAAGTGAGATGGTTACACAAATTCCTGACCCATACAATTCTTCTTTTAGGATCCGCCTACTTCAGTTTCCCTGGGCCTACGAATGGAAGAGATGATTTTCAACTTGGCAGACACACACCTATTTTTCAATGACTTAGAAGTAAGTTCTAATTGTTTTACATGATCTTTGTGGAACATATCTGAAGATAAGTGATTGGTTCTGAAGTAATGATTGGGTGTGGCTCTTTTCAACATATAATTGGAATACTGAGACAAAGGGCTTATAAGGCAGTGTGTTTCCCTTTTGTGCTAATTACATTTTTTTATTAGTTTATTCTTGTTACATCTCTATGGTTATCCCATCCCTTGTATCCTCCCATTCTCCCCTCCCTCCCATTTTCCCCTTATTCCCCTCCCCTATAACTGTTCCTGAGAGGGATTACCTCCCCCTGTATATGCTCATAGGGTATCAAGTCTAATTACATTTTAAAGTTAGACCCTACATGATTAAAATTTGATGGCAAGATTCCTAAGTAACAAGCGTGATTCTCAGAATTGTTCTAAGTCTCAGTTTCATGAGCACCATTGAAATGTGTGTCCTTAAACTGTCACAGACATAAGCTATGTAACTGCCTGCTCTGTCCCTACCGGTCCCTTCCTGTGTATGTCTGTCCAGTCTGGTTGTTTGGAGATGCCTTTGCTAGTTGGACTGTGAGAACGTCTCATGTCTTAACTGTAGCTGATTTTATTGGGGGAAGCATCTCTAAGATGGCTGGCTCACTGTGAATAGACGGCGACAGATACATCTGAGTTAGTTGCATTCCTAACAAAGAAGAGCATTGTCTTCACCTATCTCCATTATGACAAAACACAACTGTAAGTGCACTGCCCACTCCTTCACAGGGAGGGTTGTTTATTTAACTCTTGCTGCTAAGCAAGCTTGTGGTATGACTGCCAACAGGCATTAACCATCAAGTGGTTGTTTTGCTAGGTTTTATAAATGAATGCTATTTCAGACAGGAGAAGAATCTCAGAGATTCAAATAGAATTTTTACTGATCAAAGTTAATTGGCAGCAATTGGCCTTTAAATATTTCCTGATGTTTCCCTTCTCAAAATCAAGCAAAATGCACCTTATTTAATAGAGGAGCCAAAATCACTTGGAAAATGCCAGTGTGTGACAGAACTTAAATGTGGTTTGTTCAACATCTGTCCTGTGTTTTGATTTCTTTTCATCTGCAATGAAACAACTCACAGGCGAATTGGCAGCTTCCAGTGCAATAAAATGATTTAAATGTACCTGATTTTTTTTCTCATTCCTCAGGGATAAATTTATTATACATTTAAAAGTAAAATACGATTTTCATTTTTGCATTTTAAGTGTTTGCTTTCCTCAAGGAAGTGACATGCAATGCATTATGATCTTTCATGAAGGAAATTCTTTCTCTGAGTGACAACTTCAAAATTATCTTTGTAAAAGCTTCATAATCAGCACTTGTTTTTAACACTTGTTTCTGATTTGTGACTGGATTTCACTTTGTTAGAGGGCAACACAAAAATTCCATATTTTACAAGACTGTTGAAATTCATTCCTCAGATTTACATTTGTCTGTAAAGACACAGACTGGGGTGTGTTTTCTGCTAAATGCAGCCTTGTCCCTCTTACCGCTGTTCGTTGATATTCCTAACATCTATCAAGATGAGCACCACATCGCTATTGACTTCAAATTCCAGCTTGGTAAAAGGGGCAAATGGTGTGGCAAAAAAGTGAGAAGTTAAACCAAGTAATAACTTATAATATAATTTACAGAGGTTCTTATGAAAGCTCCCAGATTCAGCTGTGATTTAATACAGGTTTTATGTTTGTTTAATTTACATTATTTCCACTGAAGTACAAAGGGACACTGAAATGGCACTCAAGCATCTTAAAAAGTACATATTAGAAGTTCTAATTTAAGGATGTGGGTGATGAAAACCCTTTAAATGGTCCTCCGCGTGAGTAAAATGCCAGAATCTGTTCTTGCGTGCATGTTATTGCTTACTGAAAGGAAAGAGCAAATGGGAATGAATATATAACTCAACCACATACATAAAATGATAATGGAAATAGTTTTAGGCTCCAGATCTGACACAAGTAGCTTTTGAATTATTTTACTGGAGAATAATATGAATGGAACCAAAAGTATCTGTGAAAGATTCATTTAGCTTGTCCTTTATATTTGTATAGCATTCTAAATTAATTGATTCTTACACTTAAGGTAGTCTCTTACATATTTTTTTAATTCAGCAGATCGGGTACTGGTCACTGAAAACACAAGTTTCTTTGACTATCAAAAGGAAAAAAAATATGCCCTGGCCAATACTCTTTAAGAAAACCAAAATTTATCTTCTCAGGCAGCAGTAGTGGGCAGTGCCTGATTTCACACACCCGTTATGGCATGTGGTGGTGGCAGGAAACACTGGCCTTCTGATACAGTTAGAGGACGGCACTTAGCTTCTGACTGTCTGTGACACACAAGATTTTAAGGAGTTTGGCATCCTCTTGCTGGGCTTGCAGTGTCAGACCTGAACTCTGCTTATTGACATTTTATTTCCTTCCACCATCCTAGCATTTCCCAGAGACCCCTCAGCACATTCTGTTTAGCTCATACTTGCTTAACAAGACAAAACATGGGGAACTTCCAGTGGCATGTACAGTGACTATTAGGGCACAACTTTTGAAAGAAGTAAAAAATTATCATCGTGAAGTCTAAAAAGTAGCATAGCCAATAACCCGGTTTAGTTTCTAAAGTCTTGCCATCTCAGTGGCTTTTTAAATTTAAAATATCAAAATTCACATTACTCCATTAATGCAACAGGAAAATAAGTTTAAAAGAAAAGTATTGTTTCTTTTGTGTTCTTAAAAGTATCTGATGTGATGAAGAACAAGAACCATAGAAAGACATAACTATCTCGAGATATAATCATTTCCCCAGTGGAGACAGGCTGAAATACTAGTTACAAGGCATACCTCGGACTTCCTGGTTCCTAGCCGGACAGATGCCCCAAGAATCACTTTACAGAAAGTCCCCTCATGCAATTGGATGATGCTTATATGGAAGTCATTTTTTCATAAATGACACTATGGAACCAGAATGTTTTTTAGTTTCTTTACAATGTATGGCTTTCTAACAGTACAGAGGGGGGCAAAAAGTTCTTTCTATTGGATTTGTACTTAAAGCCATCTGCAAACAGAGACACCAGTGGTAGCATGGGAGCTGAGCATGTCTTGTGCGCTCCCCTGCTGGAACTTTCTGCATTGAAAAGGAAATCCTTGGTGCAGATGCTGATGTCGAAATAGATGAAAGGCATTCGCTTTGCCTTGAGTTTTCTCTCGGTATTGTATAATACTCAGTCATGGTGGCTGCCATAGTAATGTCTGGACTCAATGGCGGCCCTCAGGAGTAGGCAGGAACTGTCTTCATGTGTTACCCTTGGAGAGATGAAGGCTGGGAAGTCATGGAAGCCTGCCCCCGTGTCTGTGAACATAACATGCGAGGTCATTGTCCACAGCATTCACCCAGGGAAGCTCCCTAATTAATGCATTGTTCAGTTGGGTGTCTTGGTTACAATTTGTGTCAGTCTGATACAAGGCAGCATCAGCTAAGAAGAGAGAACTTAACAGAGAAAATACCTGCAGAAGATTGGCCCCGTGGGAGAGTCTGTGGAGCACTTGCTTGATTAATGACTGAGGTGGGAGTTCCTGGTTCACTGGAGGTGGCACCACCCCTGGGAAGGTGGTCCTGGGTTGTATAGCAAAGCAGGTTGAGCAAGCCATTGACAGCAAGCCAATAAGCAGCATTCCTCCATGGCCCCTGCTCCAGGTCCTGCCTTACATTCCTGCCATGACTTACTTCCCTCAGGCAGGATTGAGTGTGACCTGCGAGCTGTAAGCTGAAATAAATCTTTTCTCCCCCAAGTTACTTGGCTCATGGTTCTGATAACAGTACTAGACATCTAATGAAGACAGCTGTGGCAGAACAGTTGGTGTTCTGCTGTATCTGTGCCTGGCATGAATAATTTGACTCCTGTCTAGGTCAGTTTGTCTTTAAAAGACATCTCCCCCACCCCTTTTTTTTTTTTTAAATAAAAGAACAGAGGCTCTGGCCCCACTAGGGTCTGGGTTTAATGAATCAGAGACCAATGTAAAGGAACTTGTAAACAGTGTCTGGTGACATCAGAGGGTACCAGGCGATTTAAATGTGGTGTAAGTTTTATTATTCTAAAGCTTGGGTTATTTGGCAATTACCTTAATATATCTTCTTTAGACATTTATTTTTATCTGGGAAAAATATCTTTCTTCAAACTGTCAGTTATGCCAGTGTTGAGTGATTTCAAACGATGCATGCTGGACTGGCCTACCATGTGCCTCCAGAAACATGAAACACTGGATTCAGAAGTTGACTTTTTTGAGCTTGAGAAATATGATTCGCCTGGAAAGTACTTTTTCCCCTATAAATAGAAGCTCTGGTGCCCAGCAACCAGCTTTGTGGATGCTGCAAGTCTTGCTCTTTAGCAGCCAGAGAAAGGGCTTCTTGGGTGCTGACAAGAAAGGCCTGTAGAAAAGAGCCAAGCTGGGTCTGTTTGTTTAGTCACTCCCATGAGCCCACAGTCACTATAGGGAAATGTGTGGGCCCGTCAACAGTTACACCCCAAACATAAACACAACACACCAGTACATGCTACTTGACACTTTCAGCTCTGAACATAGGATTTGGAGTCTGCAGATAAGCGTAAGGAACTACATTACTTTAACCCTGTAACATCCTTCCTAATTACATTGTACATGTTCATTGTTAACTGCAGGGTGGTGGTGGCACAGGCCTTTAGTCCCAGCACTCTAGAGGCAGAGGCAGGTAGGTTTCTGAGTTCAAGGCCAGCCTGTTCCACAGAGTAAGTTCCAGGATAGACAGGGATACACAGAGAAACCCTGTCTCTAAAAAACCAACCAACCAAACACACAAACAGAAAAGTAAGTTTTGTTAAGTTTAATTCATGTGTGTTGATTTCTGGTTCCTTCCCCAGGGAGATCACCTGGTTTTGTTACTCTAGTTAAGAGTAGCATAAACACTCTCAGTTCAGGGGATGACTGTTGTAAGCAACAGGTGATTGTTAACACAATGAATTGTATTGAATTTGTTTTATCTGCATTACAACAAATGGACAACAAAAAGCTTTTATGTTATCCATCATTCTTACTAAAATGTTATTTTATTATTCTTATTTATTCATAATTTCTAATAATACTGTTATCTTTATGTTGTTGAATATTTATTAAGTTCTAGAGAGCTCCCCTATGATCTGGCTTCCTCGTAAATGATTGAGACAGAGGCCTGTTGATTTATTTAAACAAGCCTTAAACACAGTAACTGGGCAGGTACGATTTAAACTCATTTTCTAAGCTAATCTGGGTATGTGCCAGCTGCTTTCCCTCAAGTTACCTGCCAAAATGTATCCTGTCTAGGCTGAATCTCCTCCAGAAGGCCATGCTCACTCTCTCCATCTTCTTCCTTCTCCTTCTCCTTCCCTCTTCTCTCTGCTTTGTAGTCCTTACTGAGACCCCAAGCCTGGGAACCAAAGCCCCGCCTACTTCTCTTCTGCCTAGTTACAGGCTGTCCATCCTTCTTTATTAACTAATCAGAGATAACTGGAGAGCAAAGTTTGCACAACAAAGACTGGTGTAGATGAAAATGCACTCAAGTGGATTGCAGCCAGATCTTGGGGCTCAGAATTTAGCATTTGTATACATAGTACCAGACCAACTGCCAACATCTTTATTTTTATCTAAAATTTAAAGTAGAAATGTAATGCAGTGTTCAAATGCTTTGATAATTTGATGTTTATAAAAAAAAACTAGGAGTCAATCTGAACAGTGGTTAACATAAGAGACATTTAAGACATTTACTGAGCTGAAGATACAGAGCCTTTGCCTAGCATGTGTGAGTCTATAGCGTCTAGGCCCAGCACTACAGAGAGAGATGAGACAGAGGGAGAGGAACATCTGTGGGAGGGCCAACCCAGGAAGTGAATTGGAAACAGCTACTATGGTCAGGTGGGAAGTCACTCTGAAAGAGGAATGCCAATCACAGTAGCCCAGTGATAGGAATGAGGCAAGACAACCTTGTTGCTGCGACACACAGGCACAGTCCATGTGGGCCTTATAGATTGTGGTGTACTGGGAAGCCACCAAACACTTTTAAACTGGATGGAATAGCGTCATACTCATAAAAAAGGAAGAAAAAAAAATCAACCTGTCTATCTAGTGAAGCGCTAGGGTGGAGTACAGTGGAATCAATTAGAAATTGTGGCAGCCACAGGAGATGATACCCAGGGCTAAGGAGGTAACAGCTCCGACCCAGTTGGGAGTCACAGGATTTATAGTGCACCTTGGAAGTGCTGCTGGTAGTTGCTAGTGGAGAAAGGACAGACTCTCCAATGCCTGCAGGGTTTTTTTTTTGGTAGGGTAGTTGCCTTTGTTTTGTTTTCTTTTAAACTGAGTCTCAGTAGTGTGGGTCCATATCTGAGAGAGGAAGACTAGGTCTGGATGGCACAGGATGTGTCAGGGGTAGAGATAGGGGAGTAGTCATGTCTTCTGCAGTAAGCACAGGAAGTTTAACTTTCTAGTAGCACCCATGTCAAGAGATGTCAGAGGCTTATATCTCAGCAGAGAGAGGCAAATTTAAAGGTATAGTTTGGGAAATTATAAAAGTCATGAGGACCAGATGATATGTCCCATTGGGGGATGGGTGTAAATTGAGAAAGATGGCAAAGACTGAGTTTTAGGCATTTTACCAGTTAGAACCAGGAGCTCGGAAAGAAAGAAAGAAAGAAAGAAAGAAAGAAAGAAAGAAAGAAAGAAAGAAAGAAAGAAAGAAAGAAAGAAAGAA
>OU015743.1:82238572-82251720 GCA_907169655.1 Acomys percivali | reverse complement strand
GAAAGAAAGAAAGAAAGAAAGAAAGAAAGAAAGAAAGAAAGAAAGAAGAAAGAAGAAAGAAGACAGAGAGATGGGGAAAGGAGGGACGGAAGGAGGCAGGGAGCAAGGGAGGGAGGGATGGAAGGTGAAAGAAAAAGAAAAATGAAAGGAGTATTCAGTGAGGCAACCAGGAACATATGCCATCAAAAGACCTGTGGAATCAGGATTCAAGATCAGGGGTGTTAACTAAGTCACAGACCGCCTTGGGTAAAAGATGAACACAGAGTGGTCCTGGTGTGACTGGGATGTTAGCTGCTTGTGTCCCGTGCTACCTGGGGTGTAAGATGAACATAGTGGTCCTGGTGTGATGACAGGGGTGTTGGCTGCTGCTGGATTTGATAAGTACCATTTCAGTGAAGCAGGAAAGCATAAGTCTGACCTGAAAGGGACAGGAGAGGAAGGCAGGAAGGACGAGAGTTTCCATGGAAATAAGATGCAGAGATGATAGTATGTGGAGGAGACCGTAACATCGAGGGTTGTTTTGGGTTTTTTGTTTTGTTTTGTTTTGTTTTTTAGTGTGTTTATGTGTTTTGCATACTGGTACATACTGATGTATATGTGTGCAGATGAATGTGGATGCCACGGGTTGATGGCAAGTATATTCCTCAGTCATTGTCTTTCTTACATGTTGAGGCAGATTCTCTCACCCATCCATTCAGTTAGTCTGTGTAGCCAGACTGCAAACCCTCCACGGGCTGCTTGCTCTTCCTCTGCTTCTCATGTGCTTCTATTATAGGGGAGCCATCCTGCCCAGCACACGCGTGGGTGCTGAGGATGTGCCTCCAGTTCTCACGACTGTGTGCCAAGTGCTCGTGCCCACTGAACCGTCTCCCCATCCTCCAACCTAGGTTTTAAATAGAGGCTAGTTAGAGGTACTTGGGTGTCCATGGAAATGATTTATAAGAAATGAAAACAATACAGGATATGGCAAGGAAAAGGAGGACTGTGCCCAGAACACAAGTCCCAGGGGTGGTCTTAGGGAAGGAAAAGGTACAGCTAGAGGCAGGACTTGGCAAAGGTAAGAGGGGGTTGGTCTTGCTACAGAAATTCTTACTGTATCATTCTATGATTTTTATTTTTGTGTCTTTCTCTGTAATTCAGTAGGAAGTCCCTTGAGGCCAGAGACTATTGGCTGTCCACATGAACTCTGACCTACTTATGCAAGATTCATTACCTAGAAGGCTCTCTTCATTTTCCTTGTGTTGTTCCAATTTTTTCAAATTGGCTCACAGTGAAGACTAGTAATGTGTGTGTGGTACCAGGAACTCACGGTGTCAGGCATGTTAAGCAAGCCTTTTACAGTTTGGCTACACCCTCAGCCCAGCATCATTCTTTTTATAATATGAAAATCTAAATTTTAAAAGCAAATGAAGATTCATCACAAACCTGAGAACAATTAACATTATCCAAAGTCTTAAACTTTGACAATATCCTTTTAAAAGTTATATCACAAAAGCTTATGGTCAAAACATAATTTATGTAGAAAGATGTAAAATGATAACATGGTTCTAGTTTCGTATTTAAAAAGGAGAAGTTATGCATATAAAAGTAAGTTAAAAGGATTTCATTCATTAAAATATGAGAGATAAATAGCTTCTACAATAACTGATTTGTTTCTGGATAGTGGAAAGATAGACTGCTCACTTCTTAAATTTTATTTCTGGTAGTTGCTATTTTTTATTATTAGCACAGTGGTACAAATTAATAGACTTCATTGGATATTTCCACACATATATACAGCACAGATTGAACATATTCATCCATTCTTTTTTAGACTCCCACCTTCACCCCCTGACACTACCATCCCTCTTATGAAATCCATCCCTTTCCTTGCTATATTTTGTTTGTTTTCCTTTCTCCTATGAACACCTGCGTGAATATCATCATGACTCAACTCACCTTTACTCAAAGCCCTAACATTACATGGTTTATCTTATAGTTTTAGAGATGTAGATCTTGAATGTATTCACTCACGAGGCCATCCTGTACCTAACCTTCCCACCTGCCAGGCTGGTTAGGATCCATGCGAGTCCTGTATGAGTTAACACCTGTCAATCAAACACATGGAGCCTTGACACTGAGGAGGTCATAGGTGCTGTTTTTCCCTCTAGAAAGTGACACAGCATGATGGCATAGCTTTCTAGAGCAGAGTTTGAGTGGGTACAGAGCACAGAAGACCCCTAGGAGGTCAGAGCATGAAGGAAAAGGTTCTAGGAAGGGCCTTTGGAAAGTGGGTTTCATGTGACAAGAGTCATCATTACAGAACTTTCCATGACTATGGGGGTGAAATATAAGGTCAGCGGAATCCATAATCTAAGTGTGGGATCTCGAGGGTTACCCCGGGAAGAAGAGAAAACATGGCAGGTTGGAGAGCTGTTCAGAAGTCAGCTACAGCATTAGTGGCTATACACAGCCTAGCCAGTAGGAATCCTAATTTCTAGCCTGGCTGAGCAATAACACAGGAACCCCAAAAAGAAGGAGCTAGCCTCAGAACTCAAGTAGGAAGTGTTGGATGTACAAGGTGTTCCTGACAGCAAGCAGGGTGATGCAGCGATCTAAAGCTCAGCAGAGAGTGCCATCAAGGAAGCATCACCCAGATGCTGTGTCCCAGAAACAACGTAGTGGAGGGGAAAGGATGGTTATCTCAGGGGAAGGTGCCTGCCTGCAATACCAGTCTGGTAACACAGACACTGCGTATATTCAGAAAACTCCCGATACAGGAAATTAAGTCATGTGTGTGGTAAGGCAAACTATTCACTCTATAGATGAGTCAATGAGACTGTAGCTCACCTGTCAGTGAGAGTTGAGTTCTATTATGCCATACTTGTGATCCTGTCATGTGAGGCCACAGAAGGTGGAATGCACACTCTGAGGACACAGAGAATGCTCCAGAGGGATATGTGGTTGTGGAACTGCATTTCTACTGTGTGTTACCTTCACACTGTAGACTGGCAAGCTTCCTTTAGGGCCCCAGGGACGGAGTGAAGTTAGGCGGCCCTAGATGGGCTCCTAGCATGGGCAAGTACTCCTGCCCGTGAGAGTTCTGACTCTTTTCCTTAGGGACAACGATGACTTTTCAATAGTGGGCTACACCAAAGTCATTTTGTTTCAAATTTCTGTCAAATTGTCCCATTAGTGTCACCTATATCCAGTTTAGACCTTTCATTCTCAACAGGTGCCGAATCACCATCAGGCTCAGAGACACACAGACACTTTGGAAAACCAGAGTGAACTCCACGGCCCCACTAGGCAATTGGAATAGTAGAGAAAGTAGCTCTCTCTCTGCCTGTCTCTCTCTGTGTGTCTGTCTCTGTCTCTGTCTCTGTCTCTGTGTGTGTGTGTGTGTGTGTGTGTGTGTATGTATGTATGTCTCTGTCTCTCTTTCTCTCTGTCTCTCTCCCTTCCTCCTCCCCTCCCTCCATCCCTCCTTCCTCCTTTTCCTTCTTTAATATTGGAGAGCACAAGAGAAGGCCTGTAACTTCAACTTCCCACAAATGTGTTTAAGCTGTGTCCCTGGAGCCTTCTCCCATTTCAGTGTGGCTACAATGGAGCCTCTATGTGGGCCCCACTCAGTATTCTACCAGTGTCTCCAACAGGGCCTTTCTAAATACTCAATTCTTCTCCCCGCTCATTCTCAGCTACTCTTTTGTAAGCAGGTGGAGGGCTGGGACCAGAGAGAGGATGTTGATTTTGAGCAGTGTTCCTTTGTCAACTCCTTTTGCCTCTTTGGGCATAGCCAACCAAGAATTACCTTCTGAGGGGGCCTGTTTTCACAAAGTTAAAGGAAGCGTACATCTAAGACACCACCCCTTTTAGACTTTTAAGCCTCTATTCGTACAGTCTTACTGGACTTGAAGATGAAGTGTTTCTTTAAACAAGAAATAAAAGTAGCTTGGAAAACTAATCATTGAAGACAGCATGTTAGCATGTATAAAGAGCATGCCAGGATCTCATGAAACAGAGATCAGTTTAATGTAGCAACTAGAAAATTTACTGTTAAACCTATGATAAATTATTTAAGTTATAAGGAATTAAAATGAGTATCTCATACTTGCAATCATATTCCCAGTCAACAACTTATAAGCAGAAGCCCCCTCCCACCCCCTCTTAAAGTGGCCAAGGCCTTCTGGAAACTGTCAAGATGTACTTTTTTAAAAAAAATCAGGGAAGATTTTTAAAGTTTTATGCAGGTTGAAGTAAGAACTAAATTAATTCTGTGCCACTGTCTTTAGAGATAATGATAAAGCAGATGAGAATATTTGTTCATACTATGGAAAGGTTGGGCTGCGGGGTGCATGAGGCCTGTATGTGCTTAAAGATACAAGAGTAATGGGCAACTAGCTACCACTCAGGGTAAGTGCAGAAAGCAATTCTGAAAAGAATGGGCACAGAAACGAGTGTTGCAAGCCAGAGGTATACAGTGGGCAAAACTGGAGAGCTGAGTGGCTTTACCAGTGAGAAACATAAGACAGGGGAGGAACAAATGTCACACATCTGCCTATCCATGTTCATTCCAGGCACCATCTATTTCAGCCTTGATAGTACCTGCAAGAGCCAGGGGTTATCGTCAGGTCTCAGAATCGAATTACGAAGAATTGACAAGTTTGTTGTGCTGCTAAAGTTAACAGTGCAGGAAAATGCTCTCAGTCGTTGCTTGACTAACAGAAATATGAAATATGCCCCCAAATGGAATGTTACTCAGCCTTGCAAAAGTATAGCATAGCAGATACCTGTAATCTCAGCACACAGAGGGAGAGGTAGGAGGATTGAGTGTTCTAGGCCAGTCTGGGCTATTCAGGGAGAGCTTGTCTCCAAAACAAAACAAAACAACAGTGAAGGAAATCATCCTGATAACTCAGTGGCAGATTGTTTGCCTAGCACACACAAGAGCCTGAGTTCAATTTCCTGCAACCACACACACACACACACACACACACACACAAACACACACACACACATGACAGAAAGAGAGACAGACTGAGCATAATATAGGTGAATAATTATTGTCGCAGGTTTGTCACATATTGTTGAAGGAAGTCGCCCTATTTGAATTGGCCTGCTTCTTTGCCCATGTCCCCTGTGAGCATGTATGCTTCATAACAACAGTGAACAGCTTGGGGTCAATGATGAGGAAGGGGAGGGTGCAGCAGTCATGCAGGAAGTTTATCCGAACCATTCTGACCTATGGAAGAGGAGTCCGTTTCCTTTATCAGTTTTCCATGCGATTTTTTTGTGTGTGTGTGTGTGTGTGTGTGTGTGTGTGTGTGTGTGTGTGTGTGTGTGTGTCTAGATTATTTTACATCAGGTGGTAATCTTTTCTACAAACTTTTATATACTATTGGTGCCGTACAGTAACACTATCAGTTTGCTTCTGGTTTGGTCTTCTTGCCTAACTCAGCCTTGCCAAACAAACCACCTGGCAGACGATGTTTAATGCTATCCATATGCTTGGCCCATTGTTAGACATGCTTAGGGGAAAAATACATAAAAAACGGTGTATTCCCCCACAGGTATTATTATATGACATGGTACTCCAAAGCTATCCTCAGGTGTCTCCATGTTAGATCTGTTAAATGCAGAGTTAGGAGGACTGGAACGACCACATGACAGGGTCTCACCCACAGCAAGGGCTCAGCAACGGCAGCCAGTGCTATCCAAAGAGTGAGTTACCCAGAGGACATGGGAGGACTTGCAGAGAGAAAGAAACCGGTAAAATCTTAGCCCAAGGAGTAGCCTGGAACTGAGAAAATAGGGAAGGAAAACATTTTAACAAGCCAAGGACAAGCCCAAGGAGGGGACTGGAAGTGCTACAGGAGCGGGGGCCATTCCTGATTGCACAGGAGCTTTGGGTCTTTGCTGAGGCCCTCAAAAATCAGCCTGCATTGGAATGCACTAACTATTTCTAATGCAGTGTTTCTGATGCACCAACTGAGCCAGAAGGAGACTTGCATTGCATTGCTTCCCATTCTGCCAAGATTGTGTTCTGCATACAACCTGAAGTTGCAGCACAGAACGGTTCCAAAAGAGGATTATGCAAGTATTCCAGCACCTTCCCTGAGAGAAGCCATAGTGGCAACCACTTGCACCCTTTCTCTTTAGGCTTCCTCTCTGTCTAGCTGGACCAGCAAGGGTAGCATGTTACTTGTTTTTTGTGTGATTCATGGCTAGGATATAAATAGGTTATAATAAGTATTATTAAGAGAATACAGGACAAAACAAATGAGTTTTTAGAATCTGTGTCTTATATGTACTGTAGTGCCACTGGCATGGTTTACATAAGATATGTTTTTTAAAAAAGGTTGTGCTTTATTGATACATAATACAGAATTTCCCCTAATAGCATAAACACCCCCCAACATATCTGTGGCTCTAATTGTGGTGAAAGGGCTTTATAGATGGTGGAAATGTGAGTATGAACAAAATTTTACTTCATTTTTTCTTTCAGGCTGTCAATAATTTGGGCCTCACAGGGCTCCTCATACAGGAATGGATCTGGTGGGACAGCTCTCACAAAACCCTCCACGAGCTTGAGTCCTTTACCCTCAGCTAAAGACTGTGTCTTCTAACCCAAGCTCAGGCAGGCAGGCTTGGGGTAGCGGGCCTCCAAGCCCACTGCTATCTGAAAGAGAATGTGTTTTATGAGCACCCCCTCAGAGGGCCTCCCTGCCCTCAGGACCCACTGATGAGAGGTGATGACGGGACCCTTCCTGCAGCTCACAGGGAACCTTTTCCCCTTTCAAGTGCCCATGTCCGGTCCTGCATATTTTTCTTTCTGGAGTCAGTAATAATTCGAAGGCAGAGAACACTGGCTTAGGACTACTGTAGAAGTTGGCTCACTAAGGATTCCGAGAGGGTCTCTTTCTTCTGAGCTACACAGTCCTTTAGACACAATTGAATATCTCTTCCCATTAGAAGATTCTCTGGCTGAAGTCAACAGACTGGCCTCTTTCACCATTTTAAACTTTAGCCCCACCCAATAAAAAGAGGAAAATTACATGAGAATATTTCTTTAACAATTGTATTAACATATGGTTTTTGGCTAAAAGTGAATCTATGGGCATGAATAGTGAAGGACTGCAACTTGCATTTGTTGCAATGAACTAGAAAGCATGTAGATTTGCTGCTGGAAAAAGAACACTTCCTGTAAAATATCACCCATTTCAGTTTACACTTACCATTTCATACACAAGCAAAGCAAAAATATCCTGTGTAAATTAAAGCTCCCTGCTAAACATTTTGTAGATAAATTCATACGGGTCTCATTTCCTCAGGTGGCAACAGGGGTAAAAAGAGAGTGACTGCACAAAGGGATAAAAGGTCCCCTGGTCGGGGTGTTTTCCCAGCCTCTGCCAGCAAGGCTGCAGTGTAAAGAACGCTTCTTAGGAGAAAGTGATTCTTCACAGCAAGCTGTGAGTCGGTGTCACTATGAAAAATTCTTCTCCGGTCCATACTCTCAGCAGGAACACTAGCTCTCAAAGAAAGGAAAGAGAGTTAAAAAGAGCACCCCGTCTGTGGCCAGTGACAAATTACATGTGCAAAAGTGACGGGCAAGCCTAATCGAAAATAGAGAAATCGGTTCGGCGGTAAATCAAAGCTCACTCTCAAATGTGGCCTGCCAGTTGGCATTCACCAGTGGTATTTTCATTAAATGTGCACTGACTTCTCTTGTTGTAATGCTCTGGATAATCATTATTCTGTACTTTAACCTGGCTTTTGGTCTGTCAGCAGCAGCAGCACACTTTAAGTTATATAATTATAATGTAAAACGCATGCAATAACTACTGATAAAGTTACATGCTATAATTGGAAAGCAAGTCAAGCGCTAATCCGTCGCCTTTTATATTAGCTGAATAATAAAGGAAGCAGCTGTATATGTTCATCGGCGTGTATGTACAACATCAGTGCTTAGCATAGACCAGACTGAAACACCTTGCAAGGGAGTATTGCCCAGCGTCAGAACACCAACTTAGTAGGTGTGGAAGACCCCCAAAATTAAATAAAGATGGATTTTATACTCAATTGCAAACATCCGTTGAACTTTTAAGGAAAAAAAATGTTTAAATATTGATATCATTAGACCAAACGTAGCTATATCATCACTGTCAATTACATTAGCATGGGGATATTTTAAATAAGCACACTTTGCCTTAAATATTTATTTTTGGTTCTTTCTAGCTTATATTAAGCAGGACTTTACACCCTGAGGTTGAGAGTGTGGCTAACGACAGGTAGATTTCATATAATCATGCGGTAAAGGAGGTATTCATGGTAAGAAGGAAGCTCAGGCCTCCAAAGAGTCACAATCTCTACGGAATCCCTTGGGGACTCAGAAAGCCACATGCCTTTTTTTTTTTTTAATTATTATTAAGTTTTATTAACTTGACATCCTATTTTAATTAGCATATTTTGAAAGGATTAATACAAAAATAATAAAATTTTGGATGTTTTGCTTTCTAGTTATTAATAAGCACAGCAGTGTTGGCAGGGTTTTTTAAAATATATTTTAATCATCATAAATATCTGTCCCAGTTACATAATATACCCAGCATATGACTTAAAAGCTTCAGCTTATCTTTTGCTTTAATATGCCATGTGTAGCCACTTTAAGTAAATACCTTAATCTCTACGTATTTTATGGCTATTAATATAAACAGGTTCAGAATAAAATAGCAAAAGGCTTACCTTTCTTAAATGGCTATAAATCAAATCTTGGGTTTATAATACAAGAATCAAGGTCTTCCTCCTAATGCAAACATAATTGGAACAAAATTCCTGTCTCACTTAGGTAAAGCCCCAAAGGGTACAGTAAGCACAAATACAGTCAAGTGCTACTTTTGGGGTAAGAAACAATAGGAAACAGAATGTGTATCTTTCTACAAAGATATTGCAGGGGCTCTTCTCAGTATCTGAGATTTGAACTCCACATGTTTTCTCATTGGCTCGTGAAGTTATGGCATCATATTCCTATCGAAACAGATAATTGATATTAAAACATTAATTTAAAATATACATCGAAGCCAGAAGCACACTGGGTTTCAAACAGGAATTTAAAGCTTCATTTTCAGGGCTTAACTCTGTAACTTGTATGTATGTCTCCAAATTCTCAAATGGGAGAATAAACATAACCATCCCTCGTTCTTCATTGCTAACTCCCTTAGTGGCAGGAGATGTGCAGGGAAGCTGTGAGTTATCCCTGCTGTGACCCAGGTAGGTGCTCTAGGGTCCTGCCAGCCAGTGCAGTGTGCAGGTGCTTTGGATCTCATGTCCTCCTCGTCACGTCACCAGGGTTTGTTCTGTGATGCCAAGTGAAGGGAGCACAGGTTAGGCTTGGGCAGGTATCTGGAAAACCGCTGCGATTGTGTTAATTTCTGTAAATACACAGCATCTCAGCTAGCACACTCCTTCACACAGGCAGAAGGCAGCAAGCGAGAAGCTGGTCCCTGCATATCCACTAACCTCTATGGTGTAGGATCTCAACAAGGCATGGGCTCATTAGAGGCAGGGTCCTTCACCTTTTTCATCTGTGGGCTTTTGAGGAAACCATTTCTCTCCCTCCTCAGACTTTCTGAGTCATAGATGTTCTTGAGGGAGCAGTCTGGGGTACTCATCTTACCATGTTTTTCTAAAAAAAAAAAAAAAAAAAAAAAGTTATCAAAATATCCAAGTTGGACTTAGAAGTTATTGCCAAAAGTCACCATGGAACAAGCACTCCCTGAAGACCCGTCACTCTGATACAGCCAAAACAGTCAGCCTGAGGGGCCATCTGTATGATTCAGCCTTTCTATGACAATGGTATAAGCAGATCAATGGGGGCATTTGTTCTGTGGGGTTGGGGTCGGGTTTGGTCATTTTTAAGGTTAATTTGTGAAAGCACAGCTTGATGACCATCAGCGTGGGCTTGTCTCTAATGTCCTGTGCTATTGGGTTTTCATATTAAGAAATCTGATGAATTTTTTTTCTTTCTTTTTTTTTAGCAACTTAGAGATAGCAAAGGTCTCAAGCCAGTGTCCGTATTGTTCCATAGGGAGTTCCTATCTCTGAACGTAGCTGTCTGTTGGCACAGAAGAGAGGGGCTCAGAGGCCAGGAGTTGTTTCCTCAGCCTTGGCCACTCAGTAGATGTTGCTGGTGTCAAGACACACGGAGCTGCCAAGATGGCTCAGCAGTTTAGAACACATGTTGTTCTTGAAGAGAATGTCCATTTGGTTCTCAGAACCCACATGGCAGCTCACAACCATCTTTAATTTTAGTTCCAGATAATCTGGTGCCCTCTTCTGACCTTTGCCGACACGATACAGCACACAGTCCCAGTACCCATACATATGTGCAGACAAGAGTCGAACAGAAAAGTCAATATTTTATTTTAAAGGGGCAATAACGATAGCTAGCTATTCCATGACTTCTTCCATTTTAGCTCTGGACAGGAAAGTATTGAAACAATTAGAAGGCAAGACGGTTGTCTGTTTTCTCCTGGTAAATTTGGAACATTGATAAATGCAGTCGAGTGTTATAAGAATGTGGGCAGGGTAACCAAACTTCTCCAAAGACAGGCCTCTAGCGTTCTCATATTGTTTCCTTTTTGTAAGTGCCTCAGAGTCTTCTGAGAACCTCTGTTTATTCAAGGACTTCAGATTTACTCCGAAGTGTGTGTTTCCAGGTTCATGTTCAGAGGTAGAGAGCATCAGCGTGCTGCCCGTGACGTCCTTCTACTTGGCACTGAGAATAAGGCCCATTGTAACTGTCTTAATTCTCTTTATTAATTTTCCTAAACTAGCTTGAGTCGTGCGGTGTATTTTTCCATAATTATGGTACAAGCAAAAGGCTTGGGGGGGAAAGAACAACCACTACAGTATCAAAGCAGAATAAATATTTGCAGAAAAATTCTGCCATAAGTTAATATTTTGCATATGAGGCCTTGTACAAAATCTGAGTTATTCCCGGGGCTTGATCCAAAAGAAAAAGGCTAGGGCCCACCCCTAGACACCCAGAGATGATGACAGATCATGACAGATCAGAAAAAGGTCAGTTGGAGATGCCATGCCAAGAATAAGACAGGAGGGACCAGAAATATGCAGAGAAACCGTGCAGCGAAGTCCTAAAAGTGAAGGCCAGTTGCTGGTGATTGTGGGTGCCTAATTCACATGGCTCTGTGCCAGCTGCTCGTACCCGAGCTGTGTTCTACGGCCTGGTGTGTTGGCTGCTTCCCCAGCCATCCTGTGAGCACTATACAGCTTGGCTCTGGGAGTATGAGTGGGCTACATAGTGTGGACCAGCAGTGCATTCAGCTGGCTTATTTTATGTCTCTTATTCTTCAGTGAATCATAGTAAAGGAAAGTGGAGGGAGAAAGTTAGATGCTTTGATAGACTTTATCTGTCAGGTTACTTAAGAGCTCATGAGTCCATCCCCATACCTCAGAGAGCTGTTACTGCCCTAGTTCAGCTCCCGCTATTGAGATGGCAGCTTAACCTGTGTTCTTGGCCTTCGTATTTTTTTTTTTCCTGCTCACAGTGTGCCGGTGTCAGTGGGACAAGCTAAAACCACACTCTCACCACATACAATCATTCTCTGTATGTACTTTGTCACCTGGTAAAGACCCAGTAACTGTATGTGAATGAGTCTCCTTCAGGACCATGGCTCTCTCGACATGTCAATCATTTAAGGGCCTGGTGTTGACATAGAGGGTTGAAACGTGCACTGTACGATGGAGGCTGCCCATCCAAACTCTAGGCTGGAAGAAATAAACACAGTCCCAAATCCTGGGGCTATTCGCTAAAGGCTGCAGAGGACACACTTCTCAGCTGGAGTCCCCTAAGGCCCCAAGAAACTGACAAGTCACAAAGACTCTTGGTCTCTGCTGTCAGTGGTGGTCAGTTGTCTGTGTCCCATAAACTTGGAGGAGCCTGGAAAGATGTTGTGAGTTGGAGTCCTGTTGCTCTTTGCTTCTGAGTCTTTGTTTCACAAATTAGATGCGAACATTAAATGTTCTTGAACTTTCTCCTACAAACTCAAGAATACACACTCCCCACCTCTCCAGGAATTCCACAAGAAATGGGAGCAAAGCAGCTTTTATCCAAATTGTTTGAAACCAAAAGAGTTCCAAGGGAGAGTTTTTTTTTTTTTTTTTTTTTTCAAATTACAAAATTTGTACATAGACACAGTGAGATAACTTGAGAATATGACCTAGGTTTAAGCAGACAACTTACTAATATTTCACATACTCCTGTTATAATTAGCCCATGGGCAATGGTATACAGTATTTTGTAAGTTTTCCTGTGTTTTGACTGTGGACCCGTTGCCTGAGAAGTATAGAATTTCCCATGTGTGGCATCTTGGTTCAAAGAGTTTTAAGACTGTGGACCATTTTAGATTTAGAGTTTTTGGAGCTAGGGACTCACATCCTGCACAGGATGGGCTGCTGATGAACAGGTCTGCCGTTCCTGGGCAGGAGGGGTCTGCAAGGTGGAGAAGTGGGCAATACCTGGTGGCTTCAGTGCTTCCAGAAAGCGAAGGACAGACCCCAGGACAGGAAGTGGCTATGTTTTAGTGACGTTCAAATTAAGTAATTACTAGAAATTTTTTTCTTAGTAAAAGGTAGCTCTGCACTCACCCCTATTTCTCCTCAAGATTAAATGTGCAGTTTGGCCTCATCTGTAACTGGTAGGATTAAAATGTTGCTTATAGGCTGGCAAGATGTCTCAGCAGGTAAAGAGGCTTGTTGCCAAGCCTGACGACTTTGGTCCCTAGGACCACATGATAGAAGGAGAGAAATGACCCGAACAAGTCATCCCCCATGCATGCTCTGTGGCACTCACATGCCTGCACCCACACACCCGTCACACACACAATAAGAATGCAGTAAGTGCTTTTTAAGTGTTATAATTCTATATCCTGCTGCCACCAAATTGTTTTCCCCTTATGTGAAGTTTCTGACTTAAAAACCCTTAACATAAATAATGCTATTTGCTCACATCTGATCTATTTCCAACTCTGTGTCAATTCTCATGCATGAGATTTGGGGATCCAGAGAAGCTGGGGCTGTTTACCAGTCCCTCTCTCTCTCTCTCTCTCTCTCTCTCTCTCTCTCTCTCTCTCTCTCTCTCTCTCTCTCTC
>OU015743.1:82219513-82233770 GCA_907169655.1 Acomys percivali | reverse complement strand
TGTGTGTGTGTGTGTGTGTGTGTGTGTGTGTGTGTGTGTGTGTGGTTTTTTTAAAAAGATGCTTCTTAAACATTAACACACGCCATTTAAACTTGCATTTTAGGAATGTGACCAAGTTCATATAGATGATGTTTCATCAGATGACAATGGCCAGGACCTGAGGTGAGTGCCTTGGTACACAGACCAATTATTCCTCTCTTAAGAGTTTAATTACTCAGCTAATTAAGATGAATTTTCTGTTCGATTAACTCTGGGCTTTTCTTGCATCTGAATAGCACGTATAACTTTGGAACAGATGGTTTTCCTGCCGCAGCCACCAGTGCTAATTTATGCCTGGCAACTGGTGTCCGAGGTGGTGTGGATTGGATGAGAAAGCTGGCCTTCCGCTACCGACGAGTAAAAGAGATCTACAGCACCTACAAAAACAACGTGGGAGGCAAGTTGCTGCTGGGTACCTCTGTGGGCCTGCTTAAGATAGTCTACATAAAAATCTGCAAAGGGCCGCTCACTCTGGGGCTTACACTGTTGGGTGTAATAGAGCAAGGACAGTTTCATCTAACTGACGTAGCTCTACTACAATTTTGGGACAAATATAAGACTGGAGTCAGCTGCCCTGGCTACCCAGTGTCACAGGATAACCTGCGATGACCTGCTGTGAGCTCCTTGACCTCTCCGACACTCAGTGGCACTCCCAAGAAAGCCTTGTCCACAACACAAAATGGGTTCTGACATATATTTTCCCCTACCCTGTGCTGTGTTGACCTGAGTCTTTTCCATGTGATTCATAGTAATCAACATGGTGGAAATATGAAGGAAATAATAGTCAGTTAATATAATGCAAGGTTATAGATGGGGCTCTTTCCAGTATGGCTGGGTCTAGATACTCAAGGGCCGTGATAAAATATGTCCCTTCCTCTGGCGAGGAGCCACTCCTAGGTCAGTCACTGACAGGAAGTGGGAAAATGATGCCCAGTAGCCCACCAGCCTACCAGTTATTGAGGGGAGAGAGAAACACCATTTCATAGAGCCAGACAAAATTCTAAGACTCACTGTCCCTGACCAGACCAAGGACAATCAGCCACCCTAGAGTGAGATGGGGCATCAGCTCCACCCACACTCTGTGGTTAGAGATGGTCCACTGGTAGAAGGGGTGTTAGGAAGGGCAAGACAGACGCCCCCTGCCGACTCAACACACATTTGCAATCCAGTGATACCTGAAAAACGTTCAGCTTAAGGAGAATGATGGTCTCTGTAAAATGTTTCTTCTTTATGAATCTGCATGGCAGCCGTGTGCGTCTCATGAGCCTTCTGCCCCTCAGGTCTGCTTGGCCCAGCTAAGAGGGAAGCCTGGCTCCAGCTGAGAGCTGAGATCGAGGCCCTCACAGACTCCTGGCTGACCCTGGCCCTGAAGGCTCTCTCGCTCATCCACTCCCGGTGAGGCACCTGTGGGCACGGGCTGGGAAGTGGGCGTTGCTCCGGCTTGCTTATCTTGAAGACTTATTTGTCAACAGTCTCCTTACTTCTTTGTGTTCCCGTAGGACGAACTGTGTGAATATTTTAGTAACAACCACCCAGCTCATCCCAGCGTTGGCGAAAGTCCTGCTATACGGATTAGGAATTGTGTTTCCAATTGAAAATATTTACAGTGCCACTAAAATAGGTGAGCTCTTTGGGCTTTTAACTGGTCCTTCGTCTTGATGTCGGTACGACTGGGAAGGCAACAAATAATGCTTGTTTCCAGGAGTCTTGCTGCGTCAGATAAAGGGGAGAGTAATGAGAAATATCAACTATAACCCAAGCAGCTGAGGGATACATTTTTCTTTACTGGAGAAGGGAAAGCGAACGACTTAACATGAATTTGAGTTACTGTATTTATTCCTTTAGGTAACTTCAGTGCAAGCATCTGGTAAGCTGAAGCAAAGGCTAATACAAACCTATGCAAAGTGAAGATAAACAGCTCAGGATGGTTGTCTCTATCTTACTAGAAATGGGTCTTTCTTGGTTTTAGCTCAGTATGTATTAAAACATGACTTTCATTTTACTTACGGGAGGATGGGAAAAAAAAGAAGCTTCCCAACAGAGAATGCAGAGTTGGGAGGGGGCGTAAAGTCTTACATGATGCGACCCAGTTAGAATACAAACTAAGATGAAGAAGGATGAGAAGTCCTGACTTGTTTTCAAGAGGAGCAAATAATTACTACGTAGGATCCAATGCCAAGGAAATATGCAAGTGAGCCTCCAGCAGGCGTGCCCTGGGTGCGGAGAACTGTCCTCGTCATTTGCATGTTCATCTTTACATTTTACAAATGAGGAAACATAAGTACCCAGGCTGAAGTCGTTTTGGGTAAATGGCTCAGCGCCAAGCCGCAGGTCACTCAGACAGAAGAACTCTAAGCCTCTCCCTGCAAGGACACATCCTGTTGAGTGCCTGGATGCTCCTTCGCACTGGGTGGGAGGGGGGCTGTTACTCCCGGTCAGAGGTCAGCTGAGACCAGGTAGAGAAGAACAAATAAGAGTGTTTACAAAGCAGATATGCTAATGAGATCCTGGGAACAGCGACATACCATGCCAAGAGCCTTGTGCTGAGCCTTGGGAAGCTGTTGTGAGGTGCTCATGAAATGCCGAAGCTGAGCCTGCATCGCTGCTCTGTGTATTTACTGTAAGACAGAAAGAGAGTGGTCATCCTCAGAGTGGAGAAGAGCCTGTTCCTGGCTGCTAACTCAATGTGTAGACAGAAGAGCAAAAGTGACTTCCTCAGATCTAGCTCTGTCTACTAGTGCTTTCAGATCCTGCAGGGCTCCTTCAAAGACTT
Source organism: Acomys percivali (assembly GCA_907169655.1). Classification (NCBI taxonomy): domain Eukaryota; kingdom Metazoa; phylum Chordata; class Mammalia; order Rodentia; family Muridae; genus Acomys; species Acomys percivali. Next base: position 82,230,958 of record OU015743.1, on the reverse strand, counting down.
TCCTAAGGATCACTAAACACTTACTTGTTTGTAGTGTGAATTTCCCACCAGATGTTAACATTCCTAGGGGCTTTTTTTTTTTTTTTTTTTTTTTTTTTTTTTTGGCTCTCTTTTTTATCACAATGGCTACAATGGGCAGCATTCAGTATATACTCAGAAAATGGTTTTGAATAAAACGGCTAAGTTCTCTGTGCTTTGGAGAAGGCTGGTGTGGCGTTCTAGGCAGCTAGGTCAGCATTGTCATGATTAACCAGGAAAATGAGGTTTACCTATCTGAGGTCAAGAAGGACCTATTCTTTGTGAGCTAATACGTTTTAATAAAATAAAGCTAATAAAAGCAAGTTCCTTATAAAAAATAATCTTATGTTTGGTTTTGGTTTTGTAAGAAAAGCAGGGATTGAAAGGCTGCGATTATTTATGATCATGTCATCAAGTGAAATCAAAGTGGAGCTCACCATACAGAGGTCAACAACACTTTTCATTGTCCTATGCAAAAAAAAAAAAAAATCTATATAACCCAAAGTTTTCCATGAAACCTGTAGGTGACAGCACACGGGCAAGACTTTGTTTCCCCCACCAAAACTTTATCCTTAAAAACCTCTAAGGAATTGAAGGATTAGCCCAAGGAAAATTACCCTAGCCTGTAAAAGGCCCTGGGTCTGATCCCTAACACGATGAGAAATTAAAAAAAAAAAAAAGAACAAAGAAAAAAAGTATTCGTATTTCTATAGCAATCAATTTAATCTTCCTTTCTGCACAAGTCAAAAATAATCCAGCTTTGCCAGACATGTAAGGGTTTTCCCATTCTGAAGGAAAAGGCTATTTGTTTGTTTCTTAAGGTGATTTAAAAATTTCAGTTTAGTAGCCAACTAAAAGCACTGAAAGGCATCTTTGACTAAGGCTAGCCGTATTACATTCTGTCAGATGCAAACAAGAGATTTTAGTGCAAAATACAAATATAAAGCAGACATTTGTTTAAGCAAACAAGCAATTTGTTCATGTGTATATCTGATCCTCATTTGAAAAAGGCACAGGCCCTGCTCAGCCATTCACATTTGAGAACTATAAACTGTCCCATTGTCCATTAAAATGACCCTATTGGCAGCAGAGACCCGGAACACCAATATCTTCTCTAAGAAGAAACAATGCCAGCATTAGCTGCAGAGATGTGCTGACAGCAGAGCCGCCAACCAAGCCCAGAGGAAGGCCTGACGTGGGAAAGATAACAGACAGATAGCGGTGTTCTGTTACCTGTCTCCTGCTTTGCCTCTAGGAAAGTGCTTGGTGAGCATGAGATGGCCGGGTGAGGTGGCCGCACTCTTGCCGTGGTACACATACCCATGATACCTGACGTTTATTTTAAGAGGACACTCATGGCACATCTTTAAGCAAAGACATTAGGCCTTGTGTGTCTTTCTCTTGACCTACAAGGGTTTGAGTTCTTTTGTAAGCCAAATCCAAGTTGGATTTTTTTTTTTTTAAGTCACTCTCATTGATCTTGTATTATGTTCAGCTTGATAGAACAAGCTTTTAAGGAAAAATAGGCTGCTGGAGTTGCGTGCCTTTTAGTCTCAGCTTGTAGGGAAAGAATATGTTCCTACAACACAACACACACACACACACACACACACACACACACACACTGTTATGTTGTAAGTTCTTTGGAAAAGAATATTTAAACCAGGGGTGTCCAACATTTTGGCTTTGAGACATGGCATTGTCAAAGTTCATGCTTAAGAACCATACAATGGACCTAAACAACAACAAAAAGCCCCTCAGAACTTAGGTAAGTTTGTGATTTTATGTTAGGCCACATAGATAGTTATCCTGGCCCCTAGACTCATATGTCCCAGGCCATCAATTTTCAAGGGGCAGCTAACACACTGCCCGTGAACTCACAACCTTTACCATATCGTGATGTCTTTCTATCACTCAAGTGGCACGGTGCCTTTCCGTGGGTGGGATGGAGCTGAACCGGAAGCACAAAGTGTCTATCCAAAGCTCCCCAGCGGCATCAAGCTCGGCCGCCCAGCTGTTACACTTTCTGTCATTTGCTTTTACCCACCAGGCAAGGAGAGCTGTTTTGAGAGAATAATTCAAAGGTTTGGAAGGAAAGTGGTGTATGTTGTAATAGGAGATGGCGTGGAAGAAGAGCAAGGAGCGAAAAAGGTAAGCCTCCCCAGAGGGTGCCCTTCGCAGGTTCAGTCCTCAAAACTGTTAACTCCTAACTGCTTACCCATGGGAACTTTCTCCCACAGACTATGAAATGTGGAGAATTGTAACGCTGGGAAAGAGGGAGGAGGAACCCTAGTGACATGAGTAAGCTTTTCACATGATGGCTGGTGAGAAAAGCAAAACACGCGTGTCAAACAGTGTCCTTATACTTCACATAGAGGACAGAGGTCAGGTGCTCACATCCTGTTACCTGATCCTGATGTAGCCTCAAACCCTCTCAAGCATCTCTTGAAGAGATGTTCGCTAAAGGTCAAACTGGCATCCAAGATAAAAGGACTTACTGGGACTTACTGCCCCAGAGGACATGAATCTTCTTTTTAGCATTAGGAGGGCATCTACCTTGCTTAGATGGCTGGAAAGCGAGGCGTGCTGAACATGACTGTAAATGCCTCTTAAAGACATTCCCTGTGGCCCCATCGCTGGTGTCTCAATTCCTGCATCTGTAATGCTATCATTCCCTTAGCAGAAACTGTCTCATTTGGCACTTCCTTTTCTTTCTTTCTTTCTTAACTTCTTTTTCTTTCTTTCTTTCGTTTGTTATGTTTTGTTTTTGTTTTATTTGAGAGATAGTTTCTCTATGTAGCCCTGGCTGTCCTGAAACTTGCTCTGTAGACCAGCCTGGCCCCAAACTCAGAGATCCACCTACCTCTGCCTCCAGAGTGCTGGGATTACAGGCATGCGACAATGCTGCCACCACCACCACCACCTTCTCATCACTGCACTTCTTAGAGGGGAGGACCCCATGCCTCACAATGCAGGGTCCCCACAGTCTGATTACAATTTGCCTTTCTGGTCTATCTCCCTCCTCCACCCAACACTGCAATCATGTTCATCTAGTGACCTGCTGCCTTAGTCCATTTTCTGTGACTAGAGCAAAATGCTTGAAATTGGTTGGGCTATAAATAATAGAGATTTATTTGGGCCTGTTCTGGGGCTAGAACTTTGAAGAGCATGGTGTCTGTGTTTAGTGAGGCCCCTCTTGTTACATCATAAGGTGGCAGAGGGCATCTCTTGTGGACCCAAGGCAAGGTCTGTCTTTATCTTTGTAGAAAGCCACTGATGTCATAGTCCTTTTTTTGCACACGCTGCCCACCTACATCATGAGGTCAATTTAACTAATGCTAATTATGGCCTACAGTTCCCACCTTCTGTTAATAGCACCATAGAAAACTGAGGTCTCATTCCTAACACCTGAACTCTGGGAGACACAGTCAAACCATTAACACCTCTCTTTCACCATGCCCAGTCCTTTCCCTCAGAATATTTTCTCCCGAGTCCTCTTGTTATTCTCTGGCTTGTTGCTCAAAACTCATGTCACCCATCTTGTGTGTTCAGGCTCTTCTTTACAGCAGTGCTCACTTACGCTAGCAGTGGAGATACTGTAGTGGAAATAGCTTAAAGTCCGTGTTGATTCACACCTTTTCTGTCCGTCTGTGACTTTGAACCAGTGTCTTAAGCCTTCTGTTTCATTTCCCTTTTCCCCATACTCCCAATGAGGATAATCACAGCACCTAGCCCCTTGGCCTTTTTGACCACTTAGATTCACTAAGAGATGTGACTCTCATAAAGACAACAAATGGCAGCTAGGATTACACACATAACGATGAATGTCTGTTTCAGTAACTGGACTGTCTTGCGGTGGACATCTGTTCTTCAAGATGCCATCCTCAACTTTCTTGTACATCTCTAAACATTGGCACAGTTGTACTCCATGTGTCTGCCAGGACATCCTATCATGAGATGATTAAAGTCCCCTTCTTTCCCCATAAACTCATTACCATGATAACAGCAATTCAGTTCTGTTGCCTTTTTCCAGTCAACACTAGAAATGGCCCACAAAGTTCTAGGTCTCAGATGTAGCATTGACTGTAGGGTGTAGCACGTAGCAGCCTTTTCATAGGTCTCTGAAGATGGCTTCCTTCACCTCTGGTGCTTCTGAATTCCTGTAAGAGTGCAGGTGCTGATTACACCTGTCTGCCAATGACACAAGATGCCACTGATGTGCCCAGTGCTGCCTGAAACCTACACACACTTGACCTGCTAGTGCTTGATAGGAGTGCCATGTAAACACTGCTGTCCTTCCTGTTTCACCAGTGACTAGCTGCAACTGTTCCTGAGTCCATTTGTCAGCCCAGACTAAATCAGAATTCCCTTAACTCAATCCTCGGGACTGAGGAAGAATGGTTGGAGTCTGGCACAGTGGCGCAGGAACCTACACCGAACCTCTTGGTGGCCATGCGGGTCTGGGAAAGAGTTGCACCTCTGAGAATCATGGCTCAAAGCATTTCATACTGTTGTAGCACTTAGCCAGCTTTCTTCTGCCCTCTGCAAGATAGGCCTTCTAAATTTTAATTTCAGGAGAAGGTTACCAGGCTGTGGCGTTCTAGTTTGTGTTTTACATAAGATGCAAAAACACAGATGAGATCCCACTGCAAGTGTGTCTCTTCCTGGGTCTTTCTGAGATGGGTAGTCCTGGTGAGCACAATGTGGGAAACAGGAACTCCTGAACTGATGCTATAATTCAAAGGTGTCATAAGGCTTTATTTTCTGTCTTTGAAGGGCAGATAAATTTATCTCCATTGTTTTTTGGATATATTATATTTTTTACACCAGAAAAACATATGTATCCACCAGCAGTGAATATTCTTTTTGAATTTTTACTTGTGAATCTTCTTAGCTTTACTTTGATTTCTGTGGGTGGATGTATGGAGTAAGATAAAAAAGAAGGGATCCCCTTGGACCTTGTGACCTGCCTGTGTGTGTAAAAATGTCAATTTTCAGAAGGTCAGATGCTAAAACCTTGCAAAGCATTCAAACATCATCCATCTAATACCAAGAATAACAGACTAAAAGACAGTGTTTGAGCTATCCTTTAAGAGAAACAAATACTTAACTACTAATTCTTCATATATAAAGGAAGAGAGAAGGACCCGAGAACTGGTGACCTGAGTTGTGCTCAAAAGGAGAGACTATTTAATTAACTTACCCGGGAGAACAGAAGAGTGGAAAGCCAGTCTCACTTGTAAGATAAATACATAGACTATGTCAGAGGAACCCCATGAATGAAGATGGCTTACACAAGCCGTGGGTAGCGATCAGTGCTCAAAAGAGGAAACACCAGTCACCAAATCTGAAAATCCATCTGCAGCCCGCCATTTTCAGACATTCCTTCCAATATCTCATTATAACTTCACAATGAGGCTTTAAAGAAGGGTCCTCTTTGACACATTTGTAAGAAGAGAAAAATGGATATTCCACTGGACCTGGTGACATGTGCCTATATTCCCAGTGCTCAGGGACAGGGTAGGAAGATGGGAGCTCAAGGCCAGCCTGTCTATAGAGTAAGAGACAGTGCTCCTTCAAACTATAAACTCAAACATCCTAAGCATGCTAATATCTCATTTTAAAAGGTATATATATATGGCTTGCTAAATATTGCATAAGTTTATTTCTTTGGTAGGTAACAGAGATATAACATAGGTGTCACCTTTCCCCTAGTTTTACACAGTAATTATATTTTCACTCAACTATTCTTTCAGGCGGATGTCTGCAGACAGGAGAGAGCTTTGTCCTAAGTATCATTTTCCTACTTACAAAGCAAATCATCCTTCTGATCTATTAGTTTCTGAGTAGTTGAAATTACTAAATGGCCTTCGGCGAGTGCCCCTCCCCCGTGAAGGTCTGCACATTTGAGCACTCAAATCAAAATCAAGACATGTTGCATTTCTTCAAAACGAATTTTAACTCCTTAGCTGGCAGTTTCCCATGTTCTTGCAAAAGTCCTAGATCATTCTGTCTCCCTCCTCCAAGAGATGTCTTCCTTTTGCCTAAATCATATTCTTCAACTAGAGAGAGGAGCTTTTAAAGCCAGATACCAGTAAGCAGCCCTCCAGCTGCCTGCGTCCTCACAGGTCACTTGCTGACTCTTCTATCATCCCGAATCTCATCACCAGTACAGTCAGACTTTCCTGCGTAACTTAATCTAACTCTATCATTTGTATCATTGAAGTGCTTCCTTAAAAGTGAAGCTACAACATGGTTTGAGTGAAGTAACCAAGCGCAGGTATGGCTTTTTAAAGTTAGAATGGTAAGTAGTAATATCTAGTTTTCATTGCTAGATGAATCTACATTTCCAGAGACACATATAAATCTTCTGTGAGTAAGAAATAAAAATGGCAAGCACCTATTATTCTGTATATTGACAAAGATTTCATCTAAAAATTGTCCCTTTTAAAAATGTGCACTCTAAAAACCCACTGAGATAAAAAAAAAAAAAAAAAATTAAGCTCAGTGCTAGGCCAGTAATGCCTCATTTTAAACTCTGGAGAACACTGCTTTGGTTGGGAAAATGAAAACATTTGTAATGCAATTTAACTCTTTGCTTTTTCTTTAAGGGGAACACAGAGATTAAATACTAAGTAGTAATTAGCTTGTTATTGCTAAGTTGTGGGTTTATACTTAATGATTTCACACTACCTACTAGGTCTTGACTCTCTCTGCCTAAAGCAGTGGTTCTCCTCACTGTTCACCGGTGTCACTTAAGGCCATCAGAAAATATGGATATTTACATTGCAATTCATAGCAGTAGCAAAATTACAGTTATGAAATAGCAACAAAAATAACTTTATGGTTGAGGTCACTACAACATTAGGAAGTGTATTAAGGGGTCACAGCATTAGGAAGTCTACAAGGACGCAGAGACACAAGTACTAAATGGGTAATGCTGAACAATAAGCAGTCTTTTGAGGTATTGTTATTTACAACTACAGAAGTGTTTAGACCTCTGTATGGGAATGGCCTAGGAACCACATGTGCACAGCACAGATAGATTTTATGTTTTTGAAACACAGGTGGTAACTTCTTGTACTGTCTTTGTATTTTCCTTTTTCTCAGAGCAATCTATCCTGGCAGCTCTCAGTACCAGAACACAGAGCGTTGCATCAGTAATCCTTCAAGTGACCACACTAGCATGCTACTGTGTGAATGTGCGATTATTTTACTAGCCCTTTGGGGCTGAGTGGTTAGGAAGTTCTACGATTTTGTGTGACAAGCAGATTCTCAGTGAACATTCTTAGACTACATTCCTGAAAGTGCGGTATTTGCACCAGAGAGGAGATGCTCTTAGATTATAGGAGATTTTTATTAATGTGTTTTTAATGATTATGAAAATACCAGTTCCCATGGAAGAAGCATCCATATAGCTTTTTAAAAACTATGACAAATGTCATGTGTAATCAGAAGAGATAAATGTAGACTTTCAGAGGAAAGGAGATTCAAAGAGTTGTCCCTGTAGGCAGGAAGAGAAGGAATGACATTTCATTGTGTTCCCCTTGGGACCTATTTTGGCTGTAAAGATTCCCAAGACTACAATCCTCTAGCTTTGTTGCCTACTTCAGTTCCCCCTTGTAATATCTCCATTTCCTTCAGACACAGCCTGTCCATCTTAGTATCTGCCCTCACCAAATGAACCCAGGGCTCCCCAGCCACTGGCCACTCAACAGCCCTCTTCCCTGCAGGTCTCCGGTCCTGCACTCTTAACTACCTCACAGCTTTCTCTGTGATTAGCCAGTCACACCTCCAAATCTCCCTTTCTCTGCCCTCCTCCCCTGAGTAGTTTTAAATTCCTTCTTGCCCGTGTTTTCAGGCATTCAGCAATGAATGGCCACCCTTCCCTTTCATTTGCAAGATAAAAATCTTAACTCCTAAGTTAATTCTCAGGGCTGCAAAGCCTCCTTCCTTATTAGTGAACAGACCAGTCCAGCCTGATGACATTCCAGGCTAATAACAGAAGATGCTTCCTGCATCCCTTATCTCACCACCCTTGTGTGTCTCCTAGCCAGGAGCCCCCCTTCCTTCCCATCAGCCCCTCTAACTGTGTTTACTTTTCCACCTTGTGTAAGCGGGCTTGTAGCTGAGCCGCCCTCCCCTCTCTTTGCGTTCACCCTTCTGGTTCTTTCTCTCACACCTCCTGGGGTTGAGATGAGATGTTTCAGCAGCTGTTTCTCCTCGCCCGGTGGTTCTGAGCCATAGGGACATGGTCTGCGTTAACACATTAATTCTTGCTACAGCTATGATGTTCCATAGATAATGACATTTATTTTTTACCATAACTTAGAAGCAACATGGAATCATTTGCATCAACTAATCAATTTACTGATAAACTGTAGCTTTGGGAAGATGGTGCCATAATGGTACCTCATTTTGTTACTGGAAGAGTTGAGCTTGGACTTCTTCCAAGCTGTGTGCTTCTCTTTCCTCTATGGCCCCCCTTTTTCCCCCAATTTTATGTAAGAAATATTTTTTTTTTGTGGCCAAGAGTAATATGCCCCTCACCACCACATACACACACTTCATTGCACCCAGTTATCCTAGGTGCTGTCAAGTGTATGTAAAATCTTGGCATTTTTACTTACTGGGGTGTAGGGAAAATATTCCCCTGTGTAATATTTATCTGATGACCTATTAACAAGAATCATGGGCCTTCGCTGCTAGACTCAGTTCTCGGTTAACCAGCCACTAGATTGTGGATGCTACTCAGAGTCCACACAGGGCCAGGTTCTGTGAGGATCCATTGCTCACTGTAGAAGGCACTCCTCTCCATCCTTCCTGTGAGTGGATGCTGCTGGGGCTGGAGCTGGTGGTCCCAGTGTGGCAGCAGTCTCTAGGATCTGTCAGCTCTCACCTAAAACCTTTGGCGTGTTTATCCCAGTGCCCCCCGAGATGAGCAGTCTATCTTATATTATAGGTATAGTCTTCGCTTGAGCTCACTTCAGTGTGCAGCTTGGCTAGAGTTTAGTAACACTCTGAAAGGGAAGAGTGGAGTTGCTGGTATCTCAATGCTAGTAAACAATCTAACTCAGGATTCTGTCCATACTTTTTTCTATGTAGATGTTGATATTAGCATTTCAGGTTAAATAGTCTAAGTGGGTCTCGGCTGGCATTCAGTAGCATACCTGTATGGATGAGACAGCGTACCCAGAACTACTTTCACAGGATGTGAAACCAAGTGCCTGGTTTGCACCTTAGCCATGTGCCAATGGAGCCAATGGAGCTTTTTCTGCCCTCAGTTCCCTTTTCAATGACTCTGTCACTCATTTCATTTGTCACTCCATGGTAGCTTCCAAATTCACACTGATAGACATTGTATAAAAACAGCACTTTCCTGAGAGAAGCATGCTTACTTGCCGAGCACTGTACCTTCTGTAAGTAGTTTGCGTGCTTGAGAAGCTGGATGACCCCAAAGCTTCTCACTGGCTGTAAGGAGCCTTCAGCACGCTTTGAGATCCCAAAGTACTCACACTTAACACGATGAGTAGAGGCGAGCAACAGCTTTTGAGAATGGATCACTGACAAAGGAGAGAACAGCACAGCTGTTAAGAACACCTGCTGCTCTTGCAGAAGAGCCAAGTTTGATTCCCAGTAGCCATGTGAAATGGCTCACAGTTGCCTGTAGAATGGCTCCAGAATGTCTAGTGCCCTTTGCTGGATTCCAAGAACACCTGCATGTGTATGTACATACCTACACACACACACACACACACAAACATGCACACTTCAAAATACTAATGTATGAAAATACAAGCTAAGTAGCAGGCTACAAAGAAGAAACTTGATACCCTATGAGCATATACAGGGGGAGGAGGTTCCCCTCAGTCACAGTCATAGGGGAGGGGAGTAAGGGGAAAATGGGAGGGAGGGAGGAATGAGAGGATACAAGGGATGGGATAACCATTGAGATGTAATATGAATAAATCAATAAAAAAAGAAATTAAAAAAAAGAAAATACAAAAGCAAAGTCTATAAATGTGGACACTAAGTGAGCAGTTAAACAAACTACAGATTGAAAATAACAAATGGCTTTCTTTTAAAAACTGATGTAACTAGAATGAGTTAAAGATCTGGTAGTAAGTGAGCATACTGAGTGTTACAAACTGTACATATGAATAATTTTATATACTCATATATGTATATAAGTGTATGTGTATATGTATACATATATATGTATAATTACATATACATATATCAAAATATACAAATGCTTTCAGTGGTCATTTTTGTGGTAGGGAAAGAAATGATTTGTATTTATTTACATGGTTCTATAGTTTTTAAGTGTTTTGCAACATGCAGGAATTTGTTCTAATAGGAAAAAGGAAGAAAGCTATTGGACAACGAAACTACCAATGAGCCTCCTTACACACAGACAGAAAAGCTGATGTGAAACTCACCCTCATCAATAAAGCGGCTTAGAGGTCACAGGGCCATGCACCATCTGGCTTTGTAGCCCGCCGTGGATGTCTCCCACATACTCTCAGTGTCAGTGAGGTTCTCCTTCACCTGTGCTCAAGCCACAGACCCAACTTAGTATGGTCCCAGCTGCTCCCCTTTCACACTCATCCCACACTCCCACACATACAGCCATCACGCTCTTCTTTGCGGCAGCTCCCTGCGCAAGCGTATTGTGCTCCTCCTGGCCACCTTAGAGCACTGATGAGTTCCTGTGTTCAGGAATGAGCCGGCACCAGCTGTGTCACTGACTCTTCTATCCCTAGACGATGGGCCCAGAAACACAAAAGACAGTCAATGAGCCTCAGTACAGATTGTGATCTAACAGTGCCGAGGGAGCCATCCTCCTATGCATCTGCAGATACTTGGGGGAGATGATTCTGGACTATTCTGCTATTAACAAGTAACAGGCATGTATAGATCCCTGTCATAGTACTGAATCTAGAACATTCCAATATTAGAGAATGCAGTAAAAGGCTTTAGGTGATAATTTGAGCATGTTAACAATATTAACATTATGTAACAACTTTGAATTCTATCAGACTAGAGGCTTCCATTATTGCCTACAAGTCTCTAAAATCTAGTGTGCGTGACAAATTTCCCACTTCTTGGGAACTTTCCTCAAATTCTTCAGAACTGTAATCGCAAATGGTACTTCCACCCGCAAATTATTGTGCATGAGGAAAAACTTGTTTTCCTGTAAAGAAAATAGAAGTTTGTTCTCAGAGAAAGATCTCTTGAATGCTTCTGATCAGAAGTCTTGACCCAGCCCCTGTGGAAGCAGGTAGCCTGTTTCCAGGATATTGGTCTGCTCAAGTGTCCCAGACAACAATCCTGATTGAACTTGCTTTGTGCCTTGATGTTTTAAGCAACTGCAGATACACACACACACACACACACACACACACACACACACACACACACACA